>OY856413.1:761347555-762025055 GCA_963693085.1 Alisma plantago-aquatica | reverse complement strand
TAAACCGGCACAACTATTGCACAACTATTATTTTTAAGAAAAAATCTAGTACGTCTCTGTAACTTGTTGTTCCACATGTAAAGTTTGTTCCTTCATTATAGTTGGAGTCATTGAATCACTGAAAAGCCTAGTCTTGTAAAAGCAGAATAAGTAGACGACAGGGTAAGAACATACATAGTTAACTTTTGACTTTGTCCACGTTCTTTGTATGATGGTGTGTCCTTTTAATTTTCTACGTACAACCTAAACCGAAACAACTATTATTTTTAAGAATAAATCTAGTATGTCTGTAACTTGTTGTTCGACATGTAAAGTTTGTTCCTTCATTATAGTTGGAGTCATCGAACTTTGTGTCTCGACTAAGAAATTTATTTAGAGTCAGAGTGGAATGCAATATATCATATGATTCGCTCAAGCCTCACAGTTAAATCATGATAGCAGTTTAAAGTTTTTTCATACAGTTGTAAAGACAAGAAAATTCACTTTGTCTAAAGTCGTGGCACATTTTTATTTGTTGTACATTTTTTATATGTTTAATATCTAACTTTATATATTATACACTGGTATTATATTATTTTTTGGTATCTTATTAGAACCATTTATTATTTGATTACAACATATGTTCAAACATGAATCCCTACAATTTTGACCCTGATATTGAGAATGATACATCCTTTTGTAATTTAGAACATTCTACACCTCAGCGAAATGAAAATTTTATTCACAATTCGATTGCTGGGGAAGAGATTTCTCATGATTTGAACAACATCAATACTATACATTCTAGTATTGATCCTGAAGTGATTCCCCAAGTAGGCAAAGAATTTGAGATAGATGAGTCTGATGCTTATACCTTTATAATAATTATGCTAAGGTGTTGGGCTTCAACATCCATAGAAGTAAATTTCATAAGGATAAGGATGGCGTTTTATTAGATAGAATATATTGTTGTTCCTGTCAAGGTCAGTGTGGACCGGAAAAAATGCGTAATTATGTCAAAAATCCTCGTCTAGAAAGTAGGTGTGGTTGTCTGGCTCATATGAAAATACAAAGGTCGAATCGAAAATATAGGATTTTTAACTTTGTTCCAGAACATTCTCATAATTTAGTTTCTCCTGGTAAAAGCTTTATATTGTGCTCACATAGGAAGTTAAATTTTTCACAAACTATTGAGTCAGATTTAGCAGAACAGTCCGACATAACCCCTAAAGAAAGCATTTCTCTCATGGCAAAGAGAGTTGGTGGTAGAGGGAATCTTGGTTTTATTGCAGAAGATTATAGAAACTATATGACTGGAGAAATTGGTGGTGTATTGGAGTATTTATAGAATAGGCAGTTGAATGATCCCAATTTTTCATATGCTATTCAAGTTAACATATATGACCTTGTCACTAACATTTTCTGGGCTGATGCTAGAATGAAATTGGACTATTCTTGTTTTGGAGATGTTGTTTGTTTTTATACAACATATAGAAAAAATAAAGAAGGTCGTCCATTTGCACTTTTTGTTGGTGTAAACAATCATAAACACACTATTATATTTGGGGTTGCTTTACTGTATGACGAGACATCAGAAACTTTTGTTTGGTTATTCAATACATTTGCTAACACAATGTTAGGAAATAAACCAAAGACTATCCTCACATATCAAGATTCAGCTATGGCAAAAGCACTATCTTCATAATGGCCAGAAACATTTCATCGTTTATGTATTTGGCATATGTATCAAAATGTAGCTAAACACCTTAGTGATGTATTTGAAAAGTTTCATGACTTTGCTAAAGATTTTAGTAGTTGTATTTATGAGCACGACGATGAAGTGGATTTCTTGAATTCATGGAATCTAATGACTGCAAAATGCAACTTAGGTGATAATGCTTGGCTACAACAACAATTTGACTTGAAAGAAAAATGGGCTTTGGTTTATGGGAGAGAAACATTTTATGCCGACATGTTTAGCACACAACGTAGTGAAAGCATGAATAGTCAAGTAAAGAGATACATTGGCTATCAATATGATATGTTATGATTTTTCCAACATTTTGAGCAACTGATTGATGATAGGAGGTATGAAGAAATGAAGTTAGATGTTAAAGCAGACCAAACTAGACCTTCAATACCATACAAAGTTGAAATCTTAGTCCATGCAAGTGAAGTATATACTCCTGTAATTTTTAAAATGTTTCAACGTGAATTGTGGCTATCATGGGATTGTGAAGAACAACTTGTTAGTATTGATGGATCAACTTCAACTTATAAAAAAATTCCTCCTAAGAAGTCACTTTTCCACAAGGTTGAATTTAACTGTGATAAGGGAAGTATTGAGTGTAGTTGTAAGAAATTTACTTTTGATGGAATCTTATGTTCACATGCATTGAAAATTCTTTCATTTCACAAAATGAAGAGGGTTCCTGATAAGTACATATTGAGGAAATGGACAAAGAAAGCAAAATTTGATTTGAACAAGCACAATATGTTGCCCCATACACCTCATGATCAAAAATTGACTACTACATTACGATACAAGCAATTATGTCATATGTATATGAAACCAGCAGGTCAGGCTTCATTGACTGAAGAAATATATGAACTGACTTCAAGCTATCATAGAAATTTATTTGATGTTATAGAATCTAAGCTAAAAGAGTTGTCTATTGATGATCCAAGAAGAGAAACAAATGTGGATCAGAGTGCACACGATGGAAAAAAAACCCCAACAAACTGAATATGATGGAGTTAGCACAAAGCATCCAAAAGGAATAAAACATAGGGTGTACCAAACAAAGTCATCTAAGAGGTTAATTGGTGCATTGGAGAAAGCTTGCAAGAAGAAAAGACTTGCAAAGACAAAGCCAATACGAAATCAAAGTATTGCCAAGGTATAAGAAAAAAAATACTTTATTTGTGTTAGATTTATATTTTAATATAATATGTCATGTTGTTGTTTTATAGACTTGTGAACATCATAAAGAAGGTGTCATAGAAAATACCCAACAACTTTCTCAGTTGACAGAAATTGTGGAGGTAAATTTGTATATGTTGTAATTTTTAGTATTTGTTATTGACAAATCTCATGGATTTATATCTTAGGATACACATGTTGATTATTTTAAAATGCATGATGAATCCTGTGATATCAATGGTATACATAGAGAGAGCATTAGCAAGGTAATATTCATAATTAGAAGTCATATTATCTTTATCAAAATTCCAACATAACATATTAAACTTAACAATAATTTTCTAAATTTTAATTGCCAGAGTCATTTAGAATATTCATTTAATGTGAGAAACACATCTAGCGGTTTTATGCAACTTCTAATGGAGGTACTATTTTTTTTATAATGATTGGTTGAAAATAAATTTTATAAATTTACTTAATGGGATTTTATTTTAATAGGTTGATTCAATCGAGCATGACTGAAATAAAATGAGAGAAGATTGTATCATTGGTCCTCATATGTGGAGTATTTCATGTATTTTCACATCACAATTACAATTTACTAGCAGTTTTATATGTCAATTTGGGATTTTATAGTACCTAAATAATCCTTTAATTTTTGTTGATCGTTAAAATTTGAATAGTTGTGGTAGTATGCACATTATTTTTATTGACTGCTTATTTTTGTATATAAATTAGTGATATGCAATAAAAATACCCCACCTAGTAGAAGAAAGCAACAAGAAGAAAACAACAATTGAAAATTTTCCATTAGTTGCGTATGATAGGATACACATTTTAAGCATGATCAAGAAACAAATATCATGTGCTATATTAGTAAGCATCAATTGAATTTTTTACCGATGGTACATGTAGCATGATCTACAACCGTATACATCCCTCCCATATGTTGTCCCGAGTTGATTATTTTAGGAGTACTCCAGAAAATTCAAACCACACAACTACCCAAAAATTTATCTTTATAGAAAATTAAAGAAGTATGTGTAATGATAGAGATAAAAAAGGACACGTCTATTACAACTAAGTACAACATATTTCAACCATGTATATGTACCTTATCTAACATCGATGCATGACCATTCAATATATATATATGAAAAAGATAAATATTTGAAGTTTTTTTTCCATTTGGCCCATTAGTTATTAGTTAAAAGATATACTATATATATAAATATATATATATATATCCTTTGAAAGTATAGTTGCTTTCCAGTGTCGATTGCAATCACCAATTAGGCTCCGTTTGGGAAAATGATTATTTTAATCGTCGGTCATGCATCCAAGATCACCCACCGCATAAAATTAGTTTGGTGGATAAATTCCAGTTGGCTGACCGTAGATGAGTGCGAAAAATATGTAAAAATTTGGTGGTTGTTAATCTGGTGTTTCGGGACCACTACTTTTGGCAGCTCACAGTTGATCTTTAGTCATGGACAGAGGTGATGTTCGGCAAAGTGACAACATGTGTTTGGGCAGGATAGTCAGATGGCAAGTAGCGATAAATATAACGTTTGACAACACGATTGCATTTATAGCCAATGGCCGATTCTTAGAATTTCTCACGGTGAGAATTGAGCATCAAAGAGAAAATATAATGTAAAATTAGAATGGTAGGGAACTGTGTGATTGGCAATGCGATTGACAACCATTAACCTGTTGCCAGTGATTGTCCATCGCTACCCGAACAACCGCCACCACGTTGTCAAAAGAAACTAAATGTATTGTTCCAATTTTTTGATACAAATTTTCAACAATTATAATTGTTTGCCACCATAAAAGTCCAATTTATCACCGCATTAAATTGGTGTGGTGATTGATCTGAAGATTAGCCATCGGTGGTCAGGCTTTCCGCTTTACCAAACATACCCAGAAAAAGAGAGTGGTATACAATTTTGTGTTTGGCAAGCAATTGCCCATCCTTTTTCACCTCTATCTATACTGTCAAACGTAATAAATATTTTTTCAGATGCATTAATTATTGATAGCAACGGCGATAAAAAAAAGCTAATTAGCCAAAAAGTTACTGATGGCTATTGTAATCAGGACTGTGTGAATCTATACAATTTATTTGCTTTCCGAATTTTTTTGGGTTCAGAGCTGCTTAAAGGACTCTCGATGGGCTCCTCTTCTTTGCATGTTCCTGTACATGATGTGTCCATGGAGGATTAGCTGGGACAACACCGAGACGACAAGTCCCGATACAACAAATTTGAACCCACTACAAAAAACAATGATTTAGTTACGATTGCTTCAGTTATAATTAATTTATATATAGCGAGAGTCATTTTTACTTATAAAATATGTTTGTATAACTAAAATAATTGTAGCCACCTCAGTAAATAAGGTATAGCTATAAATTTTCACTCCATTTGAATTGTATGCAAAATGATTGAAAGGAGATCATTTACAAAGCACACACTCTCTCCCCATTATGCATTACACACAATGCCAGTTACCCCCCACCTCTGACCCCCGATCTTGCGGTGCCCTCTGTGCACACTCCATAGTGCCGTCTGTGCACCGTGCATCGTAGACGCCTCAAGCCCTCCCTCATCTGACGCCTGAAGCCCTCAGTCATCCAACGCCCAAAGTCGCCTTGCATCCTCCGACTCTGAAGCCATCCACCTATTCTCCGAACGGTTACTCTCTGCTCCCCTTTGCCCGATCGGACAGCCAGTGAGGTTTTTCCCCAGCGGTAGGCGTTCTCCGGTGGCACCCCTCTCCGGCGGCACACCTTCCGGTCTTCTCTCCGGAGGCGTCCCTTTCTGGCTTCTCTGCGGCGGTGCTCCTACTGGTTTTCTCTCACGCAGTGCTCTCCTGCTTTGTGCACTCTCTGGCGGCGTCTCCCGTCTGGTCTTTTCTCTGGCGGTTCTCCCGCTACAACCTGCACTCTCTGACGTCCGATGATGCCTACCTTCTACTCTTCACTCCATATATATCATATATATTTTATATCCAATTTTCTTTCTTCCTCTCTCTATCAATCGTACAACTGCAATAAGACGAACGTTCAATATTTCTGTCAGCCCCTTCCTCAATGAAATAGGAGAAAGATGATTGCTTGATACCTAGGAAGCACAAACACAGATACGAACATAGATACAGACACGGACACAGGACACGACGATTTTTCAAAATTTAGGAAACGGACACGACACTGGACACGAAATTTTTTTACACATATATATGTATATATTTTTTATGTTCATCCTATGATAGAAAATGAATTATGGAGTTTGTATTTCATTTACTTAAAAGACATGCAATCATCCATAAAACACATTCATCAAAATAGAAAAACAAACCATCTACAACAACAAACATAACCTATTTATATTCAGAAATTAATGTAAACACATTCATGTCCATGTTTGCAATGAAACAAACAAACTGAAAATTCAAATTCATAAAGCAAGGACTGTTGGACATTAAATAAACATTAATCAAATCAATTCAATAATAAATAAATCCAACATAAAATGATATTAGAAGATACAACAAACATTATAGATTCATATATCACAATTGAACCAACAATAATTATTTTTAACATTATAACAAAATAGAAAAATAAAAAAATAAGAAAAAGTAGCCATAGGTTGGTGAAGGGGCATGGCCACACTAAGAAAATAATGGGAATCTGGAGTGAAATTGGGTAGAAGGGGGAGAAGAGAATAGTGATAATGAAGAAAAAGAGGGAGGTAAAAAGCTGGACTGAATAGATTTAATTTGAGGGAGATTGAAGAATGAGAAGAAGAGGATGGGGAGGAGACATTGGTAAGGGTGGAGAGAAATTAAGAGGGGAGAATCAGGAAGAACTGACTTGGATATTGAAACGTTGGTACTTAACAATAGTAGGGAGAAGAGAGTTGGAGAGAAATGGGGAGAAGGGAAAGAAATTGTTGGGAAGAAATATAGAGGGGGGAGAGGAATAATAAAGGATAGGACAAAGTTGGTGGAAACTTGGGGAAACATATGGGAAGACACCACGTGTCCACCATGTGTCCAGCTATGTCCACGGCATGTTCGCATCTGACACGTGGTAGACACGGCCACGACACCTCTCGGGAAGTGTCCGTGCTTCCTAGCTTGATACTTGTTGTGGATACACAATACCTGTAAAAGTTGGCATTAGGAATACCATTGAATACTTATAGGTTTATCCAATATTAGAAGTGGAACACAGACCTTAGGCTCCATTGAATACCATCCCTCTATAAGGGCCCTCTGTTTTTTCTACACTTACGAGAGAAACTGTTCTCTTTCTTCCCCTCTATATCATTCCTACATCTGCAACAAGAGGAATGTTTGACATTTCTGTCAGCACATTCTTCTATTCAATAGGAGAAAGATTTTTTCTTGATTATTGTAATGCATACACCATACCTCTTAAATAGGCATTGGGAAGAAGAACAATTCCCTAATTATATTAAATAGGAGAAAGATTTTTGCTAGATTATTGTAATGGACACACCATACCTCTTAAATAGGCATTGGGAAGAAGAACAATTCCCTAATTATACAATGTATGACTAATATATATTATGTAATGCTAATCATGTTATGCCTAATAGGCCCACTAATACTATATAACATCCTTTTCACTTTAAGGTTCCCCCTCATGCTGGACAATATACATTAATCATGATCGTCTTATCCATGAATATGACTACTATTTGTCTATTTGGATTAGGCTGAAGATTAATATAGATAGTGTTCTTTGAGTCATATGGCTTGTTGAGGCTTGCATGAACTATTGTACATAGTTTGTTTTGTGTGTTTCTTAATAGTTTTTTTTTTCATGGCTCAAGCCAATGCATTCTAAAACTCACTTTTTGATATATATAAAAAAGGAACACGGGATAAAAAAGGAGTGTACTCATTTTGGAAGAAAAGGGCACTCCACAAGGAAACTATGCTATAAGCTACATGGTTCTCCTTCCACAACATACATGCAACTCTCATTTTTTCTAACATTGAGACTAAGTTATGGATTTTATTGTAATTAAACTATATTCTCCCTACAATGGTAAACAAGTGGGATAGCTTTGGAAAGTGAGTAGTTGATGCTTTCTTCATTGGTAGAGGCTGGACTGACCTCCGTGCCATTGTCTCTCATCAGGTTTCGAAAAGTCTAATTTCTTACTGGTCTAGGCAAACTCTGCCCAAGATCTGAGAAACTCTTAAATCTTATTGAAACTAAGTTATGTAATGATTTTTAATACTTTGTATTCTTATCCTTTTTTTTCTTAATTGTTATAGGTAGTCATGATAGATAAAAGTTGGATCCATGAGGAACATAGAACAAGCATGAAATATTTACTTGGGGTGGTTAAATTTATAGAGCATGCATTTTCAAAATCCAGCAGAGATGGAACTATCTTATGTCCTTGTAAGAAGTGCTTAAATGTACATAGGCAGAATCGGCAAGTCGCAACTGAACACTTGTTATGGAATGGATTCTTGACCACCTACACAAATTGCATTTTTCACGGTGAGGGTTCATTTGATAGCTCTGAGGATTCACGAACACAAAATGACACGTTCAAAGATGATATGAGAGACATGTTGCATGATGTGTATGGAGTATCATAGGATGGAAAGAATATGGAAGACGAAGGCCATCGATTTGTATTTGTTGATGATGCAGAACCTGAGCAATTTTGCAAACTGTTAGAGGTTGATGCACATGAATTGTACCCTGGAAGTAAGAAGTACTCTAAATTGTACACTGTTGTGAGGTTGTTTCACATAAAATGTGTCAATAATTGGAGTAATAAGTCATTTTCTGAGTTGCTTGGGCTTTTGAAGGAATTGCTTCCAGAGGGTGAGACATTGCCCAACTCTTATTATGAATTTAGGAAAATAATCAGGGACCTTGGACTTGACTATGATAAAATCGATGCTTGCAAAAATAACTGCATTTTGTATCGAAAGGATTTTGCAGATATGACTTCATGTGCAAAATGCAGTGCTTCTAGATATAAAGAAATTGAAAGTGATGAAGTAGGTGTAGAAACTATTCGTATTAATAAGATAGGAGTTCCTTATAAAGTCCTACACTACTTTCCCTTGACTCCTAGATTGAAGAGATTGTTGATGTCCTCGAAATTGTCACCCCTAATGTGGTGGCACGATGAAATTCGTACCAAGGACGGGATTCTTCGACATCCAATAGATTCTCCATCATGGAAGACGTTTGATAATATGCATGATGAGTTTGCTTCTGATTCTCACAATGTTCGCCTTGGATTAACTTTCGATGGATTTAATCCCTTTGGCCTCATGAGTCTATCATATAGCATTTGGCCCATCGTATTGATTCCATACAACTTGCCACCATGGTTGTGCATGAAGTCTCCCAATTTTATCCTGTCGATGATTATTCCTTGTTATGACCCGTGTTGAGCTTACCCTGTAAGTATGCTGCTAAGCATGTGTTTAGCTGCTTTGCTAAGTTATAAGCTTGCTTTTGTTAATAATGTTTAAAACAGATATGATTTATGAGTAGTGTGAATTCTAGCCCTTAAAACGTGTAAGATCTTGCGCTTGAGGCATTTCCAGAGAAATCGTTTGAAACCGACTTTCGAGTCAAAAGTTGTATGTTTTTGGGCATGCAGGGACCTGTTTGTAGTTTTTGAAAGTTCCTGGACTTTACGTTTTGGTCCCTAGGTTTTCCCTTCTTATCCTTTCTTTCCTTCCTTACTCGTTTCATTTATCAGAAATGAGAGAAACGCAGAGCGTTTCTTCTCTTCGTCGCTTGAGAGGGAAAGAGAGGGAGATCTGGGAGAGAAGACGATTTGGAGCCCTAGCTTGGTTCCGGCCAGCAGTTGCGGCTTCCATCTTTGCCTCACCGTCCTTCTTCGCCAGCTGAACCAGCAGTAGCCGGAGCTACACTTGCAGCAGGAGCTGTGCTAGCAGCAGCGGCGGCTAGGAGAAAGAAAGGGCACGAAGAGCAGCCCTAGTTCGTTCTTCTCCTCTCCTACAGTTAGTTCGTGGGTGTACGCATCCTTTACAGGTCATTTTCTGCACAAATCTATAGTTTTACCCGCTGATTCGATTGAAATTGACATCAGCAGGTCGGTTTAGGTTTTCAGTCTGTTCGCCAATCGGTCGAGTTATATGTGATTCGGTCGAGTTTTCTTGAGCAGGAAACGAACAACAGGTTGATCGGTCGAGTTTGTACCTGATCGGTCGAGTTTTCTTGAGCAGGAAACGAATAGCAGGTTGATCGGTCGAGTTTGTACCTGATCGGTCGAGTTGTGCGGTGATCGGTCGAGTTTCCGACCATTCGGTCGAGTTTCTGAGCTGTGAGTGGCAGTTCATTCAGAAATCATTATTTAACTCAATTTAAGTGCTTAATTGCTTTAGTATCAGTTGGTATAACTTCTAAACAGTTTAGCACATACAATAATTTATTATAGATTCAATGGAACTTGAGATACGTAATATGATTGATGAAAAAGATGGAATTTCCTGTTTTACAGTTGCAATGCATATGCTGAATAAAGATGGTTGTTTAGCAATGAATTTGAATAAGTGGCATTGAGTCATGTTAAAAGATGACAGATGATATATATATGAGTTTTTAAGAGATGTTCAGAATCTGAAATAAGTATGAAATGTGTTTTTCCTGTTTAATTGTTTATATGTTAATCAGTTAATAGACTTACGTGCCCTAACACCGTAGAACCCCTTTGAGAGGTCTGCACCAGGGGGTGAAACTCGTGTTGCAACAATTACTGTGCGGAGTCACAGGCACGAGGATAGAGAGAGGCAGTGTTCAACAATAATCCGTGTGTGTGTCACGGTGGTACCGGAGTAAATAGGGGTTATTCAACATTAATCCGTGCTTGTGTCACGGTGGTAACCCGGTAAGACTCTCCTCCTGTGTGATCAGGTTTGAGGAGGAGTCTAGAGTTCACTCTTTTGAGAGTGTAGTGAGGCCTTGTGAGCCTGAGATTCCTGCAGCAGACCAGGGCTGGCAGTCAGACTTAGCATTTCCCGGGTGTGTCGCTAAGTCTTGTACGGTGGGATCATAGTTCGCTACAGATCTTTATATGCAGAGTACACTGCATATGTTTAGGGCATAAAAATGATAAATATGTAATCATATAGTATCACGAAAAGTTTTATATGTTAATGGATTTGAACTTCTATGCCTTTTCCCTATAACTGCCTAATTGTTAAAATATCTGATGTTGCATAGAAATGAGATTGTTATCTGTTAATCTGCTATGTCATTAGAAATGCCCGGTTTAGTACTGTACTTATGCTTTATTTCAAATTTATATATCTGATGAGTTGTTTAGTGATAGCTAAGTGAAATGCTATTCACTGAGCGAGTAGGCTCATCCCTCTACTCAAACATTTTTAGGTCAGCATCAGCAACAGGAATCGGAAGGATCGTTTCATCCTAACGCCTAGTCTATAGAAGGTTTGTAGTTAGTCTAGTTAGAGGTCTCTTAGTCCTTTCCCCTCAATCCTTGGAACATGGTGTGAGTGAGAGAGAATATGTAAGGCGAATGTGTATAAAGATGTAAATTACCTGTTATGTTTACTTTCTGTTAAACAATGTTACATGTTGTAAACTCTGTTATATCTCTTGTCAGTTTAATAGGAATGCTTCTGTAGTTTGTTTAGTTTTAGTTTACAGCATAAATTTGGTTATCCTTTTAATGACTTTAAATGTTTTATATATGATGAGTGGTTGGCTTGTGTGTAAATCCCATCTGTCGCGCCCAAATCTCATGGGTTGTGGTTAGTGTGAGATCGAGGCGTGATAATTTTTGGTATCAGAGCCTAGGTTGAGTACATAGTTACTCAGAGTCCAAGTCAGGGGACGATAAGAGACCAATAGGATTAAGGTTTAGGTGTCTTTCTTCTATCTGTAGTTTTCTAACAGGAAATATTCTGTTATATCATTGCAGATGGCAGGAAGAGGCTTTGATCATGATGATCAGGCCGAGAGCCGTGTTGGCCCTAATCCACTGGACATGGGTCCAGGTGGAGGTGATCATGTTGATGAAGCATCCCGGATGTACAGGATGTTTCTGGAGACCAGAGAGAGGTACAAGGCTGATAGGCGAGATTCTTCTTCTACCAGTAGTAAGGATCTGATGAGATCGTATGAGCTTGTAAAGAAGCTTGGTGGTACAGAATTCAGTGGTACTACAGATCCAGCAGAGGCTGATGAATGGTTTAGACAGATAGAGAAGGTCTTTCGCCTGATGGAGCTTTCAGAAGAGAAAAAGATTAATCATGTAGTCTATCTTTTGACAGGGGATGAAGAGTTGTGGTGGCGTGGTGTGGAGGAAAAGAGGAGAGGTACAGAGCTTTCTTGGCAGGACTTCTCTGAAGAGTTTCATCTTAAATTCTATCCACCCACTTTTATTAATGAGAAAATTAGGCAGTTACATAACATTAAGCAGGGGAACATGTCAGTTACTGAGTATGAAGAGCTTTTCACCCGGTTAGCGAACTTCTGCCCGCAACTTGTTCCCGACAACATAGAAAGATGCAGAAGGTTTCAAGAAGGGATGAGTCCAGAGATTCGACATACAGTTTCTGCTACTAGTAGAAGGAACAAAGAGAACTTTGGTGAGTTTGTTGAGGTTGCAAGACAGGTTGAAGAATCTGTGAATGCTGACAAGGTGCCTGAGTCTAAGAAGAGATCTGCAGATTTCAGTACAGGACAGTCCAGTAGTGGATACAGAGGTGGAGGTAGAGGTTTCTTTTCTAAACTTGGGCGTGGCTTTAGCTGTTTCAGCAGACAGAGATCTGAGGATGTCACTACATCTAGAGGCAGAGGGGGATACAACCCAGGAAGATGGGGCAGTGCCGCTAGTAGACAGTCTTCTGGATCGTCAATGTCAGTGACAGGTCCCCAGAGACAAGAGATACTGCCATGTAACAAATGTGGAAGACCACATACTGGACAGTGTTGGGGTCCAAGTTGTTATGTCTGTGGACAAATAGGACACCTCAAAAGGGAATGTCCTCAGCTTCAACAAGCAGCATCACAAGCTTTCCATCCTCAGCACCCTGATGTTACGAGTTCTTCTGTGGCTTCTGGTTCTAGAGGTGGTGAAGTGCCTAGTGGCAGGAGTGGTCAGAGAGGACAGCATGGCAGAGGGAGAGCTTCAGCACGTTTCTTCTCTTTGACACCTCAGGAAGGTATAATCTCTTCACAAGTTGTTACAGGAGAGATGCTTTTGTTTAATAGTATACCAGTTTTAGTTTTGATAGATCCGGGTGCTACTCACTCTTTCATACGACGTTCTTTAGTTGGTAAACTTAATCTGTTAACTCAAGAGTTGGTAGATGAGTTAGTGTTGAGGGTTCCACTAGGTGGACCAACAGTTTTGACTGAGTTCTTTCCCGGATGCTTGTTATCTTTTAGAGGTTATACCTTTGCTGCTAATCTCATACCCCTGGATGTCAATACTTTTCAAGTCATCCTGGGTATGGATTGTCTTGAGACATATCGAGTGCAACTCGATTGTTGGAAGAAGGAAGCTACCTGTCAACAAGGTGAATTTTCTTGTGTCTTCACTAGAGACAGGAAAGTTCTGCCTACGTGCATAGTATCAGCTGCTGTAGCTGATAAGATGTTACAGAAAGGATGTGAAGCGTTCCTTCTCATGTGGTTGATACCAGAGCAGAGAAGAGAACCGCCAGTGTTTATGATGTGCCTGTGGTTCGTGAGTTTTCTGATGTTTTTCCAGAAGAGTTACCAGGCTTACCTCCTATCAGAGACATTGATTTTGAGATTCAGGTATATCCAGGTAGTCATCCAGTAGCACTGCCAGCCTATAGAATGGCACCTGCAGAGTTGAAGGAACTCAAGGTGCAGTTGCAGGAGTTGCTGGATAAGGGTTTCATTAGACCCAGTTCTTCACTGTGGGGTGCTCCAGTCCTGTTTGTTAAGAAAAAGGATGGTACCATGCGTCTCTGTATAGATTACAGGCAATTGAACAAGATCACTATTAAGAACAAGTATCCATTGCCGAGAATAGATGATCTGTTTGATCAGTTGCGTGGAGCGAAGATCTTCTCTAAAATAGATTTGAGATCTGTATATCATCAGCTCAGAGTGAAGGCTTCTGATATTCCCATAACAGCTTTCATAACCAGGTATGGACATTATGAGTTTTTGGTCATGTCGTTTGGGCTGACCAATGCCCCAGCAGCCTTTATGGATATGATGAATCAGATTTTCAAACCGTTCCTAGATCAGTTTATTGTAGTCTTTATAGATGATATACTGATCTACTCCAGAGATGATGTACAACATGAACAACACCTGAGAGTAGTGTTGCAGTTGTTGAGACAACATCAGCTGTATGCTAAGTTTAGCAAGTGCGAGTTCTGGTTGGCTGAGGTAGCATTTCTTGGACATGTTATCTCGAGAGATGGAGTTAGTGTTGATCCTAAGAAAGTTGATTCTGTGCTTCAGTGGGAACGACCTAAGACTCCTACTGAGATTCAAAGTTTCTTGGGATTAGCAGGCTATTACAGAAGGTTTATACAGAACTTCAGTGTGCTAGCATCACCCTTGACACGCTTGACGAGGAAGGATGCACCGTTTGTTTGGTCTGATAACTGTGAGAAAAGTTTTCAGATCTTGAAGAGGAAGTTGACTTCAGTACCAGTGTTGGTTTTGCCAGAAGCAGAAAAGGGTTATACAGTGTTCTGTGATGCTTCCAGGAGAGGCTTGGGCTGTGTACTGATGCAAGAAAGCAAAGTTGTGGCTTACGCATCTAGACAGCTTAAGAAGAATGAAGAGAATTACCCTACTCATGATCTGGAATTGGCTGCTATAGTTCATGCTCTTAAGACATGGCGTCACTATCTGTATGGTGAGACATGTCAGGTGTTTACGGATCATAAGAGCCTGAAGTATATCTTCACTCAGAAGGATTTGAATTTGAGACAACGCAGATGGCTTGAGCTGATCAAAGACTATGATGTGACAATCGATTACCATCCAGGTAAAGCGAATGTTGTGGCAGATGCCTTGAGTAGAAAGTCAAGTTCAACAGCAGATGCATTTTCTACATGTTTCAAGAGAGACTTGCTTGTAGATATGCGAAAGTTGAACTTAGACTTGGATGTGACTGGACAGAGTGGGTTGACTGCTCAGATGCAGGTCAAATCTACTTTCTATAATCAGATCAAGGAATTGCAACAGAGTGATGACGAGTTATGGCAAGTTATGCAGGATATGTCAGAAGGTAAGAGAACAGAATTCAGGTTTTCTGACGATGGTGTGTTGTATCTTCATGATAGGTTGTGTGTACCTGGGAACAGTGAGATGAAAGAGAAAATTCTTGAAGAAGCGCATGCTTCTATGTATGCTATGCATCCAGGTAACACAAAGATGTACAGGAACCTCAAGGAGCTGTACTGGTGGTTTGGTATGAAGAAAGATGTGGTTGAGTACGTGGCTAGATGCGGAGTGTGTCAGCAGGTTAAAGCTGAGCATCAGAAACCTACTGGTACCTTGCAGTCGCTTCCTATACCATAATGGAAATGGGAACACATCACGATGGATTTTATGGTAGGGTTACCCAGGACGCCTAGGGGTTCAGACTCGATATGGGTGATTGTGGATAGACTAACTAAGTCTGCTCACTTTCTTCCTGTCAAGTCGACCTTTGATGTTCCAAAGTTGGCCAAGGTTTATGTGGACGAGGTAATCAGATTACATGGGATTCCAGTTTCCATTATTTATGACAGAGATCCAAAGTTTACATCTAGATTCTAGAATCAGTTACATCGTGTGTTGGGCACAAGGCTAAAGTTCAGTACAACATTTCACCCATAGACAGATGGTCAATCTGAGAGGACCATTCAGACTCTTGAAGACATGCTAAATGCATGCGTGCTACAGTTCAGAGGTAACTGGGAAGAACACTTAATCCTAATGGAGTTTGCATATAACAACAACTACCATTCTAGCCTTGGAATGGCCCCATATGAAGCTCTATATGACAGGAAGTGTAGATCGCCAGTTTGTTGGTACGAGGTTGGTGAGAAAGAAATTCTTGGACCTGAGATAGTTGATATAACTACAGAGAAGATATCTGTGATCAGGGATCAATTGAAAGCTGCTCAGGACAGATAGAAAAGTTATGTAGAGAGACGACGTCGACCTCTTGAGTTTGAGGTTGGTGACAAGGTTTATCTGAAAGTTTCACCGTGGAAGGGAGTGCTAAGGTTTGGCAAGAGGGGTAAGTTGACCCCTAGGTACATGGGCCCATATCCTATTGTTGAAAGGATTGGACCTGTAGCTTATAGGTTGGATTTGCCATCTGAGTTGGCAAATCTTCATGATGTGTTTCATGTGTCTATGCTAAAAAAGTGTCATCCCGGTACAAAAAAGATTTTAGATCCAGAACCGGCACAGCTTAAGACAGATGTGTCCTACGTGGAAGGACCAATGCAGATAGTTGATCACCGAATCAAAAAGCTTAAGAACCGCGAGATACCTTTAGTGAAGGTTTTATGGAGGAATCATAACCTTGAAGAAGCTACGTGGGAGCTTGAGTCTGAGATGTGTAGCAAGTTTCCTTTTCTCTTTTAGGAATTTCGGGATGAAATTCTTATAAGGGAGGGAGATTGTTATGACCCGTGTTGAGCTTACCCAGTAAGTATGCTGCTAAGCATGTGTTTAGCTGCTTTGCTAAGTTATAAGCTTGCTTTTGTTAATAACATTTAAAACAGATATGATTTATGAGTAGTGTGAATTCTAGCCCTTAAAACGTGTAAGATCTTGCGCTTGAGGCGTTGCCAGAGAAATCGTTTGAAACCGACTTTCGAGTCAAAAGTTGTATGTTTTTGGGCATGCAGGGACCTGTTTGTAGTTTTTGAAAGTTCCTGGACTTTACGTTTTGGTCCCTAGGTTTTCCCTTCTTATCCTTTCTTTCCTTCCTTACTCGTTTCATTTATCAGAAATGAGAGAAACACAGAGCATTTCTTCTCTTCGTCGCTTGAGAGGGAAAGAGAGGGAGATCTGGGAGAGAAGACGATTTGGAGCCCTAGCTTGGTTTCGGCCAGCAGTTGCGGCTTCCATCTTCGCCTCACCGTCCTTCTTCGCCAGCTGAACCAGCTGTAGCTGGAGCTACGCTTGCAGCAGGAGCTGCGCTAGCAGCAGTGGCGGCTAGGAGAAAGAAAGGGCGCGAAGAGCAGCCCTAGTTCGTTCTTCTCCTCTCCTACAGTTAGTTCGTGGGTGTATGCATCCTTTACAGGTGATTTGCTGCACAAATCTATAGTTTTACCCACTGATTCGATTCAAATCGACATCAGCAGGTCAGTTTAGGTTTTCAGTCTGTTCGCCAATCGGTCGAGTTATATGTGATTCAGTCGAGTTTTCTTGAGCAGGAAACGAACAACAGGTTGATCGGTCGAGTTTGTACCTGATCGGTCGAGTTTTCTTGAGCAGGAAACGAACAGCAGGTTTATCGGTCGAGTTTGTACCTGATCGGTCGAGTTGTGCGGTGATCGGTCGAGTTTCAGACCAATCGGTCGAGTTTCTGAGCTGTGAGTGGCAGTTCATTCAGAAATCATTATTTAACTCAATTTAGGTGCTTAATTGCTTTAGTATCAGTTGGTATAACTTCTAAACAGTTTAGCACATACAATAGTTTATTATAGATTCAATGGAACTTGAGATACGTAATATGATTGATGAAAAAGATGGAATTTCCTATTTTACAGTTGCAATGCATATGCTGAATAAAGATGGTTGTTTAGCAATGAATTTGAATAAGTGGCATTGAGTCATGTTAAAAGATGACAGATGATATATATATGAGTTTTTAAGAGATGTTCAGAATGTGAAATAAGTATGAAATGTGTTTTTCCTGTTTAATTGTTTATATGTTAATCAGTTAATAAACTTAGGTGCCCTAACACCATAGAACCCCTTTGAGAGGTCTGCACCAGGGGGGTGAAACTCATGTTGCAACAATAACTGTGCGGAGTCACATGCACGAGGATAGAGAGAGGCAGTGTTCAACAATAATCCGTGCGTGTGTCACGGTGGCACTGGAGTAAATAGGGGTTATTCAACATTAATCCGTGCTTGTGTCACGGTGGTAACCCGGTAAGACTCTCCGCCTGTGTGCTCAGGTTTGAGGAGGAGTCTAGAGTTCACTCTTTTGAGAGTGTAGTGAGGCCTTGTGAGCCTGAGAGTCCTGTAGCAGACCAGGGCTGGCAGTCAGACTTAGCATTTCCCGGGTGTGTCGCTATGTCTTGTACGGTGGGATCGTAGTTCGCTACAGATCTTTATATGCAGAGTACACTGCATATGTTTAGGGCATAAAAATGATAAATATGTAATCATATAGGATCACGGAAAGTTTTATATGTTAATGGATTTGAACTTCTATGCCTTTTCCCTATAACTGCTTAATTGTTAAAATATCTGATGTTGCATAGAAATGAGATTGTTATCTGTTAATCTGCTATGTCATTAGAAATGCCCGGTTTAGTACTGTACTTATGCTTTATTTCAAATTTATATATCTGATGAGTTGTTTAGTGATAGCTAAGTGAAATGCTATTCACTGAGCGAGTAGGCTCATCCCTCTACTCAAACATTTTCAAGTCAGCATCAGCACCAGGAATCGGAAGGATCATTTCATCCTAACGCCTAGTCTATAGAAGGTTTGTAGTTAGTCTAGTTAGAGGTCTCTTAGTCCTTTCCCCTCAATCCTTGGAACATGGTGTGAGTGAGAGAGAATATGTAAGGCGAATGTGTATAAAGATGTAAATTACCTGTTATGTTTACTTTCTGTTAAACAATGTTACATGTTGTAAACTCTGTTATATCTCTTGTCAGTTTAATAGGAATGCTTCTGTAGTTTGTTTAGTTTTAGTTTGCATCATAAATCTGGTTATCCTTTTAATGACTTTAAATGTTTCATATATGATGAGTGGTTGGCTTGTGTGTAAATCCCATCTGTCGCGCCCAAATCTCATGGGTTGTGGTTAGTGTGAGATCGGGGCGTGACATTCCTCATCCAACTGAACCCGGAATGGACATAGATGTCTACCTACAACCGTTGATTGAGGAGTTAAAAGAATTGTGGGAAGCTGGTGCTGAAACTTATGATGTTGATCTTAAATAGGTTTTCAAGTTGCATGTTGCCTTACTGTGGATGATAAGCGACTTTCCTACATATGGTTATCTATCTGATTGGCAAACTAGTGGGTATCTTGCATGTCCTTTCTGCAACAAAGATGCGTGCTCATGGAGACTACCATATAGTAAGAAAGCATGTTTCATGGGTCACATGAGGTTCCTCCCAATGGATCAAAAATTTTGTAAAGATGCTTCATCATTTGACGGAAAAGAAGAATTTAGAAGTGCTCCTAAGATGCTATCTGGAAGTCAAGTTCTAGATCAAACTAGATATGTAGATAATTTACCATATAACTGGAGAAAGCGAAGTATATTTTTTGAGCTGCCATACTGGAAGCATAACCTTATACGTCATAATCTTGACGTGATGCACATAGAAAAGAATGTATGTGAGAGTTTGATTCACACAATGCTAGGAATGGAGAAGTCAAAGGACATTGAAAATTCTCGATATGACCTCGAAGAGATGGGCATAAGTCATAGACTTCACATTATCAAGGACAGAAATAAAAATATCATCCCGCCTTCATGTTTTAATTTGAAGAAGGAGGAAAAAGAATTATTCTGTAAGCTGTTGAAGTCAGCTCGAGTTCCTGATGGGTATTCTTCTAATATATCTAGAAATGCACACGTCAAAGAAAGAAAGATGATGGCATTGAAGAGTCATGATTATCATGTATTGATGCAACAATTTCTCCCATTAGCTTTACAAGTAGCGTTTTCCAACAAAAATGTTAGAGCTGTTGTAATTGAGTTGTCCAAGTTTTTTAAAGACTTATGCTCTAAAGTCATAAATCCAAATACTTTTGAGAAGTGGGAATCCAGAATAGTAGTTACTCTTTGTAACCTAGAGAAGATTCTCCCACCATCATTCTTTGATGTTATGGAGCATGTGGTCATTCATCTTCGATGAGAAGTGAAGATAGCCAGACCGATATTCTATCATTGGATGTACCCCGTAGAGAGGTAATCTTTCTAAGAATTAAATTTGTTCATACTTTGCATCGATCATATGTGATGTCCTTACAAAAACTTTTTTTCTTCGTATTGTAGACACTTACAAACTTTAAAAAGATATGTGCGAAATAAAGCTGCTCCAGAAGCTTGTATAGTAGAAGGTTACTTGGCAGACGAGTGCTTAACATTCTGTTCGAGATATCTCTCAGGAGTTGAGACAAGCCTCACTAAATTGTCTAGAAATGATGTGGAAGATGATGATATGGATAATGAAGAATTGTGATCTATATTCTTTCATAAAGGGCATCGTTTAGGAAAGAAGACTCCTATTACGCTTGATTGCACAATGCTCAAAGCTATACATCAATATATTTTAACCAACTGTGATGCAGTTGATCCATACGTGTAGTAAGATTGTTGTTTACTTATTATTATGTAAATTCATATTTACGTCTAGGTGTGTTACACGTGTTTGTTGGCAGGGAGCACATCCGATACTTGAAGAAAATGAATCCACGTGCATGACAATGGGAAATCAGTAATCTTCATATGAACAATTTATGTGATTGGTTTAAGAAACATGTAAGTTTAAATAAGGTATTTCCAATAGAATAATAATAAAAATATATAAATAATAAAATTATTAATATTTTCAGATTGAGGAGAAGGAAAAGTCGACAACTGTGTAACTAAACCTTTTAGTGTTGGCTCGAGGACCGCAACAAATGATGATGCAATGTGTGGGATATGTAAAAAATGGTTATAGATTTCACACCAAGGATCGAGAATGCGGTAGAAAAATACAAAATAGTGGAATTATGGTGAACGCTCAGACAGAAAGTTTTTCCAGCTCCAAGGACAAAAATCCTGTAACGGGTTAGGTTACATACTACGGGGTGTTAAGGGATGTTTTTGAGATCAGTTATTACGAGCAACTTAAAGTCGTATTGTTCAAATGTGACTGGGTCAATCCAAACAGAGGCATCAAAAAATATGAAAATGACTTCACAATGGTCAATTTAAAACGTATTGTTGTAACTGATCATCCATTTGCATTTGCCTCCCAAGCACAACAAGTGTTTTATGTGAAAGACATAAGTCAAAAAAATTGGAGCTTTGTTGTGCACACTACACCTCGTGATACTTATGACATGGAGGAGAAGCTTTATGATAATTTCATGGATGGAACCTGCTTATATGAAGATAAATCTTCAAGTGATTTGGAAGATATCTTAAGTGATGTTTGTGATGACTTTAATTTAGTCAGAGAAGACATGGAGGGTGTGACCTTTTATGAAGGGGGTCATGATCCATGTCATTGATCTTATGTAACTCTTTTTATTTTATTAGTTGGGCCAAATAGTGGAAACACTCATATTATCCAATTATTTATAAATTGATCATTTATTCTTTTACATGATTATACATTTGTTGCATAAATATTTTCTTTTGGGTTAATCTGATCAATGAGTTTGCTTGTTGGATGTTAGCTTAATCAACATCATATAATATTATTTAAATCTTTAATTTTATTCCAGGACCACAAATAGAGAATGTATGGCATACTTTCAGTTTGTAATTCAATATTTTTGATATCAATTGTCTTTTTAGGAGAATGAAAAGACACAGTCAGCTATTGTCTCCACTTACTAATGATGTCGGTAATGAAGGATTAACTCATGTGAGTATGACAGGTAAAATAAGAAATTATATCATTTAATATATTTCTTAGAACTGTTGATCTCATCATTTTAGTTGTAGGTATTTCCAAAAGACCAAAAGGAGGATATCTTGGTTCGATAAATGTTGATTGGGGGTGTTCAAATGCAAAAGAAGGACATAGAAATAGTAAAACCGTGGCGGGATCAGCTGTAAACAACAACAAAAGTTCTTCTTTGAACCTTTTAAATGAAAAAAATCCCTCTGTGTCAAATGATGGAGTTGGTACTATTGGTAAAGGTCATGTGGTGGCAATCTCAAATAATGTTAGAGAAGGAAGTCATTCTAAAATACATTTAAAAAAAAAGTCATCAAGGAGTTCCTATAGGAGCAAGTATGCAACGTTTGGTAAACGATGTCAGTAACAATTAAGATGTTGAAGTTGATAATTTAGATAAAGATCAACATTCTATTGCTGATTCTCCTACTGTTGATCTTGGGCAGAGTGAAGGTAAGAAAATTTAGATACAAAGATGCATTACATCTTTCACAAACTATTACTTATTTATATTTGAATAATATGTATTTCCTTTTAAATGCTTGCATCATATTCATGATTTTATAGGGGGAGCTAAAAATAAAAAACAAGGGTCTATTTTAAGTGTATCCAATTATGGGGTAAGACAGGGGATAAAAAGCTGCCTATTACTTTGGATGAGAAAGGAGATCCAATAGGACCACATCAGAATGACCTGTCTTCCTTTTTGGGAACTGTTGCTCAAAATTCTGATCTTGCACCATTAAACTATCTTGATTGGTGACAAGTACCAGTAGAAAACAAAACTGTTATATGGAATTATGTGGAGGTAATTCTAGTCTTTGAGATATAATACAATGTTGTGATTTTTTTGTTAAAAATGATTTTTTTGTTAAAAAATGATTCTTTTGTTATAGACCAAGTTTGTTATCGACATAAAGGGGAAGAATTCAGTTTTGCGAACAGTGAGGGATTGTTGGAGAAACTTCAAAGTGGATATAAAAAAACCACTATATGCGGCACAAAGAAAAATCTGACCGACTTAATGATTGCCCCTCCCGTGTTGATCCTGATCAATGGAAATTTCTTGTGAATTTTTGGGATTCTGACGATGGAAAGGTAAAATAATTTCTTCCATAATTTCATATAATTAAGTAGTGTATATTGTATATAATTATATTATAATTCATTGTATGTAGTTAAGGAGTGCTAAAAATGTTATGAGCAGAAAGTTCGTAATGACGAGACATACATTGGCATCAACGTCGTATGCTTGTGTGAAGGCTAATGTGAGTTATCTTCTAGTTGAAATGTGCATTACACTTTCATACTACTATGCTCATACATGTTACTACTGTTACTAATAGTTACAAGAAAGGAAAAGCAGTGGCAGTGTTAGCAGATTAGACTTGTTTAAGGCCACCCATTTGAAGAAGGATGGTACTGTTGTGGATGCAAAATCTATAGAATTGATTGTAAGCAATCCTTTAACAAATTTATTTTTTATTTAATGAAAATATTCTCATTAATATTGTATGTAGGACAAGTTAAATGTAACACTTGTAAGTAATGATTCAAATCTCGATGAAGATGAGATATTTGATAATATTTTGGGCCCAAAGAAGATTCTTGTGAAACATGTGATTCATGTGCCTCATAATGTATATGAAAATAAAATCACAGACTTAGAATTGGTTGTTGATACCCATACCCAGATATATGAGGCTCAACAAAAGGAGTTGTTAGAAATGAAGACATTTTTGTAAATTCTCGAAGCTATGAAGCTAAGAAATTCTAACATGAGTGCTTCGTTTCAGCCGAACGAGGTAAATCTATAAATTCTTATAATATGATTACATAATAAAATTGATTTTCTTATAGTAAACTATTTATTTTGTAGAATATCACAAGTACCACCAATGAAAGACTGCCCATATCAAATCAATCGAGTAGTGAAACACCCATTACCGAAGGACATGTTGTTATATCGAAATAATTATTGTTAATTTTTTCAATTTGATTTTTGGGTATAAATAATGTTTGACACAGTCTTTATAAATTAAAAGGTCATTTCCTTGTTAAGTTTTGAGGATGGGAAATCAATTGTAGCATAAGGACACGTTACTTCTGTAAGTCCAACTTATCTCGTAGGAGGAGCACTGTTGGGATCCTCATTTGTTAACGTGTCCATTATTGTACCAATCCAACCTCAAGAGCAATTGATTAGGCCTTTTGGACAACAATGATAGCTTGACCAAAGAAATTACTCATTTTCAGGTAACATTTTATAAATTACTCTAAAAAATAGAAGTGCACTTCTTAATTTTTTCTTCATCATTGTAGGTGAACCATTTGAAGACGTGGAAACCAAGAGTAGCAGTCATTTGATCAATATAGAGATTCACATATCATGTGAATTGATAGGATTTTGTAAAAATAGAAGTTAGCCATTCTTTATTATATTTAGTTGGTTTTAAATAAATGTGGATGTCACACATATTGTAGTACCATTCATTATTTCATTGTCCTGATTTTAAATTGAAAGGAAAAAATCTTATTTAGTTGGTCTTTTAAAGAAGTTACTTCTGTCATGTTTGATGCTCAATTGGTTGCTTATGAAGATATTCTGCCAGCCTTCTTACTTCTTCATCTGTGTAGCTTTCAAATTTTCTACCATTTCTAGAAGATATGCGACTACTTTTTTATTGCAAGGATCTTGGTTTTATGGTTTGTGTATTCAATGATCACCCTATTTTGATTTGTCTTTGTCGTCAACCTGATGGTTATGGTTTGTGTATTCAGTGATCAGGTTCTTAACCCAGTTAATTTATACTCAATTCTTGTGTATTCAGTGATCAAATTCTTATTTGCACCTAGTGTGAAGAATGACAATTCATAGTGCCATGCATTTTTGGCATGAATGGTAACTCATAGATAGCCATATAGTGGTTTTTTATATAGTATTTGTGTGTGTTGTATTTGGCGTTTACTATAAGATTAATTATTTAACTTAGATTGCTGCAGGTCAGACTTAAGTTTAATATTGATCAATCAAGTCCAATTAGTTATTATATTTTCCTGTTTGCATACTCCCTCCAACTTAATGTAGGTCTACCGCTTCCTATTATAACTTAGTCTTAGTCGATTACATTACTCCAAATTAGTGTTTGCATTTCTCTGTGTTGCACACCCAAATAAATTATATGATGATGGTAGGTTTTTCTCTAGAATCTGTCCTTTTTATGTTTCGAAAAATGTTTGCTTGAGATGATTTTTGTATCTGATTTTATGTTCTGAGAATGGATCACCTATACTAGGGTTCTTCTCAATTACATATTTCATTTCATGCTTTATTGACTGTTAAAGTACCCCTTTTCTGTTGTATTTGGCAATTGAAGCATAAAAATTTTAGTTATATAAAGATTAACTTTTTCTATTCATTAGTTGGTTGAACTTGGAGGTGATCAATATCCCTTTATTCATTAAAGACGTTCTATTATGATATGGTTTTGGAATTTGTTATTCGACCAAGAAATGCACCTCCTCTAGCAGGGTTTCTTCTCAACTACACATTTCACTCCTACTTTTTAATATGTTAGAGAAGCCCTTTTGTACTACATTTTGTAAGAAAAGTTTAAGGTTTCATTTTTTTCAAGATAATCTTTTTTCTATTCACGAGTATGTTGAACCTGGTAAAGGTTGGCATCCGTTTATTTCTTATTGTATTTTGGAGAAGTTTTTGGAATCTACTGTTAATCTCTGAACTTGAATACAACTCTGCTAATCCATGCTTATACAAAGCCATCCACATAAATAGGTCTGTAAAATATCATGTTTGTCATTGTTTTTATACTTCTAAGTATTCTCTACTTTTGAATTTTGACTCACTTTTCAGATTCAAGGACTCACTATTCGTATTTGGCATACATTTGATCAATTATAATGCTTAATTTTGGGTAGTATGTTAAGTTGTCTCTTGTGTACCTATTTTCTTGTTGGTTCCATAGTGACGATTTCCATGTTGTAGGTCATAGAGGAGTTTGGAATCTATAATAGCTACATCTAGAATCATGTGAATCACAGGCCCAACATCAATAGGTACCTCACCCAGCAGACAGTGGCTAAACAATCTTTTTGTATCATTCCCACTTACGAAATGTACCTCACCTAGTGGCTGTAGAGCTGACCATAATTCTTGGCTTGTTGTGGCAGCTTCTGGTCTCAAAAATCATAGTTGCATGCAGTGATTTCTTCATGTTAGTATTAATTGTTGCTACTGGTCCTCTGCTTTTGGTGATGGATCTTACTTTAATTTTTCTTGATCATTTCAGCTTGTGAAAAAGGGGATCAATGTTACTGAGTAATTGTTATGTTAATGTGCACTAGGAATGTGCAATAGTAATTTTTCTATCATGCCTTGGCCTTTTGGGAAGAAAGGGCAATCAAAATGCACCATGCTTTCCTCAACACAGTTATGCTTACATTCTTAATAACTGATATTTCATCTGTATGATTGTTCATTCTCTTTCAATTGTATCCTAACTAAGTTGTCAGCATGGACAATTATAGTCAAATGTTTTGATGTGATGACAAGTTTGGGAAGCCAAAAAGGACATGTTGACAGTACCAATCCTTGGTCCACTCCTTGAGAAGGCTGTGACCAACACCAACTCGAAATTGAGTAAACTACAAGTATTCTTGGCCTAATTTGATGCTTGGTATTTCAAAGAACTAAATTACTTTTGTTTGACTTTTCTCCATTGTCCAAAACCCCTGTTTTAGATATATATATCTTAATGGTACTTGTACAACTTGTGTGGCAGCTAAGGACCCCCTCCTTCCTCTTCTTTACAAACTAAATCTCCAATATAGCTGATACAAGTATCCTAGCAGTGAGCTTATGGAGCTATATATCTCCCTTGACTTCGTATCATACCTGATAAATGAGAAATAAAGGATTACTTCCATATATAACTTCCAGGACCTTGCACTATTGAACATTTCTTTGAATGATGAAGTTCAAAAATGCATTCAGTAGGAGCAGGACGTTTTGTCCTCTTATTGTTCTAATTCGAAGTCCTCCAACTTTATTAGGAGAAGTTACTTTGTTCCCACTATGAAGGATTTTTAATTTGATTTCAAATTAAAAACTATGATGTATATTTATGAGTTTATCTATAAGCAGCAACAAGCATGCCCGCATTATTTGAAATCTCAACCATTTCCCTTGTATTCATTTTGAAAAGGATTTAACAGATTATGTATGCTAATCCCTTGTATTTTGTTCGGTGGGAGTCAGGAGGTAGTGTACTCTTTTCAAAGCATATATTCCCTTCACACGACATGAAATTGACACCACCATGATTATAATTCCCAATTAGATCAGCACGAATCCACATAAAACAACTGCAGGTAGCTATATACTATCCCACTTTTTGGTTAAACTTAGGTGGCAATTAGGGGGATGCATTGCATAGGTATATCATATGAATAGCTACTAACACTACATTTGAATGGTTCCTTGACTACTACATTGGTAACCTGAGTTATGTTTAGTTTTCAACATGTAACGCTCTAGCTGTATTCATGGTCTCCTTCAACCTGGTCTCATCTAGATATTATATGCAGGTTCCTTATATGTTTAATCCCTTATAATGGTCTAGTTGTATTCATGGTCTGTGATATTCTCTGAATAGGGTGATTAATGCTCCTTCAACCTGGTCTCATCCAGCTATTTTATGCAGATTCCTTGAAGCTGCAAGTCCATCTCAGGTAGTTTAGACCATGGTTGTCAAGATTAAGGTGGTTGATGGGCCAAATGAAAAAAGGTGAGATGTATGAATTTATTGCCAGCTTAATGAGCTTTCTTTTGGTTCTATTCATTGCTAGCTGAACGTATGCTAGAGAAGCTCTGCCTAAATATGCCAAATCACTGCATTCAAGCTTTGTTCTCTACAACTATTTTGGATATTGTTCAGTGAACCACCAATACCCTAGAGTCTTTTATCTAGATATAGTTTTCTAGTTGTCAATGACATATTTAGTAATATCTGAATAGCTCACTGATGCTTTTCACTGAGCTTAAGATTCGTTGAGCTTTGTTTCTTGTCATTTAATTCTACACGATCTTACATTAATTTGGTAATCATATCTTGAGGCCCTAAACATGAGAAGTTTGATTTTGATGTTGCTACTTCAATGGCCAACAATATATGCTCAAATTGCCAAACTCTTAACTAGAATTTCTGAAAGATTAATCTTGGCTAGAATAATGGAAAGGAACAATATCATTGGGCTGACATAGTTATAAATTGCATGTCTTTTCTGTTACTATTATCATCTACAACTGTGTCATGATAATTTTAACTAGTATTGCATGTTGGGATCTACATTGGTTTTCTTCTTAATATTGTTTATGTATTGATCTTTTACATTGTGATATAAAACTTTGTAACTTGAAAAAGGTTATGATGTCTATGGATAGGAATAAAAAACATCTCATTAGAAACCTGCAACCAATTTGAACTCAGTAGGGCTCCTCTTGAAACACTACACTAAACACATGCAACAACAAATTCCCTAATTTGTCAAAACATACATGGTAAAAGGTTACCAGTGTATTATAGCAGCCATTGCAAATGTAGTATAAGAGAACATTAATGTTTTATGTTATCAAAATATAAACGATGGTCATGATTTAGTGTTGTTTTCCACCATTCTTGTATCATGTTCTTGATATATATGTTGTATTGTTTGTATGAAAGCAAACTTTGTATGCATGTTCATATGAGTAACTTATATATTAACACCAACACATGTCATCCTATATCTGCAACGTAATGGTTGACCTCTCTTTACTCATCTTGTTCAAAAGGTTGTGGCCTACATATCCTAATGTTTTGTAAAGTGTCCTGCATTTCAAAATAAGAGTTGTGAATATTGTTCTAAATTATTTAGTAACATTTATTATGTCGAGTTTTACTGAATCTCCAACCTAGACATTTGCATCTTATCATATGTCAGCATACATTTGTTTTCTTGTAGACCAATGATATATATCTAAAACTTGGAGTATTAGTATGTCTGTCATTCTGATCCAGGTTGTCTTTTTAGATATACAAGGCTACACCTACATATCCATCACTGCTTCCCTATTCTCATCCTCATTCCTTAATAAATGTATCTGATACAAGGCAAGTCAAATTTCTACCATTTTCTTGGTCTTATTGTTTTTTGATGGATATAGTAATCTAGGTTCTCCTTTGAGGCTAGATTGGATAAGCCTATAGGCGCCCTGATGTAAGCATTTGACTCAGAAGGGAACTTTGTATTTGTTCTTGATGGTTTTCATGACTAAAATCATTTCTATTTCCCTATTGCAGTGTTGAGAAGATGGTATGATAGGTGTTCTATACCTTCTATACCATGCATCTATTATAGAGTTTTTTGCTTCTAAAATGTATGTGGTTCAGAAATGATTATTTCACCTCTTTTCACCTGTGATGAGGTTTGTTTGTGACTGAATTTGTCTCTTTTCACTTCTGTTGAGGTTTATTTGGGAGGCTGTAAGTGGTGCTACTGGTTGGAACGAGGGCCTGATTATTACTAGCAACATTGGCAGAGAATGATCCAATAACACTTGCTCCAAAAGCTCCCTGTGTTCCTTCATTTCTATGTGCTGCTGAAGATCTATGTCGAGGTATGTGATTTGGGGGTTTCACATGTCTTTTTAATCAAATATATATAGCATGAAACTAAATGTTTAACTCTATTTCTAACCAATGACCCTTTTTTATTAGCTGGGTGGAACCAATATGATGTTGGTAGTTAAGAGGTTAATGGGAATTCTGCTTGTTTATTTCTACTGATGATAGCATGTCTATTTGTAGAATGCTTTTTGTAAGTACCTGATCGATTGTATAGTTCATTTGGTTATCTCTATTGTTATATCATAACAAAAGTAGCTACTGAAATAATAAGGTTAGTTCCAATAATCAAGATCACCAACTTGTTGGTAGACAAGTTGAGCACATATGTAGGATAATAATCTTGTTGAAAAACATAAATTTTGTAAGTAACTATGTCCATCCTTAATAATTCTCTAACTATTTTTATGTATTACATAGTTGAACTAGAAATAAAGTGTTGGTAGTAGGTTGATGTCATAGAAATAAAGTTGACTTGATTGTTATTATGTATTGTTTGAGATAGGTCATCAATGAACATGGTCAAGCTTAATATTGGATAACAAAGTAATGTAGATCAAACCTATAATTATGTTCATCTTTATTGAAGTGTTTATGCTTTGTTATGGTCTATTGGTATTCATCAATATTGGAGCATATGTATGTTGACGAGATAGATTCATAACTCCAGCTGTCCAAGGCATCTGTCGTGTTGATTGCCTACTTGTCTTCTGGAAGCTAGTTATTGTTGCTCCTCCAAATTTATTCTCTATTAATGTAAGCATTGTAGTTGTGCTTGATGGTTGTTGTGACTAAAATCAGTTATGTTTCCCTATTGCAGTGTTGAGAAGATGGTTTGATAGGTATTCTATACCTTCTATACCATGCATCTATTATAGTGTCGAGAAGATGGAATGATAGTCTGCAAATCACTCTTAGCTATGGTCATCTATCTTCAATCATCATTGTGGTTGATTGCATATGTCTAGAATTGCATCTTAATATGGAGGAACAAGTTGGATCAGATCCTACAACAAATGAAGGTAGCCAAAAGAAGATATCAATGTAGAATACAAGATCATGCTAGCAAAGTCTTCATGGATAAAACTTTGCTAAAGGTTGTTTCAAAAAGACATACTCTTAAATATTGTTATATTCTTTCTACTTGTTTGAAGTCTATTTTTTTATTTAAGGTCTTGGTGGATAAGAGTCCCCCATCTATTGCAATGGGAACATGTGCAGTCTAAAAACTGCATATCAGAGGTGCACATGTTTCATATTGTGCTGCATAGCACACTACTGTTTATTATATTGTTATTATATTTGGTTAGATCCATGGATTAGAGGTATTTAAACAATTGGTTCTAACTTATGCACATATCAACATTTGATCTCCATGTACCTAAAACCACTGAATGATCATCCTCCTCTTTCTTATTTTTTCACATATCAACACATGATCTTTGATTACCCTTTCATAGCAAGCCTTCTTACATTCATTTACAGGTTTAAAACCATTCATGTACATGTTTGAACCAATTGAAATTTGTGATAGGTAAAATTATGTGTAGCACAGCCGTGTTGGGCTACACGGCCGTGGTGGGCTGTGGGTAGCATGGGCGTGGTGGATGGGAACGATCATGATGGAAAATGGAATGAACAGGGGAATTTTGGGTTTCTAGAATCGGTAGCACGAGCATGTTAGCTACCACAGGCATGCTGGCTAGCACGGCCGTGCTGGGCTCTGGCTACCATGGGCGTGTTGGCTAGCACGGCCGTGATGGGCTTTGTCTAGCACGGGCCTACTGACATTTTGGGTCATTTTCTGAAGTTACTGTTAGTTATTTGTTTATATTATGCTAATTATTGTAATTGAGTATGATTATGATTTCTACAAAGTACTACAAATATCGTCCTCCAGCTGTATCGAAGCAATTTGAAGACTCTTATCTTTCGATTTGAAGGATTTTCTTGATTCGATTCATATCTTCTTTTACTGACCAATTAGTATCCATTTGAATTCTTGCAGTTCACAAATTGTCGTCAGGGCAACTAGCACTACTACAAAAAATGCTTTTTACAACAGGAGATAGACAACAGTTCTGATGATTGTGTTGTAGTTAGCATACTTATCACAACAAGCCCATTTGTGTGTTGTATATTGTATATTTTATGCAACACAAGTCATTTACAACATGCCAAACCTGTTGTAGTATAGGGGGATACTACAACAACTGCTAAAGTGTTGTAATAGGTTGTAGTATCATAACATATTCGAAATCGTTGTAAAAGATGTTATTTACACAACATATTTTGACCCGTTGTAATAGTCACATGTTGTAATAGACCATCATTACACAACGCAGACTCACCCGTTGTAGTATGTATTAATTATACAACATGCCTTTACATGTTGTATTTGGTACATATTGTAATAGACCACCATAATACAACATATTGAAACTCGTTGTTATATCCCAACATGAGACAACAGACTCCAACCTGTTGTTATATATTATAATTACACAACATGTTGTAACATGTTGTAATATCCACACATAAAACATCATTGTAATAGACCTCCATTACACAACGTAAACTAAACCATTGTAATATACTATTATTACACAACATGATATCACCTGTTGTACTAGCTACATATTGTAAAAGACCATAGTTAAACAACACGTCATATTCACATAATTCTCTGAATTTTTCAGTTATTCACGTATAATATGCGAATTTTTATTAGACGTATGGTACAATTGAATTTCGTATTAAACCCGTATTTTCCCCGAATTTTACGAATTATTCGTGTTTTATTCGTCATTTACGCATTTTCACGTATTATCCCGAACAAAACAATTTATTTCCGAATTGTTTAAAAAAATACTCACTTAGCATTGTTTCATGTTTCAATATTTTCTAAAGACTATTTCCCCTCAATCACTACTACAAAACTCAACAAGGCCGAAGGATTTTTCCTCATGGACATAATCCCTGACAAGTGTATTAATTTTTCCGAAGGCTTATCCCTGACCCTTGTGATGCTATCCTTGACGAGTATATTAAATTTTCCCAAAGGCTTATCCCTGACCTTTGGAAATGTATCCCATACTATTATTTAATTTACCCAAGGATTGCTCCTGACCCTCATTAACTTTTTTCCTAACCAATATTAACTATATTAAACCAATCATTATCTCTTTTACTTCCGCGAAGAGTCCATTTGATTGTGGACATTTATCCTTTTCCTTTTAGATAATCATTGTAAGGCCCCTAAACTTGCTTAATGAGTTTAACAAGCTTAATTACAATAATTTAATGCTTAGTGCATCATTAAGTTGATTAAGTTAAATTAAGTACTCACTGATACAATTAGTGCTTTGATCGAGAGTTACAGTCTAATTAGTATGTTTTCTTGCTTTGAGATTGTAGTGGATTCCGCGCTTGAAATGTTGCAAAAAGAATCATCTAAATCGGACAATCGAGGTGAGAGTTATGGCATTTCCAAGACCTAGGGACCTAAGTTGCAAATTTTCTATTTTTGGTTTATTAACCCTTTTCTTCCTTTCTTCCTTATCTCCTTTCTTCCCCAAAACGAGTGACGCCCGATAGACCAGCAACAGAGGGGGGAAACACACAGGCGATTTAGGGTTTGGTAGCTTCGATCCGCAAGCACCCTCTCTTTCTTCTTCCTCTAGCTCGCCCTAGCGGCGCCCAGCAGCAACCTGACCTGCTAGGGCGGCCGACCTGTTGCAGGTGCGGCGCGCAGCAGCGCTGCGTCGACCAAGCAGCAATGGTGACGGCTAACTAGGGCCTTGGGAGGGCCGTTTCGGTGGCGCCCAGCTGCGCATATCCTTCCTTTAACTTCCCTTCACCTTCACCAGCCCAAACGTGCGCCCACCTAGCAGTAGGGGCGGCGCCCCTAGCAGCACCGGCCAGCAGCAACGCCGACCAGTTGCAGGGCGGCCGGCCAGAGACCATTTTGGTGCAGCAAACACCATGAAAACAGCAACCCTGAGTCCAACCTTGAGGTTCAAACTTGGATCCGCAGCCAATAGATGCGATTACGCCCAGCTTGGAGCTCCCTTCCAATCTGTACGTGAGGTAGCTTGATTGCAGCAGCAACCAGGAGCAGCTGGTGTGAGCAGCACCTCTAAAACGGCGCCTTCAACTTGGCCTTGGTGCCTAAGCATGAATCTGCCACCTCCCAGCCAAAATCAGCAACCAACCGAGTCCCCTTTCCAACCTGTACGTGAAGCACATTAGAACTCGATTATTCCGAGGATGAAGATGACCTGCCGGTGCCCGGAAACAGGCGTCTGGACGCAATTCCAGTCGAATCCGGACGTTTCGAACCTTGGTGAGTAGAATCTCACTCCCAATTGCATGATTTAACTCCATGAAACAGACGATTTCGGACGATTTCGGTTTGGTCCGCGTTATTCGCAGATGTGAGTGTTTACCCGGGTGCCGGGCAGTGTCGGCACCGCTAGACTCCTAAATTGCACGTTTAAATTATTAACTCCTAAATTGCACGTGCTTCATGTAATGAACTTTGTACGTAATTAAACCATCTGAACTAGATCTGAAGTAGTGGGTGAGTCATGGATAATGAAAAACCTCCGTCCTTGTCTGTGGTACAAGACAAATATGATCATGTTGATCCACTCCCTACCGTTGCTAAAAGTCCTGACAAGCCAGGTTCAACCTCTTCATTTCTATTTCAAGTTAATGGTCTAACACAACAGGTTTACAACGACTAATGAAAAATGCCCACAGCAAAAAAACCAACCCGCCAGTGGGCTGCTTGGACACGCCAGGAGGAAGAAAATTTCTTCAGCGCATTTCGCCAAATTGGGAAGGTAGAGCGATTCAATTGTATGTTATCATTTATTTGTATATCTTATGAATATTATTTCCTTTGACTAAACATAATTTTGAGAAGATTACTAGTCATGTTCAAAGCAAAAACAAAGAACATGTATGAAAATGACTTTTATATTTGACCACAATAATATCATATGCATGATCTATGCACTGTAATTACTTGATGACTATGAACCGGCTACCTTTACATTTTAGCATTATAGTGATATAACTGTTACTAAGTATATTATACATAAAAAAGCCATTGAGATTATTCTCTATAGTAGATGCATTTTTCTTCTGTTATCACATCATCATCACCATTATTCAAACATTAATCTCAACCATTTTGAGGATGGCTGCATGGATTTTTCTTTTCATTCTACTCTCTTTGGGTTATATTCTCAGTAAAATGTAATGAATTTCAATCCCTCCTTAGCTCATACCAAGTTGTTTTGGGTCTACTTCATCCCCTAGTTGTGTATCGACTCGATAATCTTACTCCAAAATGGTTTTATTAGTCGGCCTATGTTTTACATGCCTAGACCGTTTGAGACAACCCTCTCATAGTTTGTCCTCGATACTATCTACTCCCATGATGTATATTATATATCATTTCCAGTGCGATCTTCACCGTCTTCTCGCACATCTTTTTTCTTAGCATTCTCATTCTCGTTATACTTCTCTCCTAAACTCTTTGCTTCTTCAAATACTCAACATTTACAGCCATACAACATAGCTAACATTGTAGCCATCATATAAAATTTTACTTTCCTCCTGAGTGGATTTTGTGATTCACATAAAAATTCAACTGCCCAAAACGATGACGAGTTTCAGCATGATGATGACTATTCACAGGCGTTGGTATCCTAGGAAGTAGTTCATGCAAGATTGGAGTCTGTAGTTCCCCCCTTGACCATTGTTTATTATATGCATGTTTTTCTTCTTCTTTTCAGTATACATGAACATACCCCTTTCTTCCTTCATTCCCAGCGTGGATTGCTTGCCAGACATCAGCTGAATCTGATGCATACAACTCATTTGCCATCTTGCGCTAGGGATTTATGTGTATCGATGATGTTCCATCCAGCTGCTTCTTAGAAGGTTACTTTATTTAGTTTCCATTCAGTAGAACCTAGTTGCCCTCTTTTCGAGCTTGTTGCATGCGCCTTATTCACTTTTCTTCTTTCCTTTGCGACATCATTGCTAGCTGGCCTTGTTTGTCTCATCATGTATGTTAGTTGGCCAAGTCACACACATATCATGGGTGAACGTTTCGGTTGAATGATCATGCTCATGAACTGCTTGTAGAATTGTCTGAACCAACTTGTGTCTATATTAAATAGAATGACATTGGTTACTTGTGTCTGTTACTTGTATAATGCATACTACATAACACATGAATACATGTTGGTCTAAACATAAATACATATTAGTTCTCAAAACTTTTGGTTTGTTTCAGATTTATATAGTTAGTATGCTGTTTGCACTAGTTTGTAACGTTTAAAACAGGTTGGTCACACACTAACATTTTAATAATAGTCCTTAAAAAGTAAGGGATTCAAATCAAACTGGGACGATGGTCTCGATCTACATATTCCAACACATAACTTATATGGATGGATTTGACCAAAATACATATCTAAATAAACCAAAATAAATTCCTGATTTGTATACAGGCTAGGCTCGGAGAAAGGTAAAACCAATGTAAATAAACCAAATGCATTTGTATCATATAGTATATGTATGTATACATTAAATACCATTTGTATAATTGTGCATCTGATATAAAACAAAGTTGTCTACAACTTTCTAAATTTAAACATAATCTTAGATTTGTTTGTTTGACTTGATAAGAAAATATATATCTGCATGTACCTTTGAAAAAAAACATCTCTCTTGTGTATTGTTCGGGATGTGGCCGAAACCCAGTGCGAACCCACAATATTTGTTTCACTAGTACGTATCGGGATCTTCAATCTGTATTTGGACTTACCTAGTTGTTACTAGCTTAACAACATATTAGGGATGGCAATGGGCCGTCCTTGGTCCATCCATTCACTGTTACTGCCGAAGTCGTCAGCTTCAGTATAAAGGGCCACCCGATTAGATTCTGGACACCCGTGACTGGATACCCACGGACGGGGATCCATGGACTCCCAGATAAACCATCACCTTTTTACTTAAAAAAGCAACATATGGTACGACAACACATCATCTCTGACTTGCTCATACCACCGCCGATCAGTTAATCAACAAACATCGTCCATGCTAACAGTGGGGTGCAGGAACTGAACAATAAAACTTGTGAAGCAAGTTTCACTACGTACATCAAAGAAGGTGAAGCAACTAAAACTATTGTTGCCGACAGTGGGGAGATGTCACCACTTTCGGCAACCGGTACTGTTGTCGCTGGCGGCAATCCATAACATTTTCGCCCCCGAAAATAGGCTTCGTCACCGGTGTAGATGATGAGACATCACCGAACTCGTCATCCCCTCTCTTGTCAGCATTTTTGGTGTGATGAATGGGCATGATCTCGGCATCCTTAGCTTCTCCTTTACGGCCTCGCGACCTCCGGTGTTGCCTCCTTAATCTCCCACATACACTACTACTCTGAACGGTTGTCTTGCCACATTTGCACCCAATCCGAACCTTGCCGTGGAACAACATCTTGCATGACTCCTTGAAGGCGGAGTAAGGTCTCTGCATGACTCCTTGACGACGGAGCAAGCCTAGTGAAGGAACACTGCCGACACTAACCAGCGCCAGGCTGCAGTGGAAGGCAAGAACGACCTAGGCTGCCGTGAAGGCACACCATCATGGAGGTATTATAATTTGTCTGTTATATGTCAGGAACATATATATAGATTTATTTACACAATGGATGAGAGTAGTAACACATTTCATATAACACAATTAATACTTTGTTAGCATTGATATAGGTTTCTTTGTGATATAGTATGCCATTTGAATGCTATCTTTCATATGTCTAATTTTATTTATATAGAGTTTTTAGTGGTATTATAATTTGTCTATTATATGTGGGAAAATTACATATGCATTTATTTACATAATGATGAGAGTAGTAAGACATTACATGTAACTACAACTTTATCACTTATTTTGAAAATTATCTTTTGTAGGACACCTTACATGCAACAAAAAATTTAACTATTATGGACTTCCGTATCATAAGTTTGTTATGGTCTTCTTAGAATGAGCCAATATTTGTCAACATTGCTTTAGAGGAGTGGCAACACATGAAGGTGAATCTTTTGCCTATTAAACAAAGCAATTTGAGAACAATATATGCATATGAATATACCATGCTGTGAATCTCGAATAAAGTAGATTTGTTCTTCTATTGTAAAGAGGTACGTCTTACACCTTTAACAAACCCACATTAATTTCTTCCTTCTATAGATGGAATCAAATTTATTTAAGTTGCTGAAGATTGTTCTTTTTGTACCATCCTCATCTTTATATGTTTTGTTTTAAATTCAGGTTATTCAAGTTGATGAGTTTGAATTACATCATATTGAAAATATGGGAATCCATAATGCATTATTCACTCAAAAGACTTCCTTATCCATATCTAACATTACTTTAAAGGAGCGATCACTTGTTAAAGAAATTCTTTCCGTATACAAAATATGAATATACCATACATGCTTGATTGGATTTAGCCTTCTATTACAAATAAGTAAGTTTTCAATCATGAACTAACTCATTTTTTTCTTTGATATATAGATTCATAGTTTTTTAAGTATATGTTCATATGTTTCTTTGCATTTTCAGGCTTTTTTGTTGATCTTACCTGGAAAAGATTAAGTGAAGTCTTGTACTGAAACACTTCTCGGAAAACTCTCTCTATCCCCTCAATTTCTAAACGCATGTCGTTTTGTTTTTCAACGCTCAATGTATATGTTTTTTTGGTTTTCGAGTGAGGATATAGAAAATATGCCCCGTAGCACATGCGAAAAATGTGTCTGTTGCACATTCGGCTTTATGTGTCCGACGCACATCCGGAGATATGTGCATTTCATGTATTGTGTTTCTAATATATTGAACTTTCTTTTATAGGTTCTTATTTGACAGTTGATATTAACATGATATGTTGCACGTAGTTGTGGGACTAGACTATATATGTCTTTCTTCTTCTATACGTTCTTCACTTCTATGAGCACCTCATTTCTTTGGTACAAGAAAAATCAAACATGGGCATAGAAAAAGTAAGTACTCTTGTTTTATACATATTCAATGTGCAAATGTAAGTACTTTTCATCTATTCCAAATATATATATATATATATATATAATAGATATGACAATTCGTAGTAAACATACAAATTATGTCTTACAATTTGTATTGAGTACTCAAACATGAAAATAATCTATGTTGAACCCACTTGATTGTACCTATGACTTGTATACATTGTATTAGAAGTCACATCTTTAGATGTTCAGAATAAACTTCACTAAATTAGAAGATGTTGGGCCTTTTTGTTTTATAAATATGTTGCAGTGAACTAAATTTTGAAACATAACTTTGTTTTAGGCCTTGTTATTCAGACATGCAATAGACATTTGCAAACCAAGTCTTATGATAAGATTTCACAAAAAACATGCATGCTTTCACATTTTTAGATCAGTAGTAAAAATTTAAATATAGGATATTTGAAGCACAAACACTTCCCTGAGGTTGTCGTGTCTATGTCTTACACGTTTTCCGCATAGATATGCTTAGACACACGACGAACATGCCTCTAACATGTTCACTTAATGAAAAAGTGTTGTCATCTTTATTTTTTTCTCCCAACAAAAGTAGCAAATCATCCTTATGCCTCCTCTTTTCTTGCTTCTCTAAATCTCCATCTTCCTTCCTCTTCTCTTATCCATGCATCTTAAGTAGCACTTAAATTTATTCCTCTTCCCTTTCTTCCCTCTCAATCTCCAAGACACCTTATTCTTCATCTTCTCCATAACCACCAAGTATTTTCTTAATGTATGCAGGAGTTTAATGACTGTTTGCTTGACATTGGTCTACTTGAATTGAATTTAAATGTTGTGAAGCTGCAGTTTAACAAAGGTTCCTTTTGGAAGGGTGGCATTCTTCACTCTTACAAAATCCCCCTCTTGCAAGAGCAAGTTTTGCATCATCCAGTATGGCATATAAACCACGCCTTCTTCAGCAATAAACCATGCCTTTTTCACTCTTATAGCACTTTTGATTATGTTTACACATACCTTTTATTAAGTTTTCTGGCTATTTATACCTTTCCATCCTCTTATTTGCTAACAAGTTCTCACAATTATTTGGATAACAAATTAATATTTATTTTGTACAGTGTCCAAAGTAGTCGAACAATACAGATTGCGGGTATTATGTGTTGAAGTATATGAAAGACATCTTTGATGTGAGAAATAGAAATATTCCTGAATGTGTAAGCTACTTAACATTATATTCTTTTAGTTTGTTCAAATTTCTAAATAAATTGAAAAAATCACAATATGTTGATATATTTGTCATATGATTGCAGTATTATTCGAAGTATATTGGTTGTTGCTTCAACCAAGAAGAAATCGACGAGGTACGAAACGAGTGGGCGACATGTGTTCTTGAGCACACATAAGATTATGTGACATGTGGGGGAGACATTTATTCTTTAGCATAGACCAATGTGTGAAACTTTTTTAGTTAGTTTTCAGTTCGATTCTAGAGTGGATACTCAGTACTTTGTATTATTGAATCGTTGTATGGATGATTTAATATTAATTAAATTTAGTACGAGTTTCTTTTAAGGTTTGATGGAAATTTTGTTCAACTATGTATTTTTTTGTGAAATGAAAAAATATAATTGCATATCTATTATAATTTATTAATAATATGGTTAATTTGATCAATACAATTGGTTCGATATATGACCTGTCAAACTCTAATCAAAGACAACATTTAATGATATGTTGTAAAATGTATGATTCTACAACAAACAACACATGTTGTGTTATCCACACCTATTACAACATGTTTGTCAGGAAAAAAATACACCTATTACAACAGGTGTTTCTAGTGAACTACAACATGCATAACCTGTTGTATAAATTGTGTATATTACAACAGACACACACCATGTTGTCTAAACAATCCTATTACAACGGTTAAATGTATGGAAAGACAACATACTCCAACTGTTGTATAAACATGTATATTACAACAGGTGCACTGCATGTTGTAATATACCTACCTATTACAACGGGTGTGTTTAGTGAAAGACAACATGTTTCGACTGTTGTATAATATATATTACAACGGGCAAATCACATGTTGTAAAAAATACCCCTATTACAACGGGTGTGTTTAGTGAAAGACAACGTCATTCAACTGTTGTATAATATATATTACAACAGGTGCACCACATGTTGTGTAAAATACCCATTTACAACAGGCCATTCCTTAAAAGACAACATGTTTCAACTGTTGTATAAAATACATCTATTACAACATGCGATCACATGTTGTGTAAAGCACCCCCCATAAGACCACACGATCTAATACAACGGTTAACACCTGTTGTAAATTGAGAAAAGGAACTGTTGTAAAAAGCATTTTCTATAGTAGTGTAGACTATATATTGCATTGTAGAAAACTGAAGGCATGAAGCCCATTGATACTTCTCATTCAATTTATACTTCTCATTCACTGGGAGAAGACGGCTTATGGAATAGGTAAGTTATGAGTAGGAGAAACTATGTTTGCTTGTTTCTTTTGTGAGCTATATCTCAAAACTTGTATGTTTCTTTATAGGTATCCATGGTGGTTCGCACAAAGTGGATGCTACTATCAACTTGATGGCGCTTGAGATCCACAACATACAAAAGTACAAAACATATGGAGTATGAGAAAAAATGCCAATATATTCTGATCCAGGGGATTCACAAACCAAAACTGACCATACATGAACCTCAACATGACGTTGCCAACAGGAAAGGCTGCAACTTTTGTGCTTAGTCCTATTTGTTGAGAGCTCTGGGAGTTGATGAGGACATGTCACATACCTTGTTTGGGATTGGAAGATTCACCACTAAAGATGAGATTCATAGGGTTGTTGAACTCATTGTGAATTAGGTGAAGGAACTAAGGGAGATGAGCCCTCTTTATATTGTGCTTTGTAGTCTGTAGTGGATAGATGTAGTCAGAAAAAGATATTGTATACATGTCTCTTTTTTCCATACATATTGTAAAACAGGGGCTAGGTTAATGTCATCCCCATGTTTACTCATTGTTCAAATATAAATAAAAGTATCATTGTTGACATTGTAAGCACAACTCGATCTCGATTAACATTCATCTATTTTCTTATTGAAAACCCCTCTATATTGGCAAACGACTGACTAGATACATAATGTCTCTCACTACATATGTATGTATAGTACATGTGTCTTTCACTACAGACTAGCTATAATTACATGTGTAGCAAGTGCTAATTTTTGTTTACATGAACTACAAATACAAATTGTAACCAATGTCATCTCTCCCTACATATTATAGGTACAAATTGAATTGTAGTCATACATTTGGCTACAATGAAAACTACATGTTTATGTGTAAGGACATTTTTTACCTACAATTAGGGTTATATATGAATTTGTATCCAGAGGCATAACTAACTACAAATTTGAAAAATGTAGCATAGACAATTAGCTACATATATATTAGCCATATATTATAAATGTAAGGATAATTGTAGCTAAAACTTTTGGCTACAAATTTTGACAATTTTTTTTATAGTTAAAGATCATATTTTTCTTAGTGACTCCCAGTGGTTCTTCTCACGGGGACAAGAACACGTCCAAGCAGAACCTGATTTTGACAACTCAGGCGTGGATCTGACATGCCTCTTCTGCTACACCCGTAGAGGAACAGACCTCGAGGACGAGTCGGAACGTGAATCTGTCGGGGACTATGGGAATTTCATGGATGAGCATGTCAACAAACAGGAGGAGCGCTAGCAACGAGCCGGCCTTCCGACGCGATCTTCCCAGCCGACGATTGGCTAAGACTGAAGCTGGCAGTGTCTTTGACGCTCCTGCGCAGATAGAAACTCCAGCCACCCAGAGTATTCTAGCTCGCTGTGGAGGCGGAAGAACATTGCATGGCCGGGGACGACTGCTACTAGGTAGAGGAGCAGGACCATGAAGGTTAAGAAAGGAGGGAGCGCCGGGGACCAGCGTTGTCCCGTGTGGGCGCCGCTTTGGTAGGATACAATTCAGTACAAATGTTGGCTGGCGCCAAGAGAGCATTAGCGGGTGTCGGGTTGAAGAAGTGTCGGGGCCAACGGTCAAAACTGGCGTTGATCCGGAGTGTGGTTTCGGTTTTGGCCGGGGGTGCAGTGTCGGCGCTGCCAATAATTTCCGATTTGTTAAGGGTGTGGGCGTGGTTTTAAATGGAGAGAGCAATAAAAATGGAAACCATATACGTGACTCCAGTGGAAGTTGATGCCATATTTTCTATGGGGGAGAAAATGGAAAGATGATATGGAATGCAGTTACAGCGTTGAGGAGGAGAAGAAGTCGTGGGGAGTGGCCATTTTGGATGAATAAAATTATGAATAGAAGTGATAAATTCCTCAAAAACCAGGAGAGAAGGGAGAGAGTCAATATGAGTGCACTGCAGAATTTTGAAATGGAAGGATTTGATTGGATAGTGGCATATTTTACATTTTGGTTAACAAACTTTTTTTTGTAAAGAGAGGGGGGCGGAACAAATTTTAATAAACTATGTAAGTTATAGTGGAAAGTTTCATTTTTCCTTTGACCTAAATTGTTGATTTATTGTTTAACAATGACATAATGAGAATTAAAGGGGAAAGCGGGGTGGGGATCCGTTACGAGGATCATTTGTGTGCCGTAAGAGAAAGAAAGTTATTGAAGACCGCATAGTGAGGGGAAGAGAGATCGTGAAAGTGGGGAAGGATTCGAAGAGTTGTTATCCTGAGAAAGGTAATGGAGAGGGGCCATTTTTATGGGATAGGGATTGGCAAAACCGGTTGATATGGCAATTATATTTGTTTGCAACTACGAAAGAGAGAGTTAAAAATATATTGGGAGAAGAGAATACGTGAGAAACATGGTGTTTGTTAGGATGTTGAGAGAAAGAAGCAAACTGAAGATCGAATAGTGGGAGGAGCGATCGTGAGAGTGGAGAAGCAGTCAAAGAGTCGTTATTACAGGAGAGGGAATTGAGGAATTACTACAATTAGCGAGGAAGTAGGGATCGAAACGTGGGATGTCAGTTATGACAATATGCTTTTTTCAAAGTAAAATTGCATTTTTCACACAATCTCAAATAGTCAAATAGTACATTAAAAGGAGGAAAGATATAGTTTTGTAGAAAGTGGGCAATGAGGGACGTAGAAGTCGGTTGCTTTTGGGTCTTTGCGTTAAAAACGTGGGCATCAAAAGTTGGACGTGCGTTGCAACTTACAAACAACGTGAAACACGGTGGGAAGAGAGAGAGAATTAAGGAGGAGGCAATATTTTGAATTTGTTGCTTTCTGAGGCTACAAAGAGAGAGAAAAGTTAAAAGTGGTAGTATTGTAAATTTGTGGAAGTATTCATTTTTTTTACTACTACTAGTTAACACACACGTGCACATGCACGCGCCTCATTGAACGTGTTTATTTTACATAAAATATTTGAAAAATAAAATTTTCCAAAAGGATACTGGTAATTCTCGTAACTGTTTTGTAAAAAATTTGGATGTATACAACTCATACAATTCTATAGAAATAGGAGTGCAAACTAAGTAAATTTTTCCTTTCATGCAACAAAAGGATGGCGGCTCAAATTGCATCTTTTTGGCACCACAACAGACACAAATCGTAGGTGTAGATAACTTTTGTGGTTCATTTGGAAGATTTTCAAATAAAGGACTACTAGTGTTATCGTTGGATGCATCTTCTACTATCTGATCTACATTTGATATGAAGAAGTCTTCTGAATGCTCGACGTCATGTGCATCTATCATATAGACACAACACACAAAGGTAAAGAAATATATATATACACGTTGTGTTGTTAAAATTGGTTATTGTCGTTCATGCAACAGCGACATGTGCAATTTAATTAACAATTCAGGCAGATCTAAAATAAGAAGCAAAGAACAAACAAAGCAGGAGAACAGAAAACAGGAGTTAGATTCGCAAACCAGATCGTTCGTTGAGAAACAAACGTGTTACTTAAAGAAACCAGTGTCCGACAATCCTCGCGGATAGGCACCGTTCTCCCAGTCTCGATCCGGCACGAACCTGGAAGTTGCACGTCTTGCTCGCGCACGTCGCACTGCTACCAGTGCAGCACAGCCACCGCAGGTACCACCGCCTAACAGCTGCGTCTGAAGGGAAGGATGAGTCTTGCTTTGCACAGGAGGACAACTCCGTAAAGTAACTCCGGGGACGACGACTCTCGCACTCGGGATTAGGGCTCACAAAACACACGGCGGCAGAAAACTGTTTTCGGTGTGTTTAACCCTAATGACCGGAGTCATATATATAGTCACGCGCGTCCCTAATCCTATTCCCAGTTAGACGCAACACTCGGTTGCTCTCCTACACAATACGGAATAATCCGTAAAAGAGAAACACTTTCTAATTAGGATTTAAGAAATCCGAATAAGAAAGCAACAATTAATTACACGAGTAATTAATTACGTAGTTGTATCCTAGTGCAAAAAGAAGACGGAAGACGGAAGACATTCTCTACAATCCACAATCCACAATCCACAATCCACAAGCCTGAGCCCGGCCAGGTCAGGCCAGGCCAAGCGAGGCGTGGCGTGGCGCGCGCGCGCGTGCGTGCGTGCGTTGTGATGTGGCAATCTCACCCACCAAGGAGGTGAGCATACCTCCCTCCTAGGACTCCTTTGGACACTAGTGCCCCATGTGATCCTACATATGAGGACCACAAAAGTTCTAGGTGTGAGCAATATGGGATAAAACTTCTTTGCCATTTGCACTAGAAACAACACTACATTCTCACATGTACTTGCTGCACTACATTGGGCTTAACCCATATCAAATAAGTGATTATCACAATAGCCTAGCTACAGTAACGAGCTGCTACAGTAACTAACTAATAGCTACAGAAGCTACAGTAACTAACAACTACCGTAATCAGTTATCTAACAATCCCCCACAAAGTCCAATGTGTAGTGTGCTCTACCATTCAGTCCTCCATACTGTGCTTTCAGTAGATACCTTTCGGTTTGAATCTACCTGAGTTATCCAACTTTGACCCTTGCAGGAACTAGGTGAACAAAAGTCTTGAACCTGAACCTTGGGTACAAGAGTATAGGTTGGTAACAACACAATAAAGACATGGTAGAAAAGAAAACAATGCATTAAGGCCATGCATACAAAATATAAATCATGATTGATAACAGAGAACAACCCAATTCTCCTGTTGCGGCCTACACAACATCAATCACTTAGCTGGAGTCTCCAAGGATGTACTGCTAACATCCTGTCCTAAGACTTGACACCATTAAGAGACTACTCTCTTACTAACTTGCAGTCATGACACTAACAGGTTTCCCAGGGAATAGATACACAGATGCAAGAAGCATCATACAAGAATACATAGTGTCATCCGATTTACCCGACAACTTGTTATTACCACATTGAACCCAATTTGTGGGATCTCCACTCTTTTGGGTTGGGTTGCTACTGCCTGTAAATCTATAGGGGTTTCAGTCTCATTCCCAACCTGGATTTTTCCACTAAAGCCAAAGTAAGACCTTTAGTGAAAGGATCAGCTGTATTATCTTTGGTACCGACGTAGTCCACAACCACGACCCCATTAGACACTAACTCCCTTACAAATTTCAATCTGACTTGGATGTGTCTACGCTGTTTTTGATTGTACTTGGAACTCTTTATCTTAGAAATAGTTGTAGTGCTATCACAGTGAACTGAAATCGCAGGAAGCGGCTTCATTACCATAGGTAAACTAGACATAAGTCCATGTAGCCATTCAGCTTCCAATCCAGTTTCATCTAAAGCACACAACTCTGCCTCAAAAGTAGACTGAGACAATATGGTCTGTTTCTTAGACCTCCAGGAAACATCTCCTCCTCCCAACAGGAATACATATCCTAAGACACCATTACTCCCAGAATTCACGGCAATCCAGCTTGCATCACTATATCCTTCGACTACGGAAGGATGTTTACCATAATGCAGCCCAAGGGAACGTGTTCCCTTGATATACCTCAGAACTCTGTCAAGAGCTTCCCAATGGTTCTTGTCGGGACAACTGGTGTATCTACTTAACTTGTTCACGGCAAACGCAATGTGTGGACGTGTACAGTTCATAAGATACATCAAACTTCCGATAATCTGAGAGTATCGTAATTGAGATACTGGAACCCCAGTCTCATTCTTGAATAAGGGTTTGGATGAATCATATGGAGTCTTAACAGGTTTACGTGATGTGTACTCAAACCTCTCCAGTATCTTCTCAACATAGTGAGATTGAGAGAGAGTTATACCATCAGTAGACCTTATGATTTTAAGCCCTAAAATCACATCATCGACACCCATATCCTTCATCTCAAACTTTCTACACAAGAATGACTTTGTCTCTTTTACTACTTTCATATCGGAACCAAAAAGCAGGATATCATCGACGTATAAGCATAACAAAATGAATCCATTATCGACAACCTTGCAGTAGAGACACTTATCAAATTCATTAGAAATAAAGCCAAACGATGATATCACAGAATCAAACTTCTCATGCCATTCCTTAGGGGCTTGTTTCAAGCCATATAATGACTTAACAAGTTTACACACTTTGGACTCATTCCCATGACCCACAAATCCCTCAGGTTGTTCCATATATCTCTCTTCTTGAAGATCACCGTGTAAGAACGCGGTCTTCACATCCATCTGATGGATATAGAGATTATAAATGGAAGCCAATGCTAAAAGCACTCGGATTGTGGTCATACGGGAAACATGTGAATAGGTATCAAAATAGTCTATTCCTTCCCTCTGTGTGTAACCCTTAGCAACTAACCTAGCCTTATACTTATTGATTGTCCCGTCTGCATTAAGTTTCTTCTTAAAAATCAATTAGCAACCAACTGCAGAACAACCAGGAGGCAAATCCACCAATTCCCAAGTTCCATTCGAGAGAATTGATTGGATTTCATCATTAATGGCTTCTTTCCAAAACTTAGCTTCTGGAGATTCCATAGCTTGTTTGAAAGTAACAGGATCATCCTCAACATTGTAAGTGAGAAACTCACTTCTAAAGTCCTTTGATGTCCTAGGCCGTTTACTTCTCCTTGGTTCAACTATTTCTTTAGAATCATCAGATTCAGAAATAGCTTGTTCTGAGTCGCCCCCCACATTTGTCATCCTTTCCACGTGCTCAGGAATGGAACCTGTGGTAAATGAATCTTCTTGAGAAACTTCATTGGGCACACCCGTTTTCATAGGAAACACATCCTCAAAGAATGTTGCATCACGTAATTCCACAATTGTATTGACCTCAATGCCAGAGATATCTGATTTTACAATCAAGAATCTATAAGCATAACTTGTCTCTACATAACCTAAGAATATGGCATCAACCGTTTTCGGTCCTAATTTCTTCCTTTTGTGTTCAGGGACAAGTACCTTAGCAAGGCACCCCCACACTCGAAGATATTTAAGACTCGGTTTCCTTCCTCTCCATAACTCAAACAGACTACTACTCTCTGAATGTTTATGGGGAACTCTATTCAGAATATGGCAAGCTGTATTCAAAGCTTCCCCCCACATAAAGTTGGGTAATCCAGATGTTTGGAGTAAGGTATTTACCATATCTATTAAGGTTCGGTTTTTACGTTCAGCTATCCCATTTGATTGTGGTGAATAAGGAGCAGTTACCTCATGAACTATACCATGCAATTGGCAAAATTCCAAAAACAAATTCAAGGTATACTCTCCTCCCCTATCAGACCTTAATCGCTTAAGTACTTTACCGGTTTGAGTTTCAGCTTCTTTCTTATAAATTTGAAATTTATCCAATGCCTCATCTTTACTTCTAAGTAAATAGACATAATAGTATCTACTCGCATCGTCAATAAAAGTTATAAAATAACGCTTTTGATCCCTCGTAGCAACACCATTAAATTCACAGATATATGTATGAACTAAATCCAAAATTTCCGAATTCCTATTCACAGAATGAAAAGGCTTCCTAGGCAATTTAGCTTGTACACAGATTTCACATTTATTGTTGCTAATTTCAGATTTAGGGATCAAATCTAGATTCATCATACGCTTCATTGAGGCAACATTAACATGTCCCAAACGTGAATGCCATACATCGAATGAAACAAGATTCATGCAAACAGAACTATAATCATTCAAATTTAAAACGGAATTTGAAACAGGTTCAACATGAATCTTAAACAAGTTTTCCACGTCACATAAGTACCCCTTGCCAAAAAATAAAGAATCATAAAGACGTGTAATAATAGCATTATTACATTTACAGTATACTCTATAACCTTCTCTAACTAATATGATGCCACTAAGGATATTGCGTCGAATGGTTGGAACATGTCTGACCCTGTTAAGAATCAAAACCTTCCCCGAAGGGAACTTCAAGTCCACCCGTCCTTCGCCTTTGACTTATGCAGAGCTGGAATCGCCCAAAGTCACGGACCGACCTCGAGAGGGCTGATACGACACAAACAGGGATTTATCAGCACATACATGTACATTAGCCCCAGTGTCAATTATCCATTAAAGTGGTTCAAATATAGAAAGAATTTCAGGTTTTATAGACACGTACCCATCATTGAGGTTCAAGGATGCAGTCATCATGTTGACCAAAGCCTCCTCAGTTGCAGATGTGGTAGCTTTCTTTGCCTTCTTAGTAGGACAATCCTTGTTCCAGTGGCCAACCTATCCACAAGTCCAACAAGGTTTGTTCTTCGGTTTCTTTTGGATCTTTGCCTTGAGTTTATGTGCATTCTTAGATTTCTTATCTTTGGTGTTTTTCGTAGAAGTAAGATTAACAGTTGGATTAGCATCAGTAGACACCTTGACCCCTTTCTCCTTTAAGTGTTCTTCTTGTATATTAATATCCATCATTAATTCATCCATGGTGTGTGTCCCTTTGCGATGCTTCAGAGACATACCAAACGACTCCCATGACTTAGGGAATTTTTCTATGATAGACATAACAATAAATTTCTCAGGCAACACCATCTTGGCATCTGAGAGTTCATGAACTAAAAGTTGTAGATCATGTGTTTGATCAGAAACTGACTTACCCTTAACCATCTGAAACTTAATAAATTTAGACACACAGTATTTTTCAACACCCTGATTTTCAATGCTAAAATTCTTAATTAATAATTCCCATAAAACCTTGGACGTAGTGACTGGCGGCTTTGAGTAAGAATCATACAGTTTTTTATTTAAACCAAACAGAATCAACCCGCGGCACGTTTTATCACCCTTCTTCCAATTAGTAATAATGTTTGCATTATCAGGAATTGTTTCATCAGACACAGGTTCAGTTTCAATTAAATACTGATCATATCCCGCAATATTCAGCCAAATTTCCATACGACTCTGCCAACGGGCAAAGTTCGCACCGGTAAACTTTTCAGGCATATTGGTTGTATCAATCTTACATCCCGAACCACCCTGACCGGCCATAGTTAATTAACGACAGATAGCTAGTTTCTTTAAGACTGTTGTTAAAATTGGTTATTGTCGTTCATGCAACAACGACATGTGCAATTTAATTAACAATTCAGGCAGATCCAAAATAAGAAGCAAAGAACAAACAAAGCAGGAGAACAGAAAACAGGAGTTAGATTCGCAAACCAGATCGTTCGTTGAGAAACGAATGTGTTACTTAAAGAAACCAGTGCCCGACAATCCTCGCGGATAGGCACCGTTCTCCCAGTCTCGATCTGACACGAACCTGGAAGTTGCACGTCTTGCTCGTGCACGTCGCACTGCTACCAGTGCAGCACAGCCACCGCAGGTACCACCGCCTGACAGCTGCGTCTGAAGGGAAGGATGAGTCTTGCTTTGCACAGGAGGACAACTCCGCAAAGAGACTCCGGGGACGACGACTCTCACACTCAGGATTAGGGCTCACAAAACACACGGTGGCAGAAAACTGTTTTCGGTGTATTTAACCCTGATGATCGGAGTCATATATATAGTCACGCGCGTCCCTATTCCTATTCCCAGTTAGACGCAACACTCGGTTGCTCTCGTACACAATACGAAATAATCCATAAAAGAGAAATACTTTCTAATTAGGATTTAAGAAATCCGAATAAGAAAGAAACAATTAATTACACGAGTAATTAATTACGTAGTTGTATCCTAGTGCAAAAAGAAGACGGAAGACGGAAGACATTCTCCACAATCCACAATCCACAAGCCCGAGCCCGGCCCGGCCAGGCCAGGCCAGGCGAGGCGTGGCGTGGCGCGCGCACGCGTACGTGCGTGCGTTGTGATGTGGCAATCCCACCCACCAAGGAGGTGAGCATACCTCCCTCCTAGGACTCCTTTGGACACTAGTGCCCCATGTGATCCTACATATGAGGACCACAAAAGTTCTAGGTGTGAGCAATATGGGATAAAACTTCTTTGCCATTTGCACTACAAACAACACTACATTCTCACATGTACTTGCTGCACTACATTGGGCTTAACCCATGTTGAATAAGTGATTATCACAATAGCCTAGCTACAGTAACGAGCTGCTACAGTAACTTACTAATAGCTACAGCAGCTACAGTAACTAACAGCTACCGTAATCAGTTATCTAACACGTTGTTTTGTGAAACCTTACCTTCTGTAGATGTAACACCCGAGTTATGATCACATTCAGTATGAGTTTGGCTATCATAAAAAGGGTTATTGTACATTGCATGATCATCATGCTCCACTTCAATGCGATCATTAACATGCATATTGTTGGACTGAGGAAGTGATGATGTGCTTGGTTGTTCAGATAGAATGTTTTTCATACCATTAAGGCGCACTTCACTTCTTTTAAGACATTGAATAAGATGTCTTCTCCGTCTCGCTTCCTTTTGAATGCTCCTAATAGAAATGTTCATCTCAAGATGCATTGTGTTATCACTCCTTACAAGGGGATGAAACAATGAACTATGTATGAGCCTTGAGTAAATTGTTTCATGTAACAGTTGACAAACATCTTCCACGTCCCTAAACATTGGGTGCATGTCTATATCTATCTTCATATAGGGTGGAAGGCTATTGTATATCTGTGAATATCTTTCCACAAGGCCCCCATCACCTTCTGATATTACATGTCTCTGGATCTTTCTGTTCCAAATAATAAGTCGTCGATGAATCCGAAGTCTTCGTTGAATGGACCTCAGTTCATTGACATAATTGTAGCTAGACACTCCTTTTGATCTACATAACTCTATTAACTTACGACAATTTTGCATCTTTTCGTAAAGTTCAGAGGCGTTCATAGAAGTTTGAAGGTGTTCCTCCATTTCAGGACAAACTCGCCAACTGTTCAAAAAGTTTTACACAATGAAACTTATCGATCTATTATTCTATTGAATGATTCAATAGTGTCAATGAACATGATTAAGTAGGATGAATACATTAAATTTCCTACAACATAAGGGTAGGATGAATAGATGACCTCCAATTATTCTTCTAAAAGATGAAATTGTTCAAGTAGAACATAGTAGAGGTACACTTAAGACACAATGTACTCTCATCAAAACTTAGGCACATTTATAGATAATGTAACATTGATGTATAGCAAAATGATATTGAGGAGTAGAAAATCCTGCTTAGACACTATTGTTGTAGACATGTACATGTCAATATATTATTTACTATTTATAAATGGTGACATTGTACATCCCTTTTTTGCAAGGCTCATGTGAAGTTTTTTCCAATAACCCCTACTAAGTATAGTTTCATTTTATGTAGATATTGATAATGTTTATTATTACCTGTTGTTGATAAGTCATCCAACATTTTTTCAGAATGATAAATAAATGGTTATGTAGATTTTTTCAATCATTGTGGATAGGACACATACTGTAAAAGAAGAATAGAGGGTAGGAATTGACCCATTTATTGTGATTGCTCATCGCTGGATAAACAATTGACACCCCTTTTTCCAAACGAAGCAATAGTAGAAGTATGAGATAATGAGGGAGAGATTAGAAGAAATTTATTACCTAATACTATGTATTTTGTTTAATTGGAAATAAAAAATAAAATAGTTACAACGGGATAGGGATTATTGGAGATAAAATTATGAGTCTAAGAGCGTATGGGCTACACTTGTGAGATAGTTGGGGGAGAAAGATTAGGAGGGAAATATAAAAAGAAGAAAAAGAGAGTTCAGGAGATACTTGGGCATCATAAGTAAATGTTTTATAAATTTCCATAATTTGAGAAGTATGAGAATCTATTTAGAAGTATGGGGATGATTTTGGGAAAGTACATAAAAACATTTAAATTTACATGTATGTATATTTTTTATATAGACAGTCATGACTTTATTGTTATAGAAACTTACATGTTCGTATTTTTTTTTACTTTATGATTTTGTATGTTTATTACAAAATGACTTGTTTTCTTCCCGTCAATGTTTCTCAAAGGTAAGTACTTACTTCAACATTTATTCTTACTAATCATTGTTTCCATTTATGTATATGGAAATCTATTTTTTAAATTATGAGATAATAGGAGAGATGGCTTAAAGACAATTTAGGAAATTATTAGGAAATCATTTATCACTATTTGTTTGAGAATGAAAGTACAATATACTTAGAGAGAAGGGGGGGATAACTCTAGAGAGAATAAAAGTAGTCAATGAGAAAAATAGATAATCTCAAAACCATTTTTATATAAACATACATGTGCATATATTTTTTATTTATTGATTTACAGGTTTATTTCAAAGTTGCTTGTTTTCTCTTGGTCAATGTTTCTCAAAAACATTTTAATTGTTTATAATTTTCCGAAAAATAATTAAAATAATGTAGATAGTAAAACAAACTCACCCCTTTTATAATAATATAGATTATGTGAGGGAGTGGCGAAGTTGATTGGGTTTTAAAGAAAACATGGATACAGAAACCACGGGTGTAGATTTAATGGTATAATTAATAGGAGGAGAAATTTTATGGTCAAAGAAAATTATTAGTGTTTGTCATTTGCTTTTATTAAAAAAAGAGTGAAAAATAGAACTGACAAAGAGAGAACATAGGAGATTTTTAAGAAACAATTGTGAACAAATACTTAGTGAGAAGTTATGATAATAATATTTTGTAAACAATTATGATAATGTGGAGTTACAAATTGGTAATTGAAGAGGAAAACATTGGACTTCGTGCTTGTTCAAGTGAGAGAGGATGGGCACAAGTTTAGGTTTCTTTTTGAAAATGCTGTACTCTATTAGTTTGTGGGAGAGAGAAATTAGGATGCTCATATATTAACCAATTAGTTATGGGAGAGAGAAGTTAGGAGTATATATATTTAGTGAACAGTTATGGGAAATGAATTTTTATAAACAATTATGATAATAAGGAGTTACAAAAGGTAAAATTAAATAGGTCAACATAGAATTTAATGCGATAACGGGAGAGGATGGGCATGATTAGGGGCGCTTGGGCAGATGCCAAATTTGATTCAAGAATGACTTAGATCCTCTTTGACCATCAGATCAAAAATGCAAGCAAATAAATACTTATTAGGGTACCGACATTGCCTCTCATTCCACTGCTCCGTGCCCTAACCAGAGGCGACCTCTTTCCTTCCGACATTCTAGTTGGCCTGACTATGTAGCCTCCAACTCCAACGCCGATAGCGATGATGAGGCCCCGAATGCCGACTACTCCAACACCGACAACAACACCGAGTCCTCCAACGCCGAAGACAATGTTGATGCCGAAATGATTCATATCTACTACCGATACGAAGTGGTATCTAGGGAGATTGTTGAAGGAGACAACACTTTCGAAACTTATTTCAAACGGTTGGTACTTTCTATCTCTCGATCTTATTCCTTCGTAACCCTGAAGAATTTTAAAAACTGATGTATCTAACAAATCGTCCCCCTTCTAAATCCTATTCAAAATTTATGTGCAGATTTGTCCTAATATTAGAAAGGTAAGGGACATACAACTTGTATGGGTGACCTTAGTTTTGACCAGGTAATAAGTTTTGGCAGCCATTCTAATCTTTTTGTATTTGCCTTTTTCTGCTTGTTCTGAATAAAAAATCTATAATATTTCTATTTGTTATTGATCAGGAGTTATGTTGGAATTCAGAGGTTAAACTCAAGGATATAGGAAAGCATGCACATATGCACATAGCTGGTCGTACAAAGCAGGTTAGTTTGGAGACGTCAATAACGTATGTATTTTAAAAACCAGTAATGGGTAATTGATTTATATTGGCAACACTATATATGATTATTTCGTCATTCTCTTACTTGCTCATCTCCCCAAAGAGAAGAAAGTTAACACATCAATCTTGATCTACTACCATCCTATGAACACAATTGTAATATTTGACCCTCCCTCATACACCCATTCACTTTGCTATCATGGTTTACTATCTATGATCATCAATTAAAATTTTCAACAAATACACCAGGTTCAAGATATGAATTCTTTAAATATATTTGTATGCCCAAATAGGTAGGTCGCTTTATAATATATTTTTATCTATATATTAAAAAATATGAATTCTATAAATGTACTCCCTTGTCAAAAGATTTCTATGCCTTTTTCGTTTGCTTAAACTAAGGAATGTGTCGCACTAAAGCTAGCATTATATTCCTACAGAATATATTTCAAATCATCCATAGAATTCAATAGGGCAAGTAATACTACCTCTTCTAATATACATGGGTTTTTTGTTTCATAATATGTATATTTTTTCTATATGATAAGATATATAAATGCTATATATGTAATCTCTCCTAAAACAAATTTCTATGCAAAGATGTGGATGACTGGATGATCCTTTTTATTGAACCAAGTTACAATAGACTTATTCATTTGAACCCCCTAATATCTCATTCTAATAATTTTGTAATTATTTTTTTCAACATTTTTTTCTAATAGCCTAAAATATATTGTGATGACATTGTACTTGTCCCTTTATGTGGTATCCTACCACATATACTTCGTCATCTCACTAACTACTATTCTTGTCTTATATAATTGTTCTTTGAATGGTGTGACTAAATTAATTTATAGATGAACTTAATCTAATTTCTACTCAAATTTCTTACCAAAGATAGTGCACAACGTTTTAGGATGTTAGGTTGTATTTTATATGTCTTTGAGCATGGTTATTGTTGTATAACTTCTACTAAAATTTGGCAAAAATAGTCACATTTTTATGTAAGTTTCCTATTTAGAATAGTGTTGCACGTAATGTACACCTCCTCTTCTATTCGATTATTTTCCAACTAAATTGTTGCTCTTTATAGATTGCTGATTTATAATAGAGATAATATATGTATGGATTGTGTCTCAAAGAGAATCAACAATAGTTCAATAAGGTGAGTACAATTCTTAAATATTTAATTTTTATATCCTTAAACCGTGGGACGTCAATTTGAGTATTTTGTAATAGAGATAATTTTTATTTTGTTATATCCTACATTGTTGTTGTTTACAGATTGCTGATTTTGTAATAGAGATAATATATGTATGGATTGTGTCTCAAAGAGCATCAACAATAGTTCAATAAGATGAGTACAATTCTTAAATATTTATTTTGTTATATCCTTAAACCGTGGGAAGTCAATTTGAGTATTTTGTAGGTACCCACCATAAGTACATTTTTCTGATACCTTTTACCCTTGATCAAGGGTGATTTTGAGTATTGTTTGAGGCATAAACAAGTCTAGGATGCAAAGGTTTAGTATACTGGTATAATTTCGTATGCCCACATGGGTAGGTCATTTGATAAAATATTTTTATCAATATGAAATTAGATAAAAATATTTTTACCAAACGAAATAATATATTATTATAGGCCTCTCTAGTTACTACTTATGCTATTGTTTTTTTATATTTATCTGAACAAATAAGTTGTTGAATTCAATCACATTCAAACACCTTCTACTCTTGTCCACAGGTTGCAAGAAATCAATTCTGAATTATAATTTTTAATAGGGTGAAGGCATAATATGTTGACAGATATGTACTTGTGTTTGTAAAAATAAACTCAAAACAATTTCTATGCCTTATTCATGTATTTTAAGAAATATGAGGATGACTGGATGATCCTATTTATTTAATCAACTTATAATAGACTTATTCATTTTAGCCCCCTAATATCTCATTCTAATAATTTTTGTAATTTATTTTCAACATTTTTTTCTAATAGCCTAAAATATATTGTGATGACATTGTACTCGTCCCTTTATATTGTATCATACCACATATACTTCTTCATCTCTCTAACTACTATTCTTGTCTAATATAATTGTTCTTTAAATGGTATGAATAAATTAATTTAAGAAAATTATAAAAAATAAGTCAACCTTATTTATTAAACCGCTTAGAATTAATATTTTCTTAGAAAGGTATCCTATTATCTATGCTATACTTGTGTATTCTCCCTTCCTCTATCTTTCTTCCCTTCTAACCCTCTCTTCTATCATCTCACTTCCATATTTCAAAGACAACAACAATTATATATTAATACATTTTCAAATAGGGTTTGCCATTGATCCCAAACTTCCTTATATCCTGTCTCTCTTCTTTTTATTTGAATTGGTTAGTGTTTTTAAGTCATTCTGCTTCAATTGTTGTCACAATATCCCTTACAAACTATTTTCATTTATTATATTCTAGATTCTATGACCTATATGACTGGTAAGGGGTCTTATTTTCAATGTGAGGCTTTATGCTACTAACCTTGACATCCATAATAAAGATTTTTCTCTAGAAATTATTTTCTTTTATCATATTATAGTTTTGACTACATAGATGACTGGAAACATTGACTGTAATTATAATATAATTAGTGTTATTGTGTGTGATTTGATTAGGTTCTATTAGTTTCTTTTTTCTTATTGTAATAGCTAAATACATTCTTCAATATCTGGTGTTTCTGGGTGTAGGAAGAGTATGGGGTTTTGTCAAGGCTACATCTTCCTCTTGGTTATCTTGTTTGAAGATAAGTCTCATTTTTATGCACTCTATTGATTAATTGGTTTGGTTGAAAGTCACATTTAACAATGTTCCAACCAGTCACTATTTATAGTATGCTCATTGTATGTTACATGCCTTGTTTCCTTGTTCGATGTCGACAATGTGAATCACTCATTATAATGAGTGTGTATTAAATGGATGTAAAGATAACAGTAGTTTATCTGTTCTTGATATTTGAGGCTGACACCTTGCTATTAACAATACTTTTCTAGACATGCCCTCATAATTCCCGCTGATGTGAGGGACATTTTTTAAAAGAAAACCTGAATTCAATGAGTTTTTTAATGTGATGTTTTTTTGAAAAAGATGTTCCTAAGTAGGTGCATCTAACTTACATATACAGGGTTGGTTGCAAGAAATAGTACCCAAGCAACAACCAATAAATCTTGTACTTTATCTCTACCAGTTTGTATGCAATTATTATCCAAGAAAATTTAGATCTTTCTTTGATCGAGTTCACATATGATAATTAGACAACAACATCTTCGATTTGCACAAATGAATGTGTGCTATATAGGACCATGATGTGAGATTTTAGTTGGAAATTTATGTTTTACACGTGCATAGAAATATATTTTAATGTTTTCATGGATTAGAGTGTTTGCCCAAGTAGGTGCCTAAGTAGGTGCAGATTTTATGCTAGATGACAATAAATAAGAATCAGCTATGCCGACCTTGTTTGAAAAGAATCCCCTTTTTTCATGACTTAGATCAAAATTTAAAATTGGTTATTCCCAATGTGTTTCAATGAACCATTATGTGGATATATTCTTGTTATTAATGACCAAAATATCCATTTAATGTCTTAGTAACTTTTTACATAGCTATTTGCAATTTTAATTCAATGTATGCATATGGTTTTCATATGATTGACGGATATGTAACAGGTCTGTTTACATTGTGGCATTCAAATCAAAGTTAATTTATTTTATATTAACACTGTCTGGTACATACTCTTGGTTTGCTAATCATTTTCGTTTCTATGGTCTTCCATTGCTTATTTTTAGTCATATTCCTAGCCAAATCCGTGGTGAACGGTGTGAATAATCGAATGTATGCATATGTTTTTTTATGATTGACGGATACGTAAGAGGTCTGTTTACATTGTGGCATGCTGAGTCAGAGTTAATTTATTTGATATTAACATGGTCTGGTACTTACTCTTGGTTTGCTAATCATATTCGTTTCTATGGTCTTCCATTGCTTATTTTTGGTCATATTCCTAGCCAAATCCGTGTTGAATGGTTTGAATAATTGAATGTATGCATATGTTTTTTTTTATAATTTACAAATATGTAAGAGGTCAGTTTACATTGTGGCATGTGATTCAGAGTTAATTTATTTGATATTAACATGGTTTGGTTCTTACTCTTGGTTTTCTAATTATTTTCATTTCTAAGGTATTCCATTGCTTATTTTTTATCATATTCCTCGTCAAATCCGTGGTGAATGGTGTGAATGATGATACACTGATTCATCTTATAGGATTGTCTTAGTGCAAGTAATTGTTGGGAATTTTGTGGTATTATATTTGTAGGATTGTCTACTGCGAATTGATTACAAAAATGTATGGTTAATGGTGGATAGAATGTTAGGTATTTAGATTCCAATCGGAAGCAAGTAAATTTCAAGAGGTATAAACAACACTAAGGAATACATGCATGTGAATGAAATTTTCAGATTAAAAATATACATAACTGTTTACATTTTAATTTTAACTTGTTAGTTTTTTAATCATCATCATTGTACTTAGATAGGTGGTGATACTAAGCATGGGTGTATTTTTAATTGATTGATAGTTGTTTAAGAGATAGCAAATGGGAACAATTAGTATGAATTGCCTGCTTAAATGAAACATCTTACCTATACGTTTTGTCTTAGAAGAAACTTATCAAGCCTTGAGTATCATTAGCAAGTGACAATTGTCTTCTTAGAGCTGTGTATCAAATACCGAAGAACCTATTTGATAGAAATAAAAGTAGAAATTTGTGTGGGTTGTGATACAAAAAGATGCATAGAATTTGGTACAAATGTGAAACAAGTTAGAATAATGGTATATAAATGTATGTAGTATGTGTGTTGTAAATAAATTCTCACCTACAACCTTTTTCTTTCTGGAGCAGCAAAGAAAAGTTTTGACGAACAAGCTTTTCAGAAAGATGAACAGAATTTGTAGCTTTGCTGGTAGGTTTAAAGGAGGTAAGATTGGTGGTATTAATTGCATTTAATTAATGTAATAATCTAATTGATTTACCTTGAAGGTGTCTTCCTGGTGCACCGAAGCAAATCCAAAACAATACTCCATTTGGATAGCAACAACAGGCAATATATGACTGCGTTGTGACAAAGAAGCATGATAGAATCAACAAAGGTGTGACAATGTGAGAATAATGAATTGTAAATTTATAAATTCTTTAAGTTCTTGCCTATATGTTTTTTTAATTTCCAGAGCAGCGAAGAAGAGATTCGAGGAACATGTTTTTAGAAAGAGAAATAGGATTTGCTGCTTTACTGGTAAGTTTGTTTGGGATTTAAAGAATGTGAAATTACTAATATTAAATGCTTTGATTTTTCATTCACCTGGAATATCTTCTTGTGGTAGTGTATCAAAATGTAGAGAAGATGTGTTCTTCTGAGTGGCAGCCGCAACAACAACAATAATTTGACTGGTGTTGGGACACAGACACAAAGAAGATAAGAGCAGAGAAGGTGTAAAAGAGGTAAATGAATAGAGTGTTCATCTTACCTGGAGCATGGATGCAAAAACAAGAAGGTGAAGCTTTCTGGAGAGCGCACAAGAACCAACAGCAGTAAATGATATTTTGATAGTATAGTTGTGTCGTGTGGGGGGGGGCTGAAATACTAGGTCAAAATGTTGAACGTGCGAGATATTGTAACTGAATCCTTATTTTTGTTTGAATTATGAATTTAAATATGTAGAGATAATAGCTATCATCCTTTATCTAATTCTGCTGTAATTGAATTATCTAGTATTCTGTTTGGATTCTGTTGTGAGTAATAGATAATCTTATTAGGAAGTTTATTAATGAATCGTGTGGGGTTGTTGGGGCTGTCGCCTTTTCAGGCTTCAGGTGACGATAAGTAAGACGAGTAAGACCACGTCTCTCCTTATTCGTTGGGGTTGGAAACTTTAGTGGGAGCGGTAGTTTCTACCTGGTGGTGGGAGGTTGATAGGGAATAGGGAAGTGCACGTCTTTCCATATTCGTCGGGTTGGGAGGTTTAGTGAGAAGTTTAGTGGGATTGTGGGAGTGGGATAGGTGACAAATCTGTTAAGTAGAATTATTAAAAATTCAAATTAGATTTGGGAGCAGTAGTTTCTACCTGGTGGTGGGAGGTTGATAGGGAATAGGGAAGTGCACATCTTTCCATATTCGTCGGGTTGGGAGGTTTAGTGGGAAGTTTAGTGGGATCGTGGGAGTGGGATAGGTGACAAATCTGTTAAGTAGAATTATTAAAAATTCAAATTAGATTTGGCAGCATGGGTTTATTTGAAAACGTTATTTTTTTTAAACTCAACACAATGGCGGCTACTGTACATAGTGGCGAAGTAAATTAGATTTGGCAGCTTTGGTTTATTTAAAAATGTGGTCTTTTTTAAACTCAAAACAATGGCAACTAGTGTAGGTAGTGGCGGCATTTATTTAGTAGCGGTGAGAATTGTTTGTTTTATTGGGGGATGGAAGCATTTAAAATTGAGAAAAAACCTGAGAGGAGAGAGAATGAAGGAGGCTTCAGTATTTTGAAAATGGTGTAATGTGATTGGTTGGGCGGTTTGGTAGTGTGTAAAAAGGTACGTGTTTAGAATAGATTCAAACATTCACTTTTTTTAGAGTAGTATAGTAGTAGATATAAAAAGAGCAAGTTTGATGCTGCACTCTCCTTGATTCACTCTCTTCTCTCATTTTTTCAAGGAATTTTGCTTCTACAAATATTTATTCTCATACTCTCCTATTAACTTTTATTATCTTTAATTTTGTATTTCTCTCTTCATCCTACGAAAACGGTTCATTGATTCTCTCCTTTCAAACAAATAACACAAATATCTTTTACCGTAGGGACCCTTTCACGGACGAGTCCTCTCCCCACACATTTCCAACAAATTTTATATGGCACATGCATGTGCATGTGTGCGTTCACTAGTAGTAGTATATGTGTGTGTGTATGTGTGTGTGTGCATCTTCCATGCTAACTTTTTTTTTGGATCCCACCGAGAGAAGGAAAAACTACGGCCCATCGTCTTATTTGGGTCTGAATTTTTTGTTCCAACTCGTTGTTTTAGGCATATTACAATTAATCTCTATCGCTAAAATATTTTTTCTTTTTTCTTTAAGGGTGGGGTTTTGGAATATATGTAACGTTAGGATCATTTACAACAACATATAGAACAACATATAGTAACAACAGATGTGAGAACCTCTTATTTTACTTTCTACGATGATTTCTTCTAATAAAGTTTAACTCTTAGGCCCCACATTCTGACGTCACAAACTGCCTTACATGAGAGAGAGAGAGAGAGAGAGATATTTATGATCTTGGTGATGTATTCTCCCATTAATTCTTTCCTCCTTCCTTTCGAGCCATTTTGTTTTTCTTATATCTTTGGACATGGTACTGGATTGGATTTCGATCCCCAAAAATCCTATAACTTGCATCTCTTAGGAATCTACATCCTAATAATAAACCATAGGAAACTGTTTCCTTTCTCTACTTATTTTCGGTCCAGTGACATCTATCAGTGATTTCCATCCACTTCCTAACCTTCGAACCAAACACGGTCTTGGACAATGATCCATCCACTACCCACTTACTCTACCTCCTTTCTTCTTTCCTATTATTTCTTTCAAAGGTGATTTTCATGAGATATTTATACATGTTGGTTATTATCTCTACTAATTCTTTAAGTTTTCACATACACTCACCCTCCCGGGCGTTCGGCCTCCGCCACGGACGTGGGAGGTGGGGGAGAGAATGCATCTCTTAATCCTAAGTTTTCACATACACTTCTTACTACAAAAAAATTATAGTACACGAGGAGATATGGAAATCCAAAGATGTCAAGATTATCTTGTCACTTTTTTAGTTAGAATCAGTATCACCATGGAGACATGATGGACGGATTCAAGGAATTCATTTCAAGGTGAAACACTTACAATCTGTTCCCAAGAAAAAAAAATTGATAAATTATTATTCTTAGATTTCTTTCTTAAGAACCATCTTTATTCCATCATTGTTCATCTTTCTTTATCTTACAATCCTTACATCACAATTTTTAAGGAATCCGTTCTTAATATAGTCATCAAGGTAATATCATCTATGAAGTATTAGCTCAACTTGGCTTATTATTTTTTCCTTTCTTGGCTTCTTCTGAGGACACCAACTGGAAAAAAATAAAAGATTTGATTTTTTTTTTCATACTTACATTTTTTTTCAATTAGAAATTTTCTACTTCTAATATTTACGATCCCTTTGTCCTCATCTCTTCCATTATTTTATTATTTAGCCCTAATAAGACAACCTATGTAATATTGTTTTTTCTTATCCTTTCATAACTTGATTAAAATTATGATATTTAAATTTTGATCTTTACACACACCCTATTTACATTTTTTTTAGTTCTTTGTTGTTACAATTTCCATTTCTATTTTTATCTTGCAGTAGTTTCACATTCTTCTAATTCAAACAAATATAAGTATATGTAACACAATTGTGAAGTTACTGATAGTAAATTTATGTAATATTGGTTGGTCTCTTTTGAGTAGTATCAAAAACTAATAAAAAGTTCTTCATAATCTTGACGGAAGCAATAAGAACATATATAGATAAAAGAACGCATGCTTCATTTGACATATGCTTGTCTTTTTTCATATTTCTTTCATGAAACCTTTTGTATTTTCTTGATTTTGATCTTCATTATTTCTTGTTGGAAATCTATATTTTATAATTGTCATACTTGTTTGTTCCTTTCATTTTATTTATTATATATTTCATTTTCTTTTGACATTGCCTTACTTTTGGATTTTCTTTAGTGTTATATATTTACAAAACTTTATCTTTTACATAAACTCTTTGTTAATTTTCATTACTAAGAAATGTTGAATTTTATATTAATCATTTTATAGAAATGATCTGAGATCGCGTGCTCAAAGTAATCTCTGGCCTGAAATTATAGTTCAATCATTGAATGGAATTCATTAACTCTTTACTTACTCACTAGTGTAAAAATATCCCTATTACTATCGATCTATAGATCCATCCGCCAAATTTGTTCCGTCATTAAATTGGTTTACTATGTTCCTTTGTCGACTATAGTTGTTTGGAGTGTTAAAGTTCAATTTCAATATTTAGCTATAGCTTATGCCATTATGAATCTTATTCATTCAATTTTATTCTACTTAAATTCTCTTCAATTTTATGCCAACAAATGATTTAAAATATTAAACCCAATTTTCAATTAACGAGATAAATAAAATTATCAACATTATTATCAATAGGGTTATATTTAACTCTTTGTTTGCCAGCTAAGCAGGGTAAGGATTGTAACAATCTTCCATAGAATTCATGGTATAGAAAGTATATTAGTATATTTAGAGGTGAAATATGAGGGACCTCAATTTTTTTTCTTCACTTGTGGATGCATGGACCAGAAAAATATTATGCATTCTTTGTTGAAAAATATGTTGGTTTTATGCCATGTGAGTCATCATGTGGTGATTGTAATAGGGATACTTGTATATAATTTTTTATTGCTAATGAAATCAATTCCACTTATTATGTTTGTTTTGATATTGAGATAATGAATATATATTTAATAATATCTGAATAATGTTTTGACTCGATGAAATATGGTTTGGGTTGTGGACATGAACATGCAATGATATGTATATTCAAGATTATTCATTCTTATTAATGCCCCTGGTCAGTTTTAATTGAGGATATTATAGGAGACCTATAATACATAACACTAGTATGTAAGTTGAATGATGACTGCATCTATTTAGTCATGTTGTTGGATACCAATTTAGGTACATGGGTACTTGTTAGAGAAGAAGTTGTACTAAACTCACTTTGAAAATGACACATGGAATTGTCATGGAAGTCAAGGTCATATCTCAACATGATAGTGATGATAGTGATCCTTAGACTTGAAGTAATTGTAGTAATCACACAAAATGCACATATATGAAAGACCACTTTTCTTGTTGCTCATTGTACTTTAACACTACTCAATGTGACTCTGAATAAGGGTTACCATATAGATAGTGATTGGGTGTAATGTGAAACTTGTCAATTATTTTTAGTGATGTAGATGGAATTATCCCCCTTTTGGAGTGCTATCTTAGATACTTGATAAGTGAGACCATGAAATGGATGACCATGCTCATGTGAGTAAATGCATGATTTGAGCCTACATAATCTCAATAGTCTGCTCTGGTTCAAGAAATGTGGATCAAATATTAATAGGATGACAACTCCTTGCCTTAGTTTCAATCTAAATATGTGTGACAAAGGGACTATAAAGTCATACTAACATTAGTCACTTTACAAGCTGAACATGTTCTCTAACTTGTCGAAAGCCACTATCTTTTTGTATCTTAGAAAGGTAAAACCCTCCCCTATAAATAAGAGGAAAAATAGGGAAGCGAACAATAAATGCTAATGGGCCTACTATACTTAGGCCCATATTAGACGAGTCTTAAGTAAAAGGGAAAAGGTAAAAAAAGAGAACGAAATATATATTATATACATACATGTATGATATATATATATATATATATATATATATATATATATATATATATATATCAATACTCAATACTCGTCCTCAATCTGGTTCATGATATCAATCATGTCCATCTTGAAACACAACTCCTCAACTCTCTTTCTAGACAGAGGCTCCCTAAATATATTCGCAACTTGCTCATGTGTAGGCAGAAAAGGGGTAGTGATCTTGTTCGTCAGCATAGCATCTCAGAAAAACTGGTAGTCCACATCAATATCCTTTGTCCTTTCATGAAATACAAGATTAATAACAATGAAGGTAGCAATACGATTGTCACCGTACATCAAAATAACATATGTCGTAGGAAACCCAAAGTCAGAAAAAATAGATTTGATACACAATAGCTCACAAGAAGTGTATTTCATGGATGATACACAAATTTTATACGAGATCTAGTGAAACATTTTGTTTCTAACTTCTCCAAGTAACCAAGTTACCCTCCTATGAAGGTACAATAACCAGAATTAGATCTCTAGTCATATTTACACTCCACATAATCAACATCAAAATATCCAGTCACATCTAGATTCCCATTTCTTTAAACAAAAAAGTCCCTATTCAGGTGTGTTCTTTAAGTATCTCAATTGTAACATACTCGAATCTGGACATATTTGTTACCCTACCTTCTTCTAGGCCCCAATTCAATTATGTTACCATATATAATCGTTTTCCTAATACAAAGTATATTATGGATACTTGGAGTCAAATAGTGTCGTGGATATATATAAAAACCTTTAATACTTGGTTTGTAAAACAAAATGACTATAGTACATTCAAATAATGAGATTTAATAAAAAAATATACCAAATACCATGCTTGAGTCTAATTTGACACTCTAAAGTATTCGTAGGGACATAAGATGAATGAAATAAAATTAATATGTAACACAATGTCATAGTTGATGAAATAAGATGAGTGAATACATTAAATGGATTAAAATATACAAATAACAAAATCTGATGTTATACATTTTCAAAATATAAAACTGATGTCAAATTTGGATTCCTTGCATACTAATTAGCCTTACTATAAATCTTCATACCAATTGGGTGTTGATTGCTCATTCAATTGAATTTTATAGAGACACCAGTACAGAATTAGCTGATATTGATACAACTGCTCGTCTGAATACCAATTAAATAGACACAACCTGGACATAAATTTAAAACATGTGTCACTTTCAAAGTGTACATAGGATCCAAGTCAATATAGTGAAATAAATTGTCACACATGATGAAAGGAAACACCCACCTGTGTTAGTATAAAGTGACACCAACTGCAACTAACTGCCAAGTTAAAGCAGCATATGAGTGTGTCAATTTGTTGTACTGTTGCTGCATTCAGAAATTGCATATTACTACTAATATGTTTTGCTCTTGGTACATGCATAATGTTTTTGTTACTGCTGCAACTACAGAAATTTAATGTTGCATATGCTACATGTGGAAATTTTAAGATTCTACTGCTACACACACAGTAGTACACATCATGAATTTAGTACAAGCTTTGATATTAGTGACCAAACAAGCAGAACATCCATCCAGAATACCAAAATATAACAACTTGAATTTCATATCAGCAACTATTTTGTTTAATCATACATGCGAATACATTTTTCACATCTCATTCAAATTCACAAACAGCTAAAACCCATAAAAACACCTCTACAACAACTGTCAGAACGTGGAGTACATATTAGTGATTGAGAAGTTTAAAAGTAAACTGAGACAAGATTGCATTAACATCCAAATCAAAATAGAGTGCCAGTGCATCATTCACATATTGTATCCTGGAAGCCAACCATATGAACAAGTCATAATTTGAGCCATCAAGTAACAGGTACGGTCATCGCTGGGTTGCTTCCACCAAGAAAATAAAGACACAATGAAAATTTAATTCTAGTAATTGATCAAAACAATGATTTGCACGAATAAAAAAGGCATAATTGCCAAGTACATAGGAGATTCATGCTTTATAAATAACAAAGAGTTAGTACTCTGAGTAATTTCTAGAATGGTTCTTTACCCCAACTAAATCGTATAGAAACAAAATCATAACGTATGTAAATTAGTTTTTTACCCCTTAGGCCATGTTTGGTTCACGGTATGGCAAAGGAAAGGATTTAGATGATGCATTGGACTGGATATGAATTGAGAAGGAAAAGGTTCTGGTGTAATTTCATGCGTTTGTGCAAGTAGTAGGATAGGATGGGTTTCGTTAAACCTAAAACGAACCTCTTAGCATCATGACTACCGGCGTTGTAGTGAGGAGTCCCAAGTGCAGCATAATCGGTTGTTGCCTATTGAGAACTTTCATTCACCGGGGAGTACACTTGTAATAAACACAGATTGCCTACTCCTACCATGACCATCATCATCATGGAGCCCCTCCAGGTGGAGCAAACCTCTGCAACAACTTGCTAATGGAGTAGGAATTGCCTCCGTCATTCGTATTATATGATGCTAGTTCGTGCTATGGCGCTAGTCCCTCTCTAGGTGCTGCTTGCGGAGGAGCCCTTCCCTGAAGATAGAGTCATTATTTCTGTTGTGGACACCATTGCCACTCTATTCTTTTGGTGCCCGTCGATGGATGATTGTGGTAGAAGAATACCAGAATTGGTTAGTTTACTGAGCGTAACGTTTCTCATTTTGTGCACACATTATAAGCGGCTACAGGTGTAATTGATTTCATACATATTTCTCGCACGTTGAGAAAGCCACGTCGCGAAGGATTATTAAAATCCACAGTAACCGGCCCCTTTTTCTAATCCGGCACATTCCAGATGTGCTTTCCGTAAGGATTGATTTCCTGTGACATTTTGAACTATCCAAATAGAAGAAATAGAGATCTTCAGTATGTATATCGAATCTGGGCCCCATATCCCATGAACCAAACATGGCCTTATGACACATTTGGTACATTGGATGAAAGGCACAAATGGATTATATTCCTATGGGATACCATTTCTCATGATTGGTTCAACCTTAGCATGGGATATATCGTATCACACAGGGCTTCATATACCCTACATGTTTTATTATTAAGAGGGGTACTATGTCTCAAAGTTTCCAAAATCTGATGTATATAGACAATTATATAAATGCGGTTTGATTCTAAGTCTGATGCCGAAATAAGCATTCAAGATGTCATGACATTTTTCTTGTTTGTAACCATACACATGAACAAATTTTATTTCATTTCCATTGTTTGTCTCTTCCAAGCCCATCCTTCCTTGCATCACATGTCTTTATTTTCTGCCAACCAAACAAGGACTTGGACCTATATCTGGGAAAAAATTATACACGTGTATCCATTGTAATTATTTGACTTATATAATTACCTATTACTATGACTAGCACAAATTCTACTTTGTTATGACTTCATACAAAAATCAGCAATTACACTTATTAGACAAACATGAAGGGGTTGGGGAAAAAGAGAAGATGGACATGGAGGAAGAGAAAGAAGAGAAGAGAAATAGCAACATAGTGAGGTGGTTTCCAATGGGAAATTGGCATGCCCAATAATATATAGCGAGGTATGTAGTTTTCCCAAGAAACAATCAACTCCCACAACACTTACCGGACCCTTCCCACAAACCCAGTTGACCCAGGAAACGACCAACACCTATGACTCTTGCTCGACCTTGTGCACTATGGATGAAGAGAAGCTCATTAACTAGGTACATGTGTCTTCTACCGACCGTGTACATGATGCTTCTATAGTTTATAGCAACAACCATTCATTGTAAGAACAACAACCATTCTTTTGTTCTTAAAAATTTTGAAGTCAAAGTTCAACCTCATTATAGTTGGAGGAACATTGGAGACCTATAACTCCCTGTCGATGATTGCATATTCCTTCATTTGAATATCAAATACATCCTCTTCTAAACCCAAATCAGACCTCTTATGAACCCAAATCAACCTCTTGCACCCTGCCTTGAGATGGAAACCAACCACTCATCCTAAGACACTCAAGGATTTATTATTCCAATACCCATCTAACAAAAACTTCTAGCTACAAGCCTACAATCTTAGAATGACAAATTTATTAAATATATTAGTAAGCATTACGAACAAAGTCAAATATTAAAGAAGCCATGAAATAGTACCTTACACACCAATATCTTCAATTCTTTACTCGTACACTTGCAAAAATACAAAATAGGTGGTAGATTCAAGCTGCGTGCACAACAAAATATCTAGCTTGATTCAGAATAGTTTTGACCATGAACCAAATCATATGTAAATGCATATATTTCAATAGATCATTAGCATTATACTTTTAGAAAATTAAATATTATATGTCTATTTCTCAGGTTACCTAATCAGTTATAATTTATCTAGAATAATATAGAAATAACAACTTGATTTAAATGTTAGATCAGATCTAACTTCTATGGCACTCAATCTTTCTTACAACTCAATTTCTAAACGTTAGGATATAACTATGTACCATATTGTGAGAAGGTTTCAATGTGTTTCTTTGACTATGAAACTCAGTAAGTACTAATAGGATTAAGGGAAAAGGGAATGTAAAATTTAGGATTAAGGGAAAAGGGAATGTAAAATTTCTTCTTCAATTGTTGTATCAAGTTCTAAAGGTCATGGCGGAGGGTTGATAAATATGGACATTGAAGGACATAATCTGTCTTAAACAATTAGGGTACTTGATTGAGTAATTGGGAGGATGGAAAAACAGTTAGGCTACTAGTCCTTTCCCCCAATCAAAGTATAATAGGTAGACAAACTTGAAGGGTTGGGGGAGGATGGGAAGATGGATGCGGTAGATAGAAATAGAAGTAGAGAAACAACAATGGAGTTGGGTGACTGTCATTAGTTATGGTTGTGCTTGTTGTGGCAACAGATAACAGGAACACTCAATAACTTAGAGCAAGGAATGTGTTTAACGTAGAAAAACATGAAGGGATAGGAAAAAAGAGAAGATGGATGTGGGAGAAGATAAAGAGGAGTAGAGAAACAATAATGTAGTGAGGTGTTTGCTAATGGTGAAGGCAACTCTTGTGTTGGCAACAGGTAATGAGCATGCTCAACAATATAGAGCAAGGAAAGTGTCTTCTATCAACTGTGTACAACACACTTTGACAAGTCGTATACATGACGCTTTTACAAAATGTGAGTAATTAGTTTGTAGCAACAACCATTCATTGTAAGAGCAACAACCATTTTTTTGTGCCTAAAATTTTTGAAGTTATAGTTTTACTTCATAGTGGTAGGAGGAACATTGGAAACCTATAACTCCCTTTAAAAGAGGGCATGTTCAGCTTTAATTGGAAACTCAAATCAGTCTTCTAATGAACCCAAGTCAGCCTTCTTATAAACCCAAATCAACATTCTTATGAACCCAAGTCAGCCTTCTTAGGAATTGTGATTCCAGTACCCATGTTGCAAAAGTATCTAGTTGTAACCTTAGAATGATGAATTTACTAAATATATTAGTAAGCATTAGATATAAAGTCAAATATTAAAAAATTCATGAAACAATACCTCAGACATCCATAGATTCAACTCTTCACTCGTATACTTCCAAAAATACAAAATAAGAGGTAGATTCAAGCTGCAAAACAAAATAACTACCTTGATTCAGATTAACTCCTGACTGTGGACCGAATCATATGTAATTGTACAGATTTCATGAGATAACAACTTGATTTAAATGTTAGTTCAGATATGACTTCTATGCCTTGTAATGTAAGAAAGATTTATGTGGTAGATGTTAAAAATAATACCTGTGAATTTGTTCTCCTTCTTGCTATTATTGATATGAACTTGTAGAGGACAGTTGATATGGATCTTACTAGAAGTGCTCTATCAAAAAGTCACTTGAGCACATGTTTCAAAAAAGACATGGTCTTCTATGTTGAAGCCTACTAGTTCCCATAATGAGGTGAAAACATTTTATAAAGAGTTGCTGATCCAGAACATAAGAAGTGCTCTTCCAAAAAGTAGTTTGAGAATTTGCTCTCAAAAAAGGGCACAGTTGTCTTGATGAAAGCCTAAGAGTTCACATACTATCCCTATAATGTTAAATACCACACATGTAAATATATATATGTATACTTAACATATTAAAAATTTATCTTCAAGACTATATACCTCATTATCGTTGTGATTACTTGAAGTGTTGTGTTGATCATTAGAATTTGTTGTTCCTCCTTGATTTACCTAAGGGATGCAAAAAATCATAATTTGTTTGGTCTATATAAGAAATTAAAAAATGAACAAAAAACTGTTACTTTTAATAGTTTCTCATTTAAATGAGAAACTTCAGCTTCTAATTGGTTGATGCGAGTTTGCTGCATAATATATGGCTGCATTTTTACTCTTTGCAAGAGAGAATCCTTCCATCTTTGTCTTGAAACTCCTCCACCATAAACCCTTTCACAACTAGTATTATGTGGACCATATACATCATCAAGTACCCCAACAAAAAGTCTTTGATTCTTTGACTTTTTGAGTTATCTTTCATTGAACATATAAAACATATGACTAGACTAGAAAAAAATGAAAATATAATAACTTTAGAAACTTACATTTCCTCTTTGTGTATTCATTTGGATAAGATCTTGTTTTATCTTGATGGTATTTAAGATATGCTTCACACTCACCTCATATTTGATTCTTTTCAACCTTAAAGTAATGTGTATGGATGCGGATTAGAATAGAAGCTTTCAATCATATATTAATTTAAGGAATGTGAATAAATGTAGATACCATTTCATAATAACACCTTGAATAAGATTTTGCCCCCGTAGTATGAGTGGGTCGAGGGGCTCCACGACTAGACTTATTTCTTGCAGACTCCTCCTAAATTTGGAGAGAAAAACTTGATACAATATATTTAACCGAGAGACTCATATAAAAATATGGCATACATATCAAATACTAACATATTTTTCAGGCAACTTCCAGTATTCCAAAAGTTTTTTCCAATCATTGTCAGTAATTCTAGGGTTTGGGGATTTTTGGCATGCTTGATCTGGAAGTTTAGGATCCATTTTCAATTTTAGTGTGTTGCGCCATGAACGGACCTTCTTTTGTATTTTGGCATAGCACCAACGCACTACTTATTCCATGTTTGCAACTGGATAATCAACACCCTCTATGTTTGCAACCAAATCTTCATCCATCATTAAAAAATCAAAGTCCTTCTACAATGATAAACGTAATTGTGAGAATATATATAAGCATGATTATGAGGGATTTTGCACATAAATTTCTTACCATCATATCATCCATGGCAGTTTCAAATCCTAACACATGTTCTCTATCCCATTCTTTATAAAGTGGAAATAGCATACTATTCTTTGCATACACTCCAAAATAATTAGTAAGTTTCTTTGCCTCATCTCCAACTGGAGTGCCACCATAAAAGAAACACTTGTGTATTTCTCCCTTTTTAGGATGACATGAACTTAATTTAGTTGATCCTCTAGACCACTCTTTTGGAACCAAAGTTTCATTTTGAGCTATAATTTTTCTTGTAACACATTAGTACCATTAAAAATATTGATAAGAAAGCAAATACATGAAGATATATACCTATAGAACGTGTAATCATTCGTTCATTCTATTGGTTTGGAGCGGACCTGATGGAATCAACATTTGTCACACTTCTATTAGGTTGACTTTGAGAGAGCCTTATAGAATGAGAATCCTCTACTTGCCCATTTCTTTGTGAAGAATTTTTTCTTTCCTGGATAGATATGTCTACATGGAAGAAAAAGTATTCACTAAAAGCAAAGTTAGTTGCATCTCAATCCAAAATTGAACAATCCACTACCAATGTTAGAAGGAGAATATCTAAGATTGTTTGACACCCTTGTATCATTTACGACTTCTTGGTAATTACCTACAAGAGAAATTCTACAATTACTAAATAATAAAATTACATTACATCCAAATTTTCATAAGAAAATGGTGATATGATTCAAACCAAGTATGTTCTCATTTTCCACATTAGAGTTTTCATGGAGATTGTATGGAATGGGGCGATAAGCGTTGTCAAGAAACCCATATGCATTTCTTCTAGGATCATGAGAACATCCTAAAAGTAGATTATAATTGGTAAGTATCCATTCTACATAAGATAAAAAAATTGGGATAAGAAATCATGACAACTAGCTTTCTACCATATATGTTTCTAGCTTCATGGTTGGTGTCATTAGGGGAATGGTGTACATTTTGTGGCATCCTTGGCTCATGTAAAATTGGCGGAAAATCATCTATAAGAAAATTTTATATTCAATAGGAATAGACACATTGAATAAGTACTAATTCTGAATAATATTAAAATTAGTATAAGAATCATGACATGTAGATTTCTACCTGATCTATTTCTAGCTTCATGGTTTAAGTCATTAGGGAAATGGTGTACATTTTGTGGCATCCTTGGCTCATGCAAAATAAGATGAAAATCATCTACAATAAAGATTCATATCCAATAGGAATAGACACATTGCTAAGTACTGGTTCTAAATAATATTAAAAATTGATATAAGAAATCATGATAGCTAGCTTTCTCTACCTGGTCTGTGTCTAGCTTCATGGTTGGAGTCATTTGGGGAATGGTGTACATTTTGTGGCATCCTTGTCTCATGCAAACATTGGCTGAAATTCATCTACAAGAAAGATTTATATTCAATAGGAATAGACACATTGGTAAGTACTAATTCTGAATAATAATAAAAATTGGTATTAGAAATTATGACAGCTAGCTTTCTACCTGATCTGTTTCTAGCTTCATGGTTGGAGTCATTAGGGAAATGGTGTACATTTTGTGGAATCCTTGGCTCATGCAAAGTTGTCTGAAAATCATCCACAAGAAATTTTCATATTCAATAGAAATAGACACATCGGTAAGTATTAATTCTAAATAATATCAAAAATTGGTATAAGAAATCATGATAGCTAGCTTTCTACCAGATTTACTTCTAGATTGACGGTTGGAGTCAATAGGAGAGTGGTACACATTGGGTGGAATCCTTGGCTCATGCAAAATTTGATGAAAATCATCTACAAAAAGGATTTGTATTCAATAGGAACAAACACATTGGGAAGTACCAGTTCTAAAAATACCAAAAAATTGGCATTAGAAATCATGAAAACTAGATTTTTACTAGATCTATTTCTAGCTTCATGGATTGAGTCATTAGGAGAATAGTGTACACTGTGTGACATCCTTGTTGTATGCAAAATTGACTGAAAATGATCTACAAGAAAGATTCATATTCATTAGGAATAGACACATTAGTAAGTATTAATTCTAAATAGTATTGAAAATTGGTATAAGAATTCATGATGACTAGATTTTACCAGATCTATTTCTTGCTTCACGATTTGAGTCATTAGGAGAATGGTGTAAATTGTGTGGCATCCTTGGTTCATGCAAAATTGACTAAAAACCATCTATTGTGTTCATTGTTTCCTGTGTACATTGAGGTGTACTAAGGAATTGTTGGACCATCCATTCAGCAAATGTATCATGAGATAACCCTGGATGTTCTTTCTGGGCACATTAAAGAACTTTGGTGACTTGTTCTCTACAAATATCTATTAAAATTGAGAGGAAATAAAAAAAATCAATTTTAGGTTGCATAAAAATGAGAAGAAAATAAGTCAACATGTGCTGATATGCATCAAAATGCACACACAAAAATTCTCAAACCTTATATATTATAGGAGACACATACCTGAAGGAGGTATGAAATCCTCAAAGCAAGCTACATTGTTTGGCTCTTGTTCTGCATTCTTTCCATGTGAAGTCACTTGCACATTTTCTTTTTGGGTTGTTGTTTTTACTTTATTTCTATGAAGATTCTTAATTCCTATATAATTGTAATAATAAGAAACAATGCACTATAACAAAATATAATTATAAGACAACTTTGAAAACCTACCGAGAAGGTTACACAATGGCTCACCAAGATTGAGAGATGAAATTGACTGGGAACCTATAGAATTTGAAAAGTTTCCAAACGTATGCTCCAAGTCAATTTTTTACTCTAAATATATAATTGAAAAACTATAACTAATAGTAGATATTATAACATACATTGTGAAACATTCCTCTGATTCTCAGACATGTGATTCATTTCATTTTGCGGAGCCGGAGGATGTGATTGTAAAAGATCTCGAAGTGGTTTGGTTTTCCCAATGCGTACCATTGTCCTAGAAAAGTAGAAAACTTGAAATATGATAATAAAAAAATAAGAGGAAAAGATGGAAAAAAACTTGCAAAATAATAATGTATTATACCTTAAGTAGTTTTCTTTTTTAATATTTTTTTTGCTTTATCTATTAAGGAGGTGTCCACTAGTATGTCATTAGACACATCTGATCAAGTCCATGGTTCATTATCATTAGTGTCATTTCTTTAGTCAATAGAACTAATAGGATCAATATTAAAAATCAACATCTCATCATTGCCATCATCCATGTTAGAGTAATTGGGGCTTCAATATGTATGTCTAGGTCTCCAATGGCAAACAACACTCCAATCATGAAATTCTGGATCAACTAAGTAATAGACCTGTTGTGCTGGTGATGGAAAAATGAATTGCTCATCGACATAACTTCTTTGGAAAGTATCAATCATAGTGAAATTATATTCATCTTTATGGCACCCATATCGTGTGTCAAACCAACTGCAGTTAAATAGATGCAACACAATATCACTAGAATATGCAACCTCAATGATGCCAACTAGAGAGCCATAATATATGCTTCCATCATTCCCCATAGTCACTACTCCACTATTTTGTGTGACTTGCCTAGATTCTTTCTCTTTGACATCAAATTTTTATCCATTAATTAAATATCCCTTGTAAGAAACTAACCCAACTTTAGGTGCTCGTGCCAAGCATTTCACATCCTTAGATAAGTCATCAAATTCATCAAGAGACAAGAGATGAAAAGTGAATAAACTTATTAAAGGAAAAATATTTATGACTTTATCTTCTAAAGTAAAGTAAATTACTTACATGTTGTTTAAACAAATAGACAAAGTTATTATGTTGTTCTTTTTGGACTTGTAATTCACTCCAAGTAGGTTGTTGTTCTTCTATAAATATTTTATGTATCCTACACGACAAAAAAATAATCTTACACTTGTAAAAATGAGACATAAATTGAGATGAAAACTATATTTACCTCAGATAAGGTTGTATCTCATATGTGTTGAACAAAACTAAATGATGTGCTTGAAATAGCTCTTATTTATAGAGAAATCTCTCTACTCTAAGACCAATCGAACCCTCTATATACTTTTTTGGAATATCCAACTTGGGAGTTATATTATGCTTGAATCGAGAAGAAAAGGTGACAACTTCCTCCATCAAGTAAGCCTCAACTATGGATCCCTCAGGACTATTCCTATTCTGAATATAACTCTTGAGCCTAAATAAAAATCTTTCTACATGATACATCCATCTAAAATATACAGGACCAGCAATTTTAGCTTCAGTAGCCAGATGGCCCGCCAAATGCACACTTACATCAAAGAATGATGGTGGAAATACTCTTTCAAGCTTGCATAGAGTTATAGGAATCTGGTTCTCTAATTTCTCCATTTTTTCAACAGTAATGACTTTATTACAAATCTCTCTAAAGAATGATGACAAGTCACTGATTGCTGCTGCAACAGGTTTGGATATGGTTGTTCTTAAAGCCAAAAGTAAAAGTTATTGCATAAGAATATGGTGATCATGGCTTTTCAAAACACCAATTTTCCTATCTGTTACTTGTACTTTTTTGAAAATACTACAGGAAAATCCATGAGGTAGTTTTAAGTCCTTTAAGACCTTAAGAAAACATTCTTTTTCTTTATCTGTCATATTGTGTGATGCATGAGGAAGAGTGGATTTTTTGGTTTTTTTTAGGACTTAATCCATAATGGTTGTCTTATTCCAAGGGACTCTAAATACATCCTTGAGTTGATGTCCCTAGTTTTCCCATCTGGCTCCAACAACCAATTCAAAATATTTTCACAAATATTTTTTTCAATATGCATAACATCCAGATTGTGTCATATCAACAATGTCTTCTAATATGGAAGCTCAAAAAATATACTCCTCTTTTTCCATCCACATTTTGCAAATGCCCTATGATCATAGTCATGTAAGAGTTCTTCCACCTCTTCACCATTCATGTGTTTTGGGGGATCCTCAAACTCGGTACCATCATAGAAATTCTTACTATCACTACACCAAGTGTGAATAGTTGGTAAAAAGTGACGATGTCACAAATATACAAATTTTTTACTATATGAAAGATATAGAGATCCATTATGATCATGACACATGGGGCATGCCTTGTATCCTTTTGTGCTCCACCCAGACAACATAGCATATGCAGGAAAATCACTTATAGTCCACAATAGAGATACATGCATGATGAAATTGTCACCCGTAGAGGAATCAAACGTGCTTATCCCATCAGACCATAAAACTTTTAGCTTATCAACCAATGGTCGAAGATATATATCGATGTCTTTTGGCATCTTAGGACCATCTATTATAAGTGTCAACATAAAATAGGATTGATCCAATGCAAACCATGGAGGCAAGTTGTACACCATCAGAATGATAGGCCATATAGAATGATTACTACCCTTGGCCATGTTAAAAGGATTTAACCCATCAGCTTCTAGTCCTAAGAGAACATTACGTGCTTCATTACTAAACATTGGGAATTTTTGGTCAAAGTGTCTCCATGCTTCAGAATCTTGAGGATGACTCATCTCGCCCTCCTTACTAGATGGTGCTTTCTTGTGCCATGTCATAAAACTCGTGGTACTACTAACCATATATAACCTTCTCAATCTAGGAATCAAAGGGAAATATTGAAGAAGATTTGTAGGTATTTTCTTTTTCTTTTCAAAAGAACAAATCCATCTACTCTTACCACATTTTGTACATTGATTTAAGTTCTCATTTTGTCCATAATACAACAAACAATCATTAGGGCAAGCATGAATCTTGTTACATTTGAGCCCTAAGTTGGCCATTATCTTTTTACACTCATGCCAGCTCTTACGAAGGGTATTATTTGAAGGGAGGATTTTATGAGCAAAGTTCAAGACATCACAAGCACCATTTTTAGACAATTTGTTGTCACATTGCATCTTCCATAAATCAAGTATAGCATCAAACTTTGAAATTTGACAATTTGGATACAATGGAGTATTGGCATCTTGCACCATTTCCTTGAAGTTTCTAATACTAGAATCGTTGTGTTGTTGATTTTTCATAGTCAAGTCATTAAATTGATGAATCTCCTCATAGTTACTCATCATATCACTTAGCATATTTAACATCTCAACGTTGTTCATAACACATGCATTATGTTTTCTAATTTTTGCACCATGATATTTCCTTATTGTATACTTCTCATAGAAACCATTGCATAAAACATGATGTCAGATAATTTCTAAGTGCTGATAAATTGCATTCTCACATATTTTGCAAGGACAACTCTTCTGAGTTCAAGTTATCTTTGAATGTAAATTCTAGAAAATATTCAAGCCCATCATGAAATATAGGATCATTAAGTCTGTCATACTTTGTGTTGCATTTATACATCCAACTCTTATCTTGAATAAACTTATTTTTCAATTCCTGACACCTTCAAATAACAAACATAAATTTTATATTAACCAACAAGTAAGCACCATGTAATATAGAAACTTTTTTTACTAGAATTCAGAAAAAACAACACAAGACAACACAAATAAAATAAATTTGTCAAAGAAAAAAAATTAATGAAAGAAAAAAATTACAATTTTATCTAACACCTTGCATACTTAGACAAATGTCTTGCCTTTAGGTCAAATCTCCTAGAAATAAAAGTATGTGATCCGGTTCCAATATTTTTTCAATTTTAGTTATGCCAAGATGTGAACAAAAATGGTACAAGTGGAAGAAATTAAAAAGAGAGAGACAAGTTACAAAAATACACTACATTAGCTCTCTACTAACATGGACAATCATAGTTGGTAGCTGATACATTAAGCCGAGTACAGACTGGATAATCTCATATAGTAAGATGATAGTTTTTTCTTCTTAAAAAATTCATTCAAACATAAAAGATGATGTCACAGACTCAAAATATTATCAACCAACTTTAACAAATTACCTGAATCATAGATAACATAATTATTCCTAATGCATAGAACAAACAAGGATTTTGTGATATAAGTGTCAATCTCAGACCCTGAGATTTAAAATCAAACATTATACTCTATATGTGGTTCATGCTAGGCCCATAGAATAACAATTTATTTGTTAAAAATGTGCAAGCATAAATAAAATAAAAAAAGTATGCCTCTTCTTCACCATTCGACAAAGCATTCTGTTTTCTATGATCTCTTATACACAATACAATGTGTTCTGAGTTTAGGTATCATCTTATGCTAGTTGTGCTACACAATAGTTGTGTACAAAGAGAAACAAGCATGGAGGATGCGTGAGACAAGGACAAATAGAAAAGAGTAGATGCAGCAGTTGTAGACTCATTAACATGGTTAAGTGGGACAAGAGAAAAAATTAATAGTTCTTCTTAGCCTCACGTTATGCATAAAGTCTTAGCCTCACATTATACACAATGAAGACAATATTATTTTATCATACCAGTGTCAAAGGCAGTCTCTGAGGAACTTTACAAGATTTCAAGACCTTCAAGATGGGCTCACGCGGGGATGTCTTGGGCGGGAACTGATCAGCCTTTGCAATATCAACCTGGTCTGCAAGAGAGCGACCGCCTAAATAGAACCTTGAACCGGGGCTAGGCAGAAGTTGTCAGAGGGGGTTGGGGTAGGGGCGGTGGAGTCGGGATGGAGACTGGGGCAGATATGACGAGTTTGGGGAAGGGGAGGAGACTGGTGAACAAAGGGGAGGAGATTGGTGAAGAAAAGAAGGTTGATCTGGATACCGGCTGCCAACAACAGCAAGCGTGACAGAATAGTGCCACAGGACGCCGAGCAGAGAGAACAAAGCACGAACTGACACAAGCAATAAACAAAATTACAAAAAGGGCAGAGTGGAAAACTAAAATCGGTACTATGCAAAATTTGCTCAGTTGGCGGGACCAAAGCCGAAGTGGGTGGGAAAAATGGGTCCATGGATTTGATACAACTAGTGCTATGTTTTAAACTTGTGTCACGCTATGTTAAAACATGTGTCGTATTATGGCCCACTTTCCAATAGTGAGAGAACATTATAGTACCCAAGTTGGATAGATTTATTGTGTTTAATCGTTGTATTTATCCTTTGTTCCTAATAATTCTCTATGTCATGTTGGTTATCACATTAAAACTCTCTGTGCTCATGCTAGATCAAGTTGATGACCCGATAAAGTAGCCACCCAACCTCCTCCTTCACCTTCTCTCGCAACGGCGCCAACTATAGAAGACTCTCTCTTCGTTGCATGCTTCCCCCTCCTTCACACATATATCTCTGTAGATTCATTATATGCGTCTACACAACCGTGACTGCTCCTTCATCTTCCTCTTTTTTCTCCTTTTTCTTCTTCTTCTTCTTCTTCCTTTCCTACTTGTTCGGAACCCATAGAAGACCCCACACATCTTTTGTTTCATCTTTCTCTTCTTCCCCGTCCCTCCCCCATTTGCTCTTCCTCCACCTGTTCCCAGCATCGGCCAACAACGCTGGGAAGCACTGAGTGTCACCAGCTAGTGGGGGATTCTCTAGGAAGCACAATTGACTAATACCAGTAGTCATCCTCTTCCTCCTCCTCATCTCTTATGTCCACTTCCTCAATCATCTTGCAATCACGCCCAACAGACAAACATATAATAGATCAATGTCACTTGTTGTGACCACTGGAGGAGAGTCCATATGTCAACCTCAAGCTATGAACAAGTGCTACCTTCACCACTGCTAGCACCGACCTCCACTCCACCATGAGTCATCAGCCTCGCACATGCCTGCACCCTGCAACATGCCCTTCAACAACATGCACCCAGTAACCAAATGACTTCCTGTAGACACAAGGCAAGGTTGCTACCCACGAGCTTCATTGACGATGATGTCACCCTCATCTCTATAGCCACCAACCCTAGCGGCACCCATCTGGTCATCCCTCACCTCATTCCCAACCATTGTTAGAGAACAGCCATCACCACCACATGAGCTATTTCAGCCACCATGTCCTTCCCCTCATCTTCTTCTTTCTCCCACTTTAGTAACCACCACAAGATTACCTATGCTTCCCTTTAGCCGATGACCATGACAGACAAGTTCCCACACATTCATGACCCTTATAGATTCGATGTCGCTAGGACCTTTTCAAATCCTCATCGACTACTGGGAATGATCAACAAGTCTGATCGCACACTGCAACGCCATGCCACCTAGAAGTCATCCTCGTACTCCTTCTGCCACTTTTAAATCTTCATTCTACTACCAAAACCGCCATATTTCATCCCTTGATACCCCTTCTTGTTTGTCGAGCATCAAGATGGATCAGAAGTCGCCCTATACCAGGAAGCACAGACTTGTTCTGGTTTAGTTCATTCTGATCATTAGCTTTCAGATGATGCAACCTCATGTTCCACCAACAACAAGGCTTCAATGATCCAAGAAGAAAGGAGTCAGACTTGAACCAATATTGATCCTTGGATATCAATAAGGCACTTGATGTACAGATCAGTATCCTTCTCATACGTTTCAGATCTTATAAATCAACTAAAAGAGTTGATAAGGAAACTAAATAATGTATGAAGATAATCTCTGAAAACTTAAAACATAGTTGACTCGATCAATAAATTCATCTACACTTATGTGTATTACTTGGTGTATATGTATGCATATTATTGTTAATAGTTTCTCAAGTCAACAATACTAACATATTTATTCGTGTGGGTGGGTAGATTGCTAAGAAATTATGTAGGGTTTTACATTATTATAGACTATCCACTATAGCTAATGGGACCTCATCAAAATGTACATTTATCCATGTGTACATATGTAATTGACTAGCAAACAACACATTCTAAAAATCAATAAATTGTGATGAACATATTCTAGATGCTAAAATCAATTTGTGCATTGAAACCTTAAATGTTTAGCCCTATATTTGATGGTAACTGAAAACTTAATGAGACATATTTATATACTAGTGTATGCAGGAATAAAACCCTAGATTTATTTAATACGACATTCTTGTAAATATACCATGCACTAAGCATATACTTAACCCATAATGACTGAACTTGATCCACAACCCTAAATGGTAGGAATACATATTTTTACCAACACCTATATATATAATCTAGAAATATGTATACTCTTGATGACTAACATGAATCTTATAATTAAATACATACCCAAGGAATCTCATCTACACCTAATAAGATTAAAGATCTTAATATTTCATTAGGTGATTGGTACTAGGATAAGAACAATATGAAAATCATGATAGGAATGTATACACAGGTTGCTATGAATTGACTAACACACCTTATGTGTTCCTAGGATGGATACTTGACTTTGGGGACCAAGTATAACTATTGAGTTAACCATTAGTCATGAAGATCATGTATGTACATCCTCTATTTCATTTTGAACATTATGTGACTGAAACCTCCATTCATTTAATGATGCATCTCTTGAACTGTTATTCTACTTGAAAATCCATTGGCTTGGACATTTATATTTTTCTTGCTCTCAAATTAATTACATTCATTTGGTTGTTGTGATACCTTATTTATAATGGGTTCTTAGACCCTTCCTATTTTGATTGCCATTTATGAGAAATTGACTATAATGCTGGTTTTGCCACTCTATTTATGCATGCTACATGTTTGACTAGAATATCTAGAATAATGGTACTTATGTACAATCATACTTATAAAGGGTGTGTGCATTCCTCCCGGGGTGTGCGTTTCCACCCTTATTTCTTTTAGGCCATGATCTTATGGTGTTATGACCCTATTTTAGGTATATTTAGTCTACATTGTTATGCACAAAAGTTATTATTTTATATTGAGATTGTTGATAACTAAGGCACTCGTATTTCCATGCTTGTAATCTGAATTTTAATAAGTCTCATTTCTCTTGTTATTATTATTTTGAACTTACCTATTTGCAAATAGCCCCCTTCTTATGGGAACATATATTTTTGCACTTTTAGCCCAATATAATGCCCAAAGTATTTATTACATGTTTCCTATGTTTTGGGTGATGTCCCTTCCACCTAGGTGTAGGTGCATTAGAAGACAAAGATGTATGAAGATCAGATACATGATATTAGACCTAAGGATAGTGTGGAATGGTCGGATTTCCCTCTACAATAGGTCTTACATGTGATTGGATCTATTAGATGTGTACCTTTTTATTTTGATGTACCACCGTATATGGTGAGGAACAATTGTAAAAGAATCATCATGTAACTTTATAATAGTTTTGTTTTCGCTGCTTTATTATTACATGGATCTTGTATTGTACCATGTGAGCGGACTCCATTTTGGGTCCCACTTTTTACATCAATACTTAGCATGCCACCTCCCAGTGACACTACTTAGGTATGGGTAAAATTTTCCCATGTATCATGTTCTTAATCCATAGAGAAAACTATAGGCCAACAATCAAATATTCATATTTTAGTAAGTCAAGACTATAACTTCTTTGAGATAAAGATACTCTGTCCTTGTTGTGTGCTACCTCAATGCCAAAAAAGTACCTTAGATGCCCAAGGTCTTTGGTTACAAAATGCTTCATATAATATATGTCTTTGTATTAGCCATTCCTGCATCATCACCACCAGACAAGATTATGACATCCATGTATACAATGAGAACAATTTGATGTGGCTTCTTACTGCACTGACAAACTCACCCAGGGCTGAAATCCCTGAGTCTTTACCAAAACTTTGTGCAATAATACCACCCACATATAGACATGTCTTATTGCAGTATAGTTAAGGATCGAATCCCAAGGGACAACATTTTTAAGAATCTTACTAGTCAAATCTAGTTGAATCAAGACTAATATTTATAACGAGAGTTGATTTGAATTTAGTTGAACTAATTGCAAGTAAAGTAAAAGAACGATATTAAAAGTTGGTTAAAGATTAATGATGGGAATTGTTGGGATGGACCCAGGTTTCACCATCGCTACGCATACAAACATATCCAAACACACACATCCAGGCTAGATATAACCATCCAAATGGAGCTGCTACAAACCCTCCATACGGACGTTAGGCTAGCGTAAGCGTCACTATAGGCATCATATTTCTCATCACCATCCAGATCACACACTTACCACTTTGAATATATAGATATCCAACTGAAGCTGCGGGCCCCCCATATGGGCGTCAGGCACACAGAAGCGTCATCGTGGGCTAGATGTCTTGTCCCCTCATGGATCACACACTTATGACTTCATGGATTCCCTTCAAAAGTTCTCTCTAGGGAGTCAACTACATTAATCAGTATTCAAAACCTACATATTGAAGTTCTCGCAACATAGGAAATAAAAGATCATGCAAGGAAGGTGATCAATCCACAAAGCATGCATTAATGATTAACAATGAAATGGAGAGTTATATACAAGCCATGGAATATTTAATAAATGGACATGTAAGCATGGGTAGCGGGGCTAGTCCCCGCACCCCAGCAAAAGGAAACTACTCACTCATGATGAGAGAAATAAGAAAAATAAGAGAGAGGGAAGATTCAGCAATGGCCATGGTGGTGAAGATGATCACAGCTCGGTGGAGACACAGTCTTTACATGTCAGTGTAGTAGATCTAGAACGACGAGGGAAGAACACCATGGTAGACGGGGCATATCTTCTCTCTCCACCTTCCTTCTCTTATCATGCTCCTTGCTCACAGTAGGAGGAGCAGCTCGTGGACGTGATGGTGTATGCAAGCGTTAGAGATGTAGATGGATGGCTACAAATCTTGGTTTTCACTTCAAATCTAGATGAACAGAGGTGCAAGAATGCCACAGAGGTTGGCTCTTGGCTATGGAGATTGTACTCCCTAGAATGGGCACAGAGGGAAGCCTAGCGATGTCTGGATTCGATCCTTTTGACAAGACTGATGCAGGGGGGTATATATAGTAGTGGATCACCTGCTAGGCACTGCTAGGAACTTCAGGTCGAGGTCTTCTGTGCCTGCATCACAGATCGAGGCCTTTGTTGCACTGAGGTCGCGATGTTGTTGCACTTGACCGTGGACAGGGGTTGATTGATCACGGTTGTGTGAGAGTAGAACCACCGCAGGTCGCGGTGATGCTGAGGGATGGCCGTAGGTGCTGGTGTAGATGGAGGCGAGACCGCAGAGGTTAGGGTTGCAGGTGGTGTAGGCCGTGGTTGAAGAAAGTTGTGATCTGGAGCAGGTGACGCTGTCGAGGACACCAAGTCACGACGTGGGTGTAGGTTGTGATCCCTTAGGAGGTGAGAGTCACGATCTGATGGGGGAGTCTTCATTGTCATCATGAGTCACGTCTAGATCAACCTAGATATGGGTGTCGTACTTGACCACCTCGACCACATCGGGATCAACCGCAGTCGTGGCGTGTACACTACGGGCACGACATGTAGTAGGAGGCTATGATGAGAAGGAAAGGATTGCGGGCGTAGTGTAGAAGAGACCACGATCACGGTTTTGTAGGAGGGAGTTTGCAGAGGGGCAGTTACTGGGTGGATGGAGTTGGTGATGATGATGGTGGAGGTCATGATCAGGTGGATGGCTGGATGAGTCACGATATTGATGAAGGTGCGACCATGGTTTGAGGGAGGGAGATGATCACGATCCATGAGGGGGAGGAGAGGTGTTGAGCACAATCTATGAGGGGGAGTCGAGGTGTGAGTTGTCGTCGCTCGATCGCGGTTTGATGATAGCATGTGTAGATCGCAATTAGGTAGTCCAGACATTGACTGGCTTGAATAAAGGGAGGGTCTGCGATTAGTGGGTGGGCCCTACTCAATCTGCATGAAAACACGTGAATCCAGTCAACAAATAGTGATAATCCTATGAATTGAGTGAGTTTGTATATTATAGAATTTAGGAAATAAAAGTGAATATACTAGGAAACTTTTGGGCCAAAGATGGCGACTCAAACCATGATGAATATGCATTCATCAAAACACCCCGAACTTAAACATTGCTCATCCTTGAGTACCACAAAATCTGAAATAGTTGCCAGATGAATAATTTCAACTTGTGTGATTGCCTCATCTTCACATTATGATTGTTTCTTTTTTGCTGTGTATGATTAAGCATCTCAACTTCCTGAGATCACATAACACATTTTATAATATCTTCATTCCTGAGTTTGTTTTCCAACATCACTTCCTCACCACATTTTCCAACAGCAAGCATTTATAAGAGTTTTGTAAGAGTCCAAAGATACCCATAGAACAACAAGTGTGCACCTGATATGACACTGGTGTTTTTCAAGATAAGGGAGGCATTCATTGTGCCTTTAGGTGGAAAAGGGAGTGAAGGGTGGTATGGAAGGAAGAAATAAATCTCTCATCTATTCGACTCGAGAATTTTATTATATGGTTGCAATTTCATTGACTGTAACTCTTATTATTTTTTTGTGTGAATCTCTCCTTTATTCGACTCGAGATTGCATTTTTGTGTGCACAATGGCATATTTTCTTGGTGATACACCCCTATTACATAGAGGGGTATGGAAGAAGTGAATAAATAGGGATGAGGTGTGCCACCCCGAACTTAGGGTTTGGCACTATTTTGGCTATTTTTGTTTCTTTTTTATGGATGGAGGGGTAAGAATATGATAGAAGAAGTGTAGAAGAGAGTTCAGATCAGAATGCAACTTGATTTACAATTTTGTGCACCGAGTTGTTCTCCTTATCGTACTCTGCTCAAATAATGACTTGATGAGGATCCGATGGAGATTCCATGCTATTGTTCTACTTATCAGTTAGGAAGCACGATGTGTTTGATCCCCATCAGTTCGAATGATACTCATCCTTTCAGCTGAAGGATCATGATGATAGGATTCATAAGCTTCACATGATGATTTCTATCAAATGGCTAGTTTCAAAAAGTGTCCCTCTTTAGGCTTTGCTTCAAATAAGGAGGGTATAATGATTCAAAACTACATGGAAAAAATGGGACAACCGGCTAGGTAATGTCTTTGATTGAAACAAAAGCGTCAAAACTTCATCAAGTTTCTATACAAACTACTTTGGAAACTTAAAATTTTTGAAAATTTTGATCAAAATTGCATGATGTAATCTTAAGTTTGAAATAGATGGGTGCAGGTGGAGAGTAAAGTACCTGCCACCAACCCTCCGCCTCGAACTTAGAAAATTTCTCGTCCCGAGCAAACTCTAAATCCAAGATGGAGGGGAAAACTGGTGCCGGTTGAACCATAAGATATGGTTGTGTTCCTCTTAGCAGTGTGTCCTCCATCTGAAATCTCAAAAATAAAAACTATTAGAACTTAAGATTGCATCTTGCGATGCATTATCTACTGGGGGCAAAATTTTCTAATTCAAAACTGAAAGTAAAAGCTAAGATATGGATCGGGTTGCCTCCCGACAAGCGCCTTTGTTTTATGTCGTTGGCTCGACATGATTCCTTCAATTTTTCAGTAGACACACTGGTTTTGAAAGATCCATCGATGCTTCAATGATAGTATTTACTGTGGTAAAATATCTCTTCAAGCGTTGGTCATTTGCCACAAAATCGCCCGACTTTTCACTCCATAAAACAAAAGCACCATGTGGGTAGATGCTCTTTACAATGTATGGTCCATACCAAAGAGAACGGAGTTTCCCTGGGAACAATCTTAGTCTTGTGTTAAATAGAATAACTTGGTCTCCCACTTGTATGTCCTTCCTTTTTAGATGACCATCATGCCATAACTTTGTGCGTTCTTTATAGATTCTTGCATTCTCATAAACTGTCATTCGGAGTTCATCCAGCTCCTGAAGTTGTAGAATCCTGGCTTGGCCTACTTTATTCATGCTAAAATTTAGCTGTTTGATTTCCCACAAAGCATTGTGCTTGAGTTCTACAGAAAGGTGACATGATTTTCCATAGATTAATCTAAATGGTGTTGTCCCAAGAGGATTTTTGAAAGTAGTTCTGTAGGCCCATAAAGCGTCATTGATTTTTTACTGACCAATCCTTTCTGTTACGGCCCAGTGTCTCTTCCAGGATAGCCTTGAGTTGATGGTTAGAGACCTCTACCTATCCACTTATTTGGAGATGGTAGGGGGAGGCTACCTTGTGTGTTACACCATATGTTCTCAACAACACCTCACAACTTCTTTCCAGAAAGTGAGAGCCACCGTCAGAGATCACAATGTGTGGAACTCCGAATCGGGGAAAATAATATCTTTAAACATGTTGATAACTGGTTTGGAGTCGCTAGTTACGGTTGGTATGGCCTCTATCCATTTAGAGGCATAATCAAATGCAACTAGAATGTAACAAAACCCCTGTGAGGATGGGAATGGGCCCATGTAATCCACTCCCCAAACGTCAAAAATCTCGATTTCTTGCCAAAGGTTGAGGGACATCTCATCTTTTTTTGTTATGTTACCTTCCCTCTGGCATTTGTCACATGATAAAACAAAGTTGTAGGCATCCTTGGATATGGTTGGCCAAAAGAAGCCACATTGCAAAACGTTCACAGCTGAGTGGCATTGCTCTAGAACTCATATGGCCTCCAACAGGGCCTGAGTGGCATTGCTCTAGAACAAGTTGAGCTTCTTCCTCGGTGATGAAACGTCTATAGAGACCATCAGAATAGAGCTTGAAGAGGTGTGGCTCATCCCAGTGATATTGCCTCACATCGTGCATGAATTTTTTTAGTGCATTACCGGTGCATTCAGGGTGGATGACACCTACTGTAAGGTAGTTCACATTGCCCGAGTACCAAGGAGTAGCTTCTAAGACTTTCATGAGCTGGTCATCTGGAAGAGAGTCATTAATTGGGATCTTTTTAGTTTCCAGGGTGTGGATATGAATCAAGTAGTCTGCCGCAACATTCTCTGTTCCTTTCTTATCTCTTATCTCTATATCAAATTCTTGCAAGAGGAGAATCCATCTGATTATCCTGGGTTTTGCATCTTTCTTTTTTAGGAGGTAACGAATAGCAACATGATCTATGTAGACAATCACTTTGGAACCAATGAGGTAGGATCTAAACTTGTCAAAGGCATACAAAACTACTAAGAGTTCCTTCTCAGTAGTTGCATAATTCCTATGAGCTTCGTCAAGGGTCTTAGATGCATAATAGATGACATGATGTTTCTTCTCTATACATTGGCCCAAAATAGCTCCAACAGCGTAATCACTTGCATCACACATTATTTCAAATGGGTGCTCCCAATCTAGAGCTCTGATGATGGGTGTTGATGTAAGGGCATGCTTAAGATTGTTGAAACTCTTGATGCATTCTTCATCAAAGTAGAAATCAACGTCCTTTAGTAATAAATTTGTCATAGGCTTGGTTATCTTGGAGAAATCCTTTATAAACCTTCTATAAAAGCCTACATGACCAAGAAATGCGCGGACCTCTATTACATTGGTTGGAGTAACGAGTTTAGAAATCACTTTGATCTTTGCCTTGTCTACTTCTATCCCTCGATTGCTGACCCTATGGCCAAGGACAATGCCTTCTTTTACCATAAAATGACATTTCTCCCAATTTAACACTAGATGTGCTTGTTCACATCATTTGAAGACTAGGGAGAGGTGCTTCAGACATGAGTCGTATGAATCCACATATACAGAGAAATCATCCATGAAAATTTCCATAATAGTTTCGATTAGACCAGCGAATATGGCTTCCATACAACGTTTGAAGGTCGCAGGCGCATTACAAAGCCCGAACAACATCCTTCTAAAGGCGTATGTTCCAAAGGGGTAAGTGAAAGTTGTCTTCTCTTGGTCATATGGATGTATGTGTATTTGATAGAATCCAAAGTAACCATCGAGATAGCAAAAATATTCTTGGTGAGCCAGCTGCTGTAAAACTTGGTCAAGAAAAGGCATCGGAAAATGATCTTTGCGTGTTGCCTTATTTAATTTCTTGTAATCAATACACACCCTCCAGCCAATGACTATTCAAGTGGGGATGAGTTCATTATTTTCATTTTGTACCGCGGTAGTTCCACCTTTCTTCAGGACAACATGTATGTGAATAACCCATGGTGAGTCAGATATAGGATAGATGATTCCGGTAGTGAGAAATTTAATGACTTCTAGCAGACAACTTCTTTCATATTTGGATTCAACTTTTGTTGATGTTCGACAGTCGGCTTGTGGTCTTCCACCATGGGGATTTTGTGCATGCAAAGTGCTTGATTGACGCCGGTGAGATCACTCATCTTGTAGCTGATAGCTTTTCTTCTTTCCCTTAATTCATTCGGGAGTTTTTCTTCTTGTTCGGATGTTAGATCAAAATTTATGATAAATGGACAAACCTTGAGATCAAATAGAAACACATTGTTACGACCCCATCTGAGATTAATTGGTAAACTAGGGTTTACCTAGACAATTGCAAAGATTAATTGGAATAATCATTCTTGAAATTTAATTAATGACGATAACACAATTAGGATGTTTTAACTATGATAAGAAGTTTAAGTGTTCGTTTGTCTTGAGAATTAGGGTTTGAGAAGCATAGACCCTAATCGGCCCAAAATAGGGTTTTAATGATACATGAATACAAAATTTGATAAGTATAGTTTTTCAGTAAATGATTTTTAGTATTTTATGTATAACTCTGATTTACTTCAAATTTGGATATGATTTGGATATATAAAATGTGAACAACATTGGAAAATATCAGAATTTTTGAAGAATGTTCTGACCTGTTTATCGGTCGAGTTTCAAACTCGACCGATCATATTTCCAGATTTATATAGCAGTGTGGTAATTGAATTTTATCTTTTTATTGGTATATCCAATTGATCTCAAATTTTAAATGTGCTTGAAAAACACAGTTTTAGACACTCTTTTAAATTGGAATAATTTTTGGATGACTTTTGATCTCTACAGTGAGGGTGTCGGTCGAGTTCTGTGCAGGGCAAACTCGATCGAATCTGCTGCAGACTGCAATATAGCAGTGCACTGTTCTATTTTTAGTTATTTATTGGTAACTCCAAATGATCTCAAATTTTACCTGAATCTTTATAGATCAATTATAAACAACGTGCTAAATTCCCATAATTGTTGGAGAAGGTTTGATCCCTGCAATAAACGAATTACAGTAACTTTTGTATAACTGAATATTCAGCCAATATAATTAAAGTTGAGTGTTGGGTCAATATGCAATTGACCCAAGCAGCTCAAATTGACTTATATGATCGACCACACACACACACAGCTCTCATTCTTCGTCATCCATCCCAGAGAAACGAAAAACTAGAGAGGGAAGGAGAGTTAGGGCTTGAGTGGAGAAAGAGGAGGAATTGCTGACCTAGGGTTTTGCGGTCCGAGGAATAATGAAATCAAGTAAGTTTGGATCCTTTGCATAGAATTTTATGATGAATCTTCTCTCTCATGTCAATATTCCGTCCATGATCTGATTTGATCCAAGATGATGTCGAAATTCCCTCTTTTCTCACCCTTTCTTCATAATCCCTCATTTTCAAGGTTTCCTAGTTGAATGGAAGAAGAATTGGGAGATTTGCTAGGGATTTGATATGAGTTCGAGATCCCTTGAGTTGAGCTGCAGTTTTGAGGTGTTTTCACACCTTAGTGTGAGTGGGTTGTTCCTTTAAACAATATAATGCACGAAATTTGATTATAGCATCCAAATCCCTAATTGCTTGGTATGTGATTCTAAACCCTGAAATGTCCGTTTAATTTAAGTTGTTGCAATTTGATATGATATGGATTCCTTCTCTGTTTGAATGACTCCTTGATGGTCGATTCACATCAGAAATGTATACAACACATCCTAGAAAGAATGCTTTTTAGATTTATACCATATGATGTAATTAGGGTTTAACCTAATTGAGATATCTCTAGAGTTTCAACCTTATTGAAAAGGACTAGTAAACTTATAAGTGGTTAGGATGTACCTCATGGATTACCTTATTTGAATTTTATCCTTGGTGCATGATATCTCAGTGAATAGCATGGAAACCTAAATTTAGTTCAATTTCCATGGTTTCATACATATATCGATTGTATATGATTTGTTGAAAACAATCTTTATTTAGTGAATGCTTATATCCTATGAAATCCTTTTGATAGCCATGTGACAAGTGAATGAGGTAAATGAAAAGGTGAATGAGGCAAATGAAACCCTAAGAGTAGGGTGTTGGCATGTGATGAATGAATAAGGCAAATGAAACCCTAAGAATAGGGTGTTCAATGAATCATGTTATGGTGACATGAAAGGTCTCGATATGAGATGTGGTGATACTTAACTGTTGAATTGTATGTTTCTAGTGCATTTAACTTTATATGCTTGTTCTCTCTGAGTTGATATCTACATACTGTAGGGCTTCTTATATTTCAATACATATCTCGTAAATTGCAGGTGATGAGATATGACATTCCCTAGAAAGGGATGTTACTGAGACATGGTATATGTTGAATACATGAGCTATGATGTTTTATATGATATGATATGGCAGGCCGTGTGAGCCTTGTGAGAAATGTAAAATGAGTATGATTTCTGTTTTACATGTATCTATAATATTAATGTTAGACTTAGGTGCCCTGAACACCGTAGAACCCCTTCTAGAGATCTGCTTCTTAGGGGTGAAACTCGTGTTGCAACATTAACCGTGCGGAGTCATGGTGGCACGAGGACAGAGAGATAGTGTTCAACAATAATCCGTGCGAAGTCACGGTGGCATTGGAGAAAATAGGGGTTATTGCAACAAGATCCATGCGGAGTCATGGAGGTAACCCCGTGAGACTCTCCTCCTGTGTGCTCAGGTTAGAGGAGGAGTCTAGAGCACTCGGAGTAGTGCATTGAGGCCGGAGAGCCTGTGGTCCTATGGCAGAATAGGGCTGGCGTCAGACTTAGCATTTCCCGGGTGTGTCGCTAAGTCTTGTACGGTGTGGCCGTAGTGCACTGTGAGTCTCTTATACAGAGTACACTACATAGGATCAGGGCATAAGTTAAAATATGATCATATAGGTTCACAGAGTTCCTTATGAATGAATGAGCTAAGGAAGACTAGAGCATAGTCTTCTAGTAGTTATTCTTTGGATGCAATATTTACATTCCTTGTTATTTCAATTATATTGTTTTAGAACTGCTCAGTGTAGTATTTATTGTTGTTAAATTTCATATTGTTTACTCAAAGTTATATCTGTAATCACATTAGTGCCTTAGACTATTTCTTTGAAGTACTCATTCACTGAGCGAGTAGGCTCACCCCTCTACTCAAACATTTTAGGGTTAACCGCGTGGACTTGAAGATGGTCAGAGCATCAGCGTAGATCTTCCACAAGAGTTAAGTACAAGATTAGTTGACTCAGTCGGTCCTTAGTAAGAGATAAGAGAGAGAGTTGTAATTATGATGTGTAATATTGTTCCTCTTTTGATATGTATGCTAATTAGAAAGTTTTATGTGCATAAGGTGTGAGAGACATCATGAATGTTTATACATGTACCTTTACTATTGAAGTCTGATTAGTAAAAGAAATGTTCAGATTCCTTTGTTAAGATGTGATGTGGTTCAATGCGGGGAAACAAGAGTTTTAAAGAAAAGAAAAAAAGTTAAGGGTGTTCTTTGTGTTACATATAAGTCCTATCTTATGCCCTAATCTCATGATTTGAGGAAATTGTGAGATCGGGGTGTAACACACATACTTCAGTCCCTTGGGTTGGGGCTTCATTTTGGGGGCCTCTGGTTTCTTGCATGGCTCTTCAGTTACATTCACGGGCTTGAGTTCCTCAAATTTAGCTTCAGGATCTTCTTTTGTAGCGTTGAGTAGGAGAACACAATTCTTTACTTGTTCGTCAATGGAGTCATCAATAGATGGGTTTGTTAGAGCCACTTCTAAAGGATCTCCTTGTTCATAATTTTCTTGTGTGAGGAGTGACATTTGCTCAATGCAATCAATCAAATATACTTCTTCTTTCATGCTTGGTCTTCACATACTTTCAAAAACTTTGAACTCGAGTATTTCTTTACCTAGTCTAAGGAGCAAGGTTCCTGCTTCGACATCAATCAAAGCTCTTGCAGTGGCGAGGAATGGACAACCAAATATAAGAGGGTATCTAGAGTCCTCTTTTATGTCCATGATGCAAAGTCGCATGGGACATAAGAGTCCTTGCCTACATTGACTGGGACATCCTCAATGATTCCTAAAGAAAGAGTCATATAATTGTCTGCAAGCTGTATGGTCATGCCAGTTGGGAGAAGTTCTGCAAGCCCTAGCCTATTACAAAGGCTAAGTGGCATGATATAGATGCTAGAACCAAGGTCTACCAATCCCTTCTTACATGAAGAGTCACTGATATGGCATGAAATCCCAAAGGATCTTGGGTCTTTTTGCTTCTTGGGCATCTTGCTCTGAATAATATCAGAAGTAGTTGTTTCTAACTTGACTGTCTCATATTCTTTAGTTATATATTTCCTTGTGAGGAGTGATTTTAAGTACTTCATCTAGGTTGGTATCTCAACAAACACATATAGAAAGGATATATCAACATGAAGCTTCTTCATTGCTTCCTTGAACTTGTTGAAACATGTGTCAAGCTTTGTCTGCTTGAGTCAATCTAGGAAAGGAGAACAAGGCTTGTATACTGGTACAACTGGCTCAGGTCTGTCTTCTGCTTCTGCAATAACAGGCTCCTCAGATCTTGCTTTGTTTGTCTTATCAACAGTTGGTGGTTCTTTCAATTGAGATTCAAGTACTGTAGAGTCTTGGGCAGTCACAAAGTCATCATCATCCGTAACTACCATAGGTGTCTTGACAGGAGGATCAGAATAGTCTTTTCCTGATTGGGTGGTGACAACTTTTAGTTGCTCTGGATTCTTAGGATTGTTCTCTAGTTGGCCAGCAAAAGCTCCAGCAGGCGACTTGAGGCTAGCTGAAAGTTGAGCTAGTTAGGATTTAATAGCCTTATGATGGGCTTACTGGTTTGCTATCATAGTCTGTGGTGACTGAAGCATCTTCTCAATGGCTGACAGTTTGTCGTCAAAAGAGATGGGACTAGCTTGTGGCCCTTGTTGTTGTTGTTGTTGATAAGGGACTTGGTTGGGATTCTAGAACTGAGGGTTGTTTTGATACTGGTTGTAGTTTTTGTTCTGGAAGTTCCTCTAAAGTTCCCTTGATTCCTGAAATTTTGTTGTTGGTTATATTGGTATCCCGGCGGACCTCGTTGTTGATTATCTGAACCAAGTTGTTGTGAGTTTTCCGCTCCTAACTGATTTACATATTGAAAACCTGGATGGTTCCTATTCATATTTGGATTATAATATCCTTGACCAGGGATAGTGTGGACAACATTCAGATTTTCCATCTGACCATTACCTCCTTGGGTACAAGTATTGCCCAGAACAACATCACAGAGAATGTTACAGGCTAGCGTAGAATGATCCATGCCTTTACATGCTTCACAGAACAATGAAGTTGACTTCATTTGTTTTTGTTGTCGAGGGGGCGAGCACCTCCTTTCATAGGTAGAAAAAGATGATTCGAGATTGTCTTGCTTAGCAACAAGTAGCTTTAGGGATTCAGCGATAGACTTGTACTCAGGAGTAGCTTCTGCCATAGCTACCTTCATCACTCCTTTACCTATGGGTCTACCCTAGTTGGCTTGAGTTTTTAGCTCCAAGGGTGACAACCTTCTATGCGCTATCATAGCTTTGACGCATGAAGTTTCCTTCGGATGAGGAGTCTAAAAACTTCTTGATATCATCATCTACACCCCTATGATTTTGATGAGATGATTCTTAGGAATTCCATGGTGTGGACACTTGCGTAGAAGCTCCTTGTATCTTTCCCATGCTTCTACAAGGGTTTCACCAAGGACCTGAATGAATTGTGTTATGCGACCCCTAATTTCATAGGTGAGGGAAGGAGGATAGAATTTTTCCAGAAAAACATTTTGAAGTTGTTCCCAAGTAGTGATGGGTTTGCATTGCAAGGAGTTATACCAACTCATGGCTCTATCAGCAAGAGAATCTTTGAAGAGACAGAGTCTGATGGCATCATATGTGACTCCATTCTGCTTTGTCATAGAACATAGGTCTATAAACCTTACAAGATTTTCTTGACTATATTCTCCTTGCTTACCATAGAAAGGGTTGTTCTAAAGCAGTGTAACCCAATGTGCCCTGATATCAAATTAGGAGCATTGATGGGAGGAGTTTGTACTGGGTGATGAACATCAGTAGCCTTAGGGATGGAGAACTCTCTAAGGTCCTTCTATAATTATGCTACTTGAGTTGCTGCTTGAGCTGTTTGGATTTCTTCTTGAACTACAACTCGGGCTTCTTGCATAAGCCTATCTCTTTGCGCATTAAGGGCTTGATCCACCCTTCAGGAAAATTCCTCTTCTTGCGCCATTCTAGATTGGTTCTCTCTACTTTGACGATGAAAGACTCATTCTATCTCAAGGTCAAAGCAAGCAGCAAAGCCGAAATTGTTCGAGCGGTGCATGCACTAGTCTTTGAGGGTCTCTGGGATAAAAAGATCTTTCTGGAGTAAGATGGATGGAGTAGAGTCAAATTCAAGTAGATGCTCAATAGTATCAAAAGTAAAAGTAAAATCCTAGATTAGTCTCAATATAACTAGATTTAACTAGATGATTCCGTTATCCCCGACAACGGCGCCAGAATTTGACGTGGCTTCTTACTACAGTGACAAACTCACCCATGGATGAAATCCTCAAGTCTTTACCAAAACCTTGTGCAATAATACCACCAGCAAGTGGACACGTCTTATCGCAGTATAGTTAAGGATCAAATCCTAAGGGACAATGTTTTTAAGAATCTTACTAGTCGAATCTAGTTGAATCAAGACAAATATTTATAACAAGTGTTGATTTGAGTTTAGTTAAACCAATTGCAAGTAAAGTAAAAGAACAGTATGAAAATTTGGTTAAAGATTAATGATAGGAATCGCTGGGATGGACCTGGGTTTCACCACCGCTACGCATGCAAACATATCCAAACACACACATCTAGGCTAGATATAACCATCCAAATGGAGCTGCTACAAACCCTCTACACGGACATTAGGTTAGCATAAGCGTCACTATAGGCATCAAATTTCTCGTCGTCATCCAGATCACGCACTTACCGCTCTGAAGATACAGATATCCAATTGAAGTTGTGGGCCTCCCATATGGGCGTCAGGCACACAAAAGCATCACCGTGGGCTAGATGTCTCGTCCCCTCACAGATCACACACTTATGACTTCAGGGATTCCCTTCATAAGTTCTCGTCAGGGAGTCAACTGCGTTAATCAATATTCAAAACCTACGTATTGAAGTTCTCACAACATAGGAAATAAAAGATCATGCAAGGCAGGTGATCAATCCACAAAACATGCATTAACTATTAACAATGAAATGGAGAGTTATATACAAGCCATGGAATGTTTAATAAATGGACATGTAAGAATGGGTAGCGAGGCTAGTCCCCACACCCCAAAGAAAGGAAGCTACTTGCTCATGGTGAGAGAAAAAAGAAAAATAAAAGAGAGAGGGAAGATTCTGCCATGGCCATGGTGGTGAAGATGATTGCAGCTTCGTAGAGAGACAGTAATCTACACACCGGCATAGAAGATCTGGAACGAGGAGGGAAGAACACCATGATAGATGGGGTAGATCTTCTCTCTCCACCTTCCTTCTCTTCTCGTTCTCCTTGCTCATAGCAGGAGGAGCAGCTTATGGATGTGATGGCATATGCAAGGGTTGGAGATGTAGATAGATGGTTGCAGATATGGGTTTCCACCTCTAATCTGGATGAACGGAGGTGCAAAAATGCCACAAAGGTTGACTCTTGGCTATGGAGATCGTACTCCCTAGGCTGGGCACAGAGCAGAAGCTTAGCAGCGTTTGGAGTCGATCCTTTTGACAAGACTGATGAAAGGGGGTATTTATAGTAGTGGACGACCTATTGGGCACTGCTGGGAACTTCAGGTCAAGGTCTTATGTGCATGGGTCATGGATTGAGGCCTTAGTTGCATTGAGTTCATGATGTTGTTGCACTTGACCGTGGGCAGGGTTCGATTGACTGTGGTTGTGTGAGAGTAGAACCACCGTGGGTCACAGTGATGCTGACGGATGGCCGTAGGTGCTGGCATTGATGGAGGCAAGACTGTGGAGGTTAGGGTTGCAGATGTTGTAGGCCGTGGTTGAAGAAAGTTGTGATCTGGAACAGGGGACGCTGTCGAGGACACCAGGTCATGACATGGGTGTTCGTTGCAATCCCTCAAGAGGTGCGAGTCGCGATCTGATTGGGGAGTCTTTGTTTTCATCACAAGTCACTTCTGGATCAACCTTGATGTGGGCGTCGTACTTGACCGCCTCAGCCGCATCTGGATCAACTGCAGTCGCGGTGTGTACACCGCATGCACGACTTGAAGTAGGAGGCCATGGTGAGGAGGAAAGGATCGCGGGTGCGGTGTAGAAGAGACCGTAGTCGTGTTTTAGTAGGAGGGAGTTTGTCGAGAGACCACGGCTGGGTGGATGGAGTTGGCGATGATGATGGTGGAGGTCATGATTTGGTGGATGGCAAGATGAGTCGTGATCTTGAGGAAGGTGCAACCGTGGTTTGAGGGAGGGAGATGATCGCGATCCATGAGGGGGGGGGGGCAGAGGTGCTGATCGCGATATGTGAGGGGGAGTCAAGGTGTGAGTTGTCATTACTCGATCACGGTTTGATGATAGCATGTGTATATCGTGATTAGGTAGTGCAGGCACTGACTAACTTAAATAAAGAGAGGGCCCGCGATCAGTGGGTGGGCCCTACTCAATCTGCATGAAAACACATGAATCCAGTCAACAAACATTGATAATACTATGAATTGAGTGAGTTTGTATATTATAGAATTTAGGAAATAAAAGTGAATATACTAGGCAAAAATGGGCCAAAGATGGTGACTGAAACCATCCATGAGGTGGAGTCGAGGTGTGAGTTGTCGTCACTCGATCGCGGTTTGATGATAGCATGTGTAGATCGCTATTAGGTAGTGCAGGCACTAACTGGCTTGAATAAAGAGAGGGCCCACGATTAGTGGGTGGGACCTACTCAATCTGCATGAAAACACATGAATCCAGTCAACAAACACCGATAATCCTACGATTGAGTGAGTTTGTTTATTATAGAATTTAGGAAATAAAAGTGAATATACTAGGCAAAATTGGTCCAAAGATGGAGACTGAAACCATGATGAATATGCATTCATCACAATTATACCAGAAGTAGTGTTTTGATAGTTACATAATGGTCACATTGAGACTATGTGAAACCAAATTTTTGTAATACAAGGGATTATCATAACTTATCAAACCATGATCAGGGACTCTACTTGAGGCTATAAATGGATTTATTCAAAATACATACTTCCCTATTATACTCCCCATAAGTAACATAACCTAGGGTTGTGACATATAGACAGTCTCCTACGAATATCCACATGGAAATGTGTTCTTAACATCCACTTGATGTAAGTCACATCCTTTTTTAATAGTAACATAAATAAGAATACAAATAGAGGTAAGACCAAAAATAGGAGAAAAGGATTCAAAGCTATCAATCCCAGATTCATGTGTGTTTCCATTAACAACAACTCTATCCTTTAGATGTTCAACTGTCCCATCAAGCAAATATTTCACACAAAAACCCATCGGCAACCAACAAGATTACTACACATAGGGAGATCGACAAGATCCTATGTCCTATAAGATTTGAGTACATCCACCTATTCCATACATGTCTTGTTTCCACCCTGAGTGTAATAGTGCTTCCTAGACATTCTATGGTATAGAAATCACAGATAAATAAATACTAAACTAAGCCATGAAATAATTCACATTAGCTATAGAAACATGCTAAGAGATACAATATTTGGTACCAGATTGTCGCCCCTTTTGTAATGCAATAGGAATGTCAGAATCAAAAGTTGTAATAGAATCAGTAGTATTACCATTGTCTTGAGGTCGATCATCAGTATCTAAAAATACCAAAGTAGGGGATACTTCAAGTATTGTCATAAACATAGTAGGAAGTGTCATATGTTGACTAGGTTCAGAAAAGAAAGTTGTATATTCCAAAAAGGAGACATCCCCACAAACATAAAAACAACATGCAACATGATCAAACCATTTATACCTTTTTTTGGTGTGACAATAACCAAGAAAATAATATAGAAATGGACATGGTGATATTTTATCACTCCTAGATTGGTGATTTTGAACAAAACACATGAACCAAAAAATATTTGGTGAAAAAGCAAAGCGTGGTTCATGGGGGTAGAGAAGTTGAGAAGGAATCTAATTTTTGAGAACAAAAGAAGGCATCCAAATGATGATATAATTTGCTAAAACAATGCCATCTGCCCAATAAAACTTAGGGACATTCATTTCAATTAGGAGAGTGTGAACTACATCAAGGAGGTGCATGATCTTTCTTTCAGTAACTACATTTTTTTGTGGGATATAGGGACAAGGAGTTTGATGAGTATCCCCTTATCATACAAATCCTTTAAAAACCATGTTGCACAGATTCAGAAGCATTTTTAATATGGCTTTAAAAAAAGGAAGAATTATTAGTATGAGTAGAAAGTTGAGTCTTAATTTAATTTAGGAATTAGGAAAAATCTAAAACTTCATAACAATCCTTTAAAAATAGATCCAAGTAGCACGAGACCAATCATCAATAAAGGTTACAAAATAGTATTTTCCATTACCAACAGAACATCTTCCTCAGACATCAGAGAGAACTGGATAAAACAAAGTTGAACTTCTATTGTTATGGCTAGGAGGAAATACTAGCTGATAGTGTTTTCCAAGCTGACAAGACTGGCATGAAGAATTTTTAGAAGACAACTTTGGAATATAAGACTTCAATTTATGGGAAGGGTGACCAACCCTCAGAGTAGTAGGAGAAGTTGATGAGGTTTAGGGGTACTATAAATGTAAAAACCTCAATTTTTCTTATATTGGTTGAAATGCAAATTTTCAAATAATAGGAATTTGAATGGTAAATTTTATGATTTGTTTTCAAATAATGGATTATTTTGCCAAATTTCCCTTGGATGCATGATTTCATGGTTTATACTGGTTTGATAAATCCAATAAAGATTAAAAGGGAAAAAAGATAAAATAAATCCCAGAATAAGAAAAAAGGAAAAAGAAATAAAAGATAATTTTGTGCATAAATAAGAACCATGTGTACTTGATAGATTTGTTTAGAATCCTCTAGAAAGTGGCATGGATGGCCAATATAAATGGGTTTTCATTTGCACATAGTTTCTAATAATAAAAGTAATTGAATAAAAAGTATAGAAAGGAAAGAAAGAGAAAATGATGTGTTTTAACACTTGGGATATGCTTTATAAATAAAATACTTGTATATTAAGAAAAGTACTTTATTCCTTTCAAGTTTTGATCACAAACCTATCCCATGTTTATGTAAGATCATTAAGAACTTTCTTCCAAATATGGAATTAAATGGATAAAAGGAGAGAGGGATATGTGTTACTTAATCAAAGGTTTACATATAGGCCCTTGTGAAACAAAATAGGAAGATGTGGTTTTTGTGCCCATTATAAATATTCAATGTAACTTTAAATTAGACATAATCCCATTAGAAGACTATGGGATAAAAACCAAAACTTTCCAAGTTGTTTTGTGATCTAGGAAATTAAATGTGTAATGATAAAAAATTTGCTAAAGAGACAAATTTGGACTATTTAATCATTTAGTTTGGATATAAATTTTTGCAAGAAAAAGATAGAGATAATAGGAAGGATTTCCTCAGCTTCGAGTGGAAAGTGAGAGTATGCCCTAGACTAGCTCCAAGTGAGGAACAAGATAGAAAAACTCCTATGAAGTCCCCTCTCTACCAAACTGTCCCATAGGACACTGAGGTAAGTGCTCTTGCTCCCCCTTTTTCTTGTTAGCTTTCTGCAAACCCTAGTAGATAGATCCCATGCTCAACCTTTCCATGCTCACCTCCATCTGTGCCCAATCACCGTGAAACATGTTTACCGTGTGTTGTACGCAAGTGAATGTATTGAAGTAATACATGCCTTTTTGTGGCCTGATTCGAACACATGGAAACGTTCTCCAGAAAACTACTACTAACTATGGTCTAATCAGCTAGGCCAGTGAAAGTGAATTAGTTTGATTGAACAAAAATAATTGCAGAACAAAATAAACTTAACAATTAAGTTACTAAGATTTAAGGGAATTCCTCAGGATAATGGTTTCACCACAGATAACATTGCAATTTATTCCAGACACCAATATCTATTACCTATAATCCTAGATAAAGAGCCTATGGCCAGAACTACTCTCTCCCATAGTATAGCTCACTACCTATTCTAATGCCAATCCCATTTCCAGAGTAATTGGTTGATTAATTAGGTGCTTTACGATTAGTATTTGGGTTTCTCCTCCCATTTATTCTCCACCTTTCCCATGGGGTGTAATAAATAGATAAATCTATGCTTTTCAAATCCTTAACCTCTCTTCCAAAATGATTAAGGGTCTGATAATCTATCTATGTTGATCAACAATAAACTGAACAAGACAACTTCATAGATTTATATATAGAAAATACGGACAAAGATGTATTAATGCATGTAAATCAATTACAATGTATATCTGGGCTACTCCTGGATCCTAAGGCACATGGTTTTTTTTTATGAATACATGGTAGAGAAAGAGAAAAATGTGGGAAACATTAAAAAATCCAAGTAACTCCCGGAGAATGGCTGATCTGGATGATCCCCTACGTCGTGCATGCAATTTTCTATCTTTAGACTACAAATTCGCTTTTCGGAGGTGCTTGGATCGTCTTAGGTGAAGCGTTCAGTTCCTTCCTCTTCTCTCCTCTCTTTGCAGTGTCATGCAATAGAAAATGGATGTCTCCTCTTATATTGCCGAACTCCCATCAAGTCATTGGAATCACTTAAGGTACAAAATAACACCAACCATTGGATTAGATTGCTATCTTCAGATTGCATGATTGGGCAGAGTCGATAGTACTGACTTGATAGTTGGTAGTACCGAGTTTCTAGAGTAGCTGTGATTCATCACAATGTTAGTACTACTAACTTGTCTCAATAGCATCAAGTCTTTAGGTCGCTCGAGCACTACTTTACTGATGCCATCTCGATAGTACTGAGTTTCTGCGATTCATTATTTTTGTTTATTGATGAGGTTTCAGTACTACAGACTTTGAGTGTCGGTAGTATCAAGTCTGGGTGAGTCTCCTAGTCCAATTTTGATATGAAGTCAGTACCACTGACTTTTGGTGTGAATAGCACCGAGTCTGTGGAGCTCAATTGTACCTCAAAATACACAAGAACATGGATATATAAGTACTTGGGATGGATATTAAACCATCTTAAACAGTAAAAATAATATACTTTGATGCATTTAGATAGAACATGCCATTGATATAATTTCATGCATAATTAATTAAAAAATGACAAATCAACACATAAAATTAAGGAAAATATGCCTGTGAAAATGACTAAAAACCCATGCATCAAACTCCCCTAAGCTTAAATATTGCTCATACTCGAGCAATACTCTCTCAGATTTGTTTGATGTAAGTAAGCAAAAGGATATAACACATGAACTCTTTTCTTAATCATGTCCACCAAATAATCCCTAAACCATCCTTCAATGACCACTGAACCAATAACTGCTATACAACGACCATAAATTTCCATAGAAGAAGCCCACCTTTTGATCAATGAACACTATCAAGAAAGCAGTTAATATCACAATTATTCAGGCATTCACTTGGTGCACTATGTGATTCCCTAATCTAAATTTCTCTCTCCTAACTACCAACTACTTAGAAGTAGATCTCCTTATGATAATGTATGAGGAGATAAATCATTTGAATGGCCTACCAATGAAATCAATTAATGATATGAGATGTGTGGCAATTGAAGAATCACAAGTACATCCAACTTATTTATGCAAATAGAATGATGATGTACAAGAGCGAAAAGAATGTTATGCATGAATTCTAATGCCTACTATCTTTTTTTTAAACACATCATGCATTTATGAAGCTATCTCATAACAAAAAATGAGACTATCAAGAACAAACAAATGCATCATGTGAAGTATTCATCTCTGCAAGAAGACTCAGGGACATACTTTCTCCTTGAGAAATTTTGAGATTAGTTTTTTTTTCTAGCCCATAATTTTTCTTGTCTTCAGCATGACTGGGTTTATGCTCAGGCTTTCAATTCATACTATCTCTTTTTTTTATCTTTTTTTTATGTGGATGTATGTCCCTGCTTCAATCTTCATAAATGGAGACTACCATGCACATGAAAAAAATAAATCAGTGCTATGAAATGTATGTAGTCTACATGCAATTGCTATGCAACTAATATGGTATGCACTAAAGTTGTTCATGCATACAAATTCAAATTTTGTTTTTTCTTTTTGAGTGCAAGCAAGAATAAGCTAATCTATCATTTCACCTATTATGACATGCAATGCCATCAAAAGAAATAAGTTGGATTACTCGTTCATCTCGAGGTGGTGAGTCAAAATTAGATGGAAAAGATGGATGGAATCACATAACTAAGAGACAATGCCTTTCATAGGATTATGATATGTCCCTTTTTAATGACCTATACACAGGGTAATCTTAAGGTTTCTCTCTTATATTTCCATTTAAGATCTCATTAAAGGTTTGATCATCTTAGGCTCAACATCATTTTCATTCACATTCCTAGTTGATTTAGATGTTAACTCATATCCTATATCCTAGAGCTGACTTAAGCAAACACTTCCTCAAGTGGTATTGCACAAAGATGTCGCAATTAAGCTATAAATACTTGATCATTTCTTTGCAAAAACACCTATGAATCGGCATAAGCAACCATGCATTACTACTACACAATTACACTAGATAGGTGTGGGTCCTAACATTGAATAAACCAAAATAAAAATAAAACAACTAAGATAAAAATGCAATAAAAACTAAGATAGAATGTTGTTCCAGCACCCCCTAAGGTTGAATAAGGCTATGTACACATAGTCAATACTCACACTGAAGAGGTGGAACAACGGTACCATTTCTTAAAATGGAGGAGGTGGTTGTGGTATGTTGGGGTCATGAGGAGGAAGCATCCACTAAAAAGATAGATCCGAAAGTGGCATCTGCGGTGGCTGCAAGTACCCTCCAAAGTACCCCTAGTTCCAGTAACGGTAAAAAAAGGGTTTTTGATATTGGTCCATCCACTACTGAAACATGTGAATATTCGCTTGGTTGGCCAAGAGAAGGCATTCATTCTCATATATTGCATGCTGGCTTTGTTACAACCATCCTTGTATCTCTTACACACCAGCCAACATCGCCTGATGTTGATGTTCTCCTGTCTAGATCTCGTACAACATCCCATACATACCTGTCATGTTGTATGGATCTTGCTCCTCTTGAAAAAGGGGCAGGGCAAATGAAGTCGAGGTAGAGTAGGTAAGGGCCCATTTTTGCGGAACTGCTCTCTGAGTAAGGAGGATGGTGGGATCCACCTCCTCAACATCATTGTCAGATCACCATCATCACCATGGTGCTTGTTGTCATCATGAGCTATTGCCCTGGGTTCATTTTCTTCCTCTCCCTTGTCCAGCGGCCACCAAAGATGGGCTGCTCCTTGCAGGTTGAAGATGGGGTTGGGGAGGCTATGCTCCCAGAACTTTCCTCGACGTGTGCATCTTGTGTACACCATATTATGGTGTACACTGAGGAGGCTTGCCTTGATGATGTGCTGGTGGTCCAGTTTCTTTGTATTTTCCATCAGCGTGAGTGTTGACAAGTCAAGGTGGAGATGCAGCGCAATTGGGGCGATGAGACCCCCAATTACAAACACCTTCTTCTTCACATCGCGTCGAACTGAGATCATGTGAAGGATAAGGAAGGCCCCGAAGTTGACAGTCTCTCCCTCCAATAGACTATAGAGGAAGTAGAGGTCCATCCTTTTAAACTTCCCTTGGGCTTGGCTAGAATGAGCAAAGTTAGTGTTGGTGTAGAGATGGTGAAGAACTTGAGCAAAGGGGTGCTCGATGTCAGTAATAGAGTTGACATGCCAACTGATGTGAAAGCGTTTTCACACCTCAGTCAGTTGCTCCCAAGCCAAGTCATAGTCGAAATCTGAATGGGGTGAGCGTTCTGGGATGTGAGACCAGTTGAAGGTGTGGTTGAATGCCCACAGAGTAATGGAGTAGTTATTGTTGAAGAGGAAGAAGATGGCTTTTCCTTCCCAACATTGACCTCCTAACTATTGCTCGAGGGTGAAAAGAACCTCCAACGATGCCAAGAACTCGAGCACAAGTTCTGGGTAAGTCTTCCAGTTGCTAAAGAAAGGATTGTCTCCATCCATGAACTTCTTCTGACACACCCACCGCATGTTGTCGTTGAAGCCCGCTGGCTTGATCAAGGTGCAATCTCCATATCATGTTGGCACTATCTTCCTCGTCTGAAGCTCTTTGTATACCTTCTTGATCTCTGAGGATGGATGTTGAATGTGTGTTGGTTGAGGGACCAACTCTCCTTGCTCTGTCGATGTAGAAAGGACTCTCCTTGGTGCCATGATGATGATGCAAGAAGGAGGATGAAGAAAGAGAGGCTCGGTGAAGATCGTCAGCGCCCGATGCTACTTTTCTCTGGGTTGCAGGAGGAGTGGAGGAAGTGGTGTGGAGAAAATGGATTCACCACCCCATCTTATATAGCTGAGTCAGGAAGACTCGGTACTACTGACTTTTGTGTCGGTAGTACTGAGTTGAAAGTATGAATATGTGGCTCAGATGTATTGACGGCTGACATTTGATGATGTATCAAGCGTGGATCTCTCAGAGTCAGTAGTATCGAGTCTAAGTTACTGACTTGAATTGCTGATTGATGTTACTGACCGTGCAATGAAGACTGCATCTGCCATTGAATCGAGTGTCCACAGATTGCTAACATCATTTGTCGGCACTACCGACTGGCCCATCGGTAGTACCGAGATGGCAATTCTTTCTCGGTATTTTTGAATTTTTGTCTTAGTGTTTCAACCATGGGGGCACCAAAAACTTGGTAGTATCGATTCAGATGTGGATACTATAGAGTTCTTATCAATTAAGAGCTCAAAATTTTTCAGAGACTCGGTAGTACTGACTGGTCGAGTCGATAATATTGAGTATGTCTTTCTTGTGCGGGTGACTTTCTGATGTAAATTTGGTACTACCGACATGGGGACTCAGTAGTACCGACTCTGTAAACATCTACACACTCCAAAAACAAGTCAAGGTACCTTTTTTCAAGAATTAAGAATGAGACGACAACTACAATGCTAAAATAAATATGAATAAAGAGAAATGAAAGTTGGTTTGCCTCCTAACAAGTGACATTGTTTACCATCCTAGACTAGATGTTCCTAAGAGAAAGAATCTAATGGATTTCTAGAAGTTGCACTTCTTCTATTCTTGGTTCCACTTCCCCACCATAGTAGTGCTTCAATCTTTGGCCATTAACAAGGAATGACCTAGTCCGTCTATAATCTTCACAGCACCATGGGGAAAAACCTGCTCAATGACAAATGGTCCACTCCATTTGGATCACAATTTTCCCGTATGTAACTTAAGTCCAAAGTTAAAATGAAGAACCTTTTGTCCTGGGAGAAACACCCTATTCAATATGTGCCTATCATGAATCTTCTTCGTCCTCTCCTTATAAATCCTAGAACTCTCGTAAGCATCCAGCCTAAGATCATCTAGTTCATTCAACTCTGACAGTCTCTTCCTACCTACTTCATCCAATCCAAAATTTAGCTTTTTCAATGGCCATTTCACCTTATGCTCAAGCCCTACTGGTAAATGGCAAGCACATCCATAAACCAACCTAAAAGGCATCGTTCCTATAGGTGAATTATAGGCCTCCTATATTCCCAATGAGCGTCATTAAGCACATAACTCCAATTTGTCCTATTAGCTGAGACTGCCCTTTCCAAAATCTTCTTCACTTCTCTGTTGGACATCTCAACTTGACCTGGTGTCTTTGGGTGGTAAGGTGTACCCACTCAGTGTTTAACCCCATATTTACTCAATAATGCTCCAAATTTCCTATTGGTGAAATGTGATCCACCATCACTAATGATCAGATGAGGGACACCAAATCTGTAGAAAATGTTATCCTTCACAAATCTACACACAACTTGTGCGTCATTGGTGCGGGATGGAATTTCTTCCACCCACTTAGATAAATAGTCAACCGCAAGTAAAATGTAGAGATTAGAATTAGACAATACAAATGGGCCCATGAAATCAATGCCCCATAGATCAAACACTTCAACTTCTTGAAACACATTTAGTGGCATTTCATGTCGCTTAGAAATATTTCATGCACATTGACATGCATCACAATGACGAATAAAATCATGTGCATCTTTAAAAAGTGTTAGCCAATAAAACCCACTCTCTAAAACTTTGGTCGCAGTCCTAGAGCTAGCGTGATGCCCTCGTGTAGGTAAACAATGGTAGTGTGATAAAATACTCTCAACCTCACATTCAGGTACACATTTCCTCAAAAGTCCATCCCTACATTGTTTATGAAGAATCAAGTCATCCCAGATCTAAAACCTCAAAGAAGGGATTTTTTTTTTCTTTTTTTGGTATCCCCAATCTGTAGGTATCTCTTTGCATGCTTAATAATTAACAATATTCACAAACTAGGGATCCTTGGTCTTAATAGTAAAAAGTTTTTCATCTGAGAAATCCTCAAAAATAGGGATATCTACATTCTTTTCATTCACTCTTTCCAACCTAGATAAGTGACCCGCTACCACATTTTCCATTCCTACCTTGTCTTTAATTTCTATGTCAGATTCCTGTAAAAGTAAAATCCACCTAATTAATCTAGGTTTTGCATCTTTCTTTTGTTAAAGGTATTTGATTGCAGCATGGTCGGTCCAAACAATCACCTTCACCCCACTAGGTATTGGCATAACTTATCAAATGCAAAAAAACCACTAAGAGTTATTTTTCTATGGTTGTATAATTGAGTTGCACATCATTCAAGGTTTTGATGCATAATATATGATTGTAGGAGCTTTATCTTTTTGTTGACCCAACACAACTCCCACTGCATAATCTGATACATCACACATCATCTCAAATGGAAGGCTCCAATCCGGAGCCTACACAATAGGCATAGAGCTAAGCATCTCCTTTAGTACTTCAAATGAGTTCAAGAGTCATTCATTGAAAGCAAAATTCAACATCTTTTTCCAACAGTTCTGACAAAGGTTTAGCAATTTTCAAAAAATCATTGATAAAATGAAGGTGAAACCCAACATGTCCGAAAGATCTCATTACTCCCTTCACCGATGTCATTGTTGTTAGCATGGAGATAACTTCTATCTTAACTAGGTCTACTTTCATACCCTTGTTTTATACCTTGTGTCCAATCACTATGCCCTCACTCACCATCATATGATACTTCTCCCAATTCAAGACTAAGTAAGTGTCCTCACACCTTTGTAAAACCTTTTCCAAATTGTACAGGCAATCACTGAATGACTCCCCATACACAGAGTTAGCATGCATGAACACCTCCAAGCACTGCTCTACCATATCTAAGAAGATTGCAAGCATATAATGTTGGAAGGTGACAGGGGCATTACAAAGGCCGAACAACATCCATCTATATCCAAACGTGTCATAAGGACTGGTGAAAGTCGATTTCTCCTGATACTTTGGCTTGATCAAAATCTGATTATTACTAGAATACCCATCGATGAAGAAAAAGTGTGAACGACCGGCGAGTTGTTCCAAAATCTTATCAATGAAAGTTAAAGGAAAATGATTTTTTAAAGTGATGACATTCAAGCGTCTGTAATCAATGCATACTCACCACCCCATCACCAACCTAGTTGAAATCAACTCATTAGCTGCATTAGTTGTGATAGTGATCCCCTTTCTTAGAAACTACCTAAGTTGGGCTAACCCACGTAGAATCTGAAATTGAATAAATGATATCTACTGATAGGAGCTTGCCCACTTCTTTCTTCACTACCTCAGTCATGATCGGGTTGATACACTGTTGAGGTTGAATTATTGCCTTAGATCCTTCTTCCAGCCGAATTTTGTGTTGGCACAAACTCAAAGAGATTCGTTTAATGTCCTCTATAGACCACCCAAAAGAAGCTCGATGGTTCTTCAACACAGCAAGCAACTACCCCTCTTCTTCACCACCCAAGGATGATGATATGATCACTGGGAGCTTCTCTTCTGTAGCCAGGAAGACATACTTTACATGTGGTGACAATGGATTCAATTCCAACTCAGGTGGGCTCAATAGAGATGGGACCAGTGGTGGGGGAGGTGGTCCCAAATCTTCAAAATATCTTGTATAATAGCAAGGTACCACCTTCAACATCAGTACACACTCCTCTAGAGAGCAGTTGCATGTGTTGTCATCTACTTTATTCATCAAGAATGATTCCAAGGGTAATTGTGGATATGTTTGCATTAGGGAATTAGTATTGACCTCCTCTATGGTAGCCAGATCATATTCTTCTTCTCTGTCACATGGGTAACACATTGCTTCTTTTAATGAGATCACCTTAGTATTTTTAATTATATCAACTGCTAGAGTGTCTTTTCCACCTTGGTCATCACATGAGCCATGTCAAGGAATGGCTTCCCCATACACAGAGAAATCTTACCCTCCATGTGTTGCAGCATATTACACTGTGTTGTATCCCCTCTTACTTTTGAGTTCTCAGGAATATTAATGTAAAACCAGTTATCATGGGTGTCCATAGTCAGACATCCTATTCCCATTTCCAAAATCATATCAGCAGTAGCTTGGAATGGCCTACCTACAAAGAGTTTGTTGCCTTTATCCTCCTACATTTCCATTACCATGAAATCAAAATAAAAAACAAATCTATCCACTTTCACTACCTACAAAGAGTTTGTTGCCTAACCACAGAGTTGTCTGCCAATTCAATAGTTATACTAATTTTCCTTGTCTCCTTAAGACCTAGATTCTTAAAAGTTGACAAAGGAATGAGGTTGATACTAGCCCCTGAGTCACATAAAGCTTCACCAAACTTGGTCTTTCCTATGAAGCATGTGATGTTGAAACAACCAAGATCTTGTCTTTTAGGAGGTAGTGTTCCCAAAATAAAAGCACTCACCTGCTCCTTTAACACCACCACATCAGCCTCAAGTATCCTTTTCTTCCTATTGATTATGTATTTCAAGAACTTTCCATAAGATGGTATTTGCTCAATTCCATCAATGAGTGGAATATTGACGGATAGTTTCTTAAAGTCATCTAAGAATTTATGGAACTTCCAATCTTTTTTGGTTGCCTTCAAGCTATTTGAAAAGGGCACTTGGGTCACTAGTGTCCTCTTGTGAGGTGGGACATATGCTTTTGATCTAGTATCCACCACCTCCTTAGTGTGCTCCTTAGTTGTTTTCTCATGTTCCAACACATTCGGTTTAGCTGCATTTGTTGTCAAAGTTTGAGTTGTTGTTCCTATAACTTCATCAACATTTAAGCTTGTTGGTGCCTCATTCAACAACGTCTTACCACTGTGGAGTAGGACTGCTTTGACTTGTTGATTTATAGAAGGTACATTAGTATTTGCAAAGAACCCCTACTGGTTCGGCTGCTTCAATGTACCCACATCCACTGCTATTTGAGAAATTTGAGTTTCTATTTTGTGGATCCATACCCTTGATTCTAAAGTTCTCTCTGAGTTTGACCTATAAGCACTTCATTCTGACTGACCAACTTTCCAAGCATTTCTTCAATACGGTCAATCTTCTTTTATTCTTGTTGATTTTGTGCCTGACCATTGAATTGTTATGGCTTAAGTTGTTGCGTATGAGATGGGCCTTCTTAGAAATTGTTAGGATCTGTCCATTAAAACTTAAGATCCTTCCTTCATGCATATTCATCGATCCTATATTGTTATTGTTGGCACACAAACTTGCACTCTTCATCTTCTTTTTCTAAAGGTGGTACGTCGTTAGCACATAACTTTTTAGCAATCACATCCAGCTTCTCATTTAATGCAGAGATGACCTTGGACTCCCCGACACTTTTGACGGTAGCCGGAAGCTCTCTCTCATCGCCCCATGACTGATTCTTGGACTTGTTCTTTAATATCTTATGACAGTAGGCATGTTTGTTGTTGAGGAAGAACCCTACTCCTGCACTATCAAGTGTAATTCTTTCTCCCTTGTATAGACTATAATAGAAGATCTTTACTTGCCCCAACAAGTCAATACCATGATGAGGTACTTTCCGTAGCATATTTTGAAATCTCTCCCATGATCCAGAATAGGATTTTTCAGTCTATTGTCTAAAATTATGAATCTTTTCTCTAGGTCATTTGTCTTTTGTGGAGGAAAGTAATGTTCGATGAAGGCATCAATCATCTGATCCCACATCTCGATACATTCATCATCGATATTATGAAACCATGACTTTGCGTTGTCTTCCAAAGATGATGGGAAAAGCTTTAGATATACGAAATTTGTGTGTGTTCTATATATTTTGACCATATCAAAGTTCTTAACAAAATCATTGATGTGCACCATCGGGTCTTCAGAACTATGGCCATGAAAAGTTTGGGATTTGAATAAAGAGATCAACCCTGGGTCAATCATATAGCTACCCACATTGATGGCTTATCTTTTGATTGATCCTTTTTGAGATATTGAGGAAGAGGCTCTGGTCCTCTCCCATATCGCATGTTCTTCTACTCCATCACCCATTTCTGCTGACTCAGGTTCTTTCAGTGTTTCAGGTCCTTCAGGCGAAGGCGTCAGTGGAGTGATTTAGTTGAATATATCTACAGACCTTCCAATTCCCCTCTCTCTATGAAGGAATTTTTCTTGTCCAAAACTCAGTGAAGAAAACTCTCCATAATCGTGGGCTCGAGTATGCACCATACACCAGTATCTGAAAGAAGAAAAATAATTGTTAGAACACAGTAGTCGAGCTAGAAACAATAATGATGTTATGATTTAGCTTTAAGTGAAACAAAACTAAAAAATGGAAAGGGTTGGCCTAGAGTGGCCGACCACAACACTCATAGTGTTGGATGTTGTCATTTCCTCAGTAACAACACCAAAAACATGACACATATTTACCGTGTGTTATACATAAATGAACGTATCAAAGTAATATATGCCTTTTTGAGGCCCGAGTCAAACACATGGAAATTTTCTCTAGACGACTACTACTAACTATAGTCTAATAATCTAGGCCAGTGAAAGTGAATTGGTTTAATTGAACAAAAGCAATTGTAGAACAAAACAAGCCTAATAATTAAGTTACTCAGATTTAAGGAAATTTCATAGGATAATGGTTTCACCATAGATAATTTTTCAATTTATTGCACACACCAATATCTATTACCCCTAATCCTAGATAAAGAGCATGTAGCTAGAACTACCCACTCTTGTAGTGTAGCTCACTACCTATTCTAATGCCAATCCCATTTCCATAGTAATTGGTTGATTAGTTAGGTGCTTTACGATTAATCTCTAGGTTTCTCCTCCTTTTTATTCTCCACCTTTCCCAAGGGGTGCAATAAACGTGTAAATCTATGCTTTTCCAACTCTTAATCTCTCTCCTGAAATGATTAAGGCTCAGATAATCTATCTATGTTGATCATGCATAAATAGAATAAGACAATTTCATAGATTTATATCCAGAAAATAGGGACAAAGATGATATTAATGCATGAAAATCAATTGCAATATATTTTCGGGCTACTCTCGGATCCTAAGGAATCAAGGGGATTAGCCGCGTATAGTTTTCATTGACAAATACATGGTAGAGAAAGAGAAAAATGTGGGAAACATTAGAAAAACTAAGTAACCCCTGGAGAATGGATGATCTGGATGATCCCCTATGTCGTGCATGCAATCTGCTATTTTTTGGCTGCAGATTCACCTTCTGGAGGTGCTCGGATCGTCTCGGGTGAAGCCTTTGGTTCCTTCCTCTTCTCTCCTCTCTTTCCGGTGTAGTGCAACAAAAAATGTATGCCTCCTCTTGTCTGGCCGAACTCCCCTCAAGTTATAGGAATCACTTAAGGTACAAAATAATGCCAGTCGTTGGATTATATTGCTATCTTTAGATTTCCTAATTGGGCATACTCAATAGTACTGACTTGATAGTCAGTAGTACCCAGTTTCTAGGGTAGCCACAATTCATCACAATGTTGGTACTACTGGCTTGTCTCGATAGCACCGAGTCTTTAGGTTGCTTGAGAACTACTTCAGCGATGCCATCTCAGTGGTACCGAGTTTCCACAATTCATTCTTGTGCTTTACTGATGAGGTTCTCATACTACCGACTTTGGGTGTCATTAGTATCGAGTCTGTGTGTGTGTTATGGTCCAATACTAATGAAAAGTCGGTACCACCAACTTTTGATGTTTGTAGCACCGAGTCTGTGAAGATCGATTGTACCTGAAAAATGCACAAGAATGTGGACAAGTACTCGGGATGGATATTAAACCATCTTAAACAGTAAAAATCATATAATTTGATGCTTTTAGATAGAGAAGGCCATTGATAGCATTTCATCCATAATTAATCAAATAAATGAAAAATCAACACATAAAATCAAGGAAAATATGCATGTGAAAATGACTAAAAACCAATGCATCACGCCCCCCAAGTTCGACAGGACAAGCGGAGCTCCTCTCACTTTCCCGAGGGCTTCACCACCCAACATCTAGTGGGGAGGTTGTCGCAGGCGCCTAGCCTGGGATGGATGTAGCGCCTTCCGCGAGGAAGGAGATGAGTGGACATCAAAAGACCCAAATGCCGAAATCATATATGTGAGACACAAGGGGCAGTGTCATCATTTAACTCTATCTGAAGGGCTGTCCAAGTGCTAGTTCGAGATAATTAGTTCACGCTGACGTGTCGTTCTATGATTGGCCAAAAAATCATTATTTTGTAAAAAATGTAACTATTAATTGGCAAGTCCAAATCTAACAAGTGATATATGATTTTTACTTAGAAAAATATGAAGAATCCAATAAAAATATAATCAAAGCCTAGTTTTTATTCTAGTTTTAAAAGTGCCTAAAGATAGCATCTTTAATGTGTTAAATGAACTAGAACCCTAATTTCTAAAATTTGATTATCTTAGTATGTCCAATTGATGTTGATAATAAAATATTAGTCTTTTATGGATAAAAAGAGCATCTTAATAGTTATTTGAATTCAACAACCCATAATTGGATAAATTAGGGTCTTATTTAAAATAAAAGTTTTAATTAATGATGAACTAGTGTTTGTAAACCCAATGGGCATAAAAAGTGCCGATTAGGGTTTGGATAGTCAAAACCCTAATGAAACCCTAAAGTTGACTTGGAAATCCTTACTGATGACCCAAGTCAGTCTTAATGATGATTTCGATAAAATAATGATACATGGATGTTATTCTTTAGCTTCAAGGATATATTGGTTGCTTCCTTGTATGACTTTTTTGATTGATCTTGCTTGGGATTCAAGTTATTATTGAAACGGGTATGTGGATATGACTAAGATTACTCGTATTAGTTTCACGATGTTTTCTGAGGTTTCACCAGTTTGCTTGCAATTAACTGCTTGGATGAACTTTAATTCTTGCAACTATAAAGTGACTATGGCTATCACCATAAATATATGCATGGCTAGCTCATATCCTAGTCATCCTCTGTAGCTTTGAGTATATGTGAGGAATTGATGACCTAGTTATTGGTCTACCCTTGTGATAGGATCATCATCTTATCATCTGATAAATGGTACCACTAGGGATATATGTAGATTCTTCATCAACATTAGTAGTTGGCACCTAATTGCCCTATTCTGGTTTCCCATAATTTTTCCAACATTTGTTATCATCATGATTAGTACACTTTCAAAAATTGTATCATCAAGATTGGGAAAAAGATGACCCTCTCCCACTATCATTGAGACTTTTTCCCCATCCATGACTAGGATTACCACACTCTCATCCTACAATGACAAGGGTAGTAGGCTCCACTGCAACAATAGTAGAAGACACATAGAAAGATAGTCAACAATAGACTTCATATAACATTGACAAGGGTTCAGATGTCAGACTTTGCTAGTGAACAACTTCATAAATATGAGGTAGAGATTCTAAAAATGACATAGTTGTACCTCTCGTACTACTTCTGTATATTGAAAAGATTGGATAATAAGGGTGATGAAGTTTGAGATTTCCCCAAATCCCCTTAAAGTTGTCAAAATGTGAAGCAAAGGCTAAGTTATCTCTAAGTGTCAGAGAATGCAAACATTTGTATAGATCAATTACTATTGATGCATTTCATTTTCAATAGGGTACAATTGACCAATGCGATCCCATTCCTCCTTGGTCATTTTAGTGAGGAGTAGATATGTAACAACCCTGACCTGGGTTATACTTTAACCCTAGGTGTTGTGGTTAAGAAATGTGATTAAATTCTTAATATCATCTTATGAAAAGTAATTAGGCCTCAAGAGGACCTTATGTTGCAATTCTAGTCCTTTTTTAACATTGTTGAAATCAATGTTTTGTTTGTTTTGGACGAATGTGCAAAATACCCAAGTTGAGGGGTTTAAGTGCAAATTGTGCATGATAATATGTTCCTCATGTGTTGAAGCATCATGATAGTGAAGATGATGCTGAGGTGTGGCTTATGGAAGCTTGAATACCAAGAAAGAGCTGATAAAGCAATGTTTGTGCATTAAAACCTAGTTTTGGGGTAAAGTGCAATTTACCCAAAACCTAGGGTTCAATATGAAAATTACCACTTCAATAATGTCCCTAATGCTTCTTGGAATCATGTAGAACAAATAAAATGAGAGGGGCGCCTCATTTGAATTAAGTTGGAGGAGAGAGAATCTTGATATTAAAATAATCAAGATTTAATCCTAATTGAAACCCTAACTCGATTTTGGGCAAAAATAAATGTATTAATTAAAGGAACTTCAACCAAAACCAAAATGGTTGGATTCATATGTGTGTGTGACGTCCTTGAGCCTTGCAAGGAACACGAAAATATCCAAGGGAGTGGATAACTCACACACAATTTTATAAGAAAAAGAAATATCCACTCACATATGGATATTAATATAATATGATTTAAGGTGCTTCATTTTCTTTTCTTTAAATCATGGATAATTGAGAGGGATAAGAAGCAAACAAGATAGCCTCGCCCCTAAGGAAGATAAGGGGAAGAGGCGGCCACATTTTTGGGAATAATTGGATTTGTGCAAAGTACTTTCTCTCTCCTTGAATTTCTTATAAAAAGACCCTTTATAAGCCAAATGGAAGGCTTTTTCGACCCCACTTCTTCTCCTTGCTTGGGAAACGACCAAGGGAGCTTGGGAGGATCAGGAGGACGACCCCGAACCTGTTGGTAAGGTTCTTGATCCATTTCACCTTGATTCCATGGTGGAAATCGAAAATAAATTATATATTTCTTCCTATTTCAATCTCCTCTTCAATTCTAACCATTCCTTTTCACTCAAACCTTGAGGACGAGCCATGGAATGGTGAAATGAGTTGTATCCACCATTTTTTCCGTGGACATGGAGCTTTGGAGCTCAATTGGAGGCGGGTTTTATAACTTGAACCCTTTTTCATTGTTATTCAACCATTAATCTTGCAATTTCATTGATTCCTTCATTATCTTGATTAATTGCTAGTTGAAATTGATTAATTCATGAAACCATAAGTTGTTAGAACTTCAGGGACGAAGGTATATTATGATGACATCATCTTGGATACTTTTCCCAATGAAGTCTTGTTCCAATCGGTTTCAACATGTTTGCTCATGCGGTTTCACCAAACCGTTTGAGAGTAAACGATTTCAAAACCATTTGAGAGAATTGAACAAGGGTAGACCGTTTCATATTCCTGTTCCTAATTAAGTTGGTTAATGACTCACCAAATTTTATGGGTTAACTCCCAAGGAATCGTGAGTTGAAGGCTAATCAATCAGGAAAACCTAATTGGATTAAGTGATGATTTGTCAGCTTGATTAATTTTACTTTTTGGGAAAACGGTTTCAAAACTGTTTGAGTGAGTTGAACAAGGGTTGAACGTTTGATATTCCCGTTCCTAATTACGTTTGTTAATGACTCACCAAATTTTATGGATTAGTTCCAAAGGAATCATGAGTTGAAGGCTAATCAATTAGGCAAAGCCTAATTGTATTAGGTGCTGATTTTCAACTTGATTAATTTTCCTTTTTGGGAAAACGGTTTCAAAACCGTTTGAGATTCCTGTTAATATTCATGTTTTTTAATGACTCACCAAATTTTATGGATTAATTACCAAGGAATTATGATTTGAAGGCTAATCAATTGGGCAAACCCTAATTGAAATTTGTTCTGAAATTCCAATGAGTTGATTTGAGATTTTGGGTGGATTATCCCAAACGGTTTCAAAACCGTTTGGGGATCACCCAAGACCGTTTGGAGGTCTATGGTTAAGTATGGTTGACCAATTGAAGGTCTAAAGGTACCAAATCACTTTGCAATTAAGTGCTGATTTGATGATCAACTCAATAGCTCAAACCCTGATGATTTTTCACTAGAATCCAAGGGTTGGATGAGCCAAACGGTCTCAAGACCGTTTGGAGCTCATCCAAATGGTCTCAAGACCGTTTGGAGGTCACCCAAGACCGTTTGGAGGTCTAGGGGTGAGTATGGTTAAGCAATTGATGATCCAATGATACTAAGTTAAAGTGTAATCAATTGCTGATTTGGTGATCAATCCAATGATCCAAACCCTAATTGGTTGACTTGGATTTTGATGATGTGATGGGAAAACTGTCCCAAGACCATTTGGTGGTTATCCAAACGACCTCAAGACCGTTTGGGGTCAGGTCATGTTCAATTTGGATGATGGTTCAATGGTTTCAAAGTAACTAATCTTGTCTTGATTAGTGTTGAAGGATCATCGATTCCAAACCCTAATTCAATTGATTCAAACCCTAATTGAGGGTCAATTGAGGGTAAAATAAGTTGAAGGTTGACCTATTTAACTCAATTGAAGTATGAGGATAGGTCCAATTGATGATTGGTTCCATGAATTCAATGATTGAAGGAATCAATATTGAGAACCCTAAACCGAATGGTGTTGTTGAGACCATCTTTGGTCCATGCGGTTTTGAGGAGGTTTGGACCAAATGGTCTCAAGACTGTTTGGGACCAAACGATCCCAAACCGTTTCTTCCCATGCGGTTTCAAAAGTCAAACTTGGGCAAACGGTCTTCACCTACTTGCTTGGGCAAACGGTCTCAAGCACCACCTTTACCAAACGGTTTCAAACCATTTGAACCTTGAAGGACCAAGACCGTTTGGGGCTCAAGTAGTCAAAGTTGAGGGAGGAATCAATTGGTTAATCCACTTTGACACTTGTTGTAATTGAGGACTCAATTGATCAATTCAATTGGATACCTTCTGTAATGGAGGTCCAAGGTGATTGAATCTCTTGAGAATAGAGATGATGAATGATTAATTGATCCAATGATGATTAGTAATGATGATCATTGAAGGTACAAAGGTTGAAATCCTAATAGTACCTAAGTGATTAGTGCCAATTAAGGGATGAACCCTAATTACCTATAGGATCAATGACTTGGTATACTACGTCATTCATAGTTGTATGTACTTGATTGAAGGGATGATATGACCTTATCAAGTTGAGATGATGTTAGCATGAATTCATAATATGAATATAATTCATGTGGTGATTAAGGGTATGATCCTTAAGTAGAGGGATCATGAAACCCTAATAATGAATATATACCCTAATTAACAGGGTTATTGAATTCTAACCCTAATTGAGGGAAATTCTTAATGTAATCCTAATCCAGGGTGAGGATATAACCCTAATCCAGGGTAGTGATGTGTGAAACTCCAATTTAGGGAAAAGAGATGTAAAACCCTAATTGGGATGAATAGTGAATCTCTAATTATGAATAATTGAATGAAATCCTGATGGAGATGGATTGTAGACCCAAATTGTGGGTGACTATAATGGAAATCTTAATTGAGGGTGAATCCATGTGAAACCCTAGTTGAGGGTGATTCTATGAGAAACCCTGATTAAGAACTAACATCACATAATGTTCTGATGTTATGTGGTGATGAGAGGCCCTAAGGAGGGTGAAGGAATATGAGACTTTAATGTAAGTCATTATACATAAAGCCCTAATCCTGGGCAATATGACAATGGATCATAATTCTAATTTTAAATAAGGATGCAAGGAAATCCTAATGATGAGATAAAAGAAATGACCTTGTAAAGGTGAAACATTTCATGTGGTTGATTATATGTATCTTAATTGTAAACAATGTCTTTAGCATTAGACAAGTCCATATCATTAAAAATAGATGGACAATTCTAATGTGTGTCCTATGCATTATATGCTAAAGGTGAGAGTTTAGTGATGGAATGTATTAATAGGGAAATACCTTAATACAAGATAAGTTGGTTAACTTAAGAGAATGTGATATAATGAGTAAGTGATATATCAAGATATGATAGTTATCACATTCATCACTTCAGGGTTTATATACTTTGATGTACTCCAAATCCAATATAATTGGGTAAGAAACATATGAAGTGTGTTATGCAACTATTACAATGTAATGTAATGAGTTCTTGCACTTGATAAGTGTTAATTAATGTACCTTGAGAATGGGGTTAAGCCCAAATGATGTGATGATATGAACAGTAAACCCTATTTTTGGGTTATGCTTTTAAGCATGTAACCCTATGAGTGATGTATGAAATGAGGAATTATTATTCCTAATTAAGTTAAGGGTTGAATAACCCTAATTGGATTGAATAAGAATACTAACCCTAGAAACCAACTGTGGTGATGTAACACAGTCATGGTAATTTGTCAATAGCACGACCGTGCTAGATAGCACGACCGTTGTAGCTTCCCGTTGCACGACCGTGCAAGATAGCACGACCGTGGTGTTTTATATTTAATTTGAAAAGAACTTGTATTGTGCTGATATGGATACAATGTGCATGTTATCAATTGTGTTAACCATGCAGGTTTTTGTAAAGAGGAGAACATAGCCAGGTAAGGGTTATGATGCCATATATATTTAAAGCACTTTATAAGCTTTGAGGGTAATGATATGCTATGTTGCCTGGTAAGTGGTAACATATGAAATTGATAGGCTGTATGAGCCATGAGAAATATCTGCATTGTTACAATTAAGGTCATGCTATTAAATGACTTGAAAATAATATGTTACTTGGTAATAAGTATCATGAATGCCTTGGTCAGATGACCTGAAGGTGATAGTTACTTGAAAAAGGTGTAATAATGCTCAATGATGAGTTAAGGGTTTGAATTCCCATAACCATATGATTATGGTGATGAGAATGTGATGGGATGAGAATTCCCAGTTTTGAAATGAGGGACTGAGTTCCCAAGGTCTTTGAAAGACTGATAAATATCTGATGAAAGTAGTACATGTCTCTTTATACCATTGTTGTAATAAGTTATGTTTGAGAACTTGACTGATGCTAAAAGAATATGCTAATGTACTTAATTCAATCAAGTGAAATCATATCATGTAGAGCCCTGACCATAGATCCATCATTGTCAGTAGTTAAATGATGGTGAAATAGGTTTTTCTAAGGGAACTCCTAGAGAGTATACTTTTGAGTATGTGGGGGTGATGGACGTGAATATCCTTACGTCCTAATGTAGGAATTGATGTGAGATGTACTTTAATCTATCATTCCTTCATTATATGTATCAAGATGGATGTATCATGAATCTCCCGATGATTGGGTTAGATGTCGTACACATCTCCCAATAATGATAATGCCAGATCGGTGTAGATAAACATGAAATCTCACAATCGCGAAGAGAGTGCAGCATGCCACTGTAACTCTGATAGCGAAGTTGCCAGTATACTCTGGAAAGCTATATTTAGCAGAGACACAAGATGTCCTGCATGTGATCTCACGCTGACTGAGATGTGGGAGTTCATGGGAATTCGGCTCTTCCATTGACCTTGTATGGTACCGATTTCGACTTCGCAGTGGTCGGTTGGAGCATGAGCGGTATATCTCATCTCCTCAGGGCATAAATGTGTTTGTAAAATGAAATCAGCCATATAACATGTTTGCTTAAGGATTGAATATGGAAATTCATTGGTTGATTTTACATTTCTGTTATATATCTGTAGTTCATTGATGTTTTTCATATCTGTTGTATTCATTACAAGTATATGGATGAACTATGAGTCTACCATGAGTAGATGCAACGTTATCCTTGAAAAAGGAGATTACTTCACTTTGTTCATACAAGTGATTTACCTGCTGTTAATTATATATATATATCCTTCTTCTTAGTTTATTTTAATAAACTGCTATAACAATGTTTTGGCGGAGAGTTATATCTCCCGCTGGGGAAATTTACAATTGTCTCACCCACGTGGGATCCAACTTTTTAGGTGGACGCAGACAAAGAAGCAAAATCTCATTACAGGGAATAGACAACAACAGTGACATCAAGGACAGCAAAATATCTCAGGTGGAGATACTACTTGTCAAGTTATGTAGTTAGAAATTCCTATGTGTCATCTCTGTACTCTCAGGACCTCAGAGTTTTTAGTCAGTGTTTTATGAATCAATCTGAGGTTTTGGCTTGTTGCCTCGAGATTTGTATACTGTCTTTATATAATGTTTATTAGACAGTTGATGATGTAATCTCTGAAAAGAGATGGTACAGATTATGTATGTTTGAACCAGAATGTAAATGTTATGCAATGGTTTGTTGGAAAAGATTTCCTATGTGAGGATCTCTTTGCAAAAAGTTTTAATTTTCACTAATTTTTAGTAATCTGCTGCAGATAATTCACTTTCACATTAGTTAATCCTATTTTCACGAGACGGTCATCACAATTAGTGGTATCAGAGCTCTAGGTTCGCTGAGTCTACAGAGACATAGGAATAAGGTAGTAGAGTCTATTCTGGTTTCATCCAAGGTATCTGGTAGTGTCTTCTGCTCGTATAAGAGAAGAAGAACTTAAAGATGAGTGGGTCACATGAGGAGGTTGTTGTTGAGAGCAGCAATGTTGCACCAGGAAAAGGTGCATGGGACCAGGCAAGAGAGAGATAATTGCCTGAGAATCCCCTAGCTGAACCATCTATAATAAGAAAATCCTTCTTTAAGTGTTACTGTTGAAAAATTTAGGGCAACAATAATGTAAATAATGGATCAAGCTTTGGCAGTGTAACCTAGATTACCAGTCCCAATGATGATGTTATAGATATCAACAGGATTTGTAATTAGCATCAGCAGGTTGAAGCAAAAGGAAATGATGAATTTCTGGACTTAAATTGAGTCTATGCATAACCATAGCCTGTTGAATCAACCTTTAAGGCAGTTAGCCTGAGGCAGTGAATAATTCATGAATTATGACAAGTGAGACAAGATAATGTCATGAAAATATGTTAATTTATGAATTCCTGGATTAACTGAGAAAGGAAATGATTGAAATTTCCTTGATTAGTCCAATGAGGACTTATGTTTTTGCATAGTAAAACATTACAAATGTGTTATGTTGTTCTTACCTCTATAAGAAAAGATGAGGTATATAAGAGATGCCTGAATGAAATTCAGGGATGATAAGTCTTATGCTTGTGATAATATGAAAAGGAGGAATATGATAGTATATAAAGTGCATACCACTTAATCTCAGTATTTATATACCCTGGCCAGGTATACAACTATTGATGATAAAGTGGGTATGGAAACTCTTAGATTGTTGTCTTTTTGATTGCCATGATCCAATAGTCATTCTGAAACAATCTAATGAGTATCATGAAATTAGAAATCTGGAATGAATAAATGTGTCATATCCCATGCATAAGAAAGAGAAGTCTGAGATAATCTCAGATGAGCATGTTGTATGAGGAACTAAAAATGTACTCCACATAAGATAAGAATAAGAATGGGGGAGATGAACCCTGTTCAATAATGGTGCCCGCATAATAAAGATCTTTCCCATAATGAGGAAATGGGAAATGTGATGAGATCATGAGATGATCATAAACATGCTAGATAATAATAAAGAAAGGGATAATGACATGCAATCATCCTTACAAATTCCAAGGCTAAAGGAAAGGAACCTAGGATGAGATAAAGAGTAAATGGTTCAAGAATAGTTGAAAATACATGAATTAGTAAGAGGAATATGAATCCTTGTTTTCTTTCCTTTTAGGGACATGGCAATCAAGTGGGTCTTAGGACACTTGATGTGCATAAGATAAAGGTGTTCATGTAATGGATACATAGAAAAGTATCAGTTATCTTGGACTTTGGTCCCAAGATGAGGACATATGAAATAATTAATGTTCCTAGATGAAAGGGAGAGATATATATGATGTGTTTCCAACACATGTGATATATACCAAGGTGAAAGATCCTGGTATTTGAGAGTTATCAGATGGGTTAGGTTGGATACCTGGGGTGGTCAACTGTGAAATTAGTCTAAATATATAAAACAATATGAACATCATATGTTAGGGGTTTATGCTCTGCATAAACATGATATTAATAAAGAATGTATGATGTTTCTCTGAACAAGAGAAGTGTTGCTTGACACAAAGTTGACTCTATAGTCAATGATGAGGAACAGTGGATCGTGTGCTTTGTGTATTGATTCTATGAGAATTTTGTATGGAAACACTTTGTGCTGATCAAAGTTTTATGATGTCTCCATAATAAGGAGATGTTATGTGAAGACTAGATAGTATGATGAATGAAATACATCTGTCTTCCTTTATCTGGGATTTTAGGGACGAAATCCTTGTTAGGGGTTTATAATTTGTAACAACCCTGACATGGGTTATACTTTAACCCTAGGTGTTGTGGTTAAGAAATGTGATTAAATGCTTAATCACATCTTATGAAAAGTAATTAGGACTCAAGAGGAACTTATGTTGCCATTCTAGTCCTTTTTGAACATTGTTGAAATCAATGTTTTGTTTGTTTTGGACTAATGTGCAAAATACCCAAGTTGAGGGGTTTAAGTGCAAATTGTGCATGATAATATGTTCCTCATGTGTTGAAGCATCATGATAGTGAAGATGATGCTGAGGTGTGGCTTATGTAAGCTTGAATACCAAGAAAGAGCTGATAAAGCAATGTTTGAGTATTAAAACCTAGTTTTGGGGTAAAGTGCAATTTACCCAAAACCTAGGGTTCAATATGCAAATAACCACTTCAATAAGGTCCCTATTGCTTCTTGGAATCATGTAGAGCAAATAAAATGAGAGGGGCGCCTCATTTGAATTAAGTTGGAGGAGAGAGAATCTTGATATTAAAATAATCAAGATTTAATCCTAATTGAAACCCTAACTCGATTTTGGGAAAAAATAAATGTATTAATTAAAGGGACTTCAACCAAAACCAAAATGGTTGGATTTAGATGTGTGTGTGACGTCCTTGAGCCTTGCAAGGACCACGAAAATATCCAAGGGAGTGGATAACTCACACACAATTTTATAAGAAAAAGAAATATCCACTCACATATGGATATTAATATAATATGATTTAAGGTGCTTAATTTTCTTTTCTTTAAATCATGGATAATTGAGAGGGATAAGAAGCAAAAAAGATAGCCTCGCCCCTAAGGAAGATAAGGGGGAAGAGGCGGCCACATATTTGGGAATAATTGGATTTGTGCAAAGTACTTTCTCTCTCCTTGAATTTCTTATAAAAAGACCCTTTATAAGCCAAATGGAAGGCTTTTTCGACCCCACTTCTTCTCCTTGCTTGGGAAACGACCAAGGGAGCTTGGGAGGATCAGGAGGACGACGCCCAACCTGTTGGTAAGGTTCTTGATCCATTTCACCTTGATTCCATGGTGGAAATCAAAAATAAATTATATATTTCTTCCTATTTCAATCTTCTCTTCAATTCTAACCATTCCTTTTCACTCAAACCTTGAGGACGAGCCATGGAATGGTGAAACGAGTTGTATCCACCATTTTTTCCGTGGACATGGAGCTTTGGAGCTCAATTGGAGGCGGGTTTTATAACTTGAACCCTTTTTCATTGTTATTCAACCATTAATCTTGCAATTTCATTGATTCCTTCATTATCTTGATTAATTGCTGGTTGAAATTGATTAATTCATGAAACCATAAGTTGTTAGAACTTCAGGGACGAAGGTATATGATGATGACATCATCTTGGATACTTTTCCCAATGAAGTCTTGTTCCAATCGGTTTCAACATGTTTGCTCATGCGGTTTCACCAAACCGTTTGAGAGCAAACGATTTCAAAACCATTTGAGAGAATTGAACAAGGGTTGACCGTTTCATATTTCTGTTCCTAATTATGTTGGTTAATGACTCACCAAATTTTATGGGTGAACTCCCAAGGAATCGTGAATTGAAGGCTAATCAATAAAGAAAACCTAATTGGATTAAGTGCTGATTTTTCAGCTTGATTAATTTTACTTTTTGGGAAAACGGTTTCAAAACTGTTTGAGTGAGTTGAACAAGGGTTGAACGTTTGATATTCCCGTTCCCAATTAAGTTTTTTAATGACTCACCAAATTTTATGGATTAGTTCCAAAGGAATCATGAGTTGAAGGCTATTCAATTAGGCAAAGCCTAATTGTATTAGGTGCTGATTTTCAACTTGATTAATTTTCCTTTTTGGGAAAACGGTTTCAAAACCATTTGAGAGGGTTGACCAAGGGTTTACCGTTTGAGATTCCTGTTACTATTCATGTTTTTTAATGACTCAACAAATTTGATGGATTAATTCCCAAGGAATTATGATTTGAAGGCTAATCAATTGGGCAAACCCTAATTGAAATTTGTTCTGAAATTCCAATGAGTTGATTTGAGATTTTGGGTGGATTATCCCAAATGGTATCAAAACCGTTTGGGGATCACCCAAAAGGTCTCAACAACGTTTGGGGATCACCCAAGACCGTTTGGAGGTCTATGGTTAAGTATGGTTGACAAATTGAAGGTCTAAAGGTACCAAATCACTTTGCAATTAAGTGTTGATTTGATGATCAACTCAATAGCTCAAACCCTGATGATTTTTCACTAGAATCCAAGGATTGGATGAGCCAAACGGTCTCAATACCGTTTGGAGATCATCCAAACAGTCTCAAGACCGTTTGGAGGTCACCCAAGACCGTTTGGAGGTCTAGGGGTGAGTATGGTTAAGCAATTGATGATCCAATGATACTAAGTTAAAGTGTAATCAATTGCTGATTTGGTGATCAATCCAATGATCCAAACCCTAATTGGTTGACTTGGATTTTGATTATGTGATGGGAAAACTGTCCCAAGACCATTTGGTGGTCATCCAAACGACCTCAAGACCGTTTGGGGTCAGGTCATGTTCAATTTGGATGATGGTTCAATGGTTTCAAAGTAACTAATCTTGTCTTGATTAGTGTTGAAGGATCATCGATTCCAAACCCTAATTCAATTGATTCAAACCCTAATTGAGGACTAATTGAGGGTCAATTGAGGGTAAAATAAGTTGAAGGTTGACCTATTTAACTCAATTGAAGTATGAGGATAGGTCCAATTGATGATTGGTTCCGTGAATTCAATGATTGAAGGAATCAATATTGAGAACCCTAAACTGAATGGTGTTGTTGAGACCATCTTTGGTCCATGCGGTTTTGAGGAGGTTTGGACCAAATAGTCTCAAGACTGTTTGGGACCAAACGATCCCAAACCGTTTCTTCCCATGCGGTTTCAAAAGTCAAACTTGGGCAAACGGTCTTCACCTACTTGCTTGGGCAAACGGTCTCAAGCACCACCTTTACCAAACGGTTTCAAACCATTTGAACCTTGAAGGACCAAGACCGTTTGGGGCTCAACTAGTCAAAGTTGAGGGAGGAATCAATTGGTTAATCCACTTTGACACTTGTTGTAATTGAGGACTCAATTGATCAATTCAATTGGATACCTTCTGTAATGGAGGTCCGAGGTGATTGAATCTCTTGAGAATAGAGATGATGAATGATTAATTGATCCAATGATGATTAGTAATGATGATCATTGAAGGTACAAAGGTTGAAATCCTAATAGTACCTAAGTGATTAGTGCCAATTAAGGGATGAACCCTAATTACCTATAGGATCAATGACTTGGTATACTACGTCATTCATAGTTGTATGTACTTGATTGAAGGGATGATATGACCTTATCAAGTTGAGATGATGTTAGCATGAATTCATAACATGAATATAATTCATGTGGTGATTAAGGGTATGATACTTAAGTAGAGAGATCATGAAACCCTAATCATGAATATATACCCTAATTAATAGGGTTATTGAATTCTAACCCTAATTGAGGGAAATTCTTAATGTAATCCTAATCCAGGGTGAGGATATAACCCTAATCCAGGGTAGTGATGTGTGAAACTCCAATTTAGGGAAAAGAGATGTAAAACCCTAATTGGGATGAATAGTGAATCTCTAATTATGAATAATTGAATGAAATCCTAATGGAGATGGATTGTAGACCCTAATTGTGGGTGACTATAATGGAAATCTTAATTGAGGGTGAATCCATGTGAAACCCTAGTTGAGGGTGATTCTATGAGAAACCCTGATTAAGAACTAACATCACATAATGTTCTGATGTTATGTGGTGATGAGAGGCCCTAAGGAGGGTGAAGGAATATGAGACTTTAATGTAAGTCATTATACATAAAGCCCTAATCCTGGGCAATATGACAATGGATCATAATTCTAATTTTAAATAAGGATGCAAGGAAATCCTAATGATGAGATAAAAGAAATGACCTTGTAAAGGTGAAACATTTCATGTGGTTGATTATATGTATCTTAATTGTAACAAATGACTTTAGCATTAGACAAGTCCTTATCATTAAAAATAGATGGAAAATTCTAATGTGTGGCCTATGCATTATATGCTAAAGGTGAGAGTTTAGTGATGGAATGTATTAAGAGGGAAATACCTTAATACAAGATAAGTTGGTTAACTTAAGAGAATGTGATATAATGAGTAAGTGATATATCAAGATATGATAGTTATCACATTCAGCACTTCAGGGTTTATATACTTTGATGTACTCCAAATCCAATATAATTGGGTAATAAACATATGAAGTGTGTTATGCAACTATTACAATGTAATGTAATGAGTTGTTGCACTTGATAAGTGTTAATTAATGTACCTTGAGAATGGGGTTAAGCCCAAATGATGTGATGATATGAACAGTAAACCCTATTTCTGGGTTATGCTTTTAAGCATGTAACCCTATGAGTGATGTATGAAATGAGGAATTATTATTCTTAATTAAGTTAAGGGTTGAATAACCCTAATTGGATTGAATAAGAATACTAACCCTAGAAACCAACTGTGGTGATGTAACACAGTCATGGTAATTTGTCAATAGCACGACCGTGCTAGATAGCACGACTGTTGTAGCTTCCCGTTGCACGACCGTGCAAGATAGCACGGCCGTGGTGTTTTATATTTAATTTGAAAAGAACTTGTATTGTGCTGATATGGATACAATGTGCATGTTATCAATTGTGTTAACCATGCAGGTTTTTGTAAAGAGGAGAACATAGCCAGGTAAGGGTTATGATGCCATATATATTTAAAGCACTTTATAAGCTTTGAGGGTAATGATATGCTATGTTGCCTGGTAAGTGGTAACATATGAAATTGATAGGCTGTATGAGCCATGAGAAATATCTGCATTGTTACAATTAAGGTCATGTTGTTAAATGACTTGAAAATAATATGTTACTTGGTAATAAGTATCATGAATGCCTTGGTCAGATGACCTGAAGGTGATAGTTACTTGAAAAAGGTGTAATAATGCTCAATGATGAGTTAAGGGTTTGAATTCCCATAACCATATGATTATGGTGATGAGAATGTGATGGGATGAGAATTCCCAATTTTGAAATGAGGGACTGAGTTCCCAAGGTCTTTGAAAGACTGATAAATATCTGATGAAAGTAGTACATGTCTCTTTATACCATTGTTGTAATAAGTTATGTTTGAGAACTTGACTGATGCTAAAAGAATATGCTAATGTACTTAATTCAATCAAGTGAAATCATATCATGTAGAGCCCTGACAATAGATCCATCATTGTCAGTAGTTAAATGATGGTGAAATAGGTTTTTCTAAGGGAACTCCTGGAGAGTATACTTTTGAGTATGTGGGGGTGATGGACGTGAATATCCTTACATCCTAATGTAGGAATTGATGTGAGATGTACTTTAATCTATCATTCCTTCATTATATGTATCAAGATGGATGTATCATGAATCTCCCGATGATTGGGTTAGATGTCGTACACATCTCCCAATAATGATAATGCCGGATCGGTGGAGATAAACACGAAATCTCACAATCGCGAAGAGAGTGCAGCATGCCACTGTAACTCTGATAGCGAAGTTGCAAATATACTCTGGAAAGCTATATTTAGAAGAGACACAAGATGTCCTGCATGTGATCTCGCGCTGACTGAGATGTGGGAGTTCATGGGAATTCGGCTCTTCCATTGACCTTGTATGGTACCGATTTCGACTTTGCAGTGGTCGGTTGGAGCATGAGCGGTATATCTCATCTCCTCAGGGAATAAATGTGTTTGTAAAATGAAATCAGCCGTATAACATGTTTGCTTAAGGATTGAATACGGAAATTCATTGGTTGATGTTACATTTCTGTTATATATCTGTAGTTCATTGATGTTGTTCATATCTGTTGTATTCATTACAAGTATATGGATGAACTATGAGTCTACCATGAGTAGATGCAACGTTATCCTTGAAAAAGGAGATTACTTCACTTTGTTCATACAAGTGATTTACCTGCTGTTAATTATATATATATATATATCCTTCTTCTTAGTTTATTTTAATAAACTACTATAACATTGTTTTGGCGGAGAGTTATATCTCCCGCTGGGGAAATTTACAATTGTCTCACCCACGTGGGATCCAACTTTTTAGGTGGATGCAGACAGAGAAGCAGAATCTCATTACAGGGAATAGACAACAACAGTGACATCAAGGACAGCAAAATATCTCAGGTGGAGATACTACTTGTCAAGTTATGTAGTTAGAAATTCCTATGTGTGATCTCTGTACTCTCAGGACCTCAGAGTTTTTAGTCAGTGTTTTATGAATCAATCTGAGGTTTTGGCTTGTTGCCTCGAGATTTGTATACTGTCTTTATATAATGTTTATTAGACAGTTGATGATGTAATCTCTAAAAAGAGATGGTACATATTATGTATGTTTGAACCAGAATGTAAATGTTATGCAATGGTTCTTGTTGGAAAAGATTTCCTATGTGAGGATCTCTTTGCAAAAAGTTTTAATTTTCAGTAATTTTTAGTAATCCGCTGCAGATAATTCACTTTCACATTAGTTAATCTTATTTTGACAAGACGGTCATCACAATTAGTGGTATCAGAGCTCTAGGTTCGCTGAGTCTACAGAGACATAGGACTAAGGTAGTAGAGTCTATTCTGATGTCATCCAATGTTTCTGGTAGTGTCTTCTGCTCGTATAAGAGAAGAAGAACTTAAAGATGAGTGGGTCACATGAGGAGGTTGCTGCTGAGAGCAGCAATGTTGCACCAGGAAAAGGTGCATGGGACCAGGCAAGAGAGAGATAATTGCCTGAGAATCCCCTAGCTGAACCATCTATAATAAGAAAATCCTTCTTTAAGTGTTACTGTTGAAAAATTTAGGGCAACAGTAATGTAAATAATGGATCAAGCTTTGGCAGTGTAACCTAGATTACCAGTCCCAATGATGATGTTATAGATATCAACAGGATTTGTAATTAGCATCAACAGGTTGAAGCAAAAGGAAATGATGAATTTCTGGACTTAAATTGAGTCTATGCATAACCATAGCCTGTTGAATCAACCTTTAAGGCAGAGTTAGCCTGAGGCAGTGAATAATTCATGAATTATGACAAGTGAGACAAGATAATGTCATGAAAATATGTTAATTTATGAATTCCTGGATTAACTGAGAAAGGAAATGATTGAACTTTCCTTGATTAGTCCTATGAGGACTTATGTTTTTGCATAGTAAAACATTACAAATGTGTTATGTTGTTCTTACCTCTATAAGAAAAGATGAGGTATATAAGAGATGCCTGAATGAAATTCAGGGATGATAAGTCTTATGCTTGTGATAATATGAAAAGGAGGAATATGATAGTATATAAAGTGCATACCACTTAATCTCAGTATTTATATACCCTGGCCAGGTATACAACTATTGATGATAAAGTGGGTATGGAAACTCTTAGATTGTTGTCTTTTTGATTGCCCTGATCCAATAGTCATTCTGAAACAATCTAATGAGTATCATGAAATTAGAAAGCTAGAATGAATAAATGTGTCATATCCCATGCATAAGAAAGAGAAGTCTGAGATAATCTCAGATGAGCATGTTGTATGAGGAACTAAAAATGTACTCCACATAAGATAAGAATAAGAATGGGGGAGATGAACCTTGTTCAATAATGGTGCCCGCATAATAAAGATCTTTCCCATAATGAGGAAATGGGAAATGTGATGAGATCATGAGATGATCATAAACATGCTAGATAATAATAAAGAAAGGGATAATGACATGCAATCATCCTTACAAATTCCAAGGCTAAAGGCAAGGAACCTAGGATGAGATAAAGAGTAAATGGTTCAAGAATAGTTGAAAATACATGAATTAGTAAGAGGAATATGAATCCTTGTTTTCTTTCCTTTTAGGGACATGGCAATCAAGTGGGTCTTAGGACACTTGATGTGCATAAGATAAAGGTGTTCATGTAATGGATACATAGAAAAGTATCAGTTATCTTGGACTTTGGTCCCAAGATGAGGACATATGAAATAATTAATGTTCCTAGATGAAAGGGAGAGATATATATGATGTGTTTCCAACACATGTGATATATACCAAGGTGAAAGATCCTGGTATTTGAGAGTTATCAGATGGGTTAGGTTGGATACCTGGGGTGGTCAACTGTGAAATTAGTCTAAATATATAAAACAATATGAACATCATATGTTAGGGGTTTATGCTCTGCATAAATATGATATTAATAAAGAATGTATGATGTTTCTCTGAACAAGAGAAGTGTTGCTTGACACAAAGTTGACTCTATAGTCAATTATGAGGAACAGTGGATTGTGTGCTTTGTGTATTGATTCTATGAGAATTTTGTATGGAAACACTTTGTGCTGATCAAAGTTTTATGATGTCTCCATAATAAGGAGATGTTATGTGAAGACTAGATAGTATGATGAATGAAATACATCTGTCTTCCTTTATCTGGGATTTCAGGGACGAAATCCTTGTTAGGGGTTTATAATTTGTAACAACCCTGACATGGGTTATACTTTAACCCTAGGTGTTGTGGTTAAGAAATGTGATTAAATGCTTAATCACATCTTATGAAAAGTAATTAGTACTCAAGAGGAACTTATGTTGCAATTCTAGTCCTTTTTGAACATTGTTGAAATCAATGTTTTGTTTATTTTGGACTAATGTGCAAAATACCCAAGTTGAGGGGTTTAAGTGCAAATTGTGCATGATAATATGTTCCTCATGTGTTGAAGCATCATGATAGTGAAGATGATGCTGAGGTGTGGTTTATGGAAGCTTGAATACCAAGAAAGAGCTGATAAAGCAATGTTTGAGCATTAAAACCTAGTTTTGGGGTAAAGTGCAATTTACCCAAAACCTAGGGTTCAATATGCAAATTACCACTTCAATAAGGTCCCTAATGCTTCTTGGAATCATGTAGAGCAAATAAAATGAGAGGGGCGCCTCATTTGAATTAAGTTGGAGGAGAGAGAATCTTGATATTAAAATAATCAAGATTTAATCCTAATTGAAACCCTAACTCGATTTTGGGCAAAAATAAATGTATTAATTAAAGGGACTTCAACCAAAACCAAAATGGTTGGATTCATATGTGTGTATGACGTCCTTGAGCCTTGCAAGGACCACGAAAATATCCAAGGGAGTGGATAACTCACACACAATTTTATAAGAAAAAGAAATATCCACTCACATATGAATATTAATATAATATGATTTAAGGTGCTTAATTTTCTTTTCTTTAAATCATGGATAATTGAGAGGGATAAGAATCAAACAAGATAGCCTCACCCCTAAGGAAGATAAGGGGGAAGAGGCGGCCACATTTTTGGGAATAATTGGATTTGTGCAAAGTACTTTCTCTCTCCTTGAATTTCTTATAAAAAGACCCTTTATAAGCCAAATGGAAGGCTTTTTCGACCCCACTTCTTCTCCTTGCTTGGGAAACGACCAAGGGAGCTTGGGAGGATCAGGAGGACGACCCCCAACCTGTTTGTTAGGTTCTTGATCCATTTGACCTTGATTCCATGGCGGAAATCGAAAATAAATTATATATTTCTTCCTATTTCGATCTCCTCTTCAATTCTAACCATTACTTTTCACTCAAACCTTGAGGAAGAGCCATGGAATGGTGAAAAGAGTTGTATCCACCATTTTTTCCGTGGACATGGAGCTTTGGAGCTCAATTGGAGGCGGGTTTTATAACTTGAACCCTTTTTCGGTGTTATTCAACCATTAATCTTGCAATTTCATTGATTCCTTCATTATCTTGATTAATTGCTGGTTGAAATTGATTAATTCATGAAACCAGAAGTTGTTAGAACTTCAGGGACGAAGGTAAATGATGATGACATCATCTTGGATACTTTTCCCAAAGAAATCTTGTTCCAATCGTTTTCAACATGTTTGCTCATGCGGTTTCACCAAACTGTTTGAGAGAAAACGGTTTATAACCGTTGGAGAGAAAATGGTTTCAAAACCATTTGAGGGAGTTGACCATTTGCGATTACTGTTCATAATTATGTTGGTTAATGACTCACCAAATTTATGGGTTAAATCCAAAGGAATCGTGAGTTGAAGGCTAATCAATCAAGAAAACCTAATTGGATTAAGTGCTGATTTTTCAGCTTGATTAATTTTACTATTTGGGAAAACGGTTTCAAAACCGTTTGAGTGAGTTGACCAAGGGTTGAAAGTTTTCGATTCCTGTTCCTAATTATGTTTGTTAACGACTCACCAAATTTTATGGAATATTTCCAAAGGAATCATGAGTTGAAGGCTAATCAATTAGGCAAAGCCTAATTGGATTAAGTGCTGATTTTCAACTTGATTAATTTGCCTTTTTGGGAAAACAATTTCAAAACCGTTTGATAAGGTTGAACAAGGGTTGACCATTTGAGAATCCTGTTCCTATTCATGTTTTTAATGACTCACCAATTTTTATGGATTAATTCCAAAGGAATCATGAGTTGAAGGCTAATAATTGGGCAAACCTAATTGAAATTTGTGCTGAAATTCCAATGAGTTGATTTGAGATTTTGGGTGGATTAGCCCAAACGGTTTCAAAACCGTTTGGGGATCACCCAAACGGTCTCAAGACAGTTTAGGGATCACCCAAGACCGTTTGGAGGTCTAGGGTTAAGTATGGTTGACCAATTGAAGGTCTAAAGCTACCAAATCACTTTGCAGTTAAGTGCTGATTTGATGATCAACTCAATAGCTCAAACCCTGATGATTGTTCACTAGAATCCAAGGGTTGGATGAGCCAAACGGTCTCAAGACCGTTTGGAGCTCATCCAAACGGTCTCAAGACCGTTTGGAGGTCACCCAAGACCGTTTGGAGGTCTAGAGGTGAGTATGGTTAAGAAATTGATGATCCAATGATACTAAGTTAAAGTGGAATCAAATGCTGATTTGGTGATCAATCCAATGATCCAAACCCTAATTGGTTGACTTGGATTTTGATGATGTGATGGGAAAACGGTCCCAAGACCGTTTGGTGGTCATCCAAACGACCTCAAGACCGTTTGGGGTCAGGTCATGTTCAATTTGGATGATGGTTCAATGGTTTCAAAGTAACTAATCTTGTCTTGATTAGTGTTGAAGGATCATCGATTCCAAACCCTAATTCAATTGATTCAAACCCTAATTGAGGACTAATTGAGGGTCAATTGAGGGTCCAATCAGTTGAAGGTTGAACTATTTAACTCAATTGAAGTATGAGGATAGGTCTAATTGATGATTGGTTCCATGAATTCAATGATTGAAGGAATCAATATTGAGAACCCTAAACTGATTGGTGTTGTTGAGACCATCTTTGGTCCATGCAGTTTTGAGGAGGTTTGGACCAAACGGTCTCAAGACCATTTGAGTCCAAATGGTCTCAAGACCGTTTGCGACCAAACGATCCCAAACCGTTTGTGCCCATGCGGTTTCAAAAGTCAAACTTGGTCAAACAGTCTTCACCTACTTGCTTGGGCAAACAGTCTCAAGCACCACCTTTACCAAACGGTTTCAAACCATTTGAACCTTGAAGGACCAAGACCGTTTGGGGCTCAAGTAATCAAAGTTGAGGTAGGAATCAATAGGTTAATCCACTTTGACACTTGTTGTAATTGAGGACTCAATTGATCAATTCAATTGGATACCTTATGTAATGGAGGTCCAGGGTGATTGAATCTCTTGAGAATAGAGATGATGAATGATTAATTGATCCAATGATGATTAGTAATGATGATCATTGAAGGTACAAAGGTAGAAATCCTAATAGTACCTAACTGATTAGTGCCAATTAAGGGATGAACCCTAATTACCTATAGGATCAATGACTTGGTACACTATGTCATTCATAGTTGTATGTACTTGATTGAAGGGATGATATGAACTTATCAAGTTGAGATGATGTTAGAATGAATTCATAACATGAATATAATTCATGTGGTGATTAAGGGTATGATCCTTAAGTAGAGAGATTATGAAACCCTAATCATGAATATATACCCTAATTAACAGGGTTATTGAATTCTAACCCTAATTGAGGGCAATTCTTAATGTAACCCTAATCTAGGGTAGTGATGTGTGAAAATCCAATTTAGGGAAAAGAGATGTAAAACCCTAATTGGGATGAATAATTAATCTCTAATTATGAATAATTGAATGAAATCCTAATGGAGATGGATTGTAGACCCAAATTTTGGGTGACTATAGTGGAAATCTTAATTGAGGGTGAATCCATGTGAAACCCTAGTTGAGGGTGATTATATGAGAAACCCTAATTAAGAACTAACATCACATAATGTTCTGATGTTATGTTGTGATGAGAGGCCCTAAGGAGGGTGAAGGAATATGAGACTTTAATGTAAGTCATTATACATAAAGCCCTAATCCTGGGCAATATGACAATGGATCATAATTCTAATTTTAAATAAGGATGTAAGGAAATCCTAATGATTAGATAAAAGAAATGACCTTATAAAGGTGAAACATTTCATGTGGTTGATTATATGTATCTTAATTGTAAACAATATCTTTAGCATTAGACAAGTCCATATCATTAAAAATAGATGGACAATTCTAATGTGTGGCCTATGCATTATATGCTAAAGGTGAGAGTTTAGTGATGGAATGTATTAAGAGGGAAATACCTTAATACAAGATAAGTTGGTTAACTCAAGAGAATCTGATATAATGAGTAAGTGATATATCAAGATATGATAGTTATCACATTCATCACTTTAGGGTTTATATACTTTGATGTACTCCAAATCCAATATAATTGGATAAGAAACATATCAAGTGTGTTATGCAACTATTACAATGTAATGTAACGAGTTGTTGCACTTGATAAGTGTTAATTAATGTAATTTGAGAATGGGTTTAAGCCCAAATGATGTGATGATATGAACAGTAAACCCTATTTCTGGGTTATGCTTTTAAGCATGTAACCCTATGAGTGATGTATGAAATGAGGAATTATTATTCCTAATTAAGCTAAGGGTTGTATAACCCTAATTGGATTGAATAAGAATCCTAACCCTAGAAACCAACTGTGGTGATGTAACACAGTCATGGTAATTTGTTAATAGCACGAACGTGCTAGATAGCATGGTCGTGGTAGCTTCCCCTTGCACGACCGTGCAAGATAGCACAGCCGTGGTGTTTTATATTTAATTTGAAAAGAACTTGTATTGTGCTGATATGGATACAATGTGCATGTTATCAATTGTGTTAACCATGCAAGTTTTTGTAAAGAGGAGAACATAGCCAGGTAAGGGTTATGATGACATATATATTGAAAGCACTTTATAAGCTTTGAGGGTAATGATATGCTATGTTGCCTGGTAAGTGGTAACATATGATATTGATAGGATGTATGAGCCATGAGAAATATCTGCATTGTTACAATTAAGGTCATGCTGTTAAATGACTTGAAAATAATATGTTACTTGGTAACAAGTATCATGAATGCCTTGGTCATATGACCTGAAGGTGATAGTTACCTGAAAAAGGTGTAATAATGCTCAATGATGAGTTAAGGGTTTGAATACCCATAACCATATGCTTATGGTGATGAGAATGTGATGGGATGAGAATTCCCAATTTTGAAATGAGGGACTGAGTTCCCAAGGTCTTTGAAAGACTGATAAATATTTGATGAAAGTAGTACATGTCTCTTTATAGCATTGTTGTAATAAGTTATGTTTGAGAACTTGACTGATGCTAAAAGAATATGCTATTGTACTTAATTCAATCAAGTGAAATCATATCATGTAGAGCCCTGACCATAGATCCATCATTGTCAGTAGTTAAATGATGGTGAAACAAGTTTTCCTAAGGGAACTCCTGGAGAGCATAATTTTGAGTATGTGGGGGTGATGGATGCGAATATCCTTATGTCCTAATGTAGGAATTGATGTGAGATGTACATTAATCTCTCATTCCTTCATTATATGTATCGGGATGGATGTATCACGAATCTCCTGATGATTGGGTTAGATGTCGTACACATCTCCCAATAATGATAATGCCAGATCGGTGGAGATAAACACGAAATCTCACGATCGCGAAGAGAGTGTAGCATGCCACTGTAACTCTAATAGCGAAATTGCCAGTATACTCTGGAAAGCTATATTTAGCAGAGACACAAGATGTCCAGCATGTGATCTCGCGCTGACTGAGATGTGGGAGGTCATGGGAATCGGGCACTTCCATTGACCTTGTATGGTACCGATTTCGACTTCGCAGTGATCGGTTGGAGCATGAGCGGTATATCTCATCTCCTCAGGGAATAAGTGTGTTTGTAAAATGAAATCAGCCGTATAGTATGTTTGCTTAAGGATTGAATACGGAAATTCATTGGCTGATGTTACATTTCTGTTATATATCTGTAGTTCATTGATGTTGTTCATATCTGTTGTATTCATTACAAGTATATGGATGAACTATGAGTCTACCATGAGTAGATGCAACGTTATCCTTGAAAAAGGAGATTACTTCACTTTGTTCATACAAGTGATTTACCTGCTGTTAATTATATATATAGAAATCCTTCTGCTTAGTTTATTTTAATAAACTGCTATAACAATGTTTTGGCGGAGAGTTATATCTCCCGCTGGGGCAATTTACAATTGTCTCACCCTCGTGGGATCCAACTTTTCAGATGGACGTGGAAAAAGAAGCAGAATCTCATTACAGGGAATAGACAACAACAGTGACATCAAGGACAACAAAATATCTCAGGTGGAGATACTTGTAATGACCGTCTCGTGAAAACAAGATTAACTAATGCAGAAGCGTTCACTAAGCAGAGGATTACTAAAATCACTAAAAATTGAAACCTTTTTATCGAAAGATCCATCAAAGGAAAAATTTCTCACATAGAACCAAAGTAACACATTTACATTTTGGTTCAAAGGTACATGTCATGCATCATCTCTTCTTGAGAGTTACAAGCATCAACTGCACTGGTAAGCTAAACACAGGCAGTATAAAATCTCGAGGCATTGAGCCAAAATCTCGAAAGCACTAACTACTACTCCGAGGACCTGAGAGTATAGAGACGACACATAGGACTTTATCTACATCTATACAAGGTACAACATCCAATGTCTCCACCTGAGACTTCACTGTTTTCCCTGCTGCTGTTGCTGCTGTCCTTCACCTATTGAAGGGTTCCTGCCTCCTCATTCGCGTCCACCTAAAAATGTGGTTCCCACGGGGGTGAGACAATTGTAAATTGCCCCAGCGAGAGATATAACTCTCTGCCAGTAACATTATTATTGCAGCTTAAGAAGACAAATATGCACATAGGAATCATAATTGTTTGGAAGCAGTTAATTCATTGTCTAACCGATTAGAATATTATTCTTATCTAAAACATTGCAACTATAACTTGAAAGAACAACATGTCACTTATCCATTAAGGAATATGAAGAACATGTATAACATTTATTCACTACAGTATCATTACCACAACTTTAACTCTCTTCAGGCTTAGATCATATATCTAAAGTCTGGCATTGTCATTATGGAGTCATGGTTTGTAGCCATACTCTTTTCATAAAGTGTTGGGATCTTAATCCCTCAACTCACCAAGTACATTTCCTCTTTTAACAAGTTCATAATCATGATTATAGCATCTGGGTATTTGAACCCAAAACTCACCATAGGATACTTATTACCACTTATTAGGTAACTTAATACCTTCAGACCATCTGACCAAGGACATCATAATTCTTGCTTCACAATGTATTGCACATAGTAGACAAAGCTCATTGATTCATACTACACAAAGCATATGAAGGCTTATAAAGCCTATAAAACATTCTCAATAACAAAGCGTCATAGCCCATACCTGGCTATGCTCATCTTCACAACATATCTGCATGATTAGTAATCTTGACATAATTACATATCAATATCATGCAATACGAGGGTTATCTTATTACATTCATAACCCATTAGTCTGCATTTTAGCTTCACATAGGATTGCTTTGTGTTAGAACCTCACACAGAATCACCTTGTATTAGGGTTTCACATAGCAGTACCCCGTGTTAGGGTTTCACATAGCATTTTCCTGTACTAGGGTTCACATAGTAAGGAATCAATATGAATAACATAAGTATTCAATCATACTTATTTATTCTCATGATTCATCATTAAATGAATTATTAACACATAGCATGAGTTTCTCTCTCATCTTTTCCTAAATATGATTACATCATGGTTTATAGGTTTGGATTAACCTTTTCATAAGGCATATTAGCCTACATTAAACAGAGTACATTACATCTCAATGTAACCATTGACATGACACATCTCATGTGGCATTCATCCAATTATATTGAACTTATAACACATCAAGGTATATCGGTATTGGGGTGTTGGATGTGATATCTATCATATCTTAATGTATCACTTCCCTCAACACCATTATCTTACTTGGGTTTACACACTTAACTTGTATTAGGGTATTCCCCATCCTAATACTTTATGCACCAGTTCATCACATTTATCATGTAAAGTATTAGCCATTAGTCACTCACTTAGAATATGTAACCATTGCCAATGATATACACTCACCCTTCTAGTCAGGGACTATTGGTATAAGGATACCCATTATCAACCACTCTAGGTGTTACATTTGCCATAACATTAATCACTATTCCACTATTAGGAATAGCATTATCCATACTTATAGTTTGAGGATTCACATAGCATATTCCATCCATATGTGGATTTCACATAGTATTACTCTTCAATAGAGTTTCATATAATCATCCTTCTATATCAGGGTTTCACCTAGTATTATGTGAATTTAGGATTTCACAACACATCACCCAGTGATAGAACTTCACATAGAATTAGTAGCACAACCCTATATTAGGGTTTCATATCACATTGCCCATAATTAGGGTTTATTAATCATTCCCAATTAGATTTTCTCATGAAATCACCCTCAATTAGGGTTTCACATGGATACATTCTCAACTAGGGATTACTATGGATACACCCTCAACTAGGGATTCACTTGGATACACCCTCAACTAGGGTTTACTATACATCCTGAATAGTAATTTCATATGTAGACAACCTGTTATTAGGGTTATACATGGACTCAGCCTCAATTAGGGTTTACATCATGTATTGGATCCATGCATTTGTTATGCATTATTGATTAGTACAGTTAAGGGTATCTCTCACCTAATTACATTAGGTTTCCAAAAAGGTTTGATCAATTAGACCTTCAATAACATGAGTTATCCAAATAGACTGATCAATGGAACCTTCAATTGCACTAGGTATCAATTTGGATTTGTCAATTGAGTCTTTAATTTCATTGGGTACTCAATTGGATCAATCCATTGTTCCTTCAATTACAGTAGGTACTCAATTGGATTAACCAATTGATCCTTCAATTGCATTAGGCATCCAATTGAATTAACCAAATTGATCCACAAACAGTTTGAAACCGTTTAAGCAAAAAGCTTTGAAACCGCATGGACTTGAAACCGCATGGGTCTCAAACGGTTTGAGACCGTTTGGTCCCAAACGGTCTTGAGACCGTTTGGTCCGAACCTCTCAAAACCGCATGAACCAAAAAGTCAATCAAGACTTCAACAACACTCAATTCCAATCAATGGAACTTCAATCAATTAGATCATCAATTCAATCATCAATTGAATCATGAACTCACCCCTCAATTGGGACTTCAACTAGGGTCTGATTTCAATGGGATTAGGGTTTATAATCACCAATTAGAGCTTTGAAGTTGATCATCAATCAAACTACTAATTGTGTTTCAATTGATTGCATTGGACCTTCAACCATTGAATTCATGGAACCAATCATCAATGGGACCGATGCTCATACTTCAATTGAGTTTAATAGGTCAACCTTCAACTTATTTGACCCTCAATTGACCCTCAATTGATTATCAAATAGGGTTTGCATCAATTGAATTAGGGTTTGGAATCGATGATCCTTCAATACTAATCAATGTAAGACTAGTTACTTTGAAGCCATTGAACCATCATCCAAATTGGGTATGACCTGACCCCAAACGGTCTTGAGGTCATTTGGATGACCTCCAAACGGTCTTGAGACCATTTTCCCATGTCCGCATCATAATCCAAGTCAACAAATCAAAGTTTGGATCATTGGGATGATCACCAAATCAGCATTTGATTGCAAATCAACTTGGTACTTTTAGACCTTCAAACACCTAACCATACTCAACCCTAGACCTCCAAATGGTCTTGGGTGACCACCAAACGGTTTTGAAACCGTTTGGATGAGCCCCAAACGGTTTTTAAACTGTTTGGCTCATCCAACCTTTGGATTTTAGTGAAATTTCATCAAGGGTTGGTCTATTGAGTTGATCAACAAATCAGCACTTAATTGCAATATGATTTGGTACCTTTGGACCTTCAATTGGTCAACTATACTTAACCCCAGACCTCCAAACGGTCTTGGGTGATCCCCAAACGGTGTTGAAACCGTTTGGGTGATCCGCAAATGGTTTTGAAACCGTTTGGGCTAATCAACCCAAAATCTCAAATCAACTCATTGAAATTTCAGCACTAATTTCAATTAGGGTTTGCCCAATTGATTAGCCTTCAACTCAGGATTCATTGGGAAGTAACCCCTCAAATTTGGTGAGTCATTAAACAACATAATTAGGAACAGTAATCGCAAACGGTCAACCCTTGGTCAACGCACTCAAATGGTTTTGAAACCGTTTGCCCAAAAATGTCAAGTTAATCAGGTTGAAAATCAGCACTTAATCCAATTAGGTTACCTAATTGATTTGCCTTCAACTCACGATTCCTTTGGCGTTCATCCCTCAAATTTGGAGGGTTATCAAAAAAAAATAATTATGAACAGGAATCCCAAACGGTCAACCCTTGGTCAACCATCTCAAATGGTTTTGAAACCGTTTTCTCCCAAACGGTTTGCAAACCGTTTGGTCACCAAACGGTTTGGTGAAACTGTTTGGTCCAACCAAACTTTGAAACCGTTTGCCCAAGATATTTGGGGAGGTGTGTTCTTATGATGATGTCATCATCATAAATCTCCAAAATCACGAAATCTACTGTGATTCCCATGGAAATTGCATTAATCAACTAAAGTTAATTTCAGAAATGTAGAAATGTTCACCAATTGATAAAGAATTGATTGCAATAATAAGATTAAGGGTTCAAGTTATAAAACCTGCCTCCAATTGAGCTCCAAAGCTCCAAGATCACGGAAACAATGGTGAATTAAGCTCCATTCACTATTCCAAGGATCATACTCAAGCTTTGAGTGAAAAGAATTGGTTAGGATTGAAGAGGAGATCGAAATAGGAAGGAATCCATAATTTATTTTCGATTTCCACCATGGAATCAAGGAGAAATGAATCAAGAAGATTACAAACAGGTTGGGAGTCGTCCTCATGCTCCTCTCTAGATCCTTGGTCAGTTTTGCAAGCAAGGGGAAGAAAGAAATCCAAAAAGGCCTTGGTTTGGGCTTGGAAATGGCACTTTTATAAGGAAATTGATGAGAGAGAACAATGATTTATAAAAATCCAATTAATCCCAAAAATGTGGCCGCCTCTTCCCCCTTATCTTCCTTAGGGACGAGGCTATCTTGTTTTACTCTTATTCCTCTCAATTATCCATGATTTAAAGAAAAGCAAATCAAGCACCTCAAATCATATTATATTAATATCCATATGTGAGTGGATATTTCTTTTTCTTATAAAATTGTGTGTGAGTTATCCACTCCCTTGGATATTTTCGTGGTCCTTGAAAGGCTCAAGGATATCCACACAAATATGATTTAAACCATTTTAATTTTGTTTGAAGGCCCTTTAATTAATACATTTATTTTTGCCCTAAATCGAATTAGGGTTTCAATTAGGCATTAATCTTGATTATTTTAATATCAAGATTTCTCTATCCTCCAACTTAATTCAAATGAGATGCCCCTCTCATTTTCTATGCTCTACATGATGCCAAGAAACATTAAGGACCTTATTGAAGTGGTAATTTTTATATCAAACCCTAGGTTTTGGGTAAATTGCACCTTACACCAAAATTAGGTTTTAATGCACAAACCTTGCTTTATCGCTCTTCCTTGGTATTTAGGCTTCCATAAGCCATACCTCAGCATCATTTTCACACTCATGATGATTCAACACATGAGGAACATATTATCATGCACAAATTGCACTTAAACCCCTCAACTTGGGTAATTTGCACTTTAGTCCAAAACAAACAAAACATTGCTTCAACATTGTTCAATCAGGACCAAAATTGAAACATAAGTTTCTCATGGGCCCTAATTACTTTTCCAAAGATAAAATTAAGAATATAATCAACCTTATTAGACAAAACATCTAGGGTTAATTCATAACCCAGGTCAGGGATGTTACAAATTATAAACCCCGAACAAGGATTTCGTCCCCGAAATCCCAGAAAAAGGAGGGACAGATTCATTCAGTTATCATTCCCTCAAGTCTCCACATAATATCTTAGTATCATGGAGATATCATGGATTTTGTAATCCACACAAGGTTCCCTTCATTAATTCCTCTTTATTACTGTTTATGTTTATGCAAAGCATAAACCCCTAACATATGATGTCCATGTCATTGAAAGGAAGAAGCATAAAAGAACATACTTCAATAATCACTCAAGAATGCTTATCAAAAGGAAAAAAAACATATATATCTAACAGAGATAATTCACTTAGAAAACTCTATGTAATTGGGAATGTTCACATAGTTCTTCCTATTAGTTAGGGATGTCACATAGTTTTTCCCTTTTTGTTTAGGGTTGGAATTGCACAAATCATCTTCCTTTATTGGAATTGCACAAAGCATCTTCCTTTATTGGAATTGCACACATCATCTTCCTTTATTGGAATTGCACACACCATCTTCCTTTATTGGAATTGCACACAACATCTTCCTTTATTGGAATTGCACAAAGCATCTTCCTTTATTGGAATTGCACACAACATCTTCCTTTATTGGAATTGCACACAACATCTTCCTTTATTGGAATTGCACACAACATCTTCCTTTATTGGAATTGCACACAACATCTTCCTTTATTGGAATTGCACACAACATCTTCCTTTATTGGAGTTGCACACAGAATCTTCCTTTATTGGAATTGCACACAACATCTTCCTTTATTGGAATTGCACACATCATCTTCCTTTATTGGAATTGCACAAATCATCTTCTTTATTGGAATTGCACACAATATCTTCCTTTATTGGAATTGCACACATCATCTTCCTTTATTGGAATTGCACACATCATCTTCCTTTATTGGAATTGCATACAACATCTTCCTTTATTGGAATTGCACACAACATCTTCCTTTATTGGAATTGCATAAAGAATCTTCCTTTATTGGAATTGTACACAACATCTTCCTTTATTGGAATTGGACACAACATCTTCCTTTATTGGAATTGCACACAACATCTTCCTTTATTGGAATTGCACACATCATCTTCCTTTATTGGAATTGCACACAACATCTTCCTTTATTGATTCTATATTCATGATTTCATGGTACTCATTATATTGTCTCATAATGACTACTTGATCAGAGCAATCAAAAAGACAACAATCTAAGATTTTCCATACCCACTTTATCATCAATAGTTGTATACCTGTACAGGGTATATAATTATTGAGATTAAGTGGTATGCACTTTGTATGTTATCATATTCCTTCTTTTCATATTATCACAAGCATAAAGCTTAACATCCCTGGATTTCATCCAGGCATTTCTTCTATAACCCATCTTTTCTTATAGACGTAAGAACAACATGAAACATTTGTAATGTTTTACCATGCAAAACATAAATCCTCATAGGACTAATCAAGGAAAGTTCAATCAATTCCTTTCTCAGTTAATCCAGGAATTCATAAGATGTCATATTTGAATGACTTTATCTTATCTAACCTGTCATAATTCATGGATTATTCACTGCCTCAGGCTAACTCTGCCTCAAAGGTTGATTCAACAGGCTAAGGTCGAGCACAGACTCAATTTAAGTCTAGAAATTCATCATTTCCTTTTGCTTCAACCTGCAGATGCTGATTATAAATCATGTTGATATCTAAAACATCATCATTAGGGCTGGTAATCTAGGTTACACTGTCAAAGCTTGATCCACTGTATACATTACTGTTGCCCTAAATGCTTCAACAGTAACACTTAAATAAGGGTTTTCTTATCATAGATGGATCAGCTAGGGGATTCTCAGGCAATTGTCTCTCTCTTGCCTGTTCCCATGCACCTCTTCTTGGTGTAACATTACTGCCCTCAGTAGCAACCTTCTCATGTGACCCAGTCATCTTTAAGTTCTTCTTCTCTCTTATGAGAAGAAGACACTATCAGATACACTGGATGACACCGGAACAGACTCTACTACTTTAGTCCTATGTCTCTGTAGACTCAGCGAACCTAGAGCTCTGATACCACTAAATTGTAATGACCGTCTCGTGAAAACAAGATTAACTAATGCGGAAGCGTTCACTAAGCAGCGGATTACTAAAAATCACTAAAAATTAAAACCTTTTTATCGAAAGATCCATCAAAGGAAAACTTTCTCACATAGAACCAAAGTAACACATTTACATTTTGGTTCAAAGGTACATGTCACGCATCATCTCTTCCTGAGAGTTACAAGCATCAACTGCACTGGTAAGCTAAACACAGGCAATATAAAATCTCGAGGCATTGAGCCAAAATCTCGAAAGCACTAACTACTACTCTGAGGACCTGAGAGTACAGAGACAACACATAGGACTTTATCTACATCTATACAAGGTACAACATCCAGTGTCTCCACCTAAGACTTCACTGTTGTCCCTGCTGCTGTTGCTGCTGTCCTTCACCTATTGAAGGGTTCCTGCCTCCTCGTCTGCGTCCACCTAAAAATGTGGTTCCCACGGGGGTGAGACAATTGTAAATTGCCCCAGCGAGAGATATAACTCTCCTCCAGTAACATTATTATTGCAGCTTAAGAAGATAAATATGCACATAGGAATCATAATTGTTTGGAAGCAGTTAATTCATTGTCTAACTGATTAGAATATTATTCTTATCTAAAACATTGCAACTATAACTTGAAAAAACAACATGTCACTTATCCATTAAGGAATATGAAGAACATGTATAACATTTATTCACTACAGAATCATTACCACATCTTTAACTCACTTCAGGCTTAGATCATATATCTAAAGTCTGGCATTGTCATTATGGAGTCATGGTCTATAGCCATACTCTTTTCACAAAGTGTTGGTATCTTAATCCCTCAACTCACCAAGTACATTTCCTCTTTTAACAAGTTCATCATCATGATTATAACATCTGGGTATTTGAACCCAAAACTCACCATAGGATGCTTATTACCACTTATTAGGTAACTTAATACCTTCAGATCATCTGACCAAGGACATCATAATTCTTGATTCACAATGTATTGCACATAGTACACAAAGCTCATTGATTCATACTACACAAAGCATATGAAGGCTTATAAAGCCTATAAAACATTCTCAATAACAAAGCATCATAGCCCATACCTGGCTATGCTCATCTTCACAACATATCTACATGATTAGTAATCTTGACATAATTACATATCAATATCATGCAATACGAGGGTTATCTTATTACATTCATAACCCATTAGTCTGTATTTGAGCTTCACATAGGATTGCTTTGTGTTAGAACCTCACATAGAATCACCTTGTATTAGGGTTTCACATAGCAGTACCCCATGTTAGGGTTTCACATAGCATTGTCCTGTACTAGGGTTCACATAGTAAGGAATCAATATGAATAACATAAGTATTCAATCATACTTATTTATTCTCATAATTCATCATTAAATGAATTATTAACACATAGCATGAGTTTCTCTCTCATCGTTTCTAGAATATGATTACATCATGGTCTATAGGTTTGGATTAACCTTTTCATAAGGCATATTAGCCTACATTCAACAGAGTACATTACATCTCAATGTAACCATTGACATGACACATCTCATGTGTCATTCATCCAATTATATTGAGCTTATAACACATCAAGGTATATCTGTATTGGGGTGTTGGATGTGATATCTATCATATCTTAATGTATCACTTCCCTCAACACCATTATCTTACTTGGGTTTACACACTTAACTTGTATTAGGGTATTCCCCATCCTAATACTTTATGCACCAATTCATCACATTTATCATGTAAAGTATTGGTCATTAGTCACTCACTTAGAATATGTAACCATTTCCAATGATATAGACTCACCCTTTTAGTCAGGGACTATTAGTATAAGGATACCCATTATCAACCTCTCAAGGTGTGACATTTTCCATAACATTAATCACTATTCCACTATTAGGAATAGCATTATCCATACTTATAGTTTGAGGATTCACATAGCATATTCCATCCATCTGTGGATTTCACATAGTATTACTCTTCAACAGAGTTTCATATAATCATCCTTCTAAATCAGGGTTTCACCTAGTAGTATGTGAATTTAGGATTTCACAACACATCACCCAGTGATAGAACTTCACATAGAATTAGTAGCACAACCCTATATTAGGGTTTCATATCACATTGCCCATAATTAGGGTTTATTAATCATTCCCAATTAGAGTTTCTCATGAAATCACCCTCAATTGGGGTTTCACATGGATACACTCTCAACTAGGGATTCACTTGGATACACCCTCAACTAGGGATTCACTTGCATACACCCTCAACTAGGGTTTACTATACATCCTGAATAGTAATTTCATATGTAGACAACCTCTTATTAGGGTTATAAATGGACTCAACATCAATTAGGGTTTACATCATGTATTGGATCCATGAATTTGTTATGCATTATTGATTAGTACCATTAAGGGTACCTCTCACCTAATTACATTAGGTTTCCAAAAAGGTTTGATCAATTAGACCTTCAATAACATGAGGTATCCAAATAGATTGATCAATGGAACCTTCAATTGCACTAGGTATCCATTTGGATTAGTCAATTGAGTCTTTAATTTCATTGGGTACTCAATTGGATCAATCCATTGTTCCTTCAATTACATTAGGTACTCAATTGGATTAACCAATTGATCCTTCAATTGCATTAGGCATCCAATTGAATTAACCAAATTGATCCACAAACAATTTGAAACCGTTTAAGCAAAAATCTTTGAAACCGCATGGACTTGAAACCGCATGGGTCTCAAATGGTTTGAGACCGTTTGGTCCGAACCTCTCAAAACCGCATGAACCAAAAAGTCAATCAAGACTTCAACAACACTCAATAATAATCAATGGAACTTCAATCAATTAGATCATCAATTCAATCATCAATTGAATCATGAACTCACCCCTCAATTGGGACTTCAATTAGGGTCTGATTTCAATGGGATTAGGGTTTATAATCACCAATTAGAGCTTTGAAGTTGATCATCAATCAAACTACTAATTGTGTTTCAATTGATTGCATTGGACCTTCAACCATTGAATTCATGGAACCAATCATCAATGGGACCTATGCTCATACTTAAATTGAGTTTAATAGGTCAAACTTCAACTGATTTGACCCTCAATTGACCCTCAAATGATTATCAAATAGGGTTTGCATCAATTGAATTAGGGTTTGGAATCGATGATCCTTCAATACTAATCAATGTAAGACTAGTTACTTTGAAACCATTGAACCATCATCCAAATTGGGTATGACCTGACCCCAAACGGTCTTGAGGTCGTTTGGATGACTCCAAACGGTCTTGAGACCGTTTTCCCATGTCCATATCATAATCCAAGTCAACCAATCAAAGTTTGGATCATTGGGATGATCACCAAATCAGCATTTGATTGCAAATCAACTTGGTATCTTTAGACCTTCAAACACCTAACCATACTCAACCCTAGACCTCCAAACGGTCTTGGGTGACCACCAAACGGTTTTGAAACCGTTTGGATGAGCCCCAAATGGTTTTGAAACCGTTTGGCTCATCCAACCTTTGGATTCTAGTGAAATTTCATCAAGGATTGGTCTATTGAGTTGATCAACAAATCAACACTTAATTGCAATATGATTTGGTACCTTTGGACCTTCAATTGGTCAACTATACTTAACCCCAGACCTCCAAACGGTCTTGGGTGATCCCCAAACGGTGTTGAAACCGTTTGGGTGATCCCAAAACGGTTTTGAAACCGTTTGGGCTAATCAACCCAAAATCTCAAATCAACTCATTGAAATTTCAACACTAATTTCAATTAAGGTTTGCCCAATTGATTAGCGTTCAACTCATGATTCATTGGGAATTAACCCCTCAAATTTGGTGAGTCATTAACCAACATAATTAGAAACTGTAATATCAAAAGGTATACCCTTGGTCAACGCACTCAAATGGTTTTGAAACCGTGTTCCCAAAAAGGTCAAGTTAATCAGGTTGAAAATCAGCACTTAATCCAATTAGGTTTACCTAATTGATTTGACTTCAACTCACGATTCCTTTGGAGTTAATCCCTAAAATATGGAGGGTTATCAACCAAAATAATTATGAACAGGAATCCCAAATGGGCAACCCTTGGTCAACCATCTCAAATGGTTTTGAAACCGTTTGCTCCCAAATGGTTAGCAAACTGTTTGGTCACCAAACGGTTTGGTGAAACCGTTTGGTCCAACCAAACTTTGAAACCGTTTGCCCAAGATATTTGGGGAGGTGTGTGCTTATGATGATTTCATCATCATCAAGATCCAAAATCACGAAATCTACTGTGATTTCCATGGAAATTGCATTAATCAACCAAAGTTAATTTCGGAAATGTAGAAATGTTCACCAATTGATAAAGAATTGATTGCAATAATAAGATTAAGGGTTCAAGTTATAAAACCCGCCTGCAATTGAGCTCCAAAGCTCGAAGATCACGGAAAAAATGGTGAATTAAGATCGCTTTACTATTCCAAGGGTCGTCCTCAAGCTTTTAGTGAAAAGAATTGGTTAGGATTGAAGAGGAGATCGAAATAGGAAGGAATCCATAATTTATTTTCGATTTCCACCATGGAATCAAGGATAAATGAATCAAGAACCTTAAAAACAGGTTGGGAGTCGTCCTCCTGCTCCTCCCTAGCTCCTCGGTCGGTTTGGCAAGTAAGGGGAAGAAAGAAATCCGAAAAGGCCTTGGTTTGGGCTTGGAAATGGCACTTTTATAAGAAAATTGATGAGAGAGAAACATGCTTTATAAAAATCCAATTAATCCCAAAAATGTGGCCGCCTCTTCCCCCTTATCTTCCTTAGGGACAAGGATATCTTGTTTGCCTCTTATTCCTCTCAATTATCCATGATTTAAAGAAAAGCAAATCAAGCACCTCAAATCATAATATATTAATATCCATATGTGAGTGGATATTTCTTTTTCTTATAATATTGTGTGTGAGTTATCCACTCCCTTGGATATTTTTGTGGTCCTTGAAAGTATAAATGATATCCACACACATCTGATTTCAACCATTTTAATTTTGGTTGAAGGCCCTTTAATTAATACATTTATTTTTGCCCTAAATCGAATTAGGGTTTCAATTAGGCATTAATCTTGATTATTTTAATATCAAGATTTCTCTCTCCTCCAACTTAATTCAAATGAGATGCCCCTCTCATTTTATTTGCTCTAAATGATGCCAAAGAACATTAAGGACCTTATTGAAGTGGTAATTCGCATATCCAACCCTAGGTTTTGGGTAAATTGCACCTTACACCAAAACTAGGTTTTAATGCACAAACCTTGCTTTATCAGCTCTTCCTTGGTATTCAGGATTCCATAATCCATACCTCAGCATCATTTTCACACTCATGATGCTTCAACACATGAGGAACATATTATCATGCACAAATTGCACTTAAACCCCTCAACTTGGGTAATTTGCACTTTAGTCCAAAACAAACAAAACATTGCTTCAACATTGTTCAATCAGGACCAAAATTGAAACATAAGATTCTCATGGGCCCTAATTACTTTTCCCAAGATAAAATTAAGCATCTACTCAACCTTATTATAAAAAACATCTAGGGTTAATTCATAACCTAGGTCAGGGATGTTACAATACTACTTGTCAAGTTATGTAGTTAGAAAGTCCTATGTGTCGTCTCTGTACTCTCAGGTCCTCCGAGTTTTTAGTCAGTGTTTTATGAATCAATCTGAGGTTTTGGCTTGATGCTTCGAGATTTGTATACTGTCTGTATATAATATTTAAAAGATAGTTGATGATGTAATCTTTGAAAAGAGATGGTACATGTTGTGTATGTTTGAACCAGAATGTAAATGTTATGCAATGGTTCTTGTTGGAAAAGATTTCCTATGTGAGGATCTCTTTGCAAAAAAAAAAAATTTTCAGTAATTTTCAGTAATCCGCTGCAAATAATTCGCTTTCGTATTAGTTAATCCTGTTTTCGCGATACAGTCATCACAATTAGTGGTATCAGAGCTCTAGGTTCGCTGAGTCTACAGAGACATAGGACTAAGGTACTAGAGTCTATTCTGGTGTCATCTAGTGTATCTGGTAGTGTCTTCTGCTCGTATAAGAGAAGAAGAACTTAAAGATGACTGGGTCACATGAGGAGGTTGCTGCTGAGAGCAGCAATGTTGCACCAGGAAAAGGTGCATGGGAGCAGGCAAGAGAGAGAAAATTTCCTGAGAATCCCCTAGGTGAACCATCTATAATAAGAAAATCCTTCTTTAAGTATTATTGTTGAAAAATTTAGGGCAACAGTAATGTAAATAATGGATCAATCTTTGGCAGTGTAACCTAGATTACCAGTCCCAATGATGATGTTATAGATATCAACAGGATTTGTAATTAGCATCAGCAGGTTGAAGCAAAAGGAAATGATGAATTTCTAGACATAAATTGAGTCTGTGCTCAACCATAGCCTGTTGAATCAACCTTTAAGGTAGAGTTATCCCAAGGCAGTGAATAATTCATGAATTATGACAAGTGAGACAAGATAATGTCATGCAAATATGTTAATTTATGAATTCCTAGATTAACTGAGAAAGGAAATGATTGAACTTTCCTTGATTAGTCCTATGAGGACTTATGGTTTTGCATAGTAAAACATTACAAATGTTTTATGTTGTTCTTACCTCTATAAGAAAAGATGAGGTATATAAGTGATGCCTGAATGAAATTCAGGGATGATAAGTCTTATGCTTGTGATAATATGAAAAGGAGGAATATGATAGTACATAAAGTGCATACCACTTAATCTCAATATTTATATACCCTGGCCAGGTATACAACTATTAATGATAAAGTGGATATGGAAACTCTTAGATTGTTTTGTTTTTTATTTCCCTGATCCAGAGTCATTCTGAGACAATATAATGAGTATCATGAAATCAAAAATCCGGAATGAATAAATGTGTCATATCCCATGCATAAGAAAGAGAAGTCTGAGATAATCTCAGATGAGCATGTTGTATGAGGAACTAAAAATGTACTCCTCATAAGATAAGAATAAGAATGGGGGAGATGAACCCTGTTCAATAATGCTACCCGCATAATAAAGATCTTTCCCATAATGAGGAAATGGGAAATGTGATGAGATCATGAGATGATCATAAACATGCTAGATAATAATAAAGAAAGGGATAATGACATGCAATCATCCTTACAAATTCCAATGCTAAAGGCAAGGAACCTAGGATGAGATAAAGAGTAAATGGTTCAAGAATAGTTGAAAATACATGAATTAGTAAGAGGAATATGTATCCTTGTTTTCGATCCTTTCAGAGACATGGCAATCAAGTGGGTCTTAGGACACTTGATGTGCATAAGATAAAGGTGTTCATGTAATGGATACATAGAAAAGTATCAGTTATCTTGGACTTTGGTCCTAAGATGAGGACATATGAAATAATTAATGTTCCAAGATGAAAGGGAGAGATATATATGATGTGTTTCCAACACATGTGATAGATACCAAGGTGAAAGATTCTGGTATCTGAGAGTTATCAGATGGGTTAGGTTGGCTACCTGGGGTGGTCAACTATGAAATTAGTCTAAATATATAAAACAATATGAACATCATATGTTAGAGGTTTATGCTCTGCATAAACATGATATTAATAAAGAATGTATGATGTTTCACTGAACAAGAGAAGTGTTGCTTGACACAAAGTTGACTCTATAGTCAATGATGAGGAATAATGGAGCATGTGCTTTGTGTGTTGATTCTATGAGAATTTTGTATGGAAACACTTTATGCTGATCAAAGTTTTATGGTGTCTCCATAATAAGGAGATGTTATGTGAAAACTAGATAGTATGATGAATGAAATACATCTATCTTCCTTTATCTGGGATTTTGGGGATGAAATCCTTGTTAGGGGTTTATAATTTGTAACAACCCTAACCTGGGTTATACTTTAACCCTAGGTGTTGTGGTTAAGAAATGTGATTAAATGCTTAATCTCATCTTATGAAAAGTAATTAGGCCTCAAGAGGAACTTATGTTGCAATTCTAGTCCTTTCTGAACTTTGTTGAAATCAATGTTTTGTTTGTTTTGGACTAATGTGCAAAATACCCAAGTTGAGGGGTTTCAGTGCAAATTGTGCATGATAATATGTTCCTCATGTGTTGAAGCATCATGAGAGTGAAGATAATGCTGAGGTGTGGCTTATGGAAGCCTGAATACCAAGAAAGAGCTGATAAAGTAATGTTTGTGCATTAAAACCTAGTTTTGGTGTAAAGTGCAATTTACCCAAAACCTAGGGTTCAATATGCAAATTACCACTTCAATAAGGTCCCTAATGCTTCTTGGCATCATGTAGAGCAAAGAAAATAAGAGGGGTGCCTCATTTTAATTAAGTTGGAGGAGAGAGAATCTTGATATTAAAATAATCAAGATTTAATCCTAATTGAAACCCTAACTCGATTTAGGGCAAAAATAAATGTATTAATTAAAGGGCCTTCAACAAAAACCAAAATGGTTGGATTCAGATGTGTGTGTGACGTCCTTGAGCCTTGCAAGGACCATGAAAATATCCAAGGGAGTGGATAACTCACACACAATTTTATAAGAAAAAGAAATATCCACTCACATATGGATATTAATATAATATGATTTAAGGTGCTTAATTTGCTTTTCTTTAAATCATGGATAATTGAGAGTGATAAGAATCAAACAAGATAGCCTCGCCCCTAAGGAAGATAAGGGGGAAGAGGAGGCCTCATTTTTGGGAATAATTGGATTTTTGCAAAGTACTTTCTCTATCCTTGAATTTCTTATAAAAAGACCCTTTACAAGCCAAATTGAAGGCTTTTTCGACCCCACTTCTTCTCCTTGCTTGGGAAACGACCAAGGGAGCTTGGGAGGAGTAGGAGGACGACCCCCAACCTGTTGGTAAGGTTCTTGATCCATTTCACCTTGATTCCATGGTGGAAATCGGAGTCCTATGTGTCGTCTCTGTACTCTCAGGTGTGTCGTCTGTGTACACTCAGGTCCTCGGAGTTTTTAGTCAGTGTTTTATGAATCAATCTGATGTTTTGGCTTGATGCCTCAAGATTTGTATACTGTCTGTATATAATGTTTATAAGATAGTTGATGAGGTAATCTCTGAAAAGAGATGGTACAGGTTATGTATGTTTGAACCAGAATGTAAATGTTATGCAATGGTTCTTGTTGGAAAAGATTTCCTATGTGATGATCTCTTTGCAGAAAGTTTTAATTTTCAGTAATTTTCAGTAATCCGCTGCAAATAATCCGCTTCCGTATTAGTTAATCCTATTTTCGCGAGACGGTTGTCACAAGATAGGTAGAGATATGTGATTCATAACTACTTAGAATCTACGTGACAACCAGAGAGTCATGTTCAACCCACTTCTTATAATCTACCTTCCTTTTGTCAGATATATCTACTATTACTTTCTTTTTTTTAGATGCCTCATCTTTAGGTAGAGGTGGATTAGTGAGAAGCTCCAATTTTCTTAATGAATGCACATAGTTAGAAAAGGATTATACCCATAGAATATAAATGGAGTCATTAAACTTCAAGAAGTTACACAACTGGAGTGTGTTTTAGGGACCTGAACGAAGAAGAAGATGAAGCCATAATTTACCAACACAAGGTGAAATAGAGTAGTATAGATAAGGCAACCACAAGATCAAGAAGTTACCGACACATTGTGTCAAGACGTAGAAACATTGTGTCGATTACATTGGTATGTATGCCCTGAGAGCTAATCATGGGATGATTGGTGGGATACATTGAGATTGATTTGATAAACATTAAAGGGAAGCTTCTAATTCTTTCTAGTTCAGTCTTATGAGATAGTGATAGAACATATTGAATGTCTAGAGAATGATAGTACTCAACGATGTATGCTTTCAGGTTCAAGACCTGAACAATGAGATCATACGGATGCTAAGAGTTTGTACATTCTTGTTATGTCCCTAGTCAGATGTCATTGTGGAAGGTAGATAGACAACAATGACACACAAGACTAGATTGTGGTGTTGGTTGATGACAGAATCTCATTAGTCATGATATAGAGATATCAAACCAAACACATAAGTACTTGTTAGAGAACAAGTATACCGGACAGACCCACCGTGAGTTTGACACATGGAACCATGACATGGTAGTCACAGTAAGTACTCACAGTGATGGTGGTGAGTGTGATTCATTGACCTAAAATCACTACACTCTACACATGTCGTTGGGCACACTTTGACATCATCAAACGCAGTCCTGAAACATGGGTTGTTATAAAGGTGATGATTGGGTGGCTTTGACACATGGGGCTTTTGAGGGGTGAGTGATAGATATGGGATTTGTCCCTCCTAAGGGAGTTTGATATCCATGGCCACTTGATGAGTAGGATTGAGAAAGGCGTGCACGCATGTGTGAATCATTATGTGATATTGATGTCATACATATCTCTTCCAATCTACTCTGAGATCAAGAAAGTGAATGAACGTTGACATGATGACTATTCCATTCCTTGAGTTCATTCGGGATATCAATGATAAAGGAATTATACATTCACTGTAACACCATTCACAGATTGTAGGATTGAAAGTTGTTCTCCAACTTTCTATTTCACTTGGATAGCACTGATGTGTGACTAGGCACCGCTCTTTTCTTGTGAAGTCATAAGTGTTATGGACTTTCACTGCCAACGTGAAATGGACCTATAGGGTCACACACATAGGATTTAACCTGGAAGAGGATTTTTGTCCACAAACAATGTTTAGATTGATTACTAAAGGAGTTTAGTAATTCAATTAAACACTCAATTAATTGATAGCTCAATGTCATAATGTTCAAGGTGTTGGACACATTGATTGAAGTATCAGATTGATTGAAACTACAATTGACTGATTCTGCACAATCTGCACTCCCAACCGATCGACTCATGTGATGAACCGATCGGCTGAGCTGGTAAACCGATTGGCGCAGATGGTGATTCGATCGACTGATGGACAGGGTAAAACAATCACTTCAAGTGTTGAAACGATCGGTTCAACTGGTCCAACCGAGCAAGTTCGAAAAGTCAGGTTGGTGAGAAATTGCTTTTCGTTTCACTTGCACAATTTGATTGGAACAAGGATTGGTATTTGACACCAATTCAAAACAAAAGAGGAAAAATCAATCGGGAACTGACCAGGACCACGAACCTAACGGTTCAGAAGTGAACTGACTGTTTCATGGGTCCCAACCGATCGGTTGAGGTGTCAACCGACCGGATCAGGTCCCCAACCGACTGTTTCAGAAATGAAATGATCGGTTCAGGTTGCGCAGTTGGTTGTTTTTGTGGAAAATCTCAAACCCTTCCATTCCTACTTTAGTCCCGCATTGCCCGGGATAGAGAACCTTGTCCCATGACCCTCCTATATATAGGGGTATTAGGGACTTCTCAAAGAACAACTCAGTGCAACTAGTTGCTCTGTAAAGTTATCGTTCTCTCTGGTTTTGGTAACCGAGAGAGCCCGAGCAAGTGCTACCCGATAAGGGAGGCACAACAAGGGAAAGACAACTACAGAAATCGACTGGTGGTAGGAGAGTGTGTCGGTGACTAGTACGCTGATAGGAGGGAGTGACTCCTTCCAATTCCTTGTGGGACAAGGATATTGGAGTTCCAGGTGGTCCGTGTGGACTACTTTAGAGGCGGGAGATTTCTACCGCTCAGAGGACAACTGTCAATCCCGACAGTCCCGGTGAGACCAAGAGTCATCAGTCCCGGTGTGACTAGGAGTTGCACAGACACCGTCCAAGACCGGAGGTGAAGACCGCGCAAGCCGTGAGGTATTGTTACCGAGTAAGCCTCGGGATAAGGTATGATTCCACATACCATCCTTTCCTATTGTATAGATGTTGACATGTTTCCTTGTTTTGGGTTTGGGGAGGAGAAATTTTTTTTGTTTCCGCTGCCTTCTCTGCCTCCCCTAAAACCCAACAGTGGTATCAGAGCCACATCAACTACTCTATACTATTGGATTATTGATATGATCGATTTTGGTTTGTCACCTTTATTTATTGCATACGATGCAAATAAAAATGGCTTTATGCATGCCCAATCCTAAATCCACAAATCCCAATATACATATATGATAAGTAATATGAATGCACTCGATATGCGTCTCCCTTAAATGAGATTTGTGGTGGATGTATAGTGTGGTTATGGCCAATAAACCCTATCTGTGAATGGTTGTATGTGGTTGCTTGCATCTTGGTTTGCGCACCGATTCCCTTTCTCCTATTCCTAATGTAACTCGAAATAATTCGAGATTTCTTTCCTACCTTTGCTCCCCTCGAATGTAACTCGAGGTTTCTCTTTTTACAATGTAAAATAGGATATATTTTATTTCCTGTTATGTCAAAGAACGGAGGACATCCTGACGACAGTTGAGATGATTGGTTCAAGGCATGAACTGATCGGTTGACGTTGGAGACGATCAGTTCAACGAGTGAACCGATCAATTGATGACCGGTTCGAGGAGCGAGATGAGCGGGTGGCGGCCATGATGAGATGCACGATGACCAGGCAAACTGATCGGTTGGAGGAGCCAACCAATCGGTTGGTGGCACCGAGCTGACCGGCCTGATGGCGAGCCGATCAGTCATGTGATGAGTTGATCAAACCCAGAAAGGAAAAGCACAGAGTTCATCTTGTACATGTTGCATGTGATGTAGACCTAGATGACCGTGATTCCTCATGGCTCGAGGAATCACATTAGGATGACCATAATCATCGCTTTTATCATTTCACATGTTTTCTCTGGGATATAGCATGTATATGATACATACTATATATTGTGGTGATTGGATATGTATATGTATATAAAACCAAATCCCTCATTAAATATTAGGTTTTAGATGCCTTCCAAATGCGACACACGTGAAAAGCTTGATCGAACAAGTGTGGGCACGCCCTAGCATGGTGCATCATCTATCTCGTGGAAGCGTGAAGGATGGATATGTGGGTCTGCCCTAGCCGGGTGCATATTCATCGTGTTTGCTTTGGGTCGGACTTAACAAGGTGATCTAGATGGGATCTAGTAGCTTGAGGCATGGAGGTGATCATGGCAAGGAGTTGCATATGACATCTTATCAAGAGTTGCATATGATGCAATTGGAAAGAGTTGCCTACCTGAGAGATCTAAGTTGTGGGTGACAACCCTAGCTGGTCCTTGACTTAGAGGATTTTAGGATCTTGCCCACTAGAATATTATACGCTGCAATCTTCCAAATTGATGGTGAGGGCTATCAATTTGAAGTAAAATAGTGGGAGCGATAATTAATTAAAGTCCTAATTATATCATCAACTTTTCAAATCAATCAAAAAAGTCAAAAATGAGTTTTTGGACTAAACTTGCATATTTCCTTTTGTAGTACAAATGACAACAAACAACAATCACTTTTCTTTGCGATCGGTCCTTGAAAAGGACAAGGTAAATGGGAATTTTTCCATGAATGGTTAGGATATTGAGAAGTGTTCTCAATCATAGAGTGAAAGCTCTATGTCCTAGTTATACCAGAACCAGATGAACTCGATCCCACCATATCAATGGCTGAAAGTATGCTTATGGAAGCATACCGAGGAAGACATTGATGAGGAGTGCTTGATTTTGTGTTCTCTGAACTATGAGTTGCAGAGACAACATGAGACATATGATGTCTCTAAGACACTGTCCTAGTATGTCATGATAGAGGGAGATCCAGTAAGGTATTCACACACTCAATGTGATTGGGTATGTGGAAAACCTGACTAAGAAGGATTCCCTCTGAGCCTAGAGTTGGCTATTGGTATGATACTGGAAATGTTGCGAGAATCATACAATTCATGATGAACAACTTTGACAAGTGTTGACAGAGTTGTTGGACATGTTGAGGATAGTAGAGGCAAAGATGAAGAAAGACAATCCATAATCTTTGATATGATCAAAGAAAAGGTAATTATTAAGGGCAAGGACAAGGGCAAAGCAAAGAAGTATTTTGATGCTAGCCAGCAATCCAAGCCGTCTTCAGCCTCAAGGCACATGGGGAAAGGGTGTATGAGGGATTTCCCTCTATATCTGGAAGAAAAAAAGAAGAAGGAGGTGACAAACGTCTCTACTTAAAGGATTTCAAGAAAGTAAACTTGTAACACTTTTGAGGTATATGATACCAATATGTAAAGTGTAAAGCACTCAATAAATGGGGCAAGTGTTGCCGCCATAGATAGGAGTACTTTACTTTATTTTAGCCTAAAAGGCATGTAATACAGTTATAAACTGCTATTTCATATTTGCCAATAGATAGAAACACTTTATTTTTGCATATTGTATGACAATGATGGCAATCAATAAAGAGATGTTTCAATTTCTAAAGATTTGATCTTTGTGGCAATGCCTTGTTTTTCTTGTGGTATTTGATATGCATAAGATAAAATGATACCTAAAATTTATAGATAACTCAAACAATCAAATTAGCATCAATCATGGGAAATTCATTTCTAGTTTCCATGTGATGGATAAATCTAGACTCTTTTGGTTAGAGAACCAATAAGAGACATGAATATCTTGGACATGATTAATCAACCTTCACTAGAGGTAGTGGGAGAATGATTATCCTATTAGGTATGATACATGTGATGTATTTACATATCTAGTGGAACAAATGCTAATACTTCAAATGGTGTTTAGAGAAATACCAATATGAATATATTGAAGTGTTCAAGATTATCATAGATGAAGTGCAAATTTGGTAGTGTTTATTCTTGATGAGATCAATGAATGAAATACTTGGACCAAATGTTTGATATCCTTATGAGTGATTATGATAGTGTATCATAGTGAACTCATTATTAAGGCACGGTGATGTCTAAATCCAGAAGGAATCATACTCTAAGAAGTTAGATAATGATTATCAAATAACTAAATTTTTCTTAATAAAAGAATACCCCACACTAATAAAGGACATTAAGAATCACAAGGAGTTGTAAGTTCTTATATCCTTGACGGATACACCTCGTTTATCTATGTGATGAGTTGTTCATGTGATGAGTCAACTATCTAGATGAATATGAGGAACCAAATTTTGAGTTATGGTTTATGACCATTACATCCTAAATGACATCCATGTGAACCATAAGGTATGACCTTGATGGTAGCACCCATTGGACGAAATCCATAAGTGCAAATGAATCTTAAGTGTTAAGACACATGGATAACATTTTGAGAAGGATGATGCTTGTTGATTGCAACTTAATGACTAAGACATTTGGCATATGGATACTAAAACTGCATTCCTATGAGGAATAAAACAAAGATGTGTACGTGACACAACCTATAAGGTTTATGAATCCACTAATGCAAATGAAGTCTATAAGTTACAATGGACTAAACAATTTGATTGATTGAGTACAAGTAACTCAGAATTGGATCTTTACTTTGATGATATAGTCAAAGGGTTTGACTGCTATGTTAAAGATAAAGAAGGGATCTGTGATTTAGTGGGAGCGTGTTCACATTCCACATGTTGAGGTGAAATGGAAATGTTCTAGAATGGAAATCCAAAAGTGGAAATTATCTTTAAGGAAGATAGATATGTTTCCTATGTGATAGGAATAGAGATCTATAGAGATAGTTCTCGAAAACTTCTTGACCTGAAAAGAGAAAGCATACATTGGCAATCTATACTGAAGGGTTCAGTATGCACAGATTCAGTGGGAGAAAACTTGTCCATGTTACATGGAGTTAGTATCCCAAGGCCAAGTGTCCAATTCTTATGAAGAATGGAAACACTAAGAATAGATATGGATCTATCATGTGTGTAATCATCCCATTATCTTGCATGTATTGACATGGCAAGAACAAAATGCATTCATCATCTTGTATGTAGGACATGGCAATATGTTGTGCTCATCCTGATAACTCGTATGTGGGACATGACGAGTGGATGTCTGTCTACTTCCAATAAGGGTTACTGGAATACCATGAGAACTTGATAAGTACTTGAGAAGTACTAGTTCTATGGACATAAGGAAGAGTTCAATGTAAAGAGTTACATTGATGCGAACTTCCAAAAGGACAGAAAAAATAATCGCAAAATATATATGGGATATATAAAAGTGAAAGTTTGTTGATAATTGGAAATGTTCCAATAAAACCATTTAAAAAGGAAATTCTGAGTATCTATGTGTTAGAGAACAACAATAGATACTATATGGATATGGAAGTTCATGAGATGAACTTATAGATATTCTACTCATTGATGACAAGTATGGAATCCTTGATCATGCAATGTGGCTAAAAGTTAGCAAAGGAATAATGGATTACATTTTACGGCAACTCGATCTCATACGTGTGACGTACAGCGAAGAGATGTGAGACATGCAATTTATACTGACTTTGGCAAGGTGTTGCCATAACTCACTATGTTTGCACTAGAGCACAGTAACATGTGGGACATGTTTGAAGATCACTATGAATATGATTCAAGGGTGATTGGCTCAGAGTGCAAGTGGGAGTCTGTTGGTATGTATACCCTGAGAGCTAATCATGGGATGATTGGTGGGATACATTGAGATTGATTTGATAAACATCAAAGGCAAGCTTCCAATTCTTTCTGGTTCAGTCATATGAGATAGTGATAGAACATATTGAATGTCTAGAGAATGATAGTACTCAATGACGTATGCTTTTAGGTTCAGGACCTGAATGATGAGATGATACGGATGCTAAGAGTTTGTACTTGTTATGTCCCTAATTAGATGTCATTGTGGAAGGTAGATAGACAGCAATGACACACAAGACTAGATTGTGGTGTTGGTTGATGATAGAATCTCATTAGTTATGATATAGAGATATCAAACCAAACACATAGGTACTTGTTAGAGAATAAGTGTACCGGACAGACCCACCGTGAGTTTGATACATGGAACCATGACATGGTAGTCATAGTAAGTACTCACAGTGATGGTGGTGAGTGTGATTCTTTGACCTGAAATTACTACACTCAACACATGTCATTGGGCAAACTTTGACATCGTCAAACACAGTCCTAAAACATGGGTTGTTATAAAGGTGATGATTGGGTGGCTTTGACACATGGGGCTTTTGAGGGGTGAGTGATAGATATGGGATTTGTCCCTCCTAAGGGAGTTTGATATCCATGGCCACTTGATGAGTAGGATTGAGAAAGGCGTGCACGCATGTGTGAATCAGTATGTGATATTGATGTCATACATATCTCTTCCAATCTACTCTGAGATCAAGAAAGTGAATGAACATTGACAGGATGACTGTTCCATACCTCGAGTTCATTCGGGATATCAGTGACAAAGGAATTATACATTCATTGTAACACCATTCATGGATTTTAGGAATGAAAGTTGTTCTCCAACTTTCTATTTCACTTGGGTAGTACTGATGTGTGACTAGGCACCGCTCTTTGCTTGTGAAGTCATAAGTGTTATGGACTTTCACTGCCAACGTGAAATGGACCTGCAGGGTCACACACATAGGATTTAACTTAGAAGAGGAGTTTTATCCACAAAAAATGTTTAGATTGATTACTAAAGGAGTTTAGTAGTTCAATTAAACACTCAATTAATTGATAGCTCAATGTCATAATGTTCAAGGTGTTGGACACATTGATTGAAACTGCAATTGACTGATTCTGCACAATCTACACTCCCAACCGATCGGCTCATGTGATGAACCGATCGGCTGAGCTGGTGAACCGATTGGCTCAGATGGTGAGTCGATCGGCTGATGGATAGGGTGAAACAATCACTTCAAGTGTTGAAACGATCGGTTCAACTAGTCCAACCGAGCAAATTGGGAAAGTCAGGTTGGTGAGAAATTGCTTTTCGTTTCACTTGCCCAATTTGATTGGAACAAGGATTGGTATTTGATACCAATTCGAAACAAAAGAGGAAAAGTCAATCGGGAACTGACCAGGACCACGAACTGATTGGTTCAGAAGTGAACTGACCATTTCATGGGTCCCAACCGATCGGTTGAGGTGTCAACCGACCGGCTCAGGTCCCCAACCGACCGTTTCAGAAATGAAACGATCGGTTCAGGTTGCGCAGTTGGTTGTTTTTGTGGAAAATCTCGAACCCTTCTACTCCTACTTTAGTCCCGCATTGCCCGAGATAGAGAACCCTATCCCATGACCCTCATATATATAGGGGTATTGGGGGCTTCTCAAAGAACAACTCAGTGCAACCAATTGCTCTGTAAAGTTGTCGTTCTCACTGGTTTTGGTAACCAAGAGAGCTAGAGCAAGTGCTACCAGATAAGGGAGGCACAACAAGGGAAAGACAACTGCAGAAAGTGACTGGTGGGAGGAGAATGTGTCGGTGACTAGTACGCCGACAGGAGGGAGCGACTCCTTCCAATTCCTTGTGGGACAAGGAGATTCGAGTTACAGGTGGTCCGTGTGGACTACTTCAGAGGCAGGAGATTTCTGCCGCTCCGAGGACAGCTGTCAATCCCGACAGTCCCGGTGAGACCAGGATTCGTCAGTCCTAGTGCGACCAAGAGCTACACAGACACCGTCCAAGACCAGAGGTGAAGACCACGTAAGCCGCGAGGTATTGTCTCCGAGAAAGCCTCAGGACAAGGTATGATTCCACAAACCATCTTTTCCTATTGTATAGACGTTGATGCATTTCCTTGTTCAGGGTTTAGGGAGGAGAATTTTTTTTTCTGCTACCTTCTCTGCCTCCCCTAAAACCCAACAGACCTGAACAGAAGAATAAGATGAAGCCATAATTTACCAACACAAGGTAAAATAGAGTAGTATAGATAAGGCAACCACAAGATCAGGAAGTTACCGACACATTGTGTCAAGACGTAGAAACATTGTGTCGATTACAAAAAGGATTGTAATAAAAGACTTCCATAACACATGATGACAACTTGCCTTTTTGGATCAATTAGATGCCATGTGAGGTGGCAAAACAACATATTAAGGTAAAAATTACACAAAATAGGTGGTAACCCTCATGGATCACCAAGAGAAACAAATGTATGTTAGAGAGAAACAAATATTTGTTAGAGAGACACAATCATATCAAATAATAAGTAGGTAAAGACCTATAATAGAAAGTCATAAATAACCACAAAAGAATTCCATACGATTTTTCGAAAAATCAATCTTCAAAGAATAGACTGTCAAAAAGTCGCAAGAGATGCCCTTAGATCCTCTTGTTGGAGAAGAATATAAGTCTAGAAAGGATACCAGATCTCCCTAAGTGTGACTAGTAGTTTTGGAGAAGAGAGGAGATGATGAACATGGATGGGAGGAGAGACGAAGGTGCCAGTGGCTTGGAAAGGAGGATGTTATGAGATGGGTATATGTTCTAATCTATTACCATGTTGAAAGTAACTATATATATATATATATATATATATCTTGCAAAGGTAAAACCCTATCATACAAACAGGAGGAATAAAAATAGGGAAGTAAACAACAAACGTTAATGGGCATATTATACTTAGGCCCATATTACATGACACTTAAGTATAAGGGAAAGGGTAAACAAAAATAAGGAGAATATAGTAGTTGGATCAGAGTATATCTCAATATAACTTATTTTTGTTAATTGGGTAGAAATTATGTGTTGCTAAATACCAATATTTTCTTGTGATGTTTTGAACATCAACTCCAACTTAATAAGGAGCATATAGGGTCATACATATGAGGATTCTTAAAGGAATTTATAGTTGTAATCACACATATGATTATAAGGTTTTCTATCATGTATTAGTAGAATTCTACCCAATCAAGTGACTGGGAAATCTGATAGGCCAACATAATAGTTTGTATCAACTAATCATATTGAGTGTCACTTGGTTGATTGACCATGAATTAGCAAGTTTTCAATCGATTGATTGGATAATCTAGCCAGGAGAGTGGGTGAAATCACAGTCAACTATGAATTGGAAAGACACGTTAAGTTTTGAAATTGAATTGAGCAATCCAAACCACAACAAGACATTTTGACCGAGAAAGTCTATTTAATTAGATAGTCCAATCAGCCAGTGGGGTTAGTGATTTCGTTGATTCATTTGTGAACAAATAGAGTGGGAAGTCTATTTCAGTTTTCCAATTTGAATATGATTGTGAGTTGTGATTAAGAATGATATTATATTTTTGGGAAATCCATGTGTATGAGTATCTTATATGCAGGAGTAAACGTCCAACAAGAGGCACATAAATTTTAGGACAAGTTTTCTAATACTTTTCTTTTTGAAGAGAGAAAAACTCCCCCCAAGGACAACAACATGTAGTAGGAGAAAAATGAGAGTCAACGACACTAGCATGTCTATAACTCCAAGTTTCATGTCCTCTTGGCAACCTAGATAGTGCATCCAGAATTCCTACATACATATAGATGATATAGAGGTCAATTCCCTTGAGGAGTATTGAGGATAAGAAACTTCTTCAAGGAGAAGACAATGTGTTTCTATAGTCAAGGGGAGTGCAGCAATTCTGATAGGCAGCTAGGGCTTGGGAGCGCAGCGACAGCTTGGGGGAGGGGTGCTTGCCACCGGTGTGCACTAGCCCGCTCCCCCTGGGCTCTTAATCGCCAGGTGTCAACGGGATCTAGCTGGAGTGGTGCTTCGACGCTGTTTTCTCTGCGGCCCCTTCTCCATTGAAGGTCTCGTTTCCAGATTTTGAGTCGGGACTTGGGGCTTTCGGTGGTGGACCGGCGTGGTGACCACGATGAAGGGGTTGGGCTAGTGCCAGCACTATCCTGTGGTTTCAGAGCCCTTCATACAATAGTGTGGAAACCTCCATTCTTGATCTCCATGACACCAGACTGCTTTCTTCTTCTCTCTTCCTTTCCTTATGGTTTCTAGGTTTTCTTCCTTTTAGTTTTTTTCTTGTTTTGCTTTGTGGCAGGCTCTTCTGCCCGTTTCTCGCCGCTCATCGACATTGTTGTCGCTATTTGTCGGCATTGTTGTTCTCTCTGTTTGGGAGCTATGAGTCTTGGCTCTTAATGTCCTCGATTTTTTCTGTTCAGATTCACTACTGGGTCTTTGGCTCTGCATGTGGCGGAAAATACTGGTCTGTATATTTTTCATTTGCAGGTTTTTCATCTCCGATCTATGCTCAGGTTGAAGGAATATATTATGAAAAGCTGCGTAAGTCAGCCTAGTGGAAAAGAGATCAATGCAGAAGCGTTCTATTATCATTCCAATATGAGTTTTGGGGATCGGATAGGCCTGCTCTTGATTGTATGTACTTCCAGAATCACTTTTCCTATGTGTAGATGCCGTATGGCTTTTCAGTAATGAAGATGTTCGGATTGCTAAAAAAAATAGCAAAAAAATGGTGGGAACAACAACCACATTGAATCTAGTTCGCAAAGTGCAAGTTATACACTAAAACTAGATGTGTCTAGTTGTTGGACAACTAGTGTGAGTCAAATTATATTATATATCCATTATATATCTTGAATATAATTACATTTTATGTCTATGAAAAATGTGTCGGTTAAGAGTTTAATTCTAAAAAAAATTATTTCTGATGCATCCCTTTCTCCAAAACCATATAGTGTACTAGAGCCCATGTTATATTCTTTATATGTCAGCTTGAGATTTAAACTGCAACCCATTTGTTGAATGAATAATATATAATTGTATCCATGCTAATCACCATCTATATTCTATAATACATTTATATTACATAAGCCACTGTGATGATTTTGAAATCATTATTTGGTAAATGTGGATATGGCAACTAGGTTATTGTAGTGAGTGCTTCTGATCTAAAACATGTAACTCATGGTATTTAAGTGTGATCAAAATATGTAACATGTATATGTCTTGCATGCCATGCCCCTCTCTATCTCTATATTGTCCATGCAAAACTAAATTTTAGCAATTATAATAGGAGGATGTATTGACATAACTGATGGAGTATGGTGGAGAGGAGAAGATCACTAAAGGAATACACCAACAAGAAAGTTTCTTGGATGGTTTTTGATGAATATGAAGTAATGAATCCATAAAAAATCAAAGAACTATCCAAACATGGAATCTAGTCGGGCCACAGGCTTGCCTATCGGCCATTTAGAAAACCTTGTACAGGCATATATATGGATATATTAGACTTGAATATCTTGGTTGTTTTCCTAAAGCTCTTGTTGGATCCTACTAGTTTCTATGTCATGTTTTATTTCTTCTGGTGATAATAGTAGTATATGATGTGTACATTATAGTAAATGTAATGGTAATTTGATAGATATGACCATTACATCAAGTCCCTTAATATAATATCAAAGTTGATGTTGCCTTCCATTGTGAAATATACATGAAAATCTTGATTGAATACATGTGGTCATGCCAAAGCGTAGGTCACCATCTATCTAGTGGAACTGTGATAATAAGTATGTGGATATGCCAAAGCAGGCTGCGTACCTTATTGTAATGACCTTCTCAGATGGACTTGACTAGGTAATTTAATATAATTAAGCATCTAGAGACACAAAGACAACATATACTTCTTAAGATTATTTATGATAAGGAGTTGCACAACCATGTACATGATATTTGTATTCAGTTAAATTGGTCATTGTTACATGCCTAAATATTTAAATTATGAGAGGTCATCTAAAGTTGACTTATAACTTTTTATATATTTTAGATCTTGGCTTAGTATAAGATTGTTCTTTGCAGTCTTCTTAATTAATAGTGAGGGCTATTAATTTTATCAAATAGTGGCATCATTATTAATTTAAGTACTAATTATATGTGAAATCAAATTAATTTCAAATCCAATTGTTGACTCGTGCAAATATTTTTGTTGTACATCTAGTGGAAAACATATACTAACTTCTCATTGAGAAAATTCCTTGACAAAGAAAAGTAATAACTTTCATTATTGTATAGTATATGGAGAATTTCTCTAACTCATGAGTGTAAAATCTTTGTCCTTTAAACAAAAGAACAAGAATAAAAAGCAAACCTAGAGTGGAAATGGATTCTAATTTTAAGATTATTGATGATGCTAATGATGTGAAGTGCTCATTTTGTGATCTGTGAATCATGATCTTTAGAAGCAATATGATACATGGGAGTTTTAGAGATGTCCACAGATAATAGGAATATGTTCCAAGAACAAGCAAGACAAGAGAGGTATGATGTCCCCAAATACCCTATTTAAGTAGATATGACTAAAGGTGGTCCACTTGGGTACCATGTATTCAAGTTGATTGGGTATGTAGAAATCATAGAGATAATTTGATTTCTCTTAGGCTAAGAGTTGGCCAGTGATGTAATATTACAATCATTTCTGGATTAATAGAGTCAGTTTGTCATGAACAAATTAAATTACAAGTCAAAGGTCAATGTAAAATCTAAGAAGACTTCAAAAAATAGCCAAAAATTCAAGCCACATTCACTTAAATCTAAAGGAGGAGTAGGTAAGGTAGGCAATTATCACCAGATTGGACATTGGAAAAGAAATTTCCCCCTTTACCTTGAGGAACTAAGGAAGGAGGAGGGGATATTGATTTCCACTTCAGGAATATATGTTATAGAGATAAAATTATCTACTTCATCTTGGGTATTTGAGACCAGATGTGGATCTCACATAAGATCTACTATGAAAGATCTAAAAAGAAGTAAGTCCTTACTAAAGGGAGAGGTGGATCTATGAGTAGCTATTGGAGAAAGAGTTGTTTCCACATCTATGGTTTATCTCTATTGTATGGGTCTATAATAAAGTCAGAGAGCTACCATTATGTACTTTCCATATATGGAATAATTAGTTGTGTATCTAATAAAGCATGGTCTACTTTCCTTTTCAAGAGATGAGATATTTTATAGCATTTCCCCAACATATTATAGTATTTACTTTTTGGATCTTCATATAAGTGTATATAACATAAATACCAAGATGTTAAAATTTGTTGACTTAGATAAAACTTACCTATATTACTTTCGTCTGGGGAAACTAATTGAGAAATGCATGTCTAGAATATATAAATATGGTAATCTGGACTCATTTGATTTTGAATCAATAGAGATACATGAATCTTGTTTATTGGGCATGATGACTAAATCACCCTTCATCAATAACAATGAGAGAAATATTGACTTACTATGACTCATACATACTAATTTTTGTGCTCCTTTTAGCACAAGTTCTAGAGGTGAATGTCAGTAGTTTATGACATATTTTCATGACCCAATAGATGTTGATATTTGTATATTATGATACACAAAATCTCATGAAAAGTTCAAGGAATTCTTGAATGAAGTACATAACCAACTTGGAAGTAGTGGAAAAGAACTTTGATCAGAGAGTGGTGGAGCATATCTAAGACAAGAGTTTGATGCCCTTATGAGAAACTATGGTATTGTAACACAGTTGACTCCACTTGGAACACCACAATGTAATGGTATGGTAGAAACAAGGAATGTCCCCTTATTGGAGATGGTGCAATCAATGATAAGTTAAGATAATCATCTAACTTACATATGGGGACATTATCTAAAAGCTACCCTCTTAAAACTTAGTTGAGTACCTTCCAAATTTGTTCAAAAGTCATCACATGAGATACGAAATATGAAACATCCTTTATGTCTTTTCTGAAAGTTTGAGGATGTGAAGCTTATATGGAGAATCTATTCTATGAAAAATATAGACCCACATTGAATAAAAAAAAATGTGTTGGATACCCTAAGGACACTTAGGGTTGTTACTTCTGTATTCCGTCTGGCAACAATGCACTTTTTCTCAAAATCGATGTATTCCTTGAAAAGGAATTAATTTCAAAGGAATCAATGGGAGCATTATAAATCTTGAAGAATTTATAGGCCAACAAGATAACATTGAATTGATGAAGGTAGGTGGGAAATAAGATAATCAAAAGATGTTGTGGAATCTCAAATTCATCATGCATTACAAAAACCTCAAAGTTCTAATAAGAAACATTTGTATATAGAGATATTTGGGTTTCTTGTAACTCAATGAGATAATTTGTTTTCATAGATGGTAATAAACCTGAAGGAATCTCGAGATTAGGAAATGCATCAGAATGAAATTTTCTAGAGACTAAGATCCATCTAATGCAACAAAACCTGATGAGGGTTTACAAGTTTATACCTTATCATGGAAGAGGTTCTAACAATTCAACATGTAACACTTGGTCTATATTTCAACCCTCCAATATAAATTTCTTTTGAATTTTGTCAGATCCACAATAAGAACTCAATTCTAATGTCTCTAACACTGTGAAAATCTTCTTAGGATCCATACAAAAAAATGATTTCCCTATGGCGCATCACAACAATCTATCATTGATTTTGTGTGGTGTATCTTTAGAGTCTATCATCCACTGGCACAAATCCCAAGGTCACAGAGGTGGCTCTATTGACACCAGACTTGATCTCAAAAGTTCCCACTGTGGATTGTGCCATTGTGAGGTGAATGTGTGTGGTGAATCATATTGCTTTGCCTTGGTGATTTTCTCCTCGATTTGCATGCATTATGGACCATGTTGTTCCACCATGAACACCTATGGTGAAATGCACTACTTTGATATCTCCTTGATTTTTGTTCTTATGGTGAAGAGGTTCATCGAAAACAAGTTCTCTATGTGAATTTGTCTCCGCATTATTTAGAACAAAATGCTCGAAGACCACCCACAATTTTATGTCTTCTCCTATCCCTTTTTTTCTCTATAATTTTTTGTTTGGATTTTCCAAACTTAGGAGGAAACAATGAGAAAATTTGAGTGTGTTCCATGACAATCTCTTATTATATCGTATATAAAGGAGTGCATACTTAGGGCTTCCCAAACACTATTTAACAAGGCTATGGAATCCTTCACAAAATGAGGGATTCTACAATGCATTGGGTTATGCAAAATGCACCATTTCTCTAGCCATGGTGTCATGCATACTCACCACTTTCCTTGAGGAGTGTGTCCTTGACTTACTAAAACTAATTTCCAATGTCTGGATCCATGTTTATTTCAAGGTCCTGAAACATACGTTCATGTACCTAGATTTGTTGTACCAATTACAATAAGGTTCAATTAAACCTTTATTCAAACTATCTAGATATGTGTGACCTTATAGGCATCATACTATGTTGGAAATGTATTCACTAATCACTAATATGGTCCATAATAAATGAGCGGTGTCTAGCCACATGTCATTGCTCCCATGTAGTAGGAATAGTTAGACAACACTAAACCATCAACCCCAAGTGTTGTCACGTTGTATAATGCTTTTGTCACATATATCAAAATTGAACAAAAAACATGGATATGTGATCCATATTATGTACAACCCAGGTTCCTTGATCTCCAAGTAGACTAGCAAGATACATATGAGCTCAGTATCATATACTGACTCACATGAGCATGGTCATACATTTTTCTAGTTTCACTTATCAAGAGGTCTTGGATATCGTTCCTGTTATATGGTAAGGGAAAATTCCTTCTACATCTCTCACCATGTATAACATGATTCACATCACACCCCATCATTGTCTTTATGGTAACCTTATTCAAGGACATGTTGGGAAGTGTAAAAGAATGATGAATGTCACATCACTATTGTACTAATTTTTGGTCCAAGGACCGCAACACCACTATTGCATTTGAGAGTTGATTATGTCTATCATGTGCTCTCAAGGCATATTTGTCTAGCATGCTTGTTCTCCAAAAAGTACCTATGTGTTTGGTGTGGTATCCAATACATGTGACCCAAGGGACATGATCATCAATCACCGCACATACTAGTCTGGTGTGTTAGATTGTTGTCCAATCCACAATAATACTTGACTAGGGACGTTTCAAAGAAAATTCTCTTAGCATCCACTAACATCTGATGTTCAATTCATGTACTTCATGTCCCATGTCTTTGAACCAATTATTATAAGTAAATTTATTGTGTAATTTATTTCGCAACATTTAAGTGTACATCAACAAATTGAAATTCTTCTTATTAATAAAATAAGAAGTACCAAATATACTTATAAACATTATCTAATGATCAGATTTTAGGGCATATACACCAATAGTCTCCCACTTGCACTAAATCCAATCACGCATGTATCTTATACCAACAAATCTAGCATGGCCATCATGATTTTGTTATGATAACGTTTTTGTCAAGGGATCATCAATATTTCTTTTTCCAGATACATGCTAATCTTCACATCCCCTTGCTCAATGATCTCTTGTATGAGATGGATGCATTAAAGAATATACTTACAATGGTGATGCAATCTAGGTTCCTTGGATTGTGAGATAGTCCTATTTTTGTCATTGTATAGTTTTACTTTGTTAGCAAAGGTGGGAGCAAATCCTAATTCGTTGATGAACAATTTCATCCATACAACTTCCTATGTAGCATGTAATGCAACAAAATAACGAACACCTATTGTAGAGTCAGATATTGTCTCTTACTTGGAACTTTTTCAGCTAATATCACCGCCATTAAGGTAAAACACATAACCGGATTGAGATTGATAATCATCTTTTTTTGGTTTGAAAGCTTGTGCTAGTGTAACCCCTTAAAACCAACTCTTCCTAACCTCCATATATCAACAATGCATCTTTCGTTCTTCTCAAATACATAAGGATGTTCTTGATTATAGCCCAATGACCTTCACCTAGGTCTATCTGATGTCTACTCATCATGCTCAAGGCACATGAGACATCTAGACATGTACATAACATTGCATGATAGATCTAACTGTAAGGCATTTGGAATCTTACTCATGCAGTCCCTTTCTTCCAACTATTTGGGACAGTTGGCCTTAGAATACTTACCCCGTGAGAGATGGGTAAGTTACCTTTCTTAGACTCTTGCATGTTGAACCATTTCAACACTTTGTCAGTTTATGCACTTTCACATAAGCCAAGAATCCTTCTATATCTTTCTCTATATATCTTTATACCTAAAATATAAGTGGTCTCTCCTAATTCTTTCATTGAGAAACCATTTTCCAACCACATATTCACCTTTTGTAGAGTTGGAATATCAATTCCCATGACAAGTATATGATGCAAATAAAATATGAGGAATACTACAATGATCCTACAAACCTTCTGGCAAAAACATGGCTTCATTCTTGATAATTAAAGCCAAACTCTTTTGACTGATTCATCAAAACTAATATTATAATTTTTGGATGCTTGCTTCAATCCATAGACTGAACTTTACAACTTACATACCTTTACAGTATCCTTTGAAGATGTAAAACCCTCATGTCATTTTATATACACATCCTAAAGTAAATTCTTATTTAGGAATGTGGTTTAAATATCCATCTACCTGATCAAATAGTCATGGTATGCTATAATGGATAACATGATCCTAGTTAAGTTGACCATGGAAATTGGTGAGAAAGTTTCATCATGGTCAACACCTTGAACTTGTTTAAAAGTGTTAGCCACCAGTTTCCCTTTATAGGCCTGGACATTTCGATCCATGTCAGTCTTCTTCTTGAAGACCTATTTGCTAACAATGGGTTTTACCCCTTTAGGTGGTTCCAACAAGGTCCATACCTTGTTGGTATAAATGGAGTCCATTTCATATATAATGGCCTCAAACCATTCACCAGATTCTGGTCTCTCTATATATTCCTTGTAGGCTATTTTCTCAACCTTATCCATGACAAACACCCCACAATCTTTAGTCATAAGTAATTTGAATCTCTATGTCTCATGGTCATTCTTACTAGATCTATGAGGTTCTTATATATTTTGAGAGGGATGATACGCCACAACAACTTGTGGTGCCTCTTCATGTTCCTCTCAGATTCATTGTCATTTTGTGTATCTTGAACTACTTTGAATTATATTATCTTTCCACTGGTATTCCTAGATATAACTTCTTTTCTAATAAGGTATCAGTTCTAGAAACAAACACATTGTTCTGAGAAAGAATATAGAACTAGTATCATTTGTTTTTCCTAAGATACCCCTCAAAATAACAAGTAAAATTTGAGTACCAATTTATTAGGGATTGAATGCTTTACATAAGCTTCACAACCCATATATTCATGAAAAACATGTGGAGAGCTCCCCAGTACGTACTGATACGATGTCTTTGGAACTGACTTAGAAGGAGCATGATTAAGTGTCAACATCTTGGTTTCTAGAATATGTTCCTAAAATAAAATAGGAAGTCTTTCTTGTCTCATCATATACCTCACTATGTCTAACAATGTGTCATTTCATCTCTATAAATTGCCACTATGTTTTGGTGTTCCTAGTGGAGTTAATTGTGATACAATGCCACACTCCTTGAGAAAGTCCTCAAACTCTTGGCTCTAAATATTGACCACCTCAATCAAATATAATCAACTTGATTTTCTTTCCAAGTGGGTTCTCTACTTCATTTTTTAGTACCTTGAACTTTTGAAAGGATTTTGATTTGTGTTTCATGAGATACACATATATATATCTACTAAATTCACCAATAAATGTAATGAAGTATTAATACCCTCATTTAGAGGTTGAACTGAAAGGACCACATACATTAGTTTGTATGAGTTATAAAAGTGCCCTCTTTACAGAAAATTTGCCTTTACCATCTTGACAAATAAACATGATTTGCATGTCTTAAGAGATTCAAAATCAAACGTGTATAAGTATTCATCCTTATGATGTTTAGAAATGTACTTCTCGTATATATGTCCCAAGTGAAATTGCCAAAGATATGTCATATTTGAGTTAGACATTTTAATCCTTTTGGTATTTAGGTTATAAATATATGTCTTGAGATCTAACTTATAAATATCATAAGACATCAAAGAACTACCATAAAATTATCATCCAAAATTACAAAGAAAATTCCATCCTTCATCATGAATGAAAAACCATTTTTGTCCAAACAAGAAACTAAAATATTATTTATATTTATGGTATGTACGTAGTAGAAATTATCTTGTTCTATTACAAGATTATGCTCCTACTTCCATAGAAAGGACCTTTCCCCCACTAGTAGCCCGTAGTTCCACAACTCCCTTCTCAAGGGATCTACTTCTTTTCAGATCTTACACACTAAAAATGTGAGGTCCATATTTTAGTATCCAATACCCATGTTGGAGAAGTAGATTAGATAATTTCAGTAACATATATACCTAAGTTGGAGATCTCTATACCCTTTGACTTCTTAAGTTTTTCTAGATGGACTTGAATTTTTCTTCCAATGTACAAGCTTATGATAGTGGTAATAAATTCCATTCTTGCACACATCTCTCTTTTCCTTCAGAGAAGAAGACTAGGACTTAGGCTTAGAACCCTTTTTAGCCTTTTATTTCCCTTAGTCTTTCCTTTCACTGGATTGACCATTAACACAAATCCATTCTTGATTTCTTTGTGTTTATTTCAGAACCTCACAACATGTTGAGTAGTTTTGGCATGGATTAACCACTTCACTCATGTTGGAGTTCATGACAAACTAGTAATAAGATTTAGGCAATGATTATAGAATCACATATGTTGCCAACTCTTGATCCATGGGGAAATCCATTCTCTCTAGGTTCTCCAAATTAGCATCAATCTTGAGAACATGAGGACCATTTACATCTCCCCCTATCAGCTTTTAGTGAAATAATGCCTTTGATATGTCCTATCTCTCTTGTCTAGCTGAACCTTCATATAATCTTTTGAGATGCTCAATTATTTTAAAGCCATCCATGTTCTTGTGTTGCCTTTATATGTCAGACACCATGGTAGTTGGCATGAGGCATGCCACATCATTGAAATTATAATGATACATATGGAATGCAACCCTTTTAGCCTTCGGTGCACTAGGAGTGGGTTCTTCTAGAAAATCATGATCTACTAAATCAAGCCTATGCTCATGGTTGAGAAAAATTCTCAAGTTTTGGTACCAGTCCACAAAATTTGTCCCACTACTTTTGTCCTTATCAAGGGCCAATCACAAGGGAAGGTTTGTGTTATTATCCATGTGATCTAAAAAAGAAAAATGAGTAGGAATTAAAATTTGATTTGAAAAATCTTTGTAGTTAATTAGGATTTTATTTAAATATTTAATCCCACTATATTTTTTAATTAATAGCCCTCACTGTCAATCTGAAAAATTACTACAAATAATGTTTGGTCTACCAAGGTCTATATTTCATTGAATGACTAATCAACTTTGGCTGACTACTCACGACTCAATTATCTAGATAGAAAACTTCATCCAATTGCGTCACATGCAACCCTTGGATGGATGAGGAAAAACTGTTGTTAAATTTCATTGTATGGAACACCCATCCGCATAAGCACTTAATACTATGTCGTTTACTAGTTATTCAAACTTATTTTCCACACCAATAAGAGTGCATACCCTACTTTGCAATACCCACCCTTTTACCACACACCTCACCAAGATAAATAATGCACCTTGATTTTATTAGCCCATATTCATTGTTAGAGGCCTTGGTGTGTATCACATGTTGGACGAAATCTCATGTTTAGTGGTTAATGAGGGATTTGGTACAATATATATACATATCCACTCAACAAATATGTATACATTATATATCACATATATAAATAAGCACCACAAGTGATAAAGATAAAAATGTGATTGTATTAGCATCCTAGCACAATGTTTCAAAAATAATAGAATATTAAAGCCATCCAGGCTTTCCTACATCACATGCTTAAACAAAAGATGATAAACCCAATTTTTTGCATTCTTCAATAACAAGTTTTTATGAATGTCTAATCATCATATTTTTTGTTGCATTTTAGATTTAATTTTGCATACATTGTTTGCATTCTACTCAATATTTCACTTATTTTAAGTTGTCTATAGTTTATGAAAATTGTTTAGAATTTAATATATTTTTAGTTTAATGCAAGTAGAAGATAGAAGTATCCCACCATGAAATCCCAGGACAATGATAAAAAATTGCATATCCTCACTCCTCGAATCTGAAGATTGGAGTGATAATCATTGAAGAATATATGGTGACTCATATGACCATAACTTTTACATACAAACTCAGAATTGGATGATTTAGAAGACATTGAATGCACAATTGAACTACCTTCAAAAGGAATATACATTTAATTTAGGATGATTGAGAGATATTCCCTTAAATTACCATCTTATCTAGGTGATCTACTTGTTCGTAGAAGAATGGGTAGAAAAACTGAACAACCGATTAGTAATTCTGATCATCCAATCGTAATTAGTTCTAAATTGAATAGTAACTACAAGAATTTTTATACACTTGTCATTGACCGAACACCTTTTTAGAGTCACAAATCTACCTATATGGGAAATCCTTATCTGGAAGCGGATCACCCGACCATAATGTGGGTCTCCCGATCAACAATTATACATCAATAGTAAAATGTCTTTAGATTCCACATCCACATTCAGATGGGATGACCAACCCAAAATTACCTCCTAAACTCTTGTGATGGAAATCTCCTACTGACAGTCGATGGATTAATTTAGATGGATCAAATATTTTATAGGAAGATAGAGAAACACTTGAGGGAGGTTCAAGGAAAGGGTTCATACATATTCTATCCCATCCACAACCCTACATATCACCAAGAAAGGTTAGAAAAAAATATGCCAATTTGATGTGAATACGCACACCATCTTAGATATGGACCAGAGATGTAGATATTATTTGGGAGTTGTGACAAGAACACTGAGCTTCTCCTTTATAATGCTACTTTCTTCATGAGCTTCTTTTTTCTTTCTAATTTTGTAATAAAAAAGATTAGGGAGTAGATCTTTTATTGCGGTGTGGGGTTTATACCATCTTACCATATCTTGTACTCTTCATTATACATTGTTAATTATATGGATTTTTAGATTGATTATCTATTGATTGATATTATGCTCTATAGATTAGATACATGTTCTGCATGATTGTTAAAATCCTAAATGTAGAGACATTCGAATCTAGAACTAGAATACTAATCTACATCATTGAATCTCAGATGAGATCACAGAAGGGAGTTCTCCAGAGCAAAGGATTAAGGTATGTATATAAAATTATCTTGAGCATAATTGGAAATATCCTTGTGAAGTCCAAGGATATTAAATTCCTTGGACCCCATATGAATATCTATATGATTGAGCATTGTAAATTGAGAGAGTGGATATCTAGGCAGTGATGTTGAAACTATCATCCTGATAATTTTATCATAGTTTCAAAATCATTTCATTCATAGTTTGAATTTATTTATTTCTTTTTAATTTAGTTAATCATCCATCAACTTGATCTATCATAGTTAATCTCTTTTCTAATTAAGTTGAAAATTAGTTTTTTTTAAATAAATATTGTCATTTGCTTTTGATGTAAAGTTGTAGTATGATAAGACTCATCCACTTACACGTGGTGATAATTTCATGTTAGATTAGATAAAAACTTAGGGAATTTTCCTTAGGTGAATTTCTTGTTCTGTAAATCTAGCACACCAAATGTTGGTGTCATTTCCTATGCCATTTTTAATCTATAGAGATGAAGTTAGTATTTTTTTCTTTCAAGTTTGTTTTTGTAACTGTATTGATTTTGTAATTTTTAATTTTTATAATTTCTTAATTTCTCTTGGTGACTTTTAGTTTTTTAACTCCTTAGTTTATTTTGTAATTGTTAGAATGCTTTGTAAACAAAACGTTTATCCATAATTGTTTTTAGCTTAAGTTTGTTACTTTTTTGTCCATAAGATTTGGTAATTTATTGTTTATATTCTTTTATAGAGAAATTTTTTTGTATCTTCATTCATCAGATGATTTTTCTCTAGAGTCTGATACTCAAATTGTATATATTTTAGGCACTCATTTTAAATGGAATGGTCAACACCAAATATTATACAATGTAGGAAATGTGGTTGCTTTAATAGTTATATGTGGGTCTACCAAGAATATACTTTAAAAGTTGAAGTACTAATATGTTTGATCATCGCCAAATAGAATTCTATGATCAACACTGAGTTTAGGGTCGTCCTGAATTGACTCCACAAGCCCAAGCTATCATTCATAGGATCAACCTTGAGCAAAATGATAGACTCCCTTAAAGAGGGATATGATGCAGACTACAATCAACTATATTTTGGGATATACTATGAGGAACCATTCTATGAAGATGATTTTCTTAAAAAGGTAGGCGACAAACAACAATGTTTTGGGATATACATTGAAAGCCTTACTATGTTGATTTTTACCCACCTAACAAAGGGACATGATGGATGCCCTCTTAAATATGTTAGATGACCAAAAACTTCTAGACGATGGAGAAGCCTGAAGCACAAAATTGGAGGCACAACTAAAAGAACAACTCTTCATGAAGTAGTATTATTTGTCAGTCTGAAAGCTCACTAAGGATGATCGAGTTTGGCACTATCAAGCGGCCACTATGTTGATGTATATTCATCAAGTGACTACCATCAACTATCCATCATTGTAGATGATTATAGTGGATTCATCCTTCTTCATGTCCACAATGTAGGATATATATGTCCTATACTATCCTAAAATTATTATATCATATGTAAGAGAAACCTCAAGTTACATTCAAGGGAAATAAGGTGGGAATCCATACACATGGATTCAATAGAGAAGGTACAACATTAAATCCATCTAAAGAATTTCTAACAATTAACTACAAGTAATAAAAACAATCCTAATTAGGGTTTGGCCATAGTCATGCATCACACACCAAACAAAACCCTTCTGAGGTGTTACTCATTATATATATGTATATATTTATGTATATATGTGTATGTATATATATGCATATATGTATATATACATATCTATATATATGTATATATACATACATATACATATACATATACATATATATATATATATATATTATCATATCATAACATGATCATAATGATATTAATTGGGACATTCTCATTATTTGGATTTACACATAAATCAATTTCTCACATGAAACATACAAGCTATCATTATCCAAATAAAAAAAAACTCAATTCAAAATTGAATATTCTGTAAAATTCATTACACATAGTTCTTGTACCATTGTAAGAATCTCGAGAGGAAAAACACAATGGAATAAAATTCTTTTGAGACTCCTTCAAATAGGAACCATCTAATGCAATAAAACTACAATGGAGCTTGCAAGTTTATATCTTATTGTGAAAGACATTGCAACGACTCAATTTTTAATTCTTGGTGTAGATTTAGACTCTCCAATCAATGTATCCTTTAAATTTCACTAGATTAGCAATCAAAAGTCATTTTTGATGTCTATGGCAATCAGAAAATCACCTTGGGATCCATGAATAAAATTAATTAATCATACGCGCATCAAATAAACTCGATGTATATATTCACTGAAGGATCCTTGAATTCTGTTGGTGACTGAAACATATCCCAAGGTCATAGAGTTGGATATGTTGACCTTAGATCTGATCTCAAAGTTTCCACTGGAAGATTGCACATTCTATGGTTAACATGTATGTCAGATTGCATTGTTTTACCCTAGAGAATTTCTTCACAATTTGCATGCCTAGATGATCGTGATATTCTATAGCGAACACATGAGGCTGAATGCACTATTCCACTATCTCCTCAATTCATATGCCACTATTGAAGATCTTTGATCAAGACAAATCCATCGTGTGAGCTCATCTCCATGGTTCCATACAAGCGCTCAAAGATGGCCTAGAGTTTATAGTTTCTACTCTCCCTCTTTCTCTCTCTAAGTTGATCTTAGGGTTTCTCAAACCTTAGAGAGAACAATTAGAAGATATGAGTGTGTACCATGATGACATCCTCTCACATCATATATAGAGGGGCGGAGAGTTAGGGTTTCCCAAACTATTTGTCCAGGATATGGACTCCACCATGGAACAAGGGATTTTGCCATGCACTAGGTCTACAAAATGCACTTCTCTATGAGTCTTGGTGTCATGCCTTCTAACCTCATTCCTTGAGGGGCGTATCCTTGACTTAGGGAAACTAATTTTCAGTATATGAATCCATGTTTATTCCTAGGTCCTCAAAACTTACTTCCACATCTCGGGATTAATTGTAACAATTACAATAAGGTCCAATTTAACCTTTCTTCAAGCTATCTCTATGCATGTGACCCTGTAGGTACCATACTATGTTGGAAATAGATTCACGAATCAATATTATGATCCATAAGAAATGAGCGGTGTTTAGCCAGACATGTTTGCCACCCAAATAGTAGTATTAGTCCAACAAGACCAAACAATCAATGACCACTATTGACATGTTTTATAATCCTTTTATCACATATATCTTGATTTAACTAGAGGAACAGACACATCATTCTCATTATGTTTAATCCAGGTTACTTGATCTCCAATTCGACTACCAATATTCATATGAGCTTAACATCTAATATTTACTCACATGGGAATAGTTATGCATTTCTCTAATATCACTTATCAAGGGGCCTTTTATATCTTTCCCTCTATACAGGATAGACATATTCCTTCTACATAACTCACAACACAAAACATGATTTTCATCACACTCAATCACTACCTTTATGGAAACCTTCTTCAACATCACGTTGGAAAGTGTCAAAGTAGATGATTGTCACATCACTATTCTTGTTACTTTAGGTCAAAGGACAACAACACTACTATTTTATTTGAGAGTTGATTTTAAATATCATATAATGGTCCATGAATCACTCTCAAAGTGGGTCTACCTAGAACACTCGTTCTCTAACAAGTAATATGTGTTTGACTTGGTATTGAATACCTATGACCCATGATATATATTCATCAGTCACCATAAATACTAATCTCGAGTGTATTATTGTTGTCTAACCCACAAAAATACTCGATGAGGATGTTTTAAGAATATTTTTCTTAGAATCCATAAAGATATTATTTTCAAGTCACGTACATGAAGTCAAATGGGTTTGAACCTACTATTATTAGGAAATTTATTATTCACACTTGTTTCACAAAATTAAGAACACTAATTACAATCTAGCCCATGGGTAATAGCAAAGTTCATACATATATTTACCTCATGTGTAAGTCATTGAAGTTTAGAAGTGTAATCTACCCTATAATTTGTTCTTAAGGCAATTTTGGCTATTGCTTCAGCAATAATATTGAACGATCTATCAAAAAAAAATATTGAAGGAGTGTGGTATGCAAGATAGATTTGAGAAATAGATGTTGTGCCAAGAGTTTGAAAATTTTTTATATAACTTGAACTTTGGAGGGATAGTAATTTCATTGTTACCCATGCTGACTAATTGCTTCAAGTAAAATGGGATAGTTAATTTTATTAGTTTCATATCTTGGCATAGCTGGGAGAGCTTGAAATTCAGCTTCAAGGGAAGTAGAAGCATGACCTGGTAGTCCACACCTCAGATGCACTGCCTATTCTTGTTTAACATGGATCCCATGGGTACATGCACCATTAGAAGAGTTGAAGGCCGCATCACTAAACACAAAGAATTGCTTCTCTATGAGATCAGTAACACAATGAGGGTGGCAAGTGGTGTTTCCCTCCCCTTGGAGTGACATGATGGTGTTGGAGTGCTTAATGATGAACCGGTAAGATTGGAGGCAGGTTGCACATTTATTTTGTACATTAATATTGCATTAATCAAATTTTCATCAATAAATGGTATTACCTTTATTAATTAAATCAAAAAGTAAAAAATATCCCTATAGACATCATCTAATGATTGGCCTCTAGGTAATACACACCAAGAAAACCAACGACCTAAAATGAGTCTATTGAGGTACCATATTCTAGTAAATGGCTTGAGGCAATGAGATCTAAGACAACAAAGTATGAACTTTGGTGGATAAACCTGAAAGGGTAAAAATGGATCTTCAAGAAGAATATTTACATGGATGTTACTATACAAACATATAAAGATCTATTGATTGCAATAGATTTTAGACAAGTTTAAGGTGTTGACTATGACAAATTGTTTTTACCAGTAACCATGGTTGAATCCATCAAGAACATGCTTGCCATTGTAGTTTATCATGACTATAAGATCTGTCTAATGGATGTTAAAACAACTTTCCTTAACTAGAATGTTCTACCTAACATGTAAATGATGCATCTTGAAGGTTATAACTCCCCAAGTGAATCCAATATAGTTTGTAAGATACAACAGTCAATCTATGGATTGAAGCAAACATATAGAAGTTGGAATATCCATTTTGATGGGACAATTGATTTGGCTTTATCAATAGTGAAGATGAACCTTGTGTTTACATGAAGATTAGTAGGAGCATAATTGTAATTCTTTTATTATATTTATATGACATATTATTAATGGGAAATGATACCTACTCTAGATCAGTTAAAATTTGGTTTGACAATATCTAAATAATGAAGGACTTAGGTAGACATCTTATATTCTCGAAATCTAAATCTATAGAGATAGATGTAGAAATCTTCTTGTCCTAAGCCAAGGTACATACATAGAAAAGGTGCTGAAGAGATTTAACATTCAAGATTCCAAGAGAGGAAACTAACCCATGTCTCATGGAATAAGTATTTCTATATCTCAATGCACCAATTTTTATGGAGAGCGGGCACACATGAGTAAGATTCTATATACATATACAACTGAATCTATCATGTATGCAATGTTATGTACATGCCCATATGTCTTATATTATTTGAGCATCACAAAAAGGAACCAGCCAGCTCCCATCACTAGATTTTTATCAGGAATATCTTGAATCACTTTATAAAATAAACAAAAAAATATTATTTGATATATGTTGGAGAAGAAGAGTTAGTTGTAAAGGGTTACAATGATGCAAGCTTACAAATTGATAAAGATAGTTACTTATCACAATCATGTCTTGTGTTTTCCCTAAACAGAGGAGTTGTGAGCTAGAATATTTCCAACAAAGAGGCAATGGTTGATTCTATAGTGAAAATTGAGTATAATTCCACAAGTAATGCAACAAAGGAAGGAGTATGGATCAAGAAGATCATTAGTGAACTTGGGGTGGTACTAACTATTGAGTATGCAATAGAGATTTACTATGAAAATAATGGAGCCATTACACATGCTAAGAAACCCATATCACTTCACCATTCCAAGAAAACAATACAATAATATCATCTTGTATGAGAGATTTCACAAAGAGGAAATGTAAAGATTTGTAGAGTACCAACTAAATGCAATCCCTTGACAAAAACAATTCATAGAATAATCATGATGGTCATGTTAAATCACTTGGATTCTATTCATGAGTGATTGGATCTAGTGCAAGTGGAAGAATATTATTTTTATGCCCAAAGATCCATCATGAATTAACGTAATAGGGATATATTTTATATTATTTGATTATTAATGAAGGAAATTCCACTTATCATGTTTTTTATTAAGATAATGAATAGATATAATATTGTCCTATGAATGTTTTGAGTGAATGACATATGGTTTGCTTTGAGGACCGGAACATGAGATTGGATATATAATTAGGAGCATCAATTCTTCTTACGTCTCTAGTTAGTTATATTGTGGATATTATAGGACAACAATAATACATAACTCTAGAATATATGCTGAATGTTGAATATTACTCTTTGGGCATGATATTAGATATTAATTCAGTTACATAAGCACTTGTTAGACAACATGTTTTGGTGGCCAGATGCACTTTGAGAATTACACATGGAATCCATGTCATGACAAGTCAATCATATATCTATGTGAGTAGTGTTGATTGTTCTCCTTTGACCATTAGTTGGTACAATTTGTTTAGTGTACTTATACACTACTTTACATGAGTCTGAATAAGGGTTTCCTTATAGGTAGTCATTAGATCCAAATGAAACTTCTATATTAGTATCAATGATTTAGATCGAATTTTTCCCCTCCTTTTGAATAATATTCGTCCACTTCATAAGTGAGACTATGAATGAATGACCATGCTCATGTCAGTCTAATTTGATATTGAGATCACAGTGTACAAATATTCAATTCTAGTTCATTAAACATATATTAAATGTTAGGAGCATGACTACTACATGCTTCAATTTCATTGTGGATATCGATGACGAAGAGATTATACAATCATGGTAACATTGGTCACTTTATAACTAGAAGCTGTTCTCCAAGTTATTATATTACTTGGGTAGATATGATGTGTTGTTTGATAAGAATATTTTCTTGTGATGTGTTAAACATCACCTCCGACGATAAGAACCTACATGTCCACACACATAAAGATGCATAGACAAATTTTTATGTTTGTATTCACATGTATGATTACAATGGTTATGTGTCATGGACATGCTGATTTCTACTGAATGGAGTGATTGTGAAAGCTAGCCAACCAACTAGATGGTTAGGATCAATTGATTGGATTGAGTGTCAATTCGTGGACCGATCACTAGTTGGGTAGGTGGTCAAGCTACTGTTGGGAGAGTCCAGTTTTTCAATTGATTGAAATTAGGAATGAATAAGAATTAGAAAGACTTGATTGATTTGGAATTAATTGAGACACTCAAATTAGAATAGGGCTTTCTGAATGAGTAAATAGATGACTGGATAGTCCAATCAGACAACTTTATTAGTCAGCCATCTGATTTAGTAATGAACCAACCGAATGGTAACATTTTCTAAGTTTACCAATTTTATTTTGATTATGACTTGCGATTAGTAACATGATTGGATTTTTGGGAAATCTAATCCCATGTCTCTCTTATATAAATAGGTGTATGTTTTAAGGGAGACACACACATTGTTAGACAAGGTTTCTAAGAGTTTTCCTCCTATGGAGAGAAAAATTCACCCCAAGGACAAGAACCTATAGTAGGAGGAGAAGGAGATCAAGAAATGATAGCACATTGAGGTCTCTAAATTACACTTTCTCTTGGTGACCAAGGTGGTTCATCATAAGTTCTTGAATCCATGTGGAAAATGTAGAGACTGAGGCCCTTGGGTGGAGTCTTGAGGACAAGCAACTTCTTCAAGGAGAAGATACGGTGTTGTTGTGAAAACAAGGATGCAATAACAACTGCTACTGATCCAAATATGGAAATGCAAGTTCTACACTAACATAAAACTTATCTATTTATTGGACAATTAGTGTATGTCATGATATATTCTATATCCATTATATGATTTTTTTGTCTACGATGAATCTATTGGATAAGAGTTTTTGTTTGGAAAATTTTTATTTTTCTATTGCACGTCTTTACCCAAAACCCTATAGAAGAAACCATCGATAAGGAAGGTGAGACATGGCTACAAGAATCCCGTAGAAACCTAGGGGATCTATGTTGGAAGATCTATATGGGGATGTAGACTTGGTGGTGTGGTGGAGGTTGAATTTTTGTACTAGACAAATGTCAAGTGACTTGTAAAAAATCAAGGGATGCCTAAGGAAGTATATACACAAGAGGGGATTTAGATGAGATGATAGAAAAGTTGGATCTCTATATGATCTCTAGAAGATGAAGTGTAGGTGTCAGAGAAGACATGACATTAGAACATAGAGAGGAGGAGATTGCAACAATCTATAAGATGGTGGAGGAGGTGGGGAAAATAATGATGTTGAATCTATAGATCTTTGACAATAATAGTGGGGTGAAGAGGAAAACAAAGAAGTGGTAGGAGCTATGGTGCAGAAAGAAAAAGGAGAAAGAGAGAGTGCTAAGGAGAAAGGGGGTACAAATTGATCAAACCAAAAACAAGAGAAAGGCTTTAATGTGAAACATGTGAACCATACCAATAATATTGTGTATATAAATTAAGGAATAGTGGAAATAGAGACCTCAAGATGGCAAGTAGTAGGGACATCATGTACATCTTAGAGGAGGCAAAATATGAGAATACTACTGATGGACCCACAATCAAGGGTGGAAGGTATGAGAATGATGAGAATTTCATCAAAGAATAATACAAATAGATAATAGAGCCACTCAAAATCCCTTTCTTTGGGTGTACAACAATTTATAATCCAAACAAAGGTGTAAAAATGTAAAGGGAAAAGCAAAGGGAAATGTTGCAGTGAGGAAAATTAGGTACATGGAAAGAGGAAGATGTCCTAGTCCATCCTGAAGAAAATGGAAAAGAAACACAACAAAATATAACTTGTAAAAATAAAGCCCTATAATCTAGTAGTGAGACATAGAACATGGGTGGGAATAGAAATAGAAACGTTGGTATATCTTCCATTGAATACATCAAAAATAACCAAGATTTTATGGGAGAAAAGGAAAATGTGGAGGGGACCAATCTACATGTGGTCACAATACATGAGTATTCCACCAAGTAGCAAGTCTTAGAGGTGTCCAATCCATGAAGACAAAGGAAAATACTGAGTTGAACTGTTAGGGATTGGGCAATCCTAATGCAAAAAATGCACTATGATCCACACATTAGAGTGAGAATTTGAGCTTGGTTTTTATCATGGAAACATTGTTTCCAACAACAAAACTGAAAAACATAATACAAGTTGTGGTTTTCTAGATGGTCTTTGTATCTCTAGCATGTGAATAGAAAAGTGTATATTGTGAAATTGTGGTACTTTCAACACCATGTGGATAGAAAAATTAAGTATGGTAGAACAAATTCCAAATGGAGGGAGTTGGATATTTATGTCTCAGGAAATAGGCACAAAATTTTCTTATTTGAGAGATGATAAGGACTCTATGCAGAGTTCAAGTCCGCCCAATCTTTTCTTCATGGATTTTAAATAGAATGTCAGAAATGATGAGAATAAAGGTTGAATGATAAAACGAAAATAATCCATGCAGACTTTATGTGATGTTATTGATGATTGTAAATTATTGGATTTGAGATTTGTTGGATAACTTTCATACCTTGGAGATCGGGAAGTACAATGGATACGCATGGAATAACACCTATACATAGTCTTAGTTTGTGATATTAGGAGAAATATTTTACTCTCCATGTATGGTATAACATATTATGTTTCACCAATTTGGTCACAAACAACTAGTTATTGTTGTAGAGAGAGGTGACAAAAGAGAAGAAGAACACTGTGACATTTTCTTGGACAAATGTGGAATGTTGAAGATTTGTGTGGGGAAATTGTGGGTGTTCATCTAAAAGCATTTCTTTGGTGGATAAAATTGATGGGGTTGGATAGAAACTTTACTCTTGGGTAGGAACCCAACTTGGGGATCTCAAGGAAAAATTAAAGGGCATGAGGAACAACTAGCTGAGACACAAATGAGACTATATAATAATACAAATCTTCTTATGTGTGACAAGTTGGTTAATGATATATAGATGTAGCTTAGAAACGACAAAGCTTCTGGTGAGATAGAACTTGGTTGAAAGAAATTGTAATAACCTCAAATTTTGGTAAAATTGAATAATATATTGGACTATTAGTATTGTTGGTGGAATAATAATTTTAATCACATTTGTGGCATGTGTGCTTGTAGCACAAGGAAATATATAAAAATGGTTTTGTATACTGGTTAATGATAATGGCTTTTTGTTGTCAAATCCAAGTCATAATAAAAGTCAAGATTTCCATATAAGGGAAAATAAGGAGAATATGTTTAATTGTTTTCCAAACAAAATACCTTGCCTTTCCCCTAATACCACTTAATGTTTGAAAAGAAAGGTATCTTTATAAGATAATGGAAAAAGGTATATCTTTTGATGGAAAGGTATTGATTGCTTCTTTTCCTTAAACCAAATTCACATCACATGATAGTGGTGGTTTCTGACAGATCTATATAGAGAATAACCATGGGTTTTATTAATAAAATGATTACCCACCTTTTCTTGGAAGCCAAATAAAGAAAAGAATATATAAGTTTCCTAAAAGAAATAGGAAACATGGTTTAAAGAAAAGGAGAATTTTGTTATATAAAAGGTAACCAATGAACCACGATTATGAAGTATAATAGGAAAAGATTGTGATAATTGCTTTAAATGATGTACAATGGAAAGGGATAAAAGAACAATCTAGAATGTAATAAATTCCCATGATTTATATACATGATGGCTTTTTTTATATGAAGTTGATAAAGGAAATACTTGAAGGGAAGGTAGGGATACATGTTATTTATCAAATATGCTCCTGGTGACAATTGTACATGCCCTACTCATAGGTTCTTGCCATAATTGTGAGAAAGGGAGAGAAATAAGGACGAAGCAATCGTTTGTATGGCAATGATATAGACAATAGAAAGTAATTGGTTTTAGAAAGGGGCTTGACTCTTTCTCTCTTCCTCCCTTTTTAATAATTAGGGTAGCTTGAGGAGTCTGTATAAATAGAATCCTTTGGAGTGTAGCATCCAACTGCCATCGTGCACCAGAAGAACTGCAGATGGTTCTCGTCCACCATGGATCCACCCTACGGCAGCATGTATGAAGCCAGTAGATATTGGGACCGCAAGAGGTTCCTTAGAGAGTGCCCGAACAACATGCTTCCTCCGTCTAGCAACGAACACCCCCGCCGCCAGTTGCTAGATGAGTTCCAAGTCGTTTCGACAACTAGGAGGCAACCCAAAGATTCAAGCTCTGGATCCTTCGCCCTCACCAGAAGGAGCTTGCGGGAAGCATCTCGTGAATCCCAGTAGCACCATGGACTCCGCCCCTTTATCCTTGTATCTATAAACCTCGAGTGGATAGGACCGACCCACAGTGAGCCAGCGCTACGCACACGACAACCAGGGCACGGAGAAGATGATGCCGCCGGTGGTTCATAGCTCAACCAGGAAGAGACAAGGGTGTGATGGAGAAGGAGATCCGAGAGGATGACTCCCTGGCTCCATGAAGTTTCCAAGACAACTTTGATCTACTCTGTGTGGAGAGGAAGCGATCATGGCCCTCGAGTACCTCCTTGCTAGGGTGCAGCGCTGGGGCAGAGCGGAGCGCCGTCCACCCAGCCTGGGTGCCTCCATCATATCTGAGATCGTCCACAGGTCCGGCAGGATCCCAGGAAGTGGTACCTTCATGGCTCGATCATCGGCCACCCAGGACCAACGGGTCTGCGACCAACAGGTGCTTCGCGGTGTGCATCGCGAACAGGGAGGGGGCGACGTGAGGTTGGGGATGAGGTCGAGCAAAAATACATGCATGCCCCGAGTTACTGTTGGCCAGGTAAGGGCATAAAAGTCTTTAACTACTAAATTAAAGGGGGCGTCGAGTTGTGTTAAGTAAATATGGGATGCTGACGTGTCAGCACGTGATTGGTCCTAATCAATTTGTTCATGCAAATAATGTACATAATTATTGGTAACTCTGTTCATAATAAGTTATACATGAAACTTGCTCAGAAAAATGATAGCAATCCAAATAAAATACTATCAGAACATGATTATGCTTCCTGTTCTAAAAGTATGTACAATACATGTTCTAATGTGTTTAATGTAAGGGAAAGCCTAGTTTTGGTTAATATGATGCTTAATTGGACATAATCATTTATGTTAATCTAATGCCTGATCTAGACATGTATAATGAAGAAATCCTATATAACGAAGAAATCATGTATAATGATGAATAATGGATGATTCTAGATTAGTAATCTTATTCATGCTATTTAGGGTGTTAAAATCAATGTCAACATCTTGCTATGATCTAATGCTGATAATGTAATCTAGATGTCATGAATAGTTTAATGTGCTTAGGTTGATGATTAGGGTTTCACCTAATATGCATAACTAGATTTGTAATCTTAGAAACCTTAATATGATGGAATTAGGGTTTGTAACCCCAATCCCTAGTTCAAACACGAGATAGCCCTAAACCCTAGTTTAGGAGCGGATTTAGATATCATTAATGTAGCGTGAATACATGGTGACACATATGTAGTATGTATATTTCAGATTGAATGCTTTGTTTCTTGGATGTTTGGATACACTCTTAAAGTACACGTGATATATTCTGCATGGTTTCTACATGAAAAAGGTACGTGGTTACACTTATGAATACATGTATCGAATTCCGAGGTTGTCGATGTTTCTCGATGAGATTGAACGATAAATAAACTGCTTGCTTATTTATTTAGTTCTTGCAAATTATAAAGTGCATATGAGTATCATGTAAATTAAATAATAGTATTCTGAACCCTGGGTTAGACTGATCTTAAGGGTAATTCACATGAGCCCCGAAGGGACAGTGATTACACCTGAGGTATTTGACCAAATATGGGTTAGAATATGAAAACCAGTTTATTTTCTTATATTCAAGATAAAGATGTTTGTTTATATTTGTACTTGTGATTATTGTTTGAACCCACATACCAGTATAGAAATATACTGACCGCGTATTTGTTTGTTGGCATTTTGGGTATCAGATATACTTGATTCGTGGACATGAGGGTATAGATAAAGATGTTGAAGACACTACAACTTAATCAGGAAGGTTTAGTCTTAATGGTTTATCTTCACAACTGTAAAAGTTAATTCTGTTTAAAAGTTATGTAACTCCTGAGAGGAGCTTTTTATCTAAACATGTAAATATTTGATCATTAATGGGAATTGTTTACTATTTTGTATTATTTCATGAATCTGATCCTGGAAGTTATGATTAATGATCTGTGACTTTAAGGCCTTTTAGACACTCAAAAGTGCGGGTCGTTACATTTGGTATCAGAGCCAGGTTCATCAACTAATACTTAATAGTTTATAATTTCAAATCAACCTTAGAAAATTTAAGAGTAAAATTAGTAAAGCTTAATGTGTCTTTTAGGTTTCTCATCTCACATTTCATGTACTTCTTATCTCTTTATTAAAAAAATGTTTGAAAAGAAAATATTAATAAGAGAAGTAAAATGTGAAACTTAAAATCGGTAATCAACATGGTGTGGTGGTATGGGACACTACCCATGTGAAACTTAAAATCGGTAATCAACATGGTGTGGTGGTATGGTACACTACCTATGTGAAACTTAAAATTGGTAATGAACATGGTGTGGAGGTATGGGACACTGCCCATGTGAAACTTGAAATCATGAATAAGAAAGATAAGGGATGGTCTAGGTAACCCAATCTCCTATGCATAGGGGTATGAGGTGCATAAAACTTATGTGATAAGTCTTAAGAGATATAAAAACCCAATAGATGTATAAATAACAAAATGAAAAGTTGGAATATAACTTGCTCAAACTCCTCATGTTGTCTCTTGAAGTTTAGTGAAGGTCACCCAAGTTCATCGAATGAAGATAGACCATGAGAGGGTATTCCATAGATTGAGCAAACATGGGTTGATATGTTATAATGAAAAATGTTATACACAATCAAAACAAAGAGATATCTATAAAACCTTTAGGGTTAGTAAGATAACCTAGGGTGGGTCAAACCGAGAGTGGGAAGATGACCTATGAGGGAGGCAAAACCTAGATCTTGGGATCAGGTTGTGTCTAGGGAGCTTAACCCCCTCCTATGAGCCAAGAAGGCACCCTAGGCTAGGACTTTCTCTTAAATGGTAAGTGAATAAATGTAATTAAGTATTGAGATAACTTTAATCCTCACCTAGAGAAGTGAAGAGTTAAAGATACAAAAATGAAAGTACTAAAGTTCTTTGAACCCAAGGATGCCAATTCTGAGTGACACAGCTGGTCAAGCCCAGGAGGGAAGACCAGTAAGGCACCAAGCCTGGGAGGGAAGGTGGCCTAAGTGGATGACCAAGCCCAGGAGGGAAGGTCATGAAATGGTCAAGCCTAGGAGGGAAGGTGGCCTAAGTGGACGACCAAGCCCAAGAGGGAAGGTCATGAAATGGTCAAGACCAAGAGGGAAGACCAGGAAGGCACCAAGCCCAGGAGGGAAGACCAGGCAGGCACCAAGCCTAGGAGGGAAGGTGGCCTAAGTCTACAATGCAGTTGTTTAGGATCAAGCCCCTGGAGGGGTAGATCACAGAGGTCAAGCCCAGGAGGGAGACCAACATGGCACCAAGCCCTGGAGGGATGGTGGCCCGAGCCCAATGATGGGACAACACTGCATTATGTGTTTTGAAAACCTCAATTTTCTCTCTCCTCTATTGTACTACTCCTCTCTCATCAATGATCTCTTACTCAATTTATATTAGTTTCATAATTGGATGGTTGTGATATTCCAATTTGGCGACTACCATGGTCAATTTTGCAATGAGAAACTTTAATTCGTACCTTTAAACTAAGTATCTTGCTGTATAATGTCACCTTCTTGCATCTAGTTTTGAGCCTCAGCACCATGATCTTTTGTCTTTCTAATATGAACCACAATGTAGTGGATTCAATTACAAATTCAACGACACAAAAATTGCCTCAATCGAAGTCTCCTAGCCTAAGATATGAGTATTTGAATGTTGACTCATATTGTACACATTATAATTTCTTTTTCTTGTTGAGTTTTAACCTTATTGGGCCCAATACCAGGCACGCGGCCCATCTAGCTTGTTGTCTTCCTTCCCAAAATGGAAGGAAGTGCTTGACCGGGGAGTCATCCTCTCCCCCAACCAGATCGGGAAAGCAACACCCCACAATCATTGAAGGGGGCGTAAACCCTAGCATCTATGTTGCCTTATAAAACCCCTCCCTTCCCTTAGTTTCTTTGCTCTTTTCCTAGTTTAACCCAGCCGCCAATGTGATCTGAAAGGGGTCCCTCTCCCTATTCTTCTGTTGTCGCCTCCCAAGCAACACCCCCTTTTCTTCCTATCGTCACCCAAACCAAAGCCAAGAAGAAGGGCGCCGCCGCCCCTCACCTCACGAAGACCAGTAGATGATGTTGAGTCTGCAAGCCTCTATAGCTCGGGAGGCGACAAAAGTGGCTGCTTCGGCCATTTCTTTGTTGCTGCGCTGTCCTTCTGTGCGGCTGATGCTACAAGGGTAGGACACCCTCTCACCCACTCCAGTTCACGGAAGAGGACTAGGAGGCTAGTAGGTGATCGGCATGCCCCATAAAACCGACTGTGACTTCCTTTTCTCCAGGTCGGCCGCAGTCACTGCATCACCAAAGAACGGGAGCAGAGCTCCCCTGTTTGTCCCCTGTTCCAGCCCCAGAACAGAGGATCGTGCGAAAGAGGAGCGCTGGTCTGTGCGCGTGTGTGGGAGAAATCCGGGTCCAGGAGAGCCCAACCCTCGTGGGCTAGGGCCATCCAGGCGTGAAGCCCAGTGAGCCGCGACCAAGGCCCAATCCAATTGCAAGGTGAATAAATGACATCCGAATTCATCCTAGTTTTTCCTAATGTGGTATAATGATGATAACTTTACATTCCTTTGGCCAAATCTCACATATAATATATGAAAATTCATCTACTCAACGAGATCTACACAATGGACTAGGTTTCAGAGTCTAATTCTATCATTTGTCCCTGCTTTTCTAAAATATGCATATGTTAATCATTTGGAACATAGTTGATGTATGATCATGATGCAAAATTGGGATCTTGGCTACTCAATCTATCCCTGATCCTTAAATCAGTAACAATATTTTCTTTGTAGCCCTAATGAAACTCCTACTCTACCTATTGCTCACAATTTACTCCTTTTGTACATATTTGACCACATTGGACTATAATGATGTACATTGCCCTTTTGATGCTAATCTTGCTACTTAATGATGGAACAATGCCTAATCAACATCAAATCAATAATATAAGTCTCTCTTTGACTCTAATATCAATCCATAATATGCCCCTTGATATGGTTGATTCTTTTGACCCATAATTGCATGTATGATTGAGTATTGCTACCCAATGTTGGATTATGGCGCCTACACACTCGTAGACATCCCCTTTGAATTTGTTATATAAAAGGTAACCAATGAACCACGATTATGAAGTATAATAGGAAAAGATTGTGATAATTGCTTTAAATGATGTACAATGGAAAGGGATAAAAGAACAATCTAGAATGTAATAAATTCCCATGATTTATATACATGATGGCTTTTTTTATATGAAGTTGATAAAGGAAATACTTGAAGGGAAGGTAGGGATACATGTTATTTATCAAATATGCTCCCGGTGACAATTGTACATGCCCTACTCATAGGTTCTTGCCATAATTGTGAGAAAGGGAGAGAAATAAGGAAGAAGCAATCGCTTGTATGGCAATGATATAGACAATAGAAAGTAATTGGTTTTAGAAAGGGGCTTGACTCTTTCTCTCTTCCTCCATTTTTAATAATTAGGGTTTCTTTAGGAGTCTGTATAAATAGAATCCTTTGGAGTGTAGCATCCAACCGCCATCGTCCACCAGGAGAACTGCAGATGGTTCTCGTCCACCATGGATCCACCCTACGGTAGCATGTATGAAGCCAGTAGATATTGGGACCGCAAGAGATTCCTTAGAGAGTGCCCGAACAACATGCTTCCTCCGTCTAGCAACGACCACCCCCGTCGCCAGTTGCTGGATGAGTTCCAAGTCGTTTCGACAACCAGGAGGCAACCCAAAGATTCAAGCTCTGGATCCTTCACCCTCACCAGAAGGAGCTTGCAGGAAGCATCTCGTGAATCCCAGTAGCACCATGGACTCCGCCCCTTTATCCTTGTATCTGTAAACCTCGAGTGGATAGGACCGACCCATAGTGAGCCAGCATTGCACACACGACGGCCAGGGCACAAAGAGGATGATGCCACCGGTGGTTCATAGCTCAACCAGGAAGAGATGAGGGTGCGATGGAGAAGGAGATCTGAGAGGATGAATCCTTGGCTCCATGAAGTTTCCAAGACAACTCTAATCTTCTCTGTGTGGAGAGGAAGCGATCATGGCCCTCGGGTACCTCCTTGCTGGGGTGCAGCGCTGTGGCAGAGCGGAGCGCCGTCCACCCAGCCTGGGTGCCTCCATCATATCTGAGATCACCCACAGGTCCAACAGGATCCCAGGGAGCGGTACCTTCATGGCTCGATCGTCGGCCACCCAGGACCAACGGGTCCACGACCGAAAGGTGCTTCACAGCGTGCATCACAAACAGGGAAGGAGCGACGCGAGGTTGGGGATGAGGTCGAGCAAAAATACATGCATGCCCCAAGTTATTGCCGGCCAGGTAAGGGCATAAAAGTCTTTAACTACTAACTTAAAGGGGGGCGTCGAGTTGTGTTAAGTAAATATGGGATGCTGACGTGTCAGCACGTGATTGGTCCTAATCAATTTATTCTTGCAAATAATGTAGATAATTATTGGTAACTCTGTTCATAATAAGTTATACATGAAACTTGCTCAGAAAAACGATAGGAATCCAAATAAAATACTATCAGAACATGATTATGCTTCCTGTTCTAAAAGTATGTACAATACATGTTCTAATGTGTTTAATGTAAGGGAAAGCCTAGTTTTGGTTAATATGATGCTTAATTGGACGTAATCATTTATGTTAATCTAATGCCTGATCTAGACATGTATAATGAAGAAATCCTATATAACGAAGAAATCATGTATAATGATGAATAATGGATGATTCTAGATTAGTAATCTTATTCATGCTATTTAGGGTGTTAAAATCAATGTCAACATCTTGCTATGATCTAATGTTGATAATGTAATCTAGATGTCATGAATAGTTTAATGTGCTTAGGTTGGTGATTAGGGTTTCACCTAATATGCATAACTGCATTTGTAATCTTAGAAACCTTAATATGATGGAATTAGGGTTTGTAACCCTAATCCCTAGTTCAAACACGAGATAGCCCTAAACCCTAGTTAAGGAGCGGATTTAGATATCATTAATGTAGCGTGAATACATGGTGACACATATGTAGTATGTATATTTCAGATTGAATGCTTTGTTTCTTGGATGTTTGGATACACTCTTAAAGTACATGTGATATATTCTACATGGTTTCTACATGACAAAGGTACGTGGTTATGCTTATCAATACATGTATCGAATTCTGAGGTTGTCGATGTTTCTTGATGAGATTGAACGACAAATAAACTGTTTTCTTGTTTATTTAGTTCTTGCAAATTATAAAGTGCATATGAGTATCATGTAAAGTAAATAATAGTATTCTGAACCCTGGGTTAGACTGATCTTAAGGGTAATGCACACGAGCCCCAGAGGGACAGTGATTACACCTGAGGTATTTGACTAAATATGGGTTAGAATATGAAAACCAATTTATTTTCTTATATTCAAGATAAAGATGTTTGTTTATATTTGTACTTGTGATTATTGTTTGAACCCACATACCAGTATAGAAATATACTGACCGCGTATTTGTTTGTCGGCGTTTTAGGTATCACATATACTTGATTCGTGGACATGAGGGTACATATAAAGATGTTGAAGACACTACAACTTAATCATGAAGGTTTAGTCTTAATGGTTTATCTTCACAACTGTAAAAGTTAATTCTATTTAAAAGTTATGTAACTCCTGAGAGGAGCTTTTTATCTAAACATGTAAATATTTCATCATTAATGGGAATTGTTTATTATTTTGTATTATTTCATGAATCTGATCTTGGAAGTTATGAACCCTAGGCTAGGACTTTCCCTTAAAAGGTAAGTGAATAAATGTAATTAAGTATTGAGATAACTTTAATCCTCACCTAGATAAGTGAAGAGTTAAAGATATAAAAATGAAAGTACTTAAATTCTTTGAACCCAAGGGTGCCAATTCTGAGTGACACAGTTGGCCAAGCTAAGGAGGGAAAACCAGTAAGGCACCAAGCCCAGGAGGGAAGGTGGCCTAAGCGGATGACCAAGCCCATGATGGAAGGTCATGAAATGGTCAAGCCCAGGAGGGAAGGTGGCCTAAGTGGATGACCAAGCCCAGGAGGGAAGGTCATGAAATGGTCAAGCCCAGGACGGAAGACCAGGAAGGAACCAAGCCTAGGAGGGAAGACCAGGCAGGCACCAAGCCCAGGAGGGAAGGTGGCCTAAGTCCACAATGTAGTTGTTTAGGATCAAACCCCTGGAGGGGTAGATCACAGAGGTCAAGCCCAAGAGGGAAGACCGACATGGCACCAAGCCCTGGAGGGAAGGTGGCCTGAGCCCAATGATGGGACAACACTACATTATGTGTACTCAAAAGAGAAATATGAAGGCAATCCGGGTTAAAGAATTAAATAAGAGAATAATGTGCTTAAAAGATGGGACATCTCAAAAGAAACCCTTAGGGAGGGTAGAGTCCTAATGCAATCCTAGGGTCAATAGGGTGTATTAGAGGTACATAGAACCAATGGGTTGAGTGTTGATATGCCCTGAATGCACATGACCATGCGGTCGGAAGGTAACAGCTAGGTTTATCCCAGGTACATGACTCAGGAGATTAGCTACCTCCATGAGGGTCATGTAGCCTAATGGGTGAACTTAAAAGGCAATGTCTTGATGCATAAGGATGAGATCACTCCAAAAGAGTACCTATACCCCTAGAGACTCCAAGGATTTGGCTAAGGCTCATAATGATACATGAGATGTAAATATAAAAGATATAAAGAAGTCATGAAAAAATTAGAAAAGTTGTGTCTTAACTTAAGAGTAAGAAAAGGGACACTTGACTTCATGGAACATAAGAATGCTATAAAATTAAGAGAAAGAAAGTTTAGAGTCATATCGAGTATGATTCAACTTAATATGTGAAATTGGAAGGTGATGTGTGGATGTACTATCTCCGCTCTTGGAATGGAATGAACTTTGTGTTTGGTCTGCAGTCAAATGTTTATTTCATCTCATTATGAGGGAGGGAGATTGGGTAGACACACATTATGCCTAAAATTGAGAATGAAAGACTTAAGTTGAATGTGTAATGACATGAACTAGGATTAGAGGTGTCACCTCACCCTTGTGTGAAAATAATGAATAATAGGTTGGAGACCTAAGTGAAAAGAGAAAGGACCAAGTAATAACAAAATCATCAAGTGATGATAAGATGTGTATATTATAGAATTTTAATTCAGGTGTCAATCTTAGTAATAAAATGAAAATTGATATACAATGGAAAAGTGGTTAAAGATGGCTAAGTACGGTGCTAACCCTAAGACTTGAAACTAATGGGAGTATCATTCACCTAGGCTTGGTAGGCCTGAATTTTGAGGACAAAATTCCTTTTAAGGTGGGGTGAATGTAATAACCTCAAATTTTGGTAAAATTGAATAATATATTGGACTATTAGTATTGTTGGTGGAATAATAATTTTAATCATATTTGTGGCATGTCTGCTTGTAGCACAAGGAAATATATAAAAATGGTTTTGTATACTGGTTAATGATAATGGATTTTTGTTGTCAAATCCAAGTCATAATAAAAGTCAAGATTTCCATATAAGGGAAAATAAGGAGAATATGTTTAATTGTTTTCCAAACAAAATATCTTGCCTTTCCCCTAATACTACTTAATGTTTGAAAAGAAAGGTATCTTTATAAGATAATGGAAAAAGGTATATCTTTTGATGGAAAGGTATTGATTGCTTCTTTTCCTTAAACCAAATTCACATCATATGATAGTGGTGGTTTCTGACATATCTATATAGAGAATAACCATGGGTTTTATTAATAAAAGGATTACCCACCTTTTCTTGGAAGCCAAATAAAGAAAAGAATATGTAAGTTTCCTAAAAGAAATAGGAAACATGGTTTGAAGAAAAGGAGAAGATTGTTATACAAAAGGTAACCAATGAACCACGATTATGAAGTATAATAGGAAAATGTTGTGATAATTTCTTTAAATGATGTACAATGGAAAGGGATAAAAGAACAATCTAGAATGTAATAAGTTCCCATGATTTATATACATGATGGCTTTTTTTATATGAAGTTGATAAAGGAAATACTTGAAGGGAAGGTAGGAATACATGTTATTTATCAAATATGCTCCTAGTGACAATTGTACATGCCCTACTCGTAGGTTCTTGCCATAATTGTGAGAAAGGGAGAGAAATAAGGAAGAAGCAATCGTTTGTATGGCAATTATATTCAATAGAAAGTAATTGGTTTTAGAAAGGGGCTTGACTCTTTCTCTCTTCCTCCCTTTTTAATAATTAGGGTTGCTTTAGGAGTATGTATATATAGAATCCGTTGGAGTGTAGCATCCAACCGCCATCGTCCACCAGGAGAACTGCAGATGGTTCTTGTCCACCATGGATCCACCCTACGCCAGCATGTATGAAGCCAGTAGATATTGGGACCACAAGAGGTTCCTTAGAGAGTGCCCGAACAACATGCTTCCTCCGTCTAGCAACGACCACCCCCACCGCCAGTTGCTGGATGAGTTCCAAGTCGTTTCGACAACCAGGAGGCAACCCAAAAATTCAAGCTTGGGATCCTTTGCCCTCAACAGAAGGAGCTTGCGGGAAGCATCTTGTGAATCCCAGTAGCACCATGGACTCCGCCCCTTTATCCTTCTATCTGTAAACCTCGAGTGGATAGGACCGACCCACAGCGAGCCAGCGTTGCGCACACGATGACTAGGGCACAGAGAAGATGATGCCTCTGGTGGTTCATAGCTAAACCAGGAATAGACGAGGGTGTGATGGAGAAGGAGATCCGAGAGGATGACTCCCTGGCTCCATGAAGTTTCCAAGACAACTCTGATCTTCTCTGTGTGGAGAGGAAGTGATCATGGCCCTCGGGTACCTCCTTGCTAGGGTGCAGCGCTGGGGCAGAGCGGAGCGCCGTCCACCCAGCCTGGGTGCCTCCATCATATATGAGATCGTCCACAGGTCCGGTAGGATCCCAGGAAGTGGTACCTTCATGGCTCGATCGTCGGCCACCCAGGACCAACGGGTCTACGACCAACAGGTGCTTCGCGGCGTGCGTCGCGAACAGGGAGGGGGCGACGTGAGGTTGGGGATGAGGTCGAGCAAAAATACATGCATTCCCCGAGTTACTGCTGTCCAGGTAAGGGCATAAAAGTCTTTAACTACTAACTTAAAGGGGGGCGTCGAGTTGTGTTAAGTAAATATGGGATGCTGACGCATCAGCACCTGATTGGTCCTAATCAATTTATTCTTGCAAATAATGTAGATAATTATTGGTAACTCTGTTCATAATAAGTTATACATGAAACTTGCTCAGAAAAATGATAGGAATCCAAATAAAATACTATTAAAACATGATTATGCTTCCTGTTCTAAAAGTATGTACAATACATGTTCTAATGTGTTTAATGTAAGGGAAAGCCTAGTTTTGGTTAATATGATGCTTAATTGGACGTAATCCTTTATGTTAATCTAATGCCTGATCTAGACATGTATAATGAAGAAATCCTATATAACGAAGAAATCCTGTATAATGATGAATAATGGATGATTCTAGATTAGTAATCTTATTCATGCTATTAGTAATCCTATATATCAGAGAGAAGGCTCCTAAACCCCTTACACTGGTGGCTTGCCCGTCAGAAGAGATGCCAAGAGACCCGTCACCGACCAGGCAGCAGCAGATGAGACATGTGCACTCATCGAGAAGAATGATCGTGGATGAAGATGGATGCAGAAGGCATCTACCGCAGATGAGACTAGAGGACTTCTTTGATAGAAATGTTGAACATTTTTTTGTTCGAGGCAGACATAGCAGGGTCAGTGGTAGATCAGCCTCTAGGCGAGAAGAACATCATCCTTTCAGGCACAGATCAGTGGAGAGAAGGGATTCCTACAAAAGAAGACCACCCATGGGTGAAGATGATTTTTTTGAGGATTTCTTTGATGATGATGAGTGGAGATATAGCAGCTGAGCAGGCTTTGGTTGGGGGTGCACTCTTGTTGCAGCGGTACAACTGTGATCTTAATGGATTGCAAATCTATCTTTTGGAACATTAGAGGAGCAACGAATAACCCTACAAGAAGAGTCTTGAGTAGACTTTGTAGCCGGTACAGACCTGGGATTGTCTACCTTTTTGAACCTTTCCTTCATGCGAATCTTGTAGTAGAGCTATTAGATGTCGTCCGATTGGACTGGGCGATAGACAATGTTGGTGAGGGAGGAAAAATATGGTTATATGTGGAGGCGAATTTGAATCTGATGGTCCTCAGGAGGCATAAGCAGTATGTTACTATCAAACTCGAACAAGGAAATGGAATGACTTTCTATGTCACTGTTGTATACGCAAGCTACGACTGTAATGATCATAGAGAATTGTGGAATGAGATCCTCTCTTTGTCCGAAGTTATTGGTGATGACAGATGGTTGATAGCTGGTGACTTCAACATGATCAGAAATCCACAAGAGAAGAGAGGTGGTGACCCTCCAAGATTCCAGGACTTGTTTGATTTTAATGCCCTTATCGTTGATGCTCGCCTTAATGAGGTTCCCTTTGAAGGTCATAGGTTCACCTGGGTGAACAAGAAAATCCTTACTCCGACTATATGGGAGCGTCTTGATCGAGCCTTTTTGAATGATGCATGGCTAGCTGACAGACCTTCTTTCCAATCTCTGCACCTTACTAGATCTAGAGTATCGGATCACTGCCCGATTCGCACGATTCTCGGGAATGGTGATGATAATAGAAAGAGTAGAAAGTACTTCACATTCCAGTCGAGCTGGTTAAAACATGATGATTGCTTGAGGATAATTGAACAAGCCTGGGACTCTCATGTGGTTGGGCACCCTTCCTATATTTTCTACTGCAAGATGAAGAGAGTTAGAGCTGCCTTGAAGAAGTGGAGTAGAGATGTTCTCGGTGATGCTAGTCAGAAGATTAAAGATCTGGAGGATATTATTTCCACTACTCAGATTGCCTTCGACGAAAACCCCACGGCTGCGAACGAGGCGAATCTGAGGATTGCGGAGTTGGAGCTTCAACACTTGAGGGATTTGGAGGAAGCCAATTGGAAAGAAAAGGCCATGATTAGCTGGTTGCATGACGGGGAAAGAAATACTCCTTTTTACCACGCGGTGGTGAAGTCTAGACGTCGTCATAGAAGAATCAACTCTCTATCATTGCCCGATGGTTCGGTGGTGTCCGATCCAGAGGAGATGGCGAGGGAGACAACTGACCATTTTGAGAAGTTTTTCAATGAAGAGGTGCATACTGATGACACGATGCTTGATGGGATGCTAGAATACATCCCAGCTGTTTGTTCGGATGAAGACAGCCTCGGTATATCTGCGGTTCCTAGCTTGGATGAGATTGTTATGACGATCAAAGAAATGGACTCAACAACAGCCCCGGGTCCTGATGGTTTTACCCTCTCGTTTTATAAAGCAGCCTGGACTGTTATTGGAGCGGATTTTCTTGCCATGGCTGAAGCTTTTTTCAGAGGTCAGACCTACCATAGGGCCCTTTTCTGCTACTGCATTCTTATGATTCCTAAATGTGATAATCCCAAATAGCTCCCCTCTGATTTCTGACCGATTTCCATTGAAAATTTGGCCCTCTGAATCCTTGCAAGAACCCTGAATAACAAGCTGACGCCCTTGATGCCCTCTCTTATTTCCAAATCTCAAGGTGCGTTTCTGAAAGGTACCGATATCACACATCGTATCCGGCTTGCCAAGGAGGTCATGCACGATATCAATCAAGGCCAGGTGGCTCCTAATGTGATGATAAAGATTGACATGTCTAGGGCGTACGACAGGGTTGATTGGAAGGTGCTCAGGAAAATTCTTCTTGCTTTTGGTCTGCTTCCGGAGGTTGTAAAGCTTTGTCTCAGTTTTTTTGTACACTCATGGGCAACAGTCACCATTGGTGAACACACAGCAGGTTTCTTTCCGATTGCTAGAGGTCTCAAGCAAGGAAATGATATCTCCCCTTTCTTGTTTATTATCTTTGAAGAAGTCCTCTGTCGGAGTTTTTGTAGATTGGCAGACGCACACTCTATATCCAGATTCAAGATGAGAGGACCTGCGGTGGCACCTCTAATGCTCCTTTATGCTGATGACCTTCTGGTTCTCTTTGAATTCGACAACAACTCAATCCAGGAGGTTTTGAACACGCTCGACACATATGAGAAAGCAACGGGTCAAAGGGTGAACCGGAACAAGTCGGTCTGCGTTACAGGGGGTTCGGACCTTTCACGGTCACATGAGATAGCTATGAAGTTTGGGATTGAACATGCGTCTAACTCCTTCCTATACCTGGGGATACCGATATATAAAGGGAGACATAAGCTAGCTGATTATGATTTCTTAATCAAGAAGATTAATTCCAAGATAGCTTCATGGAAGGTCAGACTTTTATCCTTTGCTGGATGGCGCATGTTGACATCTCATGTCCTTTCATCGGTCACGATTCATGCAACGACAGCAGTTGGGTTACCAGCTGGTATTACATCTCGGATTGAGAATAAGCTATCTTCATTTCTATGGGCTGGCAGAGATGAGATTCGCAGGAAAGCTTGGTTTGGATGGCATCATGTGGCTACGCCGGTTGATAAGGGTGGTTTGGTCTTCCACAGCTACAGAATATAAATGAAGCCTTTGCTGCCAAATCTTGCTGGGAAATCCTTTCCAAAATCTCCCTCTGGGCGGAGTTCTGTAGGGTGAAGTATTCAAATCATGCCCCTGGTCACTCGGCCTGGTATCCTGGACACTTGAAACTGAGCTTCTCACCTTCCCCCTTCTGGAAAAAAGTATGGACCACCTTCCCAAAAATTTATAGGCATTGCAAATGGGCGATTGGGAGAGGCGATATTTCTTTTTGGGATGACTGGTGGTGCGATGAGAGGATCGCAGACCGTGCTATTTATGCAAGTGATAAAAGACATCCCTTCCTTGTTAAGGATTTTTGGATTGATGACCATGGATGGGATTGGAGTTCCCTGAGCCAGGTGATTGAAGGCAATGGGATGGAGCTCATCAAATAGGCGGATGTGTGGATATCGGATATGGATGATCAATTGATCTGGGATGTGGAGGAGAATGGCAGATTCTCTATGAAATCGGCCAAAGTGATGTTGCGGACCGTGCAACAGGAAGGACCTAATGATCTGGGTAAGGTTTGGAGGATGGATTCCCCAAAGGCCAGCGCTCTCATTTGGAAGATTGCCAGGGCAGCCATTCCGATTGATGATAATGTGCGCATCAAATGTTGTATACCACTTGCTTCGCGGTGCAACTGTTGTGATGAGCCGAAGGAGGAAGACATGAATCACTTGTTCTTTCAAGTACAGCTCGCGAGGTTCTTTTGGAACAAGTTTGGCATGATGATGGATAAGGAGCCGCCTTCTGACGTTCAGTCCCTGATTAGTTTATGTGTGGACGGTCTCTCTAATGAGGTTACTGATTGGGTTGTCGGATTCATGGCTGTCTTATTCCAGTATCTATATGGAGAATGAGATGTTCATCTCGGTATGCTGATAATATCAGAAGTGTGGAGCATTAATGGAGCAATCTTATAGACCATATGAACCAGATGATTAAGAGAAAGACTTTCCCTCTTACAACTAATCCAGCCCTTCTCTCCAGGATGACGGTGGCAAGCATCAACGAGCCTAGGTTTAAGATGAGGAAGGTTCGACTTATCAGGTGGACAAATCCAGACATGTTCAATCTCAAGTTAAATGTGATGATTGGAACTGACTTGGATGAGGAAGGTAACAAAAGAAGGTGGGCAACAGGTATAGTCCAGAATCATAATGCAGATATTTGTTTGATATTCCGTGCTTGGCTCAAAAAGGCAGACTACAAGCTGGCATACATTCAGGCGTGCATCATCGGGCTAAAGTTGGCTGGAGATCATATGCTTCATATTTCTTCTATGGAAGTGGACGATAAAAATATCTATAACTTGCTCTGGAATAATGCTTCCGTTCCATGGAGTGCTAGAACGTATGTGCAAGAGCTTAGAGAGGAGCTAGATATGGCTAGCATATCGGGTGGCTATGTACACAAGCTGATCAACTCCATACCGCGAGAGATTGGCAAGCTTGGACGTGGATCTTCCAATCTGGTTGTTATTACGGATTCGAATAGGATTCCTAATAGAATTTGTGGTATGGCTAGATTGGAAAAAAGGAAGATTCCCTACATTGCAGTCGAGAGTGAGGTGATTGAGGCTTGACTTTGGTTGGTCTTGTTTGTTCAGTTGATTCTAGTGGGTTTTTTTGGGAAGATACCCGAGTTATAAGAGCGGGAGTTGTACTCTTTTTGCTGATTTTAGCCCACCAGAGGGGTGTGGGATGAATAATAGCGACCCCTGGCTTAATTAAAAAAAAAATGCTATTTAGGGTGTTAAAATCAATGTCAACATCTTGTTGTGATCTAATGCTAATAATGTAATCTAGATGTCATGAATAGTTTAATGTGCTTAGTTTGATGATTAGGGTTTCACCTAATATGCATAACTGGATTTGTAATCTTAGAAACCTTAATATGATGGAATTAGGGTTTGTAACCCTAATCCCTAGTTCAAACATGAGATAGCCCTAAACCCTAGTTTAGGAGCGGATTTAGATATCATTAATGTAGCGTGAATACATGGTGACACATATGTAGTATGTATATTTCAAATTGAATGCTTTGTTGCTTGGATGTTTGGATACACTCTTAAAGTACATGTGATATATTCTGCATGTTTTCTACATGACAAAGGTACGTGGTTACGCTTATGAATACATGTATCGAATTCTGAGGTTGTCGATGTTTCTCGATGAGATTGAATGACAAATAAACTGCTTGCTTGTTTATCTAGTTCTTGCAAATTATAAAGTGCATATGAGTATCATGTAAAGTAAATAATAGTATTCTGAACCCGGGGTTAGATTGATCTTAAGGGTAATTCACACGAGCCCCGGAGGGACAGTGATTACACCTGAGGTAGTTGACCAAAAATGGGTTAGAATATGAAAACCAGTTTATTTTCTTATATTCAAGATAAAGGTGTTTGTTTATATTTGTACTTGTGATTATTGTTTGAACCCACGTACTAGTATAGAAATATACTGACCGCGTATTTGTTTGTCGGAGTTTTAGGTATCAGATATACTTGATTCGTGGACATGAGGGTACAGATAAAGATGTTGAAGACATTACAACTTAATCATGAAGGTTTAGTCTTAATGGTTTATCTTCACAACTGTAAAAGTTAATTCTGTTTAAAAGTTATGTAACTCCTGAGAGGAGCTTTTTATCTAAACATGTCAATATTTGATCATTAATGGGAATTGTTTACTATTTTGTATTATTTCATGAATCTGATCCTGGAAGTTATGATTAATGATCTGCAACTTTAAGGTCTTTTAGACACTCAAAAGTGTGGGTCGTTACAGAAACTTGGGTGGGGAACAATAATACAACTTATTTTCATCACAAGGTACTTAGAGGAAAAAGAAAATATCTATTATTGGTTTGAAAGACAGTGATGACATCTAGAGAATGAACTGGGAAGAAATTGAAGGCGTTGATCTTACTTTCATCCAAAAACTCTTTTCTATCCTATACATTTTGAGGATGCAACTGGGGGTGGAAAGAATGCTTAATGTTTTTGTGGTGATATGATGGAGAAAGATCTATATAATGATGAAATCTTGGAGGCAGTGAAGCATATGCATCCAAAAAAAGATCTTAGGTCAGATGGATTGGAACCCAATTTTCTAGAAATTTTACATGTCCTGGGTAAATATGTGGAAAATTAAATTAAAGGAAGGTTTAAAAGAGAGTTCTCTTTAGAACAAGTTAATAATACTTGAGTGGTTATGATTCCCAGTGTTTCAAAGGAAAAGGAAATTGACGAACTCTAACCTATTATCTTATGCAATGTGATTAAAATATGGCCTCTAAGATAGTGTAGAACATATTGAATCCCTTCTTGCATGATTTTGTTACTGGAAAACCAAAGTGGTTTTATTTTTGGTAGGTTGATAACAATTATTGTGTTGATTGTTGGTGAATGTTTCCATGGAAGGATAGGGGGAAAGGAAGGAAAAAAGGAAAATATGGATCTTAAAATTTGTATGTTCAAAGCATATGATAGAGTGCAATTGAGGTTTCTGATCCATGTTAATAAGAAGCTAGGGCTGGAAGAGTGGGAGGAACTAGGTTCGAAATTACACCTCCACATTGAGTCACTCTTTTGTCATCAATGAGGACAGACCCAGATCCATCAAGCTAACATTCATACTTAAATAGGTCAGTCTGGTCTCATTGTATGTTTTTATTCTTTGTGTTGAGGTCTTTTCTACTTAAATTTCCATTGTGATGAATGATAATCCCTTACAAGGCACTAGAATTTTTTAGTGGGGGACATATTTCTCACCTCTTCTTTATAGATGATAATATTATCTTTTTTGGAGTGAGACATAAATAATGCTTGATGATAGTTGATATTATCAACCAATGTGAACAAGCAACGTGACAAGAGGTTAATTTGAAAAAGATGGAAGTTGCTTTTATATAGTGAGTTCTTTGGGAAAAGAAGATACACTCACATGCCATCGACATGTTTGTTGGGTAGACAAACACATTATATATTTGAGTTTGCCAACTATGGTTGCTAGATACAAAAAAATGTATTTGTCTGTGTCAAAGAAAGAATTTGGGGTAAGCTTCAAGGATAGAAGTAACTTTTTTTGTCTCAATTGGGGAAGGAAGTGTTGATAAAAGGCATTCCTTAGGCATCCCAATATCCGATGGATTAGATCCGCAGGAGCAGGAGGAGTCCAACAATACAAGTCTCGTGGGACTTTGAGGCGAGTCCAAGGATATCAACCTTGAAGCCCCCTCCTTTATCCATAGCTGTGAGCACCAACCGACCTTGGAGATGGAGGCACTCATTGGGTGTCTTTCAGCTTGTGTTGTGGCTTGCAAATCCAACCCCACCTTTTTAGTGGACTCGCGATGGTAGTAGACCAACTCCAGTTGGCCGTAGAGGAGCTCAAGGTTAGGGGATGGTGCTCTAGCCCCTCTCAACATGATGTTCGAGTGCCCTTTGGTTGCTCGTGGATGCCTGGAACTAATCCAACCTGAAGGGGGGTCGAGAACGGGAGCAGAGGTGTTTTTTTCCCCGTTTTGATCTGCCATGGCAGCAAGCTGTTGCGGCGACCCTCACCGAGATCGTGAGGAGGAGCTGGCATCTACCAGGCGAGAGGTCGGTGGCATGTAGCAAGACCAGGTGAGTGCCTATGCGGTGAAAGGAAGAGGCGAGGAGCAAAAGAACCTCGTCTACTACTCGCCGGAGATGAAGCCAGCAGCGGCGACAGATGTTGCGAAGGACCAGAGTCCCGCTTGGGATTGATCGTGTGAGAAAGCAAAGAAGATAGGAAGCACAAATTGGGTCCAAGTCTGAACCAGCCACTTTGCAGCCAGACCAACCCTGAACTAGCCCACATCCAGCAAAGGGCAGCGCCAGCCTGATGGACACGTGGCGGCTCTAGATTGGCTAAAAGGTAAGAAAATCCCTGAATTGCTTAAATCTTTGATAAATTGTAGTAAATAGACCGGTTATCAGAAAAATACAAATAAGGTACCAAAATTCTCAGAGAAATGATTAGAACATGGTAAAATGATAATATTAGGCTTTTGATACACTAATCTCTATGATATTATGTAAGATGTGTAATGCTTGTTTAATAGATAATAAATATCAAACAATGGCCTAAAATCATGATAAAATGTCAGTAAGTCTACAATCATGTTTAGAATCAATATGATGTCAATAATTATGATGTTGATGCACGAAATCATGTATTTTGATTAATATGGCTAATTAGGGCTAGTAACACTAAAGATAATGCAATTAATGCATACATGCTCAATAAATGATGAAATTCACAGAACATTCTCATATCTGTAATTGAAAGATAATATGTAAATATGAGACCAGTTTTGTACACAGAATTCATGTTATATGAAGATGACCCTTAATACATGGGTTGTAACCCTATTTTGAATAATGTATATAAACCAGGGTTAATATGTGCACAAAAAGGATATGGAACCTAATGTTCAGATAATGAACCATAATCTGGAAAATGACATCATTAAGATAATTCTAAGACAAGAATGCAAGTAATGATGAGAATATCCTAATGAGTTAAGAAAACCCTAAAATGGATACGATTAGGGTTAAGATGAGATGTAAGATGATAAGAACCTAATGATAGTATATGGTCTTGTCTTGATCAGGTATTGACCAGATTATTTAGATGATCATGAATATGTGAGAAATATCTAAACTCAGGTACGTGGGTCTTTATTAAGTATAAGACTAGTTTTCTAGTTGCCTTTGATATGTGATATCTTGAATGCTCGTATTTGAATATGATTGCTTGTTTGAACTAGTATGAGTTATACTTCGCCAAATCTAATAGAACATAAATGAGTATGATGGCTTGTAGCTACTAGATCTCATAGCCTGGTGTGGATGTATGTTGCCTAACATGGATGTATGATTCCTTGGCCCATGTTAGATGTATGATGATACTATATTTCCCACACTAGATGTAAGTCAAATGCAATTATGTGTAGTACAACCACATCAAAGTGAAGGTAATAAAAGGAATGTTTAACTGATTATCGCTTTAAATAAGGTTTTCTTTTAATCTTTCTTCCTCTAGTTATTTCAATTATGCAAACATATTAGTATGTATCTTTCTACCCACGTACACAACACCTTGTGTGTTGATTCGTTGTTTCACGTATGTTTTAGGTTCAGAGATAGTGTGGGATAAAATACGTGAAGTGAGCAGTGTTTAGGTTGTACCTATTGTGTAGATCCTGATTAGCATACATGTTCATAGACTTGTCAAATCATCTTTCAATATGTAATTGGAATTCACGTTGTAATAAGTCATTTTTTTTGTAATATACATGTTGAATGTTGAGAAATGTTATGGTGTTTTTATATTGAATGTTCATGTATGCCTATTATGCTTCTGCATCACTCTCTGATAAGATTGGATGATGTTTTCGGATTATGACATCTCATTCCCAATAGGGTTTGGAGAAATCAAAATTTGGGGACGTTAAAGTTGGTATCAGAGCATGAACAATAGCTACACCTAACAATTGCTCACCATGATACATAAAACTAAACTTCACCTTTCACTAAAAACCCTTGAAACTTAGTGAGTTGTTCTATAGGAATAAGGTTTGACCTAGCCTCTAGGTTAGAACCTAGATGTTCGAGAACTAGGTTTAGACAAGTGTATGAGACCCTTTCCATATAGAGCTCATATGTATGGGGTAGCTACACTAGTCTACATCTCGTTCTCACCATTTCACTAGGTGACATGACACTAAACTATATATATTGTGTGGGAGACTCGATTTTGCTGATTTGGCTTTGTTTTCCAATCGGCTCGAGCCTCGACAGTTTTCTCTGACGTCTTCTTTCTCAAAGAAAAATTATATAATATTTTATTATATATATGTAAATATGAAACTGTGTCCCTCACACTGTAGAGAATAGTTAGTGTTCATGCAACCTAAGTGAAAGGGAGTGACATCAGTCTAGAAGAGAGAGTAGATCTAGATTAGATGTCTAGAGCCTTATTGGATATGTGAAAGTTAGAGTAGATGATTGATTTATATATATGATATATGCATGTGAAAACTTATCTAAGTTTGATCTCTTATAGTATAAGTTTCCTTATAAAGGTTTAAATTGTATACTTGTTGAATCCAATTTTGTAGACTTTATGCAAAATCTTGATAATGAAAGTACATTCCCTTTTCCCTACTTAAGATAAGCTAAGTTAAGATAGAGATGAGTGTGCATGAGCCTCAAGCTCTTATACAAGGAGGATATCTAGTAGTAGGATGAGATATGTGGTGAACTCTAGAGAGAGTAAGACCCACAGGGAGAAGGTCATAGGACCTAGCCTCCAATATATGAGATATGTGTTAAAAAAATCCTACACTAGATTATTCTCGAGTGTTGAGTTGAGTCCTTATGCATGATTCAAATCTATATGTGAGAATTGGGTAAAATAAAAGTATGGGTAGATGACCCATATGATAAAGTCAATCCTTTGGCTGAGTTAGGTCCTAGCTAGAGTGACATATTTTGTGAATCTCATCATTCGTTGCAAGTGAGGTAATATATGAACTCTAGTTATGAGAGTATGAAGCTTTGTGCAAAAGATTCTCAAAAATACAATTCTTCCTTCTTCTCTTTCTTAATATATGATGATCGGAACCTCACTTGAGCTATATGGATGACTTATATATGAGGAGTCACTCGTATAAGCTTTACCTATTCTATATTTCCCCCCTATATCATACATGTACTACCCAAGATTGAAATCATGATAAGTTTGACTTTAAAATATTCTCTCCCACTTCATATGAAAAATGAAAGATATGATGCTGAGATCATGGGATAAACTTAGTATATTCTCTTTTTCCCTTCACATAATACATACAAGACATAAAAGGTTGAACTCATGAACCTGATATAAAGATATTTTTGGGTCATAAGATATATGATCAGAAATATAGTTCGTAACTTTGATCCTTCTCAATGTATACTTCTAAGTTGGGTATGAATATCACACCATAGGGTGAAATACTAATGGTCAAGCATGTTACGCAAGCCCTTCTTATGTAGAAAAATCCTAATATCAAGGATGAAGATAAATTTCCTCTTATGTTGAAATCATTGTAAGATGTTGATCATAAAACATATTAACGATGTTAGATTTGAACAATCTGAATATCATGGAATATAAACGAATTCCTCTTGGACTTTAAAATTATGAACAAAACCTGTATCCTTAGGGGTGATGTAATCCTAAGATATCATAATGTCATGTTACGACTAAGACATTAAGTGATGCTTCCACATATATATAAGGTGGGGTGGACACACCCAAGAATCTCTAGACCCTAAGCTGACAACTTAGAGTGCATGCAACTATGGTGGTCTTAGAACCTAAGCAATGATGATGTATATGTAGTTGAATTCCTGAATAGCCTCTTAAGGATGAGATTAGTTGAATTTCAAGGATGAAATTCCATATTAGGTGGGGTGAATGTGATGGCCCTGAATTTTGGAACTTGATATACAAAATATCATTATTGACATACAAGGAATAGAATGGTTAAATGATGGACCTTGAGGTTTCAATTTGTCAAATGATGTAGGTTGAACTCATTTTATTAAGATTCAATGAATAGTAGAATTGTATGCAAGGTTTATACAATTATTTAATTGAGGAAATAAATTAATAAACAAATGTTGGACTTTGGATGTCAAACTTGAACAAGAGTTAGATTATGTGTTGGAGAACTAATACTTCAAATTATATGGCTTTTTGATTAACCATTTGAGAGATATCGAGGTTTGAATGTTTGATTCATTGGCATGAGTAAAAATTGAATTATAAGTAAATTAGGAGCATGTTTTGACGATGGTGGCGGGTTTAATTACTCTGTCATACAACCACTTAGTCTATTAAACATGTGTTTGCCTTTCTAGCTTTTATCCTAGCCAATGACAAGAATACGACCCTGTCACCATCTTCAACCCCCGCATCTTGCGGAGATATTGGTTGGTGATCCCTTAGGCCTTGACCGCTTCTATCTCTCAGCTCACACTTGAATTTATCCGATGGAGTAGATCCGTAGGAGCAGAAGGGGTCCAACAATACAAGTCTCATGGGACTTTGAGGTGAGTCCAAGGATATCAACCTTGAAGCCCCCTCCTTTCTCCATAGCTGCGAGCACCAACCGACCTTGGAGATGGAGGCACTCGTTGGGTGTCTTTCGGCTTATGTTGTGGCTTGAAAATCCAACCCCACCTTTTTAGTGGACCCGCGATGGTAGTAGACCAACTCCAGTTGGCTGTAGAGGAGCTCATGGTTAGGGGACAATGCTCTAGCCCCGTTCAACACGATGTTCGAGTGCCCTTTGGTCGCCAGTGGATGCCCAGAGCTAATTCAACCTGAAGGGGGGTCGAGAACGGGAGAAGAGGCATTTTTTCCCCGTTTCGATCCGCCATGGCAGCAAGCTGCTTCGGCGACCCTCACCGAGATCGTGAGGAGGAGCTGGCATCTACCAGGAGAGAGGTCGGTGGCATGTAGCAAGACCAGGTGAGTGCCTATGCGGTGAAAGGAAGAGGCAAGGAGCAAAAGAACCCCGTCTACTACTCGCTGGAGATGAAGCCAGCAGCGGCGGCAGATGTTGCGAAGGACCATAGTCCCGCTTGGGATTGATCGTGTGAGAAAGCGAAGGAGATAGGAAGCACAAATCGGGTCCAAGTCTGAACCAGCCAGTTTGCAGCCAGACCAACCCTGAACCGGCCCACAGCCAGCAAAAGGGCAGCGCCAGCCTGATGGACACGTGGCGGCTCTAGATTGGCTAAAAGGTAAGAAAATCCCAGAATTGTTTAAATCTTTGATAAATTGTAGTAAATAGATCGGTTATCAGAAAAATACAAATAAGGTACCAAAATTCTCAGAAAAATGATTAGAACATGGTAAAATGATAATATTAGGCTTTTGATACACTAATCTCTGTGATATTATGTAAGATGTGTAATGCTTGTTTAATAGATAATAAATATCAAACAATGGCCTAAAATCATGATAAAATGTCAGTAAGTCTATAATCATGTTTAGAATCAATATGATGTCAATAATTATGATGTTGATGCACGAAATCATGTAATTTGATTAATATGGCTAATTAGGGCTAATAACACTAAAAATAATGCAATTAATGCATACATGCTCAATAAATGATGAAATTCACAGAATATTCTCATTTCTGTAATTGAAAGATAATATGTAAATATGAGACCAGTTTTGTATATGAAATTCATGTTATATGAAGATGACCCTTAATACATGGGTTGTAACCCTATTTTGAATAATGTATATAAACCAGGGTTAATATGCACACAAAAAGGATATGGAACCTAATGTTCAGATAATGAACCATAATCTGGAAAATGACATCATTAAGATAATTCTAAGACAAGAATGCAAATAATGATGAGAATATCCTAATGAGTTAAGAAAACCCTAAAATGGATACGATTAGGGTTAAGATGAGATGTAAGATGATAAGAACCTGATGATAGTATATGGTCTTGTCTTGATCAGGTGTTGACCAGATTATTTAGATGATCATGGATATGTGAGAAATATCTAAACTCAGGTATGTGGGTATTTATTAAGTATAAGACTAGTTTTCTGGTTGCCTATGATATGTGATATCTTGAATGCTCGTATTTGAATATGATTGCTTGTTTGAACTAGTATGAGTTATACTTCACCAAATCTAATAGAACATAAATGAGTATGATGGGTTGTAGCTACTAGAGCACATAGCCTGGTGTGGATGTATGTTGCCTAACATGGATGTATGATTCCTTGGACCATGTTAGATGCATGATGATACTATATTGCTCACACTAGATGTAAGTCAAGTGCAATTATGTGTAGTACAACCGCATCAAAGTGAAGGTAATAAAAGGAATGTTTACCTGATTATTTCTTTAAATAATGTTTTTTTTTAATCTTTCTTCCTCAAGTTATTTCAATTATGCAAACATATTAGTATGTATCTTTCTACCCACATACACAACATCTTGTGTGTTGATTCGTTGTTTCACGTATGTTTTAGGTTCAGAGATAGCGTGGGATAAAAGACGTGAAGTGAGCAGTGTTTAGGTTGTACCTATTGTGTAGATCCTGATTAGCATACATGTTCATAGACTTGTCAAATCATCTTTCAATATGTAATTGGAATTCATGTTGTAATAAGTCATCTTTTTTTGTAATATACATGTTGAATGTTGAGAGATGTTATGGTGTTGTTATGTTGAATGTTCATGTATGCGTATTATGCTTCCGCATCGCTCTCTGATATGATTGGATGATGTTTTCAGATTCTGACATCTCATTCCCAATAGGGTTTGGAGAAATCAAAATTCGGGGACGTTACACCACCGCTCGCTTGTGAGTGACCTCTTACTAGAGAATGGTAGTGGATGTGACATGGTAAAGTTATTTATTTGTTTCCGTAAAACTAGGAGAACACTATATATAAACTCATTCAACCTAAGAAATATGGATGATGTCACCTTCTGGTGGCCATATAACATAGTAGAATTATGTATCCGTACAACTTAATGGATGGACATGGCAGATGCAACGGGATATATATTGAGAAGGATACGAAGTCCAAACAATCTATGGGGCAAAATCTAGAACAAAGAGTTCCCTCTGAAGGTTGCTCACTGTTACGGAGGTTGGAGACGGGAAGCATGGTAACACAATGGAGGTTTGCTGAGCGACATTGTATTGAGGGCAAAAGTTGTTGCATATTCTATAATGACATATAAATAAACACGTGCTGAGCAATTGCTTCGGTGCAAGGATAGACGAGACGGGATAAGGAATACTCTGTTTGTGGTAATCTGACCAGCCTTTTCAAGATTAATGCAAGCTGAGCTCGATGAGGCAGTTGCCATATGCTGTATGTTGTGGATATGTTATTAAGTAAATATTTGTGGATGAAACCCCCTATCCATCTGCTTCATTCAGTAAAATGATGGCAGGCATCACTGGGCATTAAACGCTGGCAGGTCCGCAGGTCACCGGAGGAAATCATCCCGATGAAAAAGTAGCGTCAGTCAAGCGGCAGCGACGCAGATTTCACTGTGAAAACAGAACGATCGGCCATTTTATATTTGGTAACGCGTTTGCTCAGTAATTTGGGCTGCCCAAACGCTTAGAAACGTGTTCCCAAACGCAATCTATAAACTACCATGGCACTTATAGGAACACAACTCGGCACCAATGGAGGGAAAATCCAGGTCACTTGGGTATCACTGCCATGTGCACCACGAGGATCAACATGGATGGAATTTTATACAAAGGCTACGAACTAGAATTTTTGTTGTCTATTGGGACTCGAAAGGGAAGTTCATCGCCACTTGTCAAACTTGAGTGTGACAATCATTGTTGGCGAACATAGCAGAAGCTCTTACTACGGGGATGGTGAAAATGGGATCTAAGAGAATGAACCATAAGCATGTCATATTGGAATTGGACTCCCTCACCCTTATTGATGCAATCAAGAACTTAGATAATAGTTGTGACTATATGGGTCTCTTTTACCTTTCAGGATGTTAGTAGAAAAACAATGTAGTTGCACATACTTTAGAAAAGCATGATCTGGTAGAATCTCGTAGGGTCCTAATGAGGGAGCTCTTCCCTCTAGACTTAGTTGTTCTAACCCAAATGATTTGATGGAATAGGATTTTGGGTATAGAACCCTAAAAAATAAAAGGGAAGTCCGTAGAAATAAAAAAAGCTAATATGGAAATTGAAATAACATTCTATAAGGCTTAGGAGAGGTCTAATATGTTGTTCTTATACTGGATGCAAATGACAATGGATGAAAATGTGAAGCCATTGTGACGCTCAAATGCCACAAAAGCGAGATTACTAAAAACAAAATCCGAATCAAAACCAAAAGCATCACCTTCCACATAAGCCATATAGAGATCAAAGACTAAAAATTCTATTAAAAATTTCAGATTTTATCAAATCAAGATCCATACATGAGTTAATAATGATGTATTGAAAGTTCTACAAAGTACAAGAAATAGCTTTAAGGATAAGTCTAGGATGTACACTCACAATATCACAACAACAAGTAATAAGTTTAATATTTACGAAATATGACGTTCCTGTAGAACGTACATGCATAAATCCTATAACTCTTATAACTAAATCTCTAGAGGTCATACATTCTTGGAAAAACTCAAGGAAGACAAAAATTACTACAAAATATTTGTGTCAAGATCTAAATGTATGAGGAAACTAAGACTATGTCCCTATATTCTTTATCTCTAGAGGAGGTCACTCGAATGTCACCTACCTTCGAGATACCTTCAACAAACATTAGCCACCTCAAAACTGAAGATCGGTTTCTGGTGTGTCCACAACACACACAATCTATTGGATTTGAATGGGTGTTCCTTAGGAACACAATAGGGTCTTTCAAATTTCTAAAACTCGATGGACATACTCTCATAAACTTCGGAAAGCGCACGGGCTCAGGAGTGGTATAGGAGCAATAAGTTGGGGTCAAACCAAAGGGAGATAGGGGAACATGATCTATGTTCATTTTAGGCTAGGTTCCTACAACAAAGTTTAGGGTTCAAGAGTTTAACTTGGATTTTTATTATAACACTAAAGGTTCAAGCAATCAATGAAAGTAAAACATGAAAGAAACCTAATATAACCCAAGACAAGTGAAGTTATAATTAGAAAAGAGAAAAAGCTAGGCAAGATTCACCAATTTAGAATAAAGAAAGGTAAGATCTAATGCTGACAGTAGACTAGCAAAGAAATTGAAATTAATAACCACGGGAGGGAAACTAGTTAATCTAAGCAACATAGTACACTAGATTAGAAATGAGAAAAGTGGAGAAAGCAGAGGTCTAGATTAGAAACTAACTAGCCAAAGGAAGCACAAATGAATGCTAACTGATCTAGAAATACCTAGCTACCATGAACAAGCAAGAGACTTATTACAAAAGAGAAAGCAAATAGCTAAGCAAGTAATAACCAAACAAGGAAGCAATTAGGTTGTTAAGCAATTATTGAAAGTGTGGGCCATTAGGGGAAATGCGACTAGAACCTAGGTTGGGGCGACATAACCTGCAAGTCATACTCATTCATTTATATTATTAAACTAAATAAGATAGATGCTAGATAATTACCCTAAGTTACTAATTGGCCATGGATGGAATAGGGTGTTTGAAGGGGAACTACACCTTAGCACTGCCTATCCAACCTTGTGAGGCTCATTTGAATTTGGGTTTAGGTGGAATTCCACTAGGATCCATTCAAGTCTTGGTTTCTAGGATTGAAGTTCTTAGGAAAATTGGGGTCCAAGGGTAGTAATGGAGTTTGGTAATGAGGGTATTTCACCTCACATCACCTATCATCTATCCTTTAGACAGCTCCAATCCAATTGCACTCAGTATTTCTAAACATGATACTTAGATCTCACACAATCGAGAAGGAGAAGGGATATGCATGTACAAAGATGGGGTGCTACATAAGGATCCACTAGATGGACCTAGGAGAAAATCCCAAAATAACTTCATATATGCCATTTTCTCCTAGACCTAGGTGGTTTCAAACACAAATCACAAGATTATCCATGTTTTCAAGAACAAACCATAGATAATTCACAAAATGAGATAAAAGGAGAAGACAATCCTTCACCAAAGAAATCATAGAGTTTACCTATTACTTTCCTTCAACATAGTATCTAAGTCACAGTTTAACCCCAAACAACACATGTAAGGGACTTTACCTATTCATAACAAAACAAAAGAAGAAAGGAGTATAGGAGTAGGTAGCCATGGAATCTTGCTGAAGACTCCTCCTTCTTCACCTCCTAGAAATATAATCTTGTCCTTATCTATCCTTGGTGGATCAATGGCATGGAAGTGTGGATGGAATTAACCAAAACACTAGAAAACTAGGGCTTTGAGGTAAGGGATGGTGGAAATGGAGTTGGAGTAGGAGGAAGCTCAGTGAATGATCAAGTGGGAGGCAATGAGTGCTAAAGTAGATAACCTTCAACTCCTATCTGCCACTGATATATATAGGAACTAGGGAAGAATAGGGTTAAGTGGGGGAAAATAGGGAAATTAGTATAGAAGTCAACTAGGGTTTCATGGCAGCATGGTCGTTCTATGAAAATGTGTTATGGTGGGTGGAAGGTAGCATGCTCATTATAGAAGAGAATGGACATGTTCAGGATGAAAAAATGGAAGGCTAAATTTGGTGTTTTGAGGGTTGGTAGCACTGTCAGTTGTGTAATACAGCCGTGGTGGGGCTAGCTAGAACGGTCATGCTAGCTAGCACGGCCAAAGTTGTAGGGAAGTGGCACAATTGTGTTGGGTGGAACGACTATGGTTTCTAGAATAAATGGTCATCATTCCTCCTAGCATGGGTCTACTAGACTTGGGGAGCATAGTAATTCTGACTGGTAGGGTCCTGTTAGGGGCTTCTTGGCACACTCGTTCTAGTAAGCATGACAGGGTTAGTGACTTTATTGTAGATACTTCTCAACTTGGATTTTAACTGTACCTTTTGCATTGGAAGCATGGCCTTTCAATAGCACCACAACCATTCTGGTGTCTTTTGCTTGTACTCTCATCTTCACTTTGGAAATCCTTGGTGTAACATCTCAGGATTTGAGGCCTTGGATAAGTTGATCTTAAAAGGAATGATTGGACTACCCATATCACCAAGGTGCACCTCCTTTTCTGGGAGCCCATCACTAAGAACTCCGTAGTTAAGAATGCCCAACTTGGAGTAGTACTGGGATGGGTGACCTATCAGGAAGTTGATCCTAGCATGCACGTGAGTGAGGACAAAGTGCGTAGTAAGGCTAGTGGTGATCTGTGGGGATAGTCATCATTCTTGAAACTCTACTAGAGTCTTGGGCAGTGGGCCCCGACATTACAAATGGTATCAGAGCTACAACCCCTCCAGTAGGTGGGGCCAACATGGGCATGGCATGCCAGTCTTGAGCTGTGCGGTCCAGGCATGTAGGAAAGGACTATCCATGGTTGACGTAGCCACCCTTGTGCTGGTATTCCGTGATCGGGAGCTGGGTGTCAATGGGCCATTGTGGGTCTACACTGAAATGGGGTTATATTATGAGGCCATATAGTTGAGCCTTAATAAGGATGTCAAGAGTCTAAGTGGGAGATATTGTAACATCTCAGGGTTTGAGTCCTTGGATAAGTTGATCTTAAAAGGAATGATTGGACTACCCATATCACAAAGGAGCACCTCCTTTTCCAGGAGCCCATCACTAAGAACTCGATAGTTAATCATGCTCAACTTGGAGTAGTACTCAGATGGGTGACCTATCAGGAAGTTGATCCTAGCATGCGCATGACTGAGGACAAAGAGCCTTGGGTAGTGGGCCCGGGCATTAAAAATGGTATCAAAGCCACAACCCCTCCAGTAGGTGGGGCCCACATGGGCATGGCATGCCAGTCTTGAGTCAGGCATGTAGGAAAGGGTTGTCCATGGTTGACGTAGCCACCCTTGTGTTGGTATTCTGTGATCGAGAGTTGGGTGTCAATGGGCCATTGTGGGTCTGCACTGAAATGGGGTCAGATTATGAGGCCATATAGTTGAGGACGTCAAGAGTCTATGTGGGGGAGATTGTAACATCTCAGGATTTGAGGCCTTGGATAAGTTGATCTTAAAAAGAATGATTGGACTACCCATATCACCAAGGTGCACCTCCTTTTCTAGGAGCCCATCACTAAGAACTCCATAGTTAAGCGTGCTCAACTTGGAGTAGTAATGGGATGGGTGACATATTGGGAAGTTGATCCTAGCATGTGCATGACTGAGGACAAAGCGCGCAGTTAAGGCTAGTGGTGGTCTGTGGGGATAGTTGTCATTCCTGAAACTCTACTAGAGCCTTGGGCAGTGGGCCGGGGCATTACACTTGGAGTCCTTTGTTCTAAGTCAACCCTCGTCCATTAGGAGTCGGTTGGGGAATCTCTAGACTGTCCTATAGATCCTTTAAGGGTGGAGGAACCCTTAGATCATCCTCCTTATCTTCCGTCCATCCAAAGAGTGATCTGAGTACTTGAAAAATATAAAATGAATGTTCATAAGTGAATTTGATAGTAAATTATTTTTTGGGGGAAGTATCATGCATTCTAACATGTTTATATATGATTAAAGTAAAAAAACACACAAGATGAAGCCTTAAAATAGGGTTGTATCACCACCCCATATTTAACACATAGTTATCCTCTTCAGTATGCTCCAACTTAATCTCACTTTCACTTTATTCAATAAAAACATGGGATAATGTGATCATCATGATGCTAATTGTCTAAAGTAAGTTCACATGTAGAATAAGGCATGCAGTCAACTACTCTCCATTCATGTTTGAATTTTCTCAATGTGATTTAAAACACAAAGAACAAAAACTTCAACTATGGGATACCAATCCCACATGTAAGTGGCACAATTTCCATGATGCTTTGGGTGGACCGTATCATGTGGCACACATCAAATGGTAGAGTTGTTATTTCACTTGCTAAAACTTCATGCCATCTCTCATGACCCACTTGTCTTGTGTATGGGTGTGTGGCCTGGAGTGGATTTACCCTATTCCTACTAGGTATTAAAAGATAAGAAAGGGGTATGGAAGGGAGTGGGGTTCTATTACATAGAAGAACCCACCTTTTTTAATTTAGATTCTATTACATATGAGCATCTTTTATTTTCTTTTTGCATTTTTATTTTTCTTTTTCCTTGCCCTTAGTGTAGTAGGGCATATGGTGATAAGTGTGATACAGGGGATATAGATATGGCCAGCCCAATCTTTTGAGAGAGGACAATGATAATATGTGCTCTTTGGCATGTTTTCATGAGATGGAGGGGTAAGAAATTGATAGACGGGCCAAAGAGGGGTTATAAGTGCTGGAAATCCATGTTTGATTTCATTCAAGAATGCTAAGCTAATCCATGCAAGTTTTACCAAAAAGAAAAACCATGAATAAAATAAAAAAGTTAGATTAAACTCTTTGCACATGGAATGAATAATCCCAAGCCTCCAAGGATAGAGAGAATTTGACTACTATTAAAGTTGTCAATTTCTTGTAAGAGGATTAGAGAACATGAAAATTTCCATCATGGAACTCATGCAGCTAAATACATTTAAAGGGCTACATTATCCTAATTCTAACCATTCACATCATAGTAAGTAGAGATTTCATTAAAACACAGTTTAGGAAAGTTGATTTAAGTTTGGGAAAAATTGGCCAAAATGGTGCAAAATTGCCTTAAATCACATGTAAACTTACACTAATAAGAATTAAACAACAAACAAGAGAATTATTGATAAAACATACAAAAAATCATGAAATCCTATATGAAATGCAATGCATGGCAAGAAATATGAAATGCAATGAATGGCTTGCCATAGAAAAAAGAGAAATAATTTTAAAAAATTACGCAAAAATGTAAGAGAAGGAACTATATGTATGTGTGTATTCAAGGAAAGTAAAATTCTACTCCAGATAAGGTGGTCAAATCATCAATCATCAAAAGTAGGATGAGGTAGGGTGGAACATGCATAACAAAATGAAATTGAGAAAAGAGGGAGGATACTACCCTACCACCCCAAAATTTTGAATCATGTTGTCCCCAACATGAAACTAAATCCTAGGAATGATAGGGTAGATGTCACTATTGTGGTGGTGGATCCAATGGTGGTCCCCCATATAGTGGAGGATGTTGGTACTAGCTGCCCAATTAATCTGCCTATGATGGCAGATATGTCTCCTGGTAATCTGATAGTGCACCCTATAAGTCCTCCCCCATTGCTGGTTTCTTTGAATATATGCATGTTGGGAGAGGTATATATGGTTTATTTAATGATGCATTTGTTGTTGGTCCAACCACATGGCCTGATGTTCCTATTGAAACCCCTTCAACTTTGCATGAATAGAAAATGTGGCACATGCATTTGTTGGAGGTGGTTGTGCATCAAAGCCATCTTGTCTTGCTATTATACAATGAAGCTACTCAAGTATATGCTTCTTTTTGAGGATATTAGTCTCCCCCTCTTTCTAAGTTAGGTCTATAAGTGGTGCTCTGAAGCCCTCTCTAGGATGGTCCTCCTCCCATTGTGCAATTACTTTCCTAAAGTCTTTCATCGGTTCTACCCCAAAAATCAAACACTAGTGCGGTAGGGCAGCTCAATGGTGAGGCCAGGGTACCCAGGATTCATGTTGTAGATTTTCTTATTATTTCATAGGGAGATCATCTAGGACTTTGCACGGTAGTTGAGAACAACATACTTGATCCCTTTAGCTTTTTTGAGCCATTCTAATCACAGTCTAAGACTTTGGAAATGGTAGTGATTACCCTCCCTCCATAATGAAAGAATTTTTAATCTTGGCAGGGATTGTCTTCAATGATCAATAATCACTGCACCTAAATTGACATATTTTTTATTTGTTATCATAACTATTACAAAAAAAAATTGTGAGCAGTAATTTTGATTATCATACCAGCCAAAAATTGTATTAGCCAGATGCTAACCTCAGTATGGGATTATGAAGTCTACTTGTATTGGACTTCCCTATCATAAAGGTTTCTTTTTCCAGTGAGATCCTTCCACATTATTGAATAATTGAGTTGTGTACCTTTATCCAATTTCCTTGTTGTTACAGGTGTCAAAGAAAAATTCTTATTGATTTGAGATTCTTTAAGAACATGTGTTGATTCATTTAGCAATAATTTTATTGCATCCTCACCTTTGTAGCTCACCTTCTCTGATGACCCAAAGAAATCATGGGTACTCTTAATATAGGTTTCTTAGACCAAAGTCAAAACTTTATACAACCCACTATATATACATATATTGCTAATCCCTAGAGATTGCATAGTAGACATACACATGTATCTTGTGCGGATTACTCTACTCATCATGCACTCCATGTTCAAGGGCTTCACAACACTGTTATGCTTGCTCATCTCCCAAATGTGGCTCCCCCAAGTCATTACCCCGACACGTTCATCCTCTATTCTTCCAACTTTGATAGAATATCTATCGGCTCATGATGGGGCTTCAAATGTATTACCAATAAAAACCCTAAAATAAATACTCCTACGTTTAACCAAAAGTAGTGCACTAACTCCCCACTCAATATGAGTGGAAGTCTTATTGCAGTATACTTATGGATCGAAACCAAATGACAACCTTTTTAAGTAGCTTTATAGATTTAGAAGTATTAAGAGTAATATTTATCACCAAATAGTTGAAATATTGATTAAACTAAATTATTTCCATAAGACAAAAAGATTAGAGAAGTAAATAACATATAATAAAGAGCACTAGGACATGGGGTTTTGCTACCCGGTCCTGTGTAATTATCATAACAAGATCTAACTCTCCAATAATCATTGCTAAATTTAGGTTTAGTTGATGCACCCTCATGGGATATAGCTCGTGTCCTAATACAGACTCCCTTGGAACCGACCATCCTCGGCACCCAAGTTCTTTGCCTATGATACTAAACTCCTTTACTTACGACCGACCATCCTTGACACGTAGCAGATCGAAGTCCAACCACCTCACTATCCCTTGCTCATAGATCAGGGGGGATAATAAGATTATTATGTTGTTCTAGTCACACTCACAACAACCTGCATATCTATGATTATAACTAATATACAGAACAAGTCAACCTACATATCCATGATTATAACTAATATGCAGAACAAATCATCAATTTGCAAAGTAAGGTATCAAGCATAATGATACTTTATTTAGCAACTATATTGTCGAGTTGAGATACAATCTAAGATAAAATACGTCTGATCGGGACCAGTCCCCATGCCCCAGCAAAAGCCATCTACTCACCCATGGTGAGGGACAATATCAAAGAGATAGTAGGAACGATGGAGAAGGCCATGACGCATAGTACAGAAAGACCAATCTCTCCGCTACAGCCGCCGCTTCCTCGCTCCTCACTAGGGTTTGTGCTGAACAATGTAACTACTAATTACCGATCAAAGACCCTTAGCATGAACATAGTGATTCCTTTTATAGTATCCTTTCCTCACTGTAGCAACCCTATACTTGCACATCAAGGTTGGTGAGTTGAGATAACTTTGGTAGAGAATGGCTTGAGGGGAAATTGACAATGCTATATTTTTGGGATTTTTTCTCTAGTCCTTCATCCCCTTGTTATCCCAAAATATATTTTTCTCTTCAATAATAAAAATATCTTTCCAACACATATTTAAACATTAAATTTCAAGTTTGGATTCAAGAGATATGGATGTTTTAGTGGAGCATATAATTCTGACTGTGGGAAACTCGGTCAGCCACCCGATTAGTATGGAAAGTCGTCGCTTGGTCAATTGCTCAGCCTTTGAGGAAGAATATTTACTTATCTTATCAAAATTTTCTTCAATCCTACAAATAAAATGCCAAAATACATTAATTCTTAAATAATTGAGTTTAATGACTAAAATATGAAAATAAGTGATATATGAAATGAACATATAAATGCATCTAAAATGCCCCCCAAAAGGGTATAAAAACACTCATCAGCTCATCCTCCCTCTCTTCACTTTTAGTGCCCACTCCTCCCTCCTCTTTTATCAATTGTATGATCCCTAATTTGTGTCCAAGTTGAGGGGTACAATTTTGACTAGTGAGGTGTCTTCCCTATCTTCTTCAATTAGCAACCTCCTTCTCATTGGCTACTATGTGGCATGTGGTTGCATTGAGGGATTAGAATGTCTCTCCGATATAGGTTGTGGAGGTGAGCATGAGGACGAGGAGGAAGAATACCTCTTGCTCCTTCTTCCTCAGGTTGGAGCATTAGCATGAATGGAGTCTACAATAGTGTACATCTCGTGGTCAAATGGAGCTTCCTCTTCTCCTTATTAGATGTAAGTAGGATCTTTAGTGTGGAGGCTAGAATAGGACCAAAGATAGGAGCCTCTCACTGATGCAAAAATGTTGACAAAGTCCAATATGGAGTTTGACGATGATAGTTTTGGGATGTGAGAAGGTGGAGTGACATTTGAACTCTCTTTGTGTGGTATTTGCATCTAATGATATCTAGGATGCCACTTTGGAACCCCTTCTTATCTGCCTTGCCCATTTTCTTCATCAAGAATGTATTCTTAGTGGAAAATGGAGGTGGATGATGTAAAACTAGGGTTGGGCAGATTTTCTTTTTGGATGGAGAACTGGAGGTGGAGAAGGGTTAAAATTGAGAGTTGTAGGTAGGGGAAATACTTTGGGAGCTCAAGGAAGCTTCAATGGAACTTAGGGATGGATATTGGGATGATTTTAGGGAGATGGGAGATTCCCTAGGTTTCCTTCTCCATATAATATCAATTTTATGTTATGGGGAAATGAAATATGTCAAGGTGTCTTAAATTCAAATAAATCAACTTAAGTTGTGGGGTCGGGGAAGCATAGTCATTTTTCCTAGCACAGTCGTGATAGAGAATCTCCAAAATGGTTATTATGACCAACATGTCTATGTTGGATGGCCCCAAACTTGAGTTTCCCCCCTGTAAAATTGACACTCCCTACATCGACGATCTGGCAACTTTCAATTCAAAAACTTATAATTCTTCTCAAATCTTCAATCAAACAAATCCCAATCAATTTCTCTAATCAACACAAGATACTATGTGTCATTTGCACTACTTTGAACCATTTTTCTCATTCTCTAGCCTATTTCCCTATTATGATTTAAAACTCAAACAAATATTTTTAAACATTAGTGTGTGTGTGTGTTTCTTTGAATGCGTGAAAAGTAACTCGAGAGGTATCAAAAATTGAAGGTAGGGTGCAAAAGTTCCTATACCTAGGTGTGTTTCCTTCCACTAGTACTAACTTTAATGATTTCACCAGGCTTCTTGATTGTTGAATTATATCTTCTTGAAACCTGAATGCATTACAACCATACTAAATTTCCATATCATATGCATTCAAGCACATATTTTCATCATTAGAAATTTCCTCAACCAACATAACAATATCAAAACTTTGATTTGTCGTGTTTAGACCAACTTCAACAATAGTTGTCAATCTTTGGTCAATGAATGTGAACTTTTTGGCACCTTCCTTCTCATTGATCATAATAGCCCCATATGGATATACATACCTGACTTGGTATGTTACTTCCCATATTGACTTAATCATTCCAAGAAATAATTTCATGTTAGGATCTTACATCCATACCCATTACCCAATATCAAAATACTTATTCTTGATTAATTTGTCATGCAAGAATTTGAATCTTTCCTTGTAGCTTCTGGATAGCTCATAGGCTTCATTCCTCATTTCTTCTATTTAATTGAGTTGTAGATTTCTTCTCACTCTAGAAATTTCTACATCCATATCCATAGATTTCAAATCCCCCAAAGACTTGTGTTCCAATTCCTTGGACAGATAGCATCTATTCCCATAAATGAGCTCGAACAACATGATGCTAATCAAAGTCTTGAATGTGGTGATGTAAGCCCATAAAGATCCATTTTTGAGACATAGAGACCAATCCTTGTGGTCTAACCGTCTTCTCAAGAGTATGATTTATCTCTTCATTGGCCAACTCGTCCGCTAGTTTGAGGGTGGTAAGGAGTAGCACCAGAATGATTAACACCATGTCTCTTCAACAAACTTTCAAAATCTCTATGAATAAAATGTCTTCCACCATCACTAGTCATTGTCCTTGGCACACTAAACCATATAAAAATGCTTGACTTTACAAAATCCCACACCACCTTGTAGTTGTCAGTCCTTGTGGCAATGGCTTGAACCCATTTTGAGACATAGTTTACATCTGCCAAGATATATACAAACCCAAAATAAGGAGTAAATGGACTCATGAAGTCAATACCCCACACATTGAACACCTCGACAACTAGAATAGGATATAGAGGCATCACATTCCTCTTTGAGATTGTAGCCACTTTTTGGCATGTCAAGAAAGACTTACAATATTCATGAGAATCTTGGAACAAAGTTGGGCAAAAGAAGCTATGTTGAAGAACCTTGGCAGCCATCATCTATCCACCAAAATGGACTCCACACATGCTTGAGTGGCACATGGAGAGAATGTCTTGCTATTAACATTCCATAACACAACTTCTTATGAGTTAGCTGGAGTATACTTCAAGAGATGTGGGTCAGCCCACACATAATTTTTCCCTAAAGAAGACATTCTTTGTTACACCCCGATCTCACAATTTCCTCAAATCATGAGATTAGGGCATAAGATAGGATTTATATGTAACACAAAGAACACCCTTAACTTTTCCTTTTCTTAAAAACTCTTATTTCTTCGCATTGAACCACATAAAACATCTTAACAAGGGAATCTGAACATTTCCTTTACTAATCAAACTTTAATAATAAAGATACATGTATAAACATTCATGATGTCTCTCACACATTATGCACATGAAACTTGCTAATTAGCATACATATCAAAGAGGAATAATATTACACATTGTAATTACAACTCTCTCTCTTAACTCTTACTGAGGACCTAGAGTGACAAGGACCGACTGACTCAACTAAACTCATACTTGACTCCTGTGGCAGATCTACATTGAAGCTTTGACCATCTTCAAGTCCATGCGGTTAACCCTAAAAATGTTTGAGTAGAGGGGTGAGCCTACTCGCTCAGTGAATGAGTGCTTCATGGAAACAGACTAATGCAATAATGTGATTACAGATATAATTTGAGTAAACGATATGAAATTTAACAACAATAAATACTACACTGAACAGTTCTAAAACAATATAACTGAAATAACAAAGAATGTAAATATTGCATCCAAAGAATAACTACTAGAAGACTATGCTCTAGTCTTCCTTAACTCTATCATTTATAAAGAACTATGTGAACCTATGTGATCATATTTTAGATTATGCCCTAATCTATGCAGTGTACTCTGCATAGAGACTCGCAGTGCACTACGACCACACCGTACAAGACTTAGCGACACACCCGGGAAATGCTAAGTCTGACGCCAGCCCTGCTCTGCCACAGGACCCCAGGCTCGTCGGCCTCACTGCACTACATCGAGTGCTCTAGACTCCTCCTCTATCCTGAGTACACAGGCGGAGAGTCTCACGGGGTTACCTCCATGACATCGCACGGATAATGTTGCAATAACCCCCAATTTCCTCCAGTGCCACCGTGACACAAGCACGCGTTGTTGTTGGACACTGCCTCTCTATCCTCGTGTCTCCATGACATCGCACGGATAATGTTGCAACATGAGTTTCACCCCTAAGTTGCAGATACCTCTTAGGGGTTCTACGGTGTTCAGGGCACCTAAGTCTAACATTAACATTATAGATACATGTGAAACAGAAATCATAACTCATTTTACATTTCTCACTAGGCTCACACGGCCTGCCATATCATATCATATGAAACATCATAACTCATTTTACATTTCTCACTAGGCTCACACGGCCTGCCATATCATATTATATGAAACATCATAACTCATGTATTCAACATATATCATGTCTCAGTAACATCCCTTTCTTGGGAATGTCATATCTCATCACCTGCAATATATGAGATATGTATTGAAAATAAGAAACCCTGCAGTATGTAAATATCAACTCAGAGAGAACAAGCATATAAAGTTAAATGCACTAGAAACATATAATTCAACAGTTAAACATCAACACATCTCATATCGAGACTTTTCATATTGTCATAACATGATTCATTGAACACCCTATCCTTAGGGTTTCATTTGCCTTATTCACCTTTTCATTTACCTCATTCACTTGTCCCATGGCTCTCATAAGGAATTCATAGGATATAAGCATTCACTAAATAAAGATTGTTTCCAACAATTCATTTTAGGGTTTGCTTCAACACGGTCGTGGTATCACCCCACGGCCGTGGCACATTCACCTCACCACGGTCGTGGCACTTTCCCCACGGTCATGGTGTATAGAGATCAGGGTTTCAAAGAATTCAATACGGCCGTGCTACCTAGCACGCCTGTGGTACGGATTCTTCACCACGGTCGTGGCCACCCACCACGGCCGTGCCACAGCTCGATTTAGCTTCAACTTTAGTGAAATCAAAGTCATAGACTTAGTGACGAATCCCAAAGGGTTTAGATACTGAAATATGATAGCCTTAAGCTTGATTAAGAGCATTTAGACCTAGGTTTGATTTAAGTCTAGATATCTCTTCAATTGGATTAAAACTTTAGTGAGATCTCAATTAGGTTAAACCCTAATTACATCATACGGTATAAATCTGAAAGGCACACTTACTAGGATGTGTTGTATACATTTCTGATATGAATTTACCATTTAAGAGTCATTCAAACAGAGAAGGAATCCATATCATATCAATTAGCAACAACTTATATCAAACGGACATTTCAGGATTTAGAATCACATGCTAAGCATTTAGGGATTTAAATGCTATAATCAAATTCGTGCATTAGAATGTTTGAAGGAAGAACCCACTCACCCTAAGGTGTGAAAACACCTCAAAACTGCAGCTCAACTCAGGGAATCTCGAATTCCTATCAAATCCCTAGTAAATCTCCCAATTCTTCTTCCATTCAACTCGGAAACCTTGAAAATGAGGGATTATGAAGAAAGGGTGAGAAAAGAGGGAATTTCGACATCATCTTGGATCAAATCAGAGCATGGACGGAAATCTTGACATGAGAGAGAAGATCCACCATAAAAGTATATGCAAAGAATCCAAACTTACTTGATTTCACCACTCTTGGGACCGCAGAACCCTAATTCAGCAATTCCCCCACTTTCTTCACTCAAGCCCTAACTCTCCCTCTCTCTCTATATTTTCGTTTCTCTGGAGTGAATGACGAAGAATGAGAGATGCTTGTGTGTGTGGTCGTTCATATATGTCAATTGAGCTGCTTGGGTCAATTGCATATTGACCCAACACTTAACTTTTATTATATTGGCTGAATATTCAGTTATACAAAAGTTACTGTAATACGTTTCTTTCAGAGATCAAACCTTCTCCAAAAATTATGGAAATTTAGAAAGTTGTTTATAATTGATCTATAAAGCTTCAGTTAAAATTTGAGATCATTTGGAGTTACCAATAAATAATTAAAAATAGAACAGTGCACTGCTATCCAGAAATCTGCAGAAATGTCATTTGAAGCAAAAATGCCTCAGAACGGCCGTGCTAGCTGCCACGGCCGTGCAAGATGGACCCAGAACGGCCGTGCTACCTACCACGGCCGTGGTGCATTGATTTCAACAGATTTGAGTAGAAAAGTTGGTTAATAGTTTAATTCTTTCAAAACGACCGTGTGGCCTTGCATGCCCGTTCCACCAAAGACCTAGCACGGCCGTGCTACCCACCATGGCCGTGCTACCCAAGCATACAACTATCATTTCTATTTTTCTATGCCTAACTCTATCATTCCTTCCCAAATGAGCTTATTTGTTGAAAACCCTAATTCAACCGACTATAGTTTATATATCTCAAACCCTAATTATACAAAGAGATAGCATGCTTGGGGTTCTCATTAGGTTTAACATATTATAATTGAGATATCATCATTAATTAGATTTAAGAAATGATCAATCCAATTAAATATGTAATCATCTAGGTAAACCCTAGTTTACCAATTAAGCTCCGATGGGGTCGTAACAACTCTCCCCCCCTTAGAATGTTTCGTCCTCGAAACATAAACCTGCAAGAAAGATATATTCAAGATTATTCTAAGCTTCTAAAGCCTTCCATGTCATTATATTCTTGTATTTCATACCTGAATGTAGTTTTCAACATTAGATCCTTTAATTCTTTACCAAATCACAACATATTTCAAATAGTTCTCAATGATATCAAGTAAATTCTTTATGCCACCGTCAAACATAGATTGCAAAGATAAACCACCACGCTTTCACTGCGCAACTCTGATACTCTGATACAACTATCTCAACTTATGCAGCTCAGAAAGTCCTATTGTTCTGTATCACCTTTAAGTGACAAAAGCAAGTTCACCATGCTGTTTTAAACTTTAATAAAGTGCTATTCCAATAGCAAAACAGTCTTAAATTAAAAGTCTAGATTCAACAATCAATTGCACAACACTACTCTTAGCATCCCCATTGGGTCATGGATGCATGAGGTGAAGCATTACCACCTCATTCCATACTATCCTGTTTCGATCCTGGGACCTGTGGGTTATGGGCCCACACACAATACAAAGTGTAACCATCGCATTATATCACTTTAGGGTTTCAACAACAGTAATAAGGTAATCCATGATTGTATCAGTCATTCAAGTATTAATCATACTCAATTACCATCACTCAGTTATATCAGAGCTAGGTATAACAAGCTACACCTCATTAGGGTTACTTGTCCAAACAATCTAATTATCATCCCTTTCTATTAATATGAGTGAATAAGTATGACTACCTTGTTCAGGGTATCTCTCCATATGTTCTGACATCATCCAAACCGTATCACCATGTCACAAATACACAATACTAGGATGCATATCTGGTATGAATTACTACAACTATCATACGCCTTTAATTTAACATATAGCTTGCACAAGTACACTAAAATCATATGTAGAACCAACTTTCATACCTTAATATGCCTTCAACAATTCATACATGTAAAAACAAATACACATATTACACAAAGCTAGTGTTTTTCCCATATCTCTCTGCTCATTCATTACTTCTTTACTTTTTGCTACCTATCCTTTTCATATGATTATATACAATAAACATCATTAACATGAAGCATTTAAGATAGGAAATGAATTATTCATCATTCTGACTATCACACAAGAACTTATTTCTTATCGCACTTCATCATGTTGTATGTCACTATTACATTCACTAGATGACCCCACTAAGGTAGTTATGCACCATATATGGTTCATTTTCTCTTATCATTTCATTCCCACCTTGCTCTCATTAAGGAATATATGAAAGAGAAGATGATTTTAAGACTTGGAATACTTGTATTCAAACATTCCCTTAATACATTCTCGTATGTAGATTTACTTAGTTATCAACAGAGATATTTGATTAATTAGCACTTGCTTGAATCTCACAACCTCTTTATATATACAATGAAATCGAGTTCGATAGTGATAAATGAATGAAATACTACTCTCCCACTTCGGTGTGTTCGTATACACCGAAAAACGTCCACAACCACGCCTAATTCTGCCCTTTACAGCAGCGTGCACGCCGTGCACCTTCAGTGCACTTCTGTCCTGCTTTTCTGCAACTTTGCACGCCGTGCAAACTGATTTGCACACCGTGCAACCTGGGCCGAAACACTTCTGTTCTGTCTGTAACTTTGCACGCCGTGCAAACTGATTTACACGCCGTGCAACCTGTGCAGAAATAGAAATCCCCGAGGAAGAAGGTGGATTCGGGGTCGATTCACGGCCAATCTCCACACGAAATACTTTGGGAACTTCTTCTCCATCATATTTCAAACCCTTTCTTACGTTTCATGGTCCTCTTACCATATACTACTCTTTAACTCGTCATTTTTAATTCTAAATTTTTCTCTTATGACCATGTTGCTTATTCATATGTATGGTTATGTATAACATGTTGCACATAGTTCCTCCTTTATCTTTATACTATTGTGAAGTTAACGTTCTAAATTAATAATCCTTCTATTAGTTTTTTCCTCATGTTGAATACATTACATATTCTTCATTTTTTTAAATCAAGTGGATCATGCATGGGTCAAACATAGTTTCTCTTTCAATCAAGTTTTTCTCTCCTGAATACAATCTACCCTTGTATGACTTATTCATTCGTTAAACTACACCTATGTTCTTTGCTTAGAAACTAGTTTGTTGTTCTAGTCTTATGAATTACATGTTCATACGATTCTCTTTACCTTTACTCTTTTGAAGACTCTTTACTTCTATGGACCCATTAAAGTCTCAACCCTATTCTCTACTTAGCCTTTGCTTTAGAGTTCATGAAAGCATTATACTCTATTATATGATTCATTCTTCATGATTGATTCTTGCTATCTTGAACCATACATACATTTCACATATCCTTTCCATATTTCATGTGTATAGTTCATGTATTATTAATCAATAAACTGATTATGAACTTCATATCATGTTCTATTATTCCCAATTAAGGGTTTCACATTTGAGACCCCAAGGTTGAACCTCAGATATCAGTTTCAACTAATTCTTAGTTGTTCTGATCTTGCTCATATGTTTCAACATCTTACTGTATGTACATTCTTACTCTGATGTGGGTCTAATTACTCAAATTCTATTCTTATTATACTATTGATAGGAGTCATTAGATCCTAGTAACGCATCCTGCCAACCGGACCAGGCCAAACCTGAAGTCCTGAAGCCAAGAACTACTGAGGATTACTCAACTCCTATTCATCTCAGAAGTGTGGAAGAAAACTTATCCACTAACAAAAGCTCATTCAAAGGTCAATTCTAGTCTACTTGTTACAAAGAATGAAATCAATAAATGCTACAACTACATAGTATACAACAGATATTAAAGACCCATATTTCAAAGTATTGAATATTTCAATTCAAACATATAATAGCATTTCTATACATTTCCAACAAAACAACATTATGAAATGTAAGTTCTATCTCCTTTTACATTTATGCTCTTAATTCTTGTTTCTTTTCTCGTTTTCTAACCCTAACATTTCTAGGGTTCCTCTCTAGCCCATTCTTCCACTGTATACCTGGCCAGGGTATACGTGAAAGAATAGACAGAGTAGCTTGTACTGGTTGATCCAAGTACTCAGATATCGGGCCAGGATATCCAAATACTCAAATCCCCAAAGCTAACATCAAACATCTCCTATCTGCCACACTTATGACGCTAACTTACTAACTTAATGGTCCTTGACAACTCACCCTAAGCTCTGATACCAAGCTGTTACACCCCGATCTCACAATTTCCTCAAATCATGAGATTAGGGCATAAGATAAGATTTATATGTAACACAAAGAACACCCTTAACTTTTCCTTTTCTTAAAAACTCTTATTTCTTCGCATTGAACCACATAAAACATCTTAACAAGGGAATCTGAACATTTCCTTTACTAATCAAACTTTAATAATAAAGATACATGTATAAACATTCATGATGTCTCTCACACATTATGCACATGAAACTTGCTAATTAGCATACATATCAAAGAGGAATAATATTACACATTGTAATTACAACTCTCTCTCTTAACTCTTACTGAGGACCTAGAGTGACAAGGACCGACTGACTCAACTAAACTCATACTTGACTCCTGTGGCAGATCTACATTGAAGCTTTGACCATCTTCAAGTCCATGCGGTTAACCCTAAAAATGTTTGAGTAGAGGGGTGAGCCTACTCGCTCAGTGAATGAGTGCTTCATGGAAACAGACTAATGCAATAATGTGATTACAGATATAATTTGAGTAAACGATATCAAATTTAACAACAATAAATACTACACTGAACAGTTCCAAAACAATATAACTGAAATAACAAAGAATGTAAATATTGCATCCAAAGAATAACTACTAGAAGACTATGCTCTAGTCTTCCTTAACTCTATCATTTATAAAGAACTATGTGAACCTATGTGATCATATTTTAGATTATGCCCTGATCTATGCAGTGTACTCTGCATAGAGACTCGCAGTGCACTACGACCACACCGTACAAGACTTAGCGACACACCCGGGAAATGCTAAGTCTGACGCCAGCCCTGCTCTGCCACAGGACCCCAGGCTCATCGGCCTCACTGCACTACATCGAGTGCTCTAGACTCCTCCTCTATCCTGAGTACACAGGCGGAGAGTCTCACGGGGTTACCTCCATGACATCGCACGGATAATGTTGCAATAACCCCCAATTTCCTCCAGTGCCACCGTGACACAAGCACGCGTTGTTGTTGGACACTGCCTCTCTATCCTCGTGTCTCCATGACATCGCACGGATAATGTTGCAACACAAGTTTCACCCCTAAGTTGCAGATACCTCTTAGGGGTTCTACGGTGTTCAGGGCACCTAAGTCTAACATTAACATTATAGATACATGTGAAACAGAAATCATAACTCATTTTACATTTCTCACTAGGCTCACACGGCCTGCCATATCATATCATATGAAACATCATAACTCATTTTACATTTCTCACTAGGCTCACACGGCCTGCCATATCATATTATATGAAACATCATAACTCATGTATTCAACATATATCATGTCTCAGTAACATCCCTTTCTTGGGAATGTCATATCTCATCACCTGCAATATATGAGATATGTATTGAAAATAAGAAACCCTGCAGTATGTAAATATCAACTCAGAGAGAACAAGCATATAAAGTTAAATGCACTAGAAACATATAATTCAACAGTTAAACATCAACACATCTCATATCGAGACTTTTCATATTGTCATAACATGATTCATTGAACACCCTATCCTTAGGGTTTCATTTGCCTTATTCACCTTTTCATTTACCTCATTCACTTGTCCCATGGCTCTCATAAGGAATTCATAGGATATAAGCATTCACTAAATAAAGATTGTTTCCAACAATTCATTTTAAGGTTTGCTTCAACACAGTCGTGGTATCACCCCACGGCCGTGGCACATTCACCTCACCACGGTCGTGGTGTATAGAGATCAGGGTTTCAAAGAATTCAATACGGCCGTGCTACCTAGCACGCCTGTGGTACGGATTCTTCACCACGGTCGTGGCCACCCACCACGGCCGTGCCACAGCTCGATTTAGCTTCAACTTTAGTGAAATCAAAGTCATAGACTTAGTGACGAATCCCAAAGGGTTTAGATACTGAAATATGATAGCCTTAAGCTTGATTAAGAGCATTTAGACCTAGGTTTGATTTAAGTCTAGATATCTCTTCAATTGGATTAAAACTTTAGTGAGATCTCAATTAGGTTAAACCCTAATTACATCATACGGTATAAATCTGAAAGGCACTCTTACTAGGATGTGTTGTATACATTTCTGATATGAATTTACCATTTAAGAGTCATTCAAACAGAGAAGGAATCCATATCATATCAATTAGCAGCAACTTATATCAAACGGACATTTCAGGATTTAGAATCACATGCTAAGCATTTAGGGATTTAAATGCTATAATCAAATTCGTGCATTAGAATGTTTGAAGGAAGAACCCACTCACCCTAAGGTGTGAAAACACCTCAAAACTGCAGCTCAACTCAGGGAATCTCGAATTCCTATCAAATCCCTAGAAAATCTCCCAATTCTTCTTCCATTCAACTCGGAAACCTTGAAAATGAGGGATTATGAAGAAAGGGTGAAAAAAGAGGGAATTTCGACATCATCTTGGATCAAATCAGAGCATGGACGGAAATCTTGACATGAGAGAGAAGATCCACCATAAAAGTATATGCAAAGAATCCAAACTTACTTGATTTCACCACTCTTGGGACCGCAGAACCCTAATTCAGCAATTCCCCCACTTTCTTCACTCAAGCCCTAACTCTCCCTCTCTCTCTATATTTTCGTTTCTCTGGAGTGAATGACGAAGAATGAGAGCTGCTTGTGTGTGTGGTCGTTCATATAAGTCAATTGAGCTGCTTGGGTCAATTGCATATTGACCCAACACTTAACTTTTATTATATTGGCTGAATATTCAGTTATACAAAAGTTACTGTAATACGTTTATTTCAGAGATCAAACCTTCTCCAAAAATTATGGGAATTTATAAAGTTGTTTATAATTGATCTATAAAGCTTCAGTTAAAATTTGAGATCATTTGGAGTTACCAATAAATAATTAAAAATAGAACAGTGCACTGCTATCCAGAAATCTGCAGAAATGTCATTTGAAGCAAAAATGCCTCAGAACGGCCGTGCTAGCTGCCACGGCCGTGCAAGATGGACCCAGAACGGCCGTGCTACCTACCACGGCCGTGGTGCATTGATTTCAGCAGATTTGAGTAGAAAAGTTGGTTAATAGTTTAATTCTTTCAAAACGACCGTGTGGCCTTGCATGCCCGTTCCACCAAAGACCTAGCACGGCCGTGCTACCCACCATGGCCGTGCTACCCAAGCATACAACTATCATTTCTATTTTTCTATGCCTAACTCTATCATTCCTTCCCAAATGAGCTTATTTGTTGAAAACCCTAATTCAACCGACTATAGTTTATATATCTCAAACCCTAATTATACAAAGAGATAGCATGCTTGGGGTTCTCATTAGGTTTAACATATTATAATTGAGATATCATCATTAATTAGATTTAAGCAATGATCAATCCAATTAAATATGTAATCATCTAGGTAAACCCTAGTTTACCAATTAAGCTCCGATGGGGTCGTAACATTCTTCTACTTTCTTTCCTAGTTCATGTGTGTGGCACTCTATCACTGGCCAAGAAGTTGTCTTTGTGCTTGTACCATGGGCTTTGAGTAGAATCAAGAAATATAAGTTGTCTCATGGGGCATTATCTCCTTGATCTTCATTACTTCATAATAAGGTGCTTCAATGAGAGATAGGTGGTCAAATATATAATTTTTAGTCTCTTTCCTGTCAACAATCTCCAAATCAAAATCATGAAGTATTACAATCCACCAAACCAATCTAGGAGTTGAGTCTTCCTTTTACATGAGATACTTCTCATCTACATGGTCAGTGTAGACAATCACCTTGTTTTGTAGAACACAATAATGTAATTTATTAAGAGCTAAAATCATGACAAGCAATTCTTTTTCCATGGTCTTGTAGTTCCTTTGAGCTTCATCCATTGTTTTACTTGCATAATAGATGGCGTGAGGTATCCAGCCAATCCTTTGGCCCAACACAACCCCTACCGTCGTGTCGAAATCATCTGTCATAATCTCAAAAACAAAGAGTAGTTGAAGAGTTGTATAACAAGAGTAGAAATCAATTAGTGCATCAAATGGTTGAAAGTCGCAATGCATTTATCATCAAAGTTGAACTCAACAACCTTCTCAAGAAGGTGGCACAATTTTCTAGAAATCTTGCTAAACTCCTTCAAAATTGATGATAGAGATATGCATGCCCTAAAAAAGAATGATGTCTTGTTGTGGAAATAATTTTTAAGGTATAAATGAGGCCCACTTTGACCTTGTAAACGTCAGTCTCAACTTTAAATGGTCAATGACCAAGAACAATGCCTTTAGGAACCATGAAATGACTCTTATCCCATGACTAAACTAGATGAACTTTTATACATCTATCAAGAACTACAGTGAGGTGAGATAATAATTCCTCAAAAGACTTCCCAAACAATAAAAAAATCATCCATGAAGACTTCAAGCGATGAATCAAGCATATCGGTGAAGATAGGTATAACACATCTCTGAAAAGTGGAAGGGGTGTTGCAAAACCCAAATGACATTCTTTTATAGGTAAAGGTACCACTTGGACAAGTGAAGATGGTGTTTTATGGATCTGTAGGGTGTACTCCCACTTTGAAATAACTATAGTATCCATCAAGAAATCAATAGAAGTTATGATGTGCACATCACTTCAAAATTTGATCATTGAAAGGTAGAGGAAATTGGTCCTTCATTGTCTTCTTATTTGTCTTTCTATAATCTATACACATATGCTATTTGGATATCTCTCTCATTATCATCATCCTCACCCTCCTCATTGAGTGAAACTATGATCCCACCCTTCTTGGGTATAACTTGGATGGGACTCATCCATGGGTTTTAAGAAATGTGATAGATAATATTGGCATCAAGTAACTTTACTACCTCTTGTGTCACAACCTCTTTCATCTTGGGATTTAATTTTTGTTGCATTTTTCATCTTGGTCATGGATCATATTCAAGATATATCTTGTGGACATAGATGGGGGGGTCAACACCCCTCAAATCAGAAGTAGTCCACCCAACAGCTTGAATCTTCTGATTCAAAATAGATATGAGAGCATATTCTTGTATTGGAGAGAGAATAGAAGAATAATCATTGAAAGGGTGTCATTGGTACCAAGAAATGCATACTTTGAACCTTTTACAAGTGTTTTGAATTCAAGAATAGAGTGTCCTTAATATAATTCTTAAATGGTTTACAAAAATAGAGGGTAGATCTTCACTAGAAGAAACTAATGCAAGCTCATTCTTTTCAGCAATGTCTTCATCAGGCATCTCTAAAATATGCTCTAGACCTCTACCCTTTGTGGAAGTCTCAATCCATGAAGTTAGGCATTCTTCAATAATCTCCTCTAGACAGCCAATAAGATAACAATCCTTCTCAATAGCACCCATCACCTTGTATTTGGTGTATGCTTTGAAGATGTTGAAATAGATATTCATGTGCATGAAGGTCACATGCATGGTTCGGGTTCTCAAATGAATCACTACATTGCTTGTCGATAAAAACAATCTTCCTAAGATGATGGGAACTTTTCATATGCCCTTTCTCATGTCCAACACAATGAAATTAGTAGGAAATAATGTTGGTGTATCATCATCAAGTCTTACCAACACATCATCAATGCACCCTTGCGGTATTTTCATATAATGGTCGGTCAATTTCAAGCTACAGTTAGCCAGATCTAAGTGTCCCAAGTTTAGTTCAACATATACAGGATAAGGCATTAGATTCACACTAGAACCCAGGTCATTCAGATCATGGTCTATGTAGTGTTTGTCAATGTAGCAAAGAATGAAGAGGGAACTGAGATCTTTTCTCTTCTTTAGGGTGGTGTGGTGTAGAATAGAGATCATTTGTTGAATGAGTTTGGCTTTCTTAGGAATTCTCCCTATGGACATCCTCTTAAAATTGCACATATATTTTAGAAATTTTGTATAAGAAGGAATTCTCTTAATGGCATATAATAAAGAACTGTGTATTCTCACTTCCTTGAACGTCTCCATGATGTCCTCAATGTGCTTTTATTTCTTTTGCAGAGGGGAGTTCTTGAAGTGCATCAGGGAAAGGAGGAAGTTGTGAATCTAAATTATTCACATCAATAGAATCATCAACTGGTATCACAAGATTCACAATATCATCACTCAGTATCATAGTATCATTACCCTACATCATTATATGTCTACCATGTATCTCAATTCATTTCTTTATCCATTCACAAAATCATTAAATGCTCAATTCTTTGTCTGCTGCAAAGTTTTTCCACTTCTCAACACAACCAAAAACTTCCCATGCTCCTTAAAAGATGATGAGGGAGCTTGTAGTGTCTGGTGTGGTCCTTGAGGGGGTGGCCTTTAGTGTGGTGGGTTGAGACTTTGAAGAATGTATTGTGGTTGTGGATGTTGTTGTGGAGGTCATTAGGAGGTGGACGATATTGGGTATTGAAATGGTGGTTGTGGAGTGAATTGGAAGTTATGGAGGTTGAGGTGGTAGAGGAATAGGGGTTTGGAGCCCCTTTGTACTACTACAAGATGGGAACTTGTCCTTTTGGTGGGACATAGGTGCCTTGAGGATAACCCATCAATCAACCAACAATATTGGGATTGAATAAGGTTTGAGAGGAAAGCCCCCCCCCTACAAAAAGCAAGAGATAGAGAAATCTAGTCAATCCTTTGCTCCAATCAGCTATTGTTTGTCCTTGAGTGGACACATTCTGCTTCACATCATCAAGGTGTCTCAATCTCTCAATGACTTCTTATTCAAACTTGGAGCTATATTTTGACCCTTGATGTTGCCTAGGTTCGCCTTGTCCTTTCTCCCCTTGTTTCCAAGAGAAATTAGGATAATTCCTCCATTCTAGACTATTAGCAGTTGACATAGGATTGTAGAGTTTGCACCTCCTCACAAAGTGCCTTGACAAAGTTGGTAGAGTGGCTAGAAGAGCCTCATAGGTGTGTATTCATAAAGTTAATTATATCTACAAATTAATATTTTAAGCTTTTATGGATTGGTATCATCTTTGGATTGAGGAGGGATAGCTCCCATGTTTCTATCAAGTTGGACACCCACACATAGAAGCTCAATGTTGTGACTTTTCATCCAAGTGGTCAAAAAGAGGCCTAGACTTTTTATGAGGTTTGATTATCAATGCACCACCATGAGACAAGTTTACAATGGTGTAACCCATCTAAAAAAATATAGAGTAGAAAGACTGAACTAATTGTCAAAGAGGCACAACGTGGTGGGGAAAATCTTGAAGAAACTTTTGAACCTGTCCCACATCTTATGAAAATGTTCATACTCTTTTTGACTAAAGGATGTGATATATCTATTCATGTAAGTCAACTTGGTAGTAGGGTAGAATTTCCTCAAGAACTCATTATTTGTGTTTCCTCACTTCATCATTGTGGTCTTTTATGAGTTTCACTCCTTGGTCTTGTATTTAAGAGAGAAAGGTAATACCGTGAGCATGTAGAGTCATATGTAACCTAAGAAATCTTGAAGGTGGAATATGTCCCAAGAAAGGAGTCCAAATTCTTGTAGAGGTACTTGTTCTCAAGGCCATAGAAGGTGGAGGACTTAAGAAGACTGAAAGGAATGGAAAACTACTTCCATGACATCAATCAACCCTAGTGGAAATTAGAGGTTGTAGTTTCCCGGCCTGAAGTAATAACACAATCCCTTGTGCAGTGTAGGAAGTAGTGGGTTACATAAATTCTCATCCTAGTCATTTATATTCATGTTAGGGTCATTGGGATCCCTATTTGTCATCTCTTCTTCTAGGTGACAGTTGCACTAGGTTCTCTTCCTTATTCTTCCTATCTTGGGATCCTCTAGGAAAAATCGATAGAAAGTGAGTGACATCTGAACTTGCAAAAATTGCCACCTACAAATGAAAAAACCAATCAAAATAAGACAAGTTAGTAAACAATTTGGACAAGTAACACAAAGAATAATGAATAGTAATGGTGAGGATAGTAGGAAAAGTCAAAGCTAAATGAACTATCTAGGTCAAGCACCTCACTCCCTGATAACAACACTACAAGGTTTGGTGCACCCACAACTCTCCCAATCAATTGAAATTTAATGGATGCGCCGTAGGCACACAACATGGTCTTTCAAATTTACAAAACATGATGGACACACTCTTATAAGATCCAGCAAGTGCATGGGCTCAGGAGTAGTATAGGAGTAGTAAGTCAGAGTCAAACCCAAGGGAGAGAGGGGTCAATAGATATATGTTCTTTTCATGCTAGGTTACTACAATAGAGTTTACGATTCAACGATTTGACTTCGATTTGGTTGAGTTACACTAATGGTTCATAGAAGCAATGATAGGAAAGTGGGAACAAAACCTACTTTGACCCTAGAGAAATTAAGTTCTAATTAGCAAAAAGAGCAAGCTAACCAAGAAAGGAGAAATTTACACAAAGGAAAGGCAAGAGATAATACTAACATTAAACTAGAAAAGCAATTCTAATTAACAACCTACGTAGGTCAACTATTTCACTAATAAAGAAATTGCATTGGATTATCAATTAGAGAACTAGAGAAAGCAAAGTTATAGATTAGCAACTAACTAATACAAAGAAAGCACACGCTAACTACTCTCTCAAAACCTAGAAACTGTGAAGAAGCAAGAGACTAATAAGCAAGCTAAAGAAACTAGCTAAGTAAGCATTTACTAAGCAAGGAGGCAATTAGGGTTTTAAGCAAATATGGGAAGTGTGGACCGTTTGGGGAAATGTGACTAGAACATAGGCCGGGGTGACATAATAAACAAGCCAACTACACCAAGTACTTTGAAACAAGCTACTTAGATCTCACACATAGTATTAAGAGAAGGGATATATATGTAGGATTATGGGGTTCTATCTAGGGATCTACTAGTTGATCCTAGGAACAAATCTTGAAATAGCTACATATAGGCCATTTTCTCCTAGACCTAGGTAGTTTCAAACACAAATCACAAGTTAATACATGTTTTCAAGCACAAACCACAAAATAATTCATGGGAAACAAGATGGAAGTAGGGGACAATCATTCAAAAATGAAATTTAGAGTTTACAGATTACTTTACTCCAAAATGGTATCAAAGTCACAATTTCACCCCAAACAACCCACTTAAGGGGATTAGCTGCTCATAGAAAACAAAAGAAGAAAGAAGGAGTAGGTAGCCATGGAAGCTTGGTGAATATTACCCTTCTTCACCTCCTATCAGTCGTAGTTCGTCCTTTTCCCTCTTTGGTGGTTGAATGGCATATAAGTGTGCATGGAAGTAGCCAAAAGCCTAGAAAACTAGGGTTTTGATGTAGGGGTGGTGGAAATGGAGTGGGAGTAGGTGGGAGTAGGTCGGAGCTTAATGAATGCTCAAGTGGTTGGAAATCAATTCTAGGGTGGCTAACTTATAGCTCTCTAATGCCACCCATGTATATATAGGGGATAGGGCAGCATAGAGTTATGTGGGGGGAAATAGGAAAATCAATGTAGTAATGAATTAGTGTTTCATGATGCCATGCCATTTCTGGGAGGAACATTTGTGGTGGGTGGAATGTGCATAGTCTCTCTAGGAGAGAATGTGTATGCTAGGGTTGGAAAAATGTCAGGTTAAATTTGGTATTTTTGAGGATGGGTAGAATGACCATGTTGGGAAGCACAGTCGTTGTGGAGGCTAGGTAGAAAGTCATGTTGGGTGGCATGATTATGGTGGCAGCAAAGTGCCACGACCATGTTGGGTAGGACGGTCGTGGTGTCTGGGTTGAATGGTAGTCTTTCCTCTTAGCATGAGCCTAGTGGATTGGGCAGCATAGTCGCATTGGGGGACCCTTAACATGGCCATCCTAGCCAGCATGACCCTATTGGTGACTTTGCTGTAGATTCTTCTCAACATGATTTTAATTGTAACTTTTGCATTGGCAGTACGACTGTCCTATGTCACCACGTATATACAGGGGCTTTTGCTTGCACTTTCATTTTCACTGTGAAAATTCGTGGAGTCCTTTGCTCTAAGTCAACCCTTGGGCACTAGGGGTAGGTAGGGGAAGCTCTTGGACCCTTGTTAGGCTCCTCCAATGGTGGATAAATCCTTATATCATCCTCCTTCTCTCCCATCCATAGAAAACAAGGTCCAAGTACCCAAAAAAATTGTAAAGAACGTTCATAAGTGCAATTGTTAGTAAACCATTTATTGGGGGAAGTATCATGCATTCTAACATGTTTAGATGTGATTAAAGTACAAAAATATAGAAGATGAAGCCCTACAATAGGACTGCATCAAACTCCTACTTATTGATCTTCTCTACATCTTTTAATATAGTTGGTATGTTCACCTAAAAAGTGTGGAATAACAAAAGGATGTGAATCCAAGTCCTACTAATATAATATAATATCTAAAACATCTATAAGTTACTAAATGTATAATGTAAGGAAGTAGTTAAAAATTGAAGTATATGAACTTATTAGTGTACTACGAAGTACACACTTATCAAACCTTTCTCACTTCAAAGTGATCTTCAAGGATGTTAGACATCATATACAACTCAACTGTAGATGAGCTTATCATTCAAGAGTAGATTCATATATAGTGCAAATTAAACCTAAACCGATATGCTATATGTGTCATGGGATAATCGAGTCGTAAAACTCAACACTCTAGCTAGATGCTAGTAAGCCTTCCCAATCATCCATACAAAATCTAGGAAATGTAGATTCCCGAAATCTCTCCTCAAAACCTTGGGTTGAAAGTGAGTAAGATTAAAGGTAGGGAACATATTGGTTGGTCTACTATGGATATATGCTTCAAAGTGGATCCACCAGAACTCTGGCCCGCACTAGTTACATAGGCCATGTTGCCAAATGCAGGCATTAGAATAGAAATAGAACCAATTCCATAGTCCTACTATGTATTGTATTCCTAAAAACCAAAAAGGTGAAGTTTTAAATAAAAATTTATTTTTGTTGTCAGTTATGGTGACAGAAACCGACGATGCAGACCTACAACATCGATTTTTGTATAATAACTGATGCCACAAGTACTACTATTTTGTCAAATTGAGTCCTAAAAATTGATGTTGTACTCCCTTATTAGGTAAAATTTTAACTAATAAGGGTAGATGTGTCATCTATTTTGGTTAAAAAACTGACTACATAGATCTAGAATGTCAGATTTTTCATAATAAATGATGTCATATGTATATATATTTTTAAAATACCAGGATTGTAGACCTACTATCTAACTTTTCACTTGGATATAGAACCCACAATTCATTAGAACTATAGGTTCCATACTATTTTGAGCTTAATAATTTGCCAACACACCTACAAAACCTACAAAAATAAACACATACACATAATTCATCTACGCACATACATTTCTATTCTCTTCAACATTTCATTCCATTCTCTAGCACATATAAAATTCAAAAAATACAGATACAACTCCATTCTCCAATTCCATTCTCATGACATGCACAAATACAATTATCATCATTATTCATTCCTTTTAACATTCATTCACAAACATGCATATATACACACATCATTCACATGTGCACCAATAATTTACTCGCATAAAATTGGAAGTTGCAAAAAGTCATAAACACCACATGTATATAGAAATAATGACACCAAGGTTTAGAAAACTCATATTTTAACACAATCAAATTCAAAGTTGACTTATTTAACAAAGGCATGTTCTCATTATTCTCATATCTTATCTATCTTTTCTTTTCTATAGGGCTCTGTCGTGTCAAGCAACTTCAAAGAGAATCACATGATTCAAGAGTTTGATTTGATTTGTTCATATTATCAAATGATATTGTTTACTTATGATGATAAAGACTTTGATTTGATTTGTTCATATTATCAAATGATATTATTTACTTATGATGATAAAGACTGTATAGATTACTTTTTGTATACAATGGATGCCTAGTGCTACTTTCCTAACAATCAGGTCCCTATACTGCATCAACTAGTATCTGCATTACCAACCTTTTCTTGTTAGGGAACTAGAAATTTTCAATTATATAAAAACTACCTCAACATTCTTAAGAAAACTAACTTAAATTCTTCCAACTTAATAATATATTTATACTCTCTACCTTTCCTCTAGACTTTTTAAGTTCTTTTATAGCCCTTTAAGTTAAAGTAACACATTTAAGTCAATTAGTAAATAGTCATAAAATTAATGATGCAGGCATTAATATATGTTGATGGATATAAAAAAGTACTCATGTAAATTATGCCTTTTCATTGTGTGTCCCCCAATGTCTACTTTGTCACCCAAAGGATCTAGATAATATATAGTTAGCATCTCAGAGACAATTACCAGAAACACCCAATTATCATTACTAAGTGAAAAGAAGGCAAACAAAAGAAAACTCAAAACCCACAATGAATATAATTCATATGTCAAAATTATCGACAAAGTTCTTTAAACATACCGAACATTTAAAAGGATCTATAATCATGCTTTATCTCTCATTAATAAAAAAAATTAAATGCGGTAGAGCAGTAATCAGTAAGAGAATTTGGGTCTTTATCTACAAGGCTAATCAATAATGGAACTAGAAATTCCACATTGGTTAATGCAAAATCTCCATAAACCCTATATAAGTGGCTATAAAATATATATGTATGCATTAATGTATAAGAAAATAGATAAACATATATTTTTACATATAAAACAAGGTATTTACCCATAATATCTCACCATATCCAAACTTCTATAACAATTGTACTCAACCAAGCATAAGAAAACTACTCCACAACCTCTAGCAAGAATACATTAGTATCGTGAGATTGACCTGCAACATCCTGCTCAATTTGGACCATCATTGTCAACCCTTCTTCTAAGTCACTTAGCCATAGTGCCACCCCCCTACACCTAGGACCTAGCAAGTTAAATAGATCCATTGTAATCCAAGCATGTAATTGAATATCTAAAGGAGGAATTGGAGTATGAACTGTAGGGGGCTTCTTATGTGTTGTAATCTTCATATATATATTCTCATATCAATTGCTAATTATATACACAGGTAGAAAGAATCAGAAATACAAATAGAATGAAAATTTAGCATATAGAAGTATAGATAACTATCAAGGAATGGAAATTGATCTCAACCAATTAATGGAGTTTCAGTCGCAAAGGAGATTAGCCACTGGTTCGAAACCTTCACTGATAAATCTTCAGCAAATCCAGCACCCCTTTCAAAAACTGAGATCACTATGAAAGATGGCAAACTGTTCTACCCCAAAGCCATCATAGAAAGAAATGCATCAAGGTGGAGCTGGGCAGCGGCGGGATACATCATAGGTCTGCAACCCCACTGGAAGACCTTAGTGATTCACCTGGTGAACATATGGAACGTCAAGGGCTCCATCGACATAAGATCCAAAGGTATTGGCTATTTCCTGATCCTGTTCTCAAATGATGAAGATTTGAACAACAACATAGAAGGAGGCCCGTGGTTTGTTGTTGGACAACCACTGATATTGAAAATATGGCACAGAGGAGAACCGATGGAAAAACTTAAGCTGGCAGAAATCCCAATTTGGGTCAAGGTTTTCGACCTTCCATTGGAACTATGGGATTGGGAAATGTTCAATTACTTGGGATCCTATCTAGGCAAACATATTTGCCTTGATCGACACACAGTGGAATTCTCAAGATTGGAATATGCTAGACTACAAATCCTGATCTCAACTGACTTCAAATTCCCAGAACAAATCCAAATTGCAAATGAAGATGGCGAAGCTGACACCATCCGATTTGAATATGACTAGAAACCAATAAAATGAAGCCACTGCAGGAACTTTGGGCACAAGTCAAATATATGTTCTAATAAAGCACCAATGAAAAATGCTACCCCAAGAAGAAAGGTATGGATCCCCAGACAGCAGGGTGATAATGAGCATGATGTTGAATTCACCGATTGTGAAAGTGAAGATGATAGATAGGCTGAAAACAATCAAGTAAATGAGAAGATGATGTCAACTGGCAATAACGATCCAAGTGGGGGAGAAGCAGCACTTTCAAACCCATCCACACCAGTTCAAGCCTCAAAGGGCCCATGGAAGATGTAAGGGGAGAAATCCAAATCACCACCTAGAAAGAGAAGTATAAATAAGAGTGCTAACTCATTAGAGAATATTGATCTCTCGAACAAATTTTCATTATTGGACAAAGACTACAAAGGCAGCAATGGTACCAATACAGCGGCAGACCCATCCCACACCCCAATCAAATGGATAGTCCACTCTCAATCATATCCTAGAATGTGAGAGGCATTCTAAATAAAATCTCATGTGTCAGGGAGGAATGTGAAAGAAACAAAGTAGAGATATACATCATTCTAGAATTGAGACTACAAGACAAGGATATCAGTGACACTTTCAAGCAAATATGGGGCGACACCAATTTCATCTCTAATAGTGAATTCTACTCCTACACACATAATTGTGGTGTCGAAAGATCAAAATATCAGCATCAACAAATTATGGGCAAATGATCAAATCTTGCACTATTTTATGAATAACGGCAATTGTAATCTCTACCTTTTGGCTGTATATGGAGCAAATGAAGATGCAGACACAACTATGCTTTGGGATAGTTTAAATTCTATCAGTAGTAATATGAATAAAGCCTGGTGTGTACTGGGAGACTTCAATGTTGTTAGACTCAACACTGAAAAATGCGGGAAGCACCCTCCATCAACTAGAATCATGCTTGACTTCATCAACTCCATCTATAACATGGGGTTAGTTGAGATTACAACCAAAGGTCAATTCTTCACCTAGGATAGCGGGAGGAAGAAAGGCAAAAGAACCTTCTCCAAAATAGATCAAGTTCTCTCCAATGTGATATTGCTTGATGACTTCCCTAGTGTCTGGGCAGAAATGATTAACACCATTATCAGCGACCACCATATGATCAGTGCTCATCTCATCAAAGGAGGAAAAAAGAGTAACTCCATTCAGATTCATAAATAATTGGGTGAAAGAAGAAAAGTTCTTTGACTTAGTGAAAAGCAGTTCGAATGAGAGGGAGAATAGTGGAACCCCCATGTATAGGTTTTATTGCAAATTAAATAACTTGCGCTTGGCCCTTTGTGAATGGAACATGACCAAGTTCAAAAACTATCTCTCAAAGGCTGCTGAACTAGAAGCAGACGCTATCTCCTTGCAAAACAAGGTCGAACAAGATCCCACCAACGAACCCCTACAGTTGTTACTGTGTACTGCTAGAGACAATGCTATCAAGGAAAAGGAGGATGAGGAGCGCCTTATCATGTAGAAATCTAGAATTCAGTGGCTCAGAACAGGAGATAAAAACTCTACCTTCTTCTACACCTCCCTAAAGACAAGAAGGATCTTAAACAACATCAATTCTCTTGAAGTTAATGGTCACATTACCTATGACAAAACTGAGATCCATGATGAAATTGTTGTCTTTTATAAAGGACTATTCAATTCGAACAGCTCTAGTTATGTGAACTAGGATAGTGATTGGCGTCTACCTTGCATTAATGAAAAAAATAAACTCAACCTCAGAAGATGGGTATCTAAAGTTGAGATCGAGGATGTCATTCAAGGATTTAAGGATGACAAAGCCCCAAGTCCTGACAAGTTTAACCCGTACTTCTTCAAAAGATGCTAGAATATAATTAATCTGGATGTTACCAAGGCTATCCTCAACTTCTTTGAGAATTGAAAGATGCACAAGGAATGTAATAAAAGCTTCATAATGCTTATCCCAAAAATAAAAAATGCAACTGAAATCAAGGATTTCCGGCCTATTTCCTTATGAAATATTGTCTACAAAATCATCACCAAGATATTAGCAAATAGAATCAAGCCTATTATGAGTGACCTCATCAATGCAAATCAAGTGGCCTTCATTAAAGAGAGATCCATTGGTGATGCAATCTTGCTAGCCAACGATATTCTCAGTAATTTCTCTAGTGTACAAGGAGCCAAGCACATGTGCGTAAAAGCTGATCTATCCAAAGCATACGACACAGTGAGAAGAGACCACATTCTCTTCATCATGGAGAATATGGGCTTCCCCCAATGCTGGCTCAGATGAAAAAATGAAATATTTTGCTCTACATCTTTCCAGGTCCTTATCAATGGTTTGCCCTCTACACCTTTTGATTCTAAAAATGGTGTTAGACAGGGGGACCCCCTTGCACCGTAACTATTTGTCTTTGGTATGTATGGTTTTTCCACTGTCCTCCAAGATTTGGTCATAAAGAAACTAGTTGACCAAATGAAAAATGATGGGGTCAATCATATGTCTCACATCATTTTCACAAATGATTTGTTTTTATTCTCCAAGGCTGATGAAAATAATGCAGAAGGGCTCAAAAGAGCTCTAGACACCTTCCAATGCATCTCCAGCCTAAAACTAAACAACAATAAAAGCCAATTATTCCTCTCTAAAGCCTGCCACGGTGACAGAATCAGCAACATCCTGCAAATTTGCAAAGCACAACTGCCTGTCCGCTACCTTGGTATTCCTTTATTCACTGGAAGATTGACAAAAAGCATGTGATCACCCATTATTGATAAAGTTTAAAAAAAGCCTGATTCATGGAAAGGGAGGCTTCTATCCTTTTCCGACAGAGTAGAACTTGTGATCTCTACTTTGTCATTTTACCACATCTTCTAGTCAGCTATTTTTCCAATTCCTAAATTAGTAGTTGATGACCTTGAGAAACTAATGTGCAACTTCATTTGGAATGATGACAAGAAAAAGAAGCACATCCACACCATCTCATGGAATGTGATCTACATGCCTAATGTAGAGGGTGGACTAGGTATCAGATGCATCAAAGATTGGACTGATGCTGGCATCTTGAAAAACCTTTGGGACCTAGCTAATGATAAAAACTCCTTGTGGGTAAAATGGATGCATGGAAAGTACCTAAAGAATGACTCACTCTGGTCAGTAGTGGAACAATCCAATGCTTCATGGCTATGGAAATAGTTGCTCAAAAAAAGAAACGTCCTATTGAGAAAGCTAAAATTTAAATGTGGGTGATGGTAACAAGTTCAAGTTATGGCATGACCCCTGGCTACTTGGAGGTAGAAAATTATCAGGCCTGGTGGACAATCAGCTTATTCATCATATTGGGGGTGGTATGACCTGTCCTGTTAAAGCACTCATTGTCAATGCAAATTGGTGTTACCCATATGTACGTGGCTGTGAAGACTTAAAGTGGATCATATCACAACTGCCCAGGCCTTTGAGTGGATGCGATTACATACCTGTAAAAGGCAAAACAAGTTTCAGACTGAAAGATGGTTGGAACATAGCAAGACAACCAAATCTTGTGGTTCCTTGGGGCAGGTGGATTTAGAATGATAAAATTCCCAGAAGGTTCAGGCTAGTCCTGTGGAAGGCATTCTTGAATCATCTACCAACAACAAATCCTTTGAGAAAAATTGGTTTATACCTGGTGTCTAGATGCCCTATATGCAAAAACGATGAGGAAAGCATGGAACGCATCCTCTTCACCTACAATTTCACCATGGTTGTATGGAATCTCTTCAGTGTCAGGTTCAAGCAACCTGTTTTCCCCTCTCGCATTGACGACCTGAACCAGCTGAAGAAAAGGGAAAAGGTTGCTACTGCAATGATTATATTGTTGGATAAATTGGACATTATGATAAATCCCTTTGTTTTGATGATGACAAACATTTCATTCTTGTTGATCTAACGTGCTACTTGAGTGTTGCAGGAATGAGGTGGATGACAAAGCTCTAGGGAATCTATATGCTTGAATGATTGTAAATGTCATGAAATGTAATCAATTGTAAACTTGTACAAATATATAATGTACAAGTACTTAGATTTCATGTAAATCAAGCGCTAGATCTTCCCTAGCCAATCACCACATTTAGATAGGTCATCCCCTTCAATAGTGTCACATATGCACACTCATACACACATTTAGTGCCTTAATTGAAAGATTGAAATAGGGTCAATCGCGGTCGACAAACTCCTCGACCGAGACACTCTCAGTCGACAAACTTCTCGATCGAGAAAGACCCAAGTAGCCGTTAGACACAGCTGACAAGGTAGTTGGCAGTTGTAAATGAACGTTGATCCAGAGAGCCTGTCGGTCGACAAAACTTCGACCGAGTAGGTATCTCGGTCGACAATTGCTCGACCGAGATGGACTCTGACAGCAACTGTAGAATAAACAAACTAGCCGTTACTAATGCAACTAACTTATACCTAACGGCTAGTTAAGCACTTAGAACCCCCTAGAAAGTGTCTAGAACGTCCTTAAGCACTTGTAGGTCATTCCTATAAATAGGACATTCCTTAGGACACCTAAAAACATCTAAGCTACACTTGTGCTATACTTGAGCTTGAATAATCATTGACAATCTGTTTTGAGCAATAGAGCAATTCCAACCTTGGCTATTCATTCCCATTGCTCCAATTTCATGTCCTATAGGCTAGCATCTCCTTTCCACAACACTTACACTTCTACACTCATTGGTTAGGAGATCAATACGCTTGATATAGGCAAATCAAGCCTTGTGCTTAAAAGGATAAGTTGTAATTTCCATTTTCCTTCTTGTTCCTTTTATTCTTTGTATTCTCCTTGCTACTCCTAGGGTTGGAGGCTGCGGATTGGAGAAGGTTCTTCTCGGAGGAGAAGGTGGACTTCAAGCTACTTCAAGAAGTCTATTGCAACGGGAAGCTACTTCAAGAAGGCTATTGCAATGGGAAGTTACTTCAGGAGGAAGGCTGCTTCAAGGTTGGCTTAATTACTTCTAGGTGAAGGTTGCTTCAAGGTTGGTGCAATTACTTCTAGGTGAAGGCTGCTTGAAGGGTTTAGGGAAAGAATTGTAATTTTATGTAAAGTCCTTGCGAGGTAATAAAATTAATTTCTTTCCAAATCCCGGTTGGGTAAGCAACCGGGTTGTGGACTGACTACCTTAGTATTTGCTAAGGTAGGAACCACTCTAAATCCTTGTCCCCTTATCCAATATTCTTGTGGTTTCTTGTTTGAATTAAATAATTGTTAAAATCTCTTTAAAACTCTATTCACCCCCCCTCTAGTGTTTTTCAGTTGGTATCAGAGCAGGCTTCAAGCAACCTTAACAAGGTCTTGAAGAATGGGTGACGGGGTGCTTAACAACCTTAACCTTGAAGGGACACTTGTTGCTAGACCTCCAGCGTTTGATGGAACAAACTACACATATTGGAAGAGAAGGATGCAGTTCTACTTCCAAGGTATCAATTGGGACTTATGGAGGATGGTGTCAACCCCATACGAGCTTCCTCAAACACAATATGCATAGTGGGATGCAAACACGGTAAAGTTGGCTCAAATGAATGCCAAAGCTGTAAGCATTTTATATTGTTCAATTTCAGTAGGAGAGTTTAATAGAATATCAAACTGTGACACAGCCTATGACATTTGGCATAGACTGTCCATAACTTATGAAGGTACAGTTCAAGTTAAGAATTCTAAGATTAGTATGCTTAAACAGAAGTTTGAACACTTTCGTATGGATCCAAATGAATCCATTAGTGAAATGTTTGCAAAATTCTCTTCTATTGTTAATGGTTTAAATGCCTTAGGAAAAACCGTTCTTGAAGAAGACAAGGTATCAAAGGTACTTCGATCACTTCCTCCCAAATACAAGCCCAAGGTGACAGCCATTGAAGAAGCTAATGATCTCACTAAACTGAAAATGGAGCAACTCATTGGCAATCTAGAAGCTCATGAGGCAACTTTAGAAGAGGAAGAAAGAAGAGAACGTGAACGTCAACAAGGAAAAAAGAAGGACATTGCATTCAAAGCATCAACTAAGGACACTCATGACACAAGTGAAGATGATAGTGAAGAAGAAACTCTCATTGTAAATGGTAAGCAATATAAAAGTTTTAAAACTAATAAAACTTCTAGTGTTTCTTCTTCCAGGTGCTTTGAATGTGGCAAAAAGGGACACATGAAAGGTGATTGTCCAAAACTCAAGAAAGGGAAGAAATCATCTCACAAAAAGAAAGAAAGAGCATATAAAGCTGCATGGGATGATTAAGTGATGATAGTGATGATGGAAAAGAAGAAGTAGAATGCCTCATTGCTACAACAAATGAAGACGAAGAAGATGTAAGTCTTTATGATCTACCAAAAGAAGATCTAATTGCTAGTGTTCAAGATACTCATAAGAAATATATTGAGAGCAAGAAGAAACTGAAGAAATCAAATAAAGTAAATGATGATTTAAATGTTAAACTTCTTGTTCTTGTATCCGAAAATGAAAATCTCAAAAAGGAAAATGAAGATTATGATCTTAAGTTAAAATCGGTAGAAGCTAATTGCAATCTTCTTTCCTTAAAAAAGTCAAACTTGCAAACTCAAGTGAATGATCTTCAGAAACAACGTGTTCTATGTTCACATTTATATTGTGATGAGGTTGTCAAAGAAAGAAACTCTCTAGTATCTGATTTAGATCAAGCAAAGAAAGATATAAACAAGAAGATGGATGATATTGCTAAGTTACAAAGAAATGTAAATGAGTTAAGAGGAAATGACATGCTTGAGAATATTCTGAAAATTTCCTCTAGTTATAATGGAAGAAGAGGATTAGGATATGATCCAAGGAGAAATAAACCCAAAAGAGTTAAAGCATCCAAGACTAAGATTATGTTTGCACCTAGGAATACAATTCCTAGGAAGAGAAATGAAGTTGACTCTATTAGTTGTCATTATTGCATGCGTCTTGGACATTATTCATTTTCATGCCCATATAAGAAAAAGAATGATGATTTAGCTTGGATTCCTAAAACTTAGTAGCTTAAAATTAACTAGTTGAGATTTGACCTAAACTGATTCTTGATATACAAATGTCATATCTCAACACAATCGAGCTCTAAATTGCATAATCTTATTTTGCTTGGAATAAATTAACAGTTCTGAAAAACAGTACAGAAACCTGGTCGGTCGAGAAAATGTCGACCGAGCAATCTATCGGTCGAGAAATTGTCGACCGAGCAGGTCACCGATTTCCAGTCTGAAATAAATCTGCTGAATATATTTTCAAATTGGTCAAATTTCTATCTATTCGTTGTTAATGACTGTTTGTACATGCAAACCAAAGTATAAATTCTGGAAACCATCCTTGAAAACTTATATGAGATTAATTTAGTTTATTCTCTAAATGGTTTAGGTTAAAACTGGAAATTATGAACCATGTTGATTTAATTCAAATCACTGCCTTCATGGTCTATTCTAAGTAATCTTTGATAGAAACCATATGTTGAATTTCATATTGTTACTGTTTTATCATTACATCATGGATATGCTTTCAACATTTCATTATTCAATATATAAAGTTGATGCTTATTGCATGAATGATCCTTGATGATACATATGCAAGCAAAATGATTTGTTGGTAATATGTTGTTTTAATGCTTGCAACACATAAGATAAAAAAACATTCTCAATTGGTATCTTTAAAGACTTGAGATATTAATCGTGTTTTCATACAAGAAGAAATGTAATTTGATATTTATGTACCTACAACAAAGCTTATATAAATATTCTAAGAAAATCAAGGACAAATGTTTTCATATTGAGTATTATTTAAAATGCTTCAATTTGATATCTAATCAAATTACATGCAGATATTATACTTCATACATGAGTATTCAATTTGGAAATCTGCAAATTTGCTTCTTAGTTGAAATGAAATATGACCAAGGGGTGCTATGGTCGAAGTCAAGGTCGACCTAAAATAATCTTTGACAAAATGCTTATTTGGACATCATTTTATTGTACTTAATCTTAGTATACTTTTGATAAAGGTCAAAATCAAAATTTAAAATCATTTTTGACCTTAGAAGCCTTAAATTGCGTTAATGGTAAGATTAAGGGGGAGCTCATAGAAACAAATTTAATTATTTGATTAAGAAGCTTACAAAAACATTGTAAACATCTTTTGGAGCTTGTTACGACCTTAGTATTTTTACTCTTGGTTATGAAGAAATCTATGAATTTCATAAAAATGATATATCTTGTTCTAAAAGGAACTCATATCATTTCAAGGCTTAACATCCTTTGCAAATGATTGAGAAACAACTTGTGGCTAAATTAGACAAAAATCCATGTTCCTAATAGAGTATCTATTTAAGGGGGAGCATAGTATAAAATTAAGGGGGAGAAGATTCAACCTGGATATATTTTTGAAATGACAAAGGGGGAGAAAGAATATAAAATCAAAAATATAAATGAGTTTCATCTCGATGGCCATAACTCACTTGCAAAACAAGAATGGCTACAAAAGGTAATCTTCAGGTATGAAACTCAAATGCTTTATATTTCCTTATTTCATATTTAGGAAATGTTTGTCATCTTCAAAAAGGGGGAGATTGTTGGATAAATTGGACATTATGATAAATCCCTTTGTTTCGATGATGACAAACATTTCATTCTTGTTGATCTAACGTGCTACTTGAGTGTTGCAGGAATGAGGTGGATGACAAAGCTCTAGGGAATCTATATGCTTGAATGATTGTAAATGTCATAAAATGTAATCGATTGTAAACTTGTACAAATATATAATGTACAAGTACTTAGATTTCATGTAAATCAAGCGTTAGATCTTCCCTAGCCAATCACCACATTTAGATAGGTCATCCCCTTCAATAGTGTCACATATGCACACTCATACACACACTTAGTGCCTTAATTGAAAGATTGAAATAGGGTCAATCTCGGTCGACAAACTCCTCGACCGAGACACTCTCAGTCGACAAACATCTCGACCGAGAAAGACCCAAGTAGCCGTTAGACACAGCTGACAAGGTAGTTGGCAGTTGTAAATGAATGTTGATCCAGAGAGCCTGTCGGTTGACAAAACTTCGACCGAGTAGGTATCTCGGTCGACAATTGCTCGACCGAGATGGACTCTGACAGCAACTGCAGAATAAAGCAACTAGCCGTTACTAATGCAACTAACTTATACCTAACGGCTAGTTAAGCACTTAGAACCCCCTAGAAAGTGTCTAGAACGTCCTTAATCACTTGTAGGTCATTCCTATAAATAGGACATGCCTTAGGACACCTAAAAACATCTAAGCTACACTTGTGCTATACTTGAGCTTGAATACTCATTGGCAATCTGTTTTGAGCAATAGAGCAATTCCAACATTGGCTATTCATTCCCATTGCTCCAATTTCATGTCCTATAGGCTAGCATCTCCTTTCCACAGCACTTACACTTGTACACTCATTGGTTAGGAGATCAATACGCTTGATATAGGCAAATCAAGCCTTGTGCTTAAAAGGATAAGTTGTAATTTCCATTTTCCTTCTTGTTCCTTTTATTCTTTGTATTCTCCTTGCTACTCCTAGGGTTGGAGGCTGCATATTGGAGAAGGTTCTTCTCGGAGGAGAAGGTGGACTTCAAGCTACTTCAAGAAGGCTATTGCAACGGGAAGCTACTTCAAGAAGGCTATTGCAACGGGAAGCTACTTCAGGAGGAAGGCTGCTTCAAGGTTGGCGCAATTACTTCTAGGTGAAGGTTGCTTTAAGGTTGGTGCAATTACTTCTAGGTGAAGGCTGCTTGAAGGGTTTGGGGAAAGAATTGTAATTTTATGTAAAGTCCTTGCGAGGTAATAAAATTAATTTCTTTCCAAATCCCGGTTGGGTAAGCAACTGGGTAGTGGACTGACTACCTTAGTATTTGCTAAGGTAGGAACCACTCTAAATCCTTGTCCCCTTGTCCAATATTCTTGTGGTTTCTTGTTTGAATTAAATAATTGTTAAAATCTCTTTAAAACTCTATTCACCCCCCCCTAGTGTTTTTCATATATACCATACATGGACATAAAGAAATAGACTAATCTTCCTGGGTACAAAGAAAAGCCCAGTCGAGATCTGGAATCTAAGTACAGCTGATTTCACAGCTGTATAGATATGTATAGTTTTACTTTTATTTTTCTTTCTATTCTTTCCACCTTGTGACACCCTGTAACAGGATGATACTAATTTTTTGTGGAGATAGAAATAAAATAGAGGCACACTGGGTTCATGAAAAAAAAGATAACTCTCAATCTAGGCCATGCAACCACATCACTGTTTGCACCACATATCTTCTCGTGGTCAAGGTGGGCATGTGGCATTGGTTTCTGTTTCCAAGTGTCATAGACAATAGCCTAATAGACACATGAAATGCATTGGTGGGTATTAGATGACCATAGATCATGTCACCTACAAGGGGTGGGTATGCCTCACCCAGTGCAACTACATATTCTTCTAGTAAAAGACAACATGGCATCAACCCCTAAAACATGTGTATATAGTGTTATATACACCTAAACATACACATATTATAATTCACCTAAAAGACTATTATATCACAAAAAGACTTGTATTAGGCGTGCTAGTTGGTGAGTCCATGAGATTACTCCCACCCACCTCTATTATGGGGGGGGGTTCACCTTGTATGAAGAGTGGGGAAGCACACGTAATATCTGAGGAGGTTGAGAATGAGAAGCCTGGTATTGTCTCATTGCATCCTTTATTCCCTTTGCAATCATGTCTTGCACCTACTCTTGTGACCACACTCCTTTCTTGACAGATTTGTGCTTCTCTGATGACCCAAAAAGGGATCCTATACCAACACCAACCTCAGGAACCTTACCATGGCGATGATGCTTTAGAGTACCATGAGAAACCATCAATTCATCCCTTTGGCCCTCAGAGATGAACTTTCCCTTCTTTTTTTGCTCATAGAGCTCTCGCTACTCATCATCAAAAGTAATTGGTCAGTAAAACATAATAATCAAGGTCAAAAATGAACATTCACTCTAGGAGTTGAATTTTACTAGCTTTGCAGCCACATCAATAGTTGTGGGGTTGGGTATTTCTCCAGATCAATTTATCCTCACACCTATCCATTCCTCATGGTGAAGTAAAGATGTAAGAGTGGTAGAAGACTCAACATATATAGGAATAGACTGCTCATAAGAAGACACTTCCAGTCTCTTTTGTATCTACATAGCAGTGCCACCTAGATCCATGTTTTGGTTGTGCACATTCTTTACACTTGTATCTTTTCTAACAACATGTAAAGCTTGGTTAATACAAACCATGTGTTAAATATGTAATACATTGAAAACATAAAACATATTTTTTGGGAAAACATAGAGAGTTAATTATTATTCATCTTCTCCTATATATCAGGCCAAAAACAAAGGAAATTACATATCTGTGAACCCATGAAGCCATGGTGGTTTGTCAATGTAAAAAGTGAAGTTAGAACGTGATGAAAGACAATGATTAGAAATACTAACAATAGTAGTGTGATGAATACATAGATTAAAAGATAGATGAGGTGTGCCAGTACTGGCAATCAATTTGTCACACTATTTGGAGATGGGAGCGAGCTTGATGTTTGTAGGATGGATCCCAGCTCGATCATTAAATTCCAATGATGCATTTGAGAATATGGCAAGGGATTTCCATCCCTTGATTTTGTAGAAGTTCAGGGCACATATAATCCCCTGTAACTCTACCTCCAACACTGAGGTAGCGCAGTTGGATGAAACATGTCCTAGAAGGAGGTTGTCATTCTTGTCAACATCATGTATTCCAATCCCAACCAATTGAGTATGATATTGGAAGGCTGCATCAATGAATAGGATGGTCTCACACGTATCTGATGGCCAAGAAGGTTTAAGAGGTCGCGGGGATGGGAGGGAGCCTAACGGACATTCATGATCAAATTGGATCTATCCTTGATGAAGACCAAGTAGGCCACAAGGCTTTACTTCTTCCCTAAATGGATCATATCATTTATCGATTACCAGATAGCCCAAGTGGAAATGATGGGTTGTAGAGAGGTTAATGTGTCACCTTTTAGTCCAACTATATGGTTGACCCAATCCATTTCCCTGAGTTGAAAGAAAGAATCCCTTACTCTGAGAGAATGCCAAATGGGTTTGTTGAAGGTAGAATCTCTCAGACAGTGGATAAGAGAATCTTGTACATTAGGTCATGTTGGACATGTCTCATCTTATGGGATATCCTTATAGATTTTCTCCATGTTGGTCAGGAGGGTGCGATGTTGAAGAAGCCACAAGAAGATTTTAAGTTGTTTCAAGAAACACAGTTTCCAAACCTATTTCCAGTTTCCACTGATCAGAGTGTCCTTCTACAGAAGCCAATGATATGCGGATTGAGTAGTGAAGATCCTGCTAGGGTTCAATGGCCAAGACCAACTTTCAGGTCTTGCTGTGGGGTTTGGGGGTATATATTAGATTCTTGTCCATGGCACTGGTGGTAGATATGAATAGATGAAGGACCAATCCCATTCACCACCCTTGGTCACTATGGATGACACACAAAGGTCAGAGAGTCTGGGGTCATGCATGAAGCTTGGCTCAAAGTCTATAATAGAACACCCTTGAATCCACTTTCCAGATTAGACATTTTTAGCAATGCACGAGTTTATGATGATGCCAAAAGATGCTTTGATCGAAGCAATGCACTTTTTGATGAAAGACCATGCTAACTAACATGTCTTTCTGTTGAAAGACTCATTTCTCATGTACCTCCCATGCATAACCAGCACCCATAGGGAATATGGATTATTAAGGAAGTTCCAGACATTTTTTAGCATGAGGGACATATTCTAATATCTAGCATCATTAATCCTGAGTCCACCAAGATCCTTATGCATCATGATCTTCTTCCAAGACACAAAGACATTTTTCTTTTGTTTTTGACTGCTAGACTAGATAAACTGTTTGATAGGAATGTTAGTCATTTCATAGCGAGGGAGACAATTATATCATTTGCATAGAATTTGTTGGGATTACTTGGAGGGTGGATTTAGCAAGTGTGATATGCCCTGTGAACGAAAGATTCCTGGTGGACAAACTCAACATAAAACTTTTAACAACAAGAATAATAGATTCTTGTGTAGCTTTATTGAGTCAGTGATGTAAGGAGGGTACTCTGAGGTATCAACCTAATTCCAAGGTTCTTTAGATGCCAATCATCTAGTAGAAGGTTGAATATTCATCTTCAGAGATGTTAGGGGAGAAAAAACAATGTGATTTCTCCTTAGAGAAATTTTTCAAGAGATACAAGCAAAGTCCCTAAGAATTTTATTAATGACAACTACTTGTTTTCTTGTTGCTTCATCCATGAGAAGATGATTTTCCACGAGCATTACATGGGAAAGGGGCTCACCATTGTGTGATAGATTGATGGGTTTCCAGTCCCACTCTAGATGGATGGGGTAATTGCTTGACTCAATCTCTCCATACACAGGACGAGAAGATAAGGTTCAATACGATCTCCTTAACGGGACACCTTGGGAGGATTTGAAAGGTTCCACTTGAGTACCATCCCAGAGGATGGATGGTTGTACATTAGTGATTATCTGTAGGATAAGTGAAGATATCTTCTTCGCAAGGCCTTTTCTAGAGATTGTATCCTTGTTGAAAGACCATCGCATGCAATCAAAAGCTTTTTAAGGTCAATTTCAATGCAGACCAACTTCTTACCGGATGATTTCCTAGATAAGGTGTGGATGGCTTCCTGGATGAGTAGGATGTTGTCAGATGTATGCCTTCCAAGGAGAAACCTATATTGAGTTTCATGTATCCACTTACCAAGGAGAGATTTGATTCTTTCTTCCAAAATATTTGGGATAACCTTAAAGGAAGAGTTGTTAAGTGAGATCGGATGAAATTCATTGCATGTTTGTGGTTTCATCTTTTTTGGGATTAAGAACATGTGAAAATTAGCTAAGTGTGGTTCAATAATACCAATCACAAAGGTGGTTTGGACAATGGGTTGATGATTGAAGGGCCTACTTGTTGTGATTTAGATTGAATTAAAGAATTTTGCATGCCATCAGGGCCAGGTGCCTTTATTGGAGCCATCATGAACATAGTGTCTCAGATTTCATCCTTGGTAGGCAATTTGAGTGGTTCATCGCATGTGGCTTCGTTAGACTAGATGAATATACCACCCACATATGCAGTAATCACCTAGCTACAAGGGTGATTTGTCAGAGGATCTATCATCAAAGACTTGAAGAACTCTCGAATTAGGGTCTTGATTCCCATTTGTGAGGATATCCAATCACCCACCTCATGACTTAGGTGGCTGATTTTGTTGAGGTGTCATCTAGCCTTCATAAATGATTGGAAGAACCTTGTGTTCCTGTCTCCAAGAATTAGCCAATTAATATTGGCTTATTATTGCCAATGTGCTTCCTCATGCATGAGGATGATATTATATTTCTCTTGTAAGATTATAGATAAAATATCATTGGATAAGCTTACATTTGGGTAAGAGGGTACCTGGCATTTATTGAGATGGCGTAAAATTGTGTTCTTCTCTTTATGTTGTTATTTCATCTGTATAGCATTACATTAAGGGCAACAGGTTGAAAGGCAGATAGGGCTTCAAGGAAAGGCTTATTGGGGTCCTATACTTGAGGAAACTCCCCTCAGAAGGTGGGAGATGGTAAGGTGGGATATGGTTCTAACTAGCTTTGGTTTTGAAGTGGCAAGGATGGGCAGATGAGACTAAATTTCTACATATGAGGATAGGGTTATCATCATTGTACAACTGGGACAGGACCAAGATTGAGAAGCCAATAGTAAGGGACAACCAATGGTCATTGATAAAGACCTAGTCTAATTTCTTGTAGAGTTGTAGACATTTAAAGGTAAAGAAATGGCCTTCTTCTTTCATGTCCTCCATACTTGTGTCGAGTAGCAAAGTGTTGAATGTCTTGTTGGATTGTTTGTCAATGTGGTGTCCACCTTGTTTTTTAGATTTATCAAGCATGGTGTTAAATCCACCAATGAAGGCCCATGCACTTGAGGTTTTTGTGGAAATCTTGGTTAGTTGTTTCCATAATAGGTCTCTCCCCTGGATGTTACATAGAACCCACCCAGAGGTTGTATAGCCTAAGGACCAGGGGTTAGGTGGAGACAACCAGATCTAGTAGATGAGGACTTCTGAGATGGAGACGTTACCCACCACAAATGGATCTGAGTAGTTTAAGCTTTAATTTAAGTTAGAAGCCATGTATGGCTCATTTGTTAAACTATTTTGAGATTATCATGTAATTGTTACATTTAAATTTCCAATGCAAAAAGACTATGTTCATGTTATCATTTTGGTTAAGGAAATATTGTGAACCGTGATTATTTGAGTGGCTTTATTTTTTGGGATATGATCTATTGAGGTATTTTACAATAATTTCCTTAAATTTTAGTAAATATTGGTCCCTCATGGGCCTCACTTCTTACAAGAATGGTATGAGAGCATGTTTTTGCTTGGTAATCTAATTATTTCAGAAGTCCTTACTGAAAACAATTACCTTACATGTTAAACCTACATTTCAGGAGATCTAACATGTTTGGTGACGTGAGTACTACCCCTCAATCCAGCATTTCAGATGGATTCACCACATCAAAGAACCCTCACATAAGAATGGATCCACATCCTAAGAACAACTCTATCTCTACTCATGGGGTCATGAACACCACCACTCTTATCTCGATTGGCCTTGCCCCTAAGAAGGAGTTAGCCTTCCTATGACAATTTCTCACCATGATCATGGTGGGAAAGTTGAACACCTCTCTTGTGCCTAATAAACCAAAGCAGTAAAAACTGATAGATTTCATGAAGATGCAACCACCCTACATCAAGGGTGAAGGAGAACTGGAGATGGTCGATAAGGCGGATGATTGGGTGTTATCCATAGAAAGGACATTTGACAATATGACATGTCCTCTTAATCAGAAGGTTAGGTTTGCCTCGTACATGTTAGATGGGCCAGCATGGGTTCGGTTAAAACAAATAGCCCAGACTCATGACATATCCACTTTCACATGGACACAATTTTTGGTGCTATTCCATTAGAAGTACATCTACAATACTACCTTGAAGAAAAAGGAAGCAAAATTCAATAGTATGAAACAAGGCTGAAGAATGCAGGGATGACCTATTAATACAAGGACTTAACTACAACTTGGGTCGCGCTCTAGTACCCCAACTTCCTCTCACTTTTTGATAAATGGTGGATAAGTCCATAACCATTGAGTCTTACCCTGGCACACAAAGAGAATAATAACAAAAGAAAGAATTCTAATGATGATCATGAACATGAGAGGTGTCGTCCACCAGAGGTCCGTATGTCATGAAGGAAGGATAGACAACTGACATGTCATCATTGTAGGAAAGTTGGTCACATTAGACACCCGATGTCCTCAACTTCAGGAAGAACTTGCCCCTACTAGACCAGTTATGCAATAAAGAGACAACAACAATGAGTAGGAGCCACAATCCCTAGTAGAGAGGCATGTGGGACACGCCTATGCCTTGCATGTTGGAGATGTTGGAGTAAATGGAGGTAATATACATATGAAACCCATAATATACCAAGGATATCTTGAACATGTTTAGTGTCTTGGCCGCACTTTGTTTTGACACCATTTATATTTTCCCTCTCTACTTTCCAATGTTTTCCCATCAAAGTTTTATCAACACACTACTTTAAAGAGGATACATGTACAAACCCTAGAGGTTTAAAATTTCATTAAGTCAAAAAAACATTATAAACATCAATTCTAGGGTAGTATGTGTGGAGAAATTATAGTTATACATATATTAGTTAAATCACCTTTCGGATTATGCTATTTTTGAACCCTTAGTCTTTAAGGAGTAGAGAACGAGTTAAGGGTAGTTAGACTAAAACCATTTTATCTAAGTTCTTGATCAATTTCTCCAACCAATAGCATCGGGATATCACTACATCCTACCTATGGTACTAGCATCGAGACATATCTGGATACATGCATTAATAAAATTGTACACACAATATAGATATATCTTATCGACTCTTATTTTAGTTAGTTTGGATATCACGATTAAATCCTCTTTAAGGGATAGAGTTTTGTAACAGACCCAAACTTAGATAAATAATAATTTTAACCCTTTTATCATAATCTTTTATGTTGAACCCCTCTTAGTATATTGGTAGGTACTAGGATGTTAATATCTTTCAATCATGAGAGTTTAAGACAAAAGTACAAAGGTTTGAAGCCTTTATGCAAGAAATTACGGTTATTTATTAGTTTTTGGGTGAGTTGTGCAAAACTATCAAATTGACGCATTTAAGTTCAAAATTATTCTTCTATATATTTCTAGTGGATAGGTTTGGTTAATAGAGATCTACACACAAAATTTGGTTGAGAAATGATTAAAGAATGCATTATATTGAAGAAAATACACTTTTCCTTAAATTGGGTGTTTCTTGTAAAGTTTTCCAAAAGGAAAATTTGAATCCTAAATTGGACTCTTTGGGTCCTTTAACCTCACCCACAAAATTTTGCTTTATTTGGAGGTTATTTACACACCCAATTTGAAGGAGAAAGAAAAGAAATTGAAATAGGTGTCACTTTAATCAAATTCGATTTTAGAAAGCATTAATGTCACAGATTATCCAGAACTTTAGCCAATGATGCGTGAATATGCTATCTATCATATCTGGACGTGTGGCTCAGGGGTCATCTTCAAACCCATGCCTAAACAAGAAACTGGGTTGCATTCACCTCTACTATAAATTTCAATTTTCTCGCATTGTACTCCATATTTCCTTGATTTTTCTTTTCCATTGTATTCACCAAATCAAACTACACCAGTAGATGCCTCACACAAGATTTATCATTAAGGAAACAAGTTTTCCCCAAATCTTGCCTCGAGCCTCTTGAAGCATCAAGACATATAAAACCTAGAACACGATTGTATAAAAAGGGAACCATACCATTGGTTCTATCGCACCCCATACCGTACTTTTCTCCTTCCAATTTCCTTCAAAATCTTGTTGCTTAGAGATCAGAGCTTGCCGACTTCCCAACAACCAAATTATGTGATTGATTGTCCTTCATGTGATTCCTTCAAGGGTGAGTTTTCTTGGAACTTGTTATTCACGCTTGAACTGGTAAGATCAACTAATTTCATCCTCTTGGGTTTTCCCAAAAAATTAGTCGATGTTGCAACTTCATTCTTGCAGCCACAACTCTAAACTCAGTGTTAGGTCTTTAACATGAGCCAAACTAGGTTTTTCTCATTGGTTTTGCATTTCTATGGTTTCACCTAATATATCATGAAACTAAAGCCTAATTCATGAACTTGATCCTATATTTGGGTTAGAGTTGACTTTAGACTTGGAATGGTAGGATTCGATCTATAGTTATATACCCAAACTAAGGTATGTGTTTTCCTAAACTATATAGATTTAGTGAATGACCCATAAACTTCTCTCTCTTAAGACCATTATAAATCCTAACCTTCATAGTATAGTTATATTTTTGCATTACTGCTATTTGAAATATCCACTTTTGTGGTTTGAATATATTGTATCATTGAGGTTTCTTTTTGGGTCCTATGACCCAACTTAATATTCAATGGATGTTCTCATCTCTCATATCATGAATTGAACATACATATTCTTTGGTTATGCTATCATGTGGGGAATACTAGTTCAATATGACATGTGTTATTTGATGTGGATGTTTAAATTCCCACACTTGATAATGCAGAGGAGATAATTCATGCAAGTGTTAAAATTAAAAAAAATGTATATCTTGTCCTACTTAGAGCAGATGTATACATGTTCCTGCTCACCCCGTATTTATGGTATATGTGTTATTTCCTGCCAACATGCTTATAATTGTTCTATTTCTATCACACATAAGTAAACTCCTCATTTCATTGACATGACCATTCAATCTTTTAACTCTTTTGAAATTCTATCTTGACTTTTACTCCAATGCCTAATTGTTACTTATTGCACATACTTAGTGTTGTTGACATCCTTTCCTTCTTGTTTTTTTCTCCCCTGGGTGTTGCATTCAACCCACCCAGAGGTTGTATAGCCTGAGGACCAGGTGTTTATAATTGTTCTATTTCTGTCACACATGAGTAAACTCCTCATTTCATTGATACGACCATTCAATCTTTTAACTCTTTTGAAATTCTATCTTGACTTTTACTCCAATGCCTAATTGTTAATTATTGCACATACTTAGGGTTGTTGACATCCTTTCCTTCTTGTTTCCTCTCCCCTGGGTGTTGCATTCAACCCACCCAGAGGTTGTACAGCCTGAGGACTAGGGGTTAGACGGAGACAGTCAGATCTAGTAGCAGAGGAATTTTGAGATGGAGAGATTACCCACCACAAATAGATTCAAGTAGTTTAAGATTGAACTTTAGATATAAGCCATATATGGCTAATTAGTTGAACTTTGTAGAGAATATTATGTAATAGATAGATTTAAATTTATGCAACAACAAAACTATGTTCATGCTATCATTGTATTTAAGGAAATATTGTGAACTGTGATTATTTGAGTGGCTTTATTTTGTGGGATATGATCTATTGGGGTATTTTACAATTATTTCCTTAAATTTAAGTAAGGAGTGGTCTCTCCTGGGCCCTACTCCTTACAAGAATGGTATCAGAGCATGTTTGTACTTGGTAATATAACTATTTTAGATGTCCTTACTTAGTATGTATGCCTTACCCGTTAAACCTACATTTTAGGAGATCTGACCTATTTGACAACGCCAATACTACCCCTCAATTTGGCATTTAGGATGGATTCTCCACATCGGAGAACCCTCTCTTTGGCATGGATCCCCCTCCCAGGAACAACTCTAACTCTGCTCATTGGGTCATCGACACCACCACCTCTATCTTGATTTCCATCACCCCTGAGCAGGACCTAGCCTTCCTGTGATAGTTTCTCACCACGACCATGGTGGGAAAGTTGAATAACCATCCTATTCCTTATAAACCAAAGAATTACACACTGAACAATTTCATGAAGATGCAACCACCCTACTTCAAGGGTGAAGGAGAATTGGAGATGGTCGATAAGGATGTCGATTGGGTGTTGGCAATGGAAAGGACATTTTATGATATGACATGTCCTCCTCATAAGAAGGTTAGGTTTTCCTCATACTTTTTGAATGGACCAGCACGGGTCTGGTGGAATGGGATAGCCTAGATGTGACACATCTACTTTCACATGGGCACAATTTTTGGCTCTATTCTGTGAGAATTACATCTGCATTATTTCCCTAAATAAAAAGGAAGTGGGATTCTATTGTCTAAAATAAGGATCCCTCCTTGTCCTTGTGTACATGAAAATATTTATACTACTTGAGCGATATGATATTGGGCTGACCAAAGAATGTAGGGATTATTTGTACCTATAAGGACTTCACTACCACATTGTTTGTGGTCTACTCCCCCACCTTCCACTCACTTTTCAACCAATGGTGGATAAGGCCTTATCCGTTGATTCATACCCTTATTTCCATACCCTAGCAGACAAAGGGAATAATAACAAATAGAAGCACTCTAATGATGATCATGAACATGAGAGATGTTGTCGACCAGAGAACCTCAGGGCATGAAGGAAGGATAGACAACTGACATGTCAACACTGTAGGAAAGTCAATCACATTAGACCCCGATGTCAACAACATCAGGAAGAACTTGCCCATGCTAGACCAACTTCTACGATAAAGAGACAACAACAATTAGCAGGTGCCACATCTTCCAGTGGAGAGGCATGCGAGACATGCCTATGCCTTGCATGTTGGAGATTGTTGGAGTAAATGATGATAATATACATATGAAACCCATAATATACCAGTAATAGCTTAAACATGTGTGGTGTCTTGGCCGCACTTTGTTTTGGCACCATTTTTATTTTCCCTCTCTACTTTGCCAGGTTTTCCCCATCAAAGTTTTATCAACACACCACTTAACAGAGGTAGATTCACAAACCCTAGAGAATTAAAATTTCATTAAATAAAAAAATCCTAAACCTTAAGTTTAGGGCAGTATATGTGGATAAATTATAGTTATAAAAATTAACAAAATTACCTTTCAAATTATGCTTTTTTTAAACCCTAAGTCTTTAAGGAGTAGACAACTAGTTAAGGGTAGTTAGACTAAAACCATTTTATCTAAACTCTTGATCTATTTATCCAACTTATAGAAATGGGATATCACTACATCCTACCTAGGGTACTAGTGTAGAGACATATATGGATACATGCATTCATAAAACTATACACACCATATAGATATATCTTATGGACTCTTAATTTAGTTAGTTTGTATTTCGGGGATGAAATCTTCTTTAAGAGGTGGAGTGTTGGTACAAACCCAAAATTGAATAAATAATAATTTTAACCCTTTTTCATAATCTTTTATGTTGAACCCCTCTTAGTAGATAGGTAGGCTCTAGGATGTTAGTATCGTTCAAATATGAAAGCTTAAGAAAAAAGTACAAAGGTTTGAAGCCTATAAGCAAGAAATTGGGGTTATTTATTAGTTTTTGGGTGGGTTGCACAAAATTATAAAATTTAGGCATTTAAGGTCAAAATTATCCTTCTAGACTTTTCTTTGGATAGGTTTGGTTAAGAGAGATCTACACATAAAATTTGGTTAAGAAATGACAAAAGAAAACATTAGTATGAAATAACTACACTTTCCCTCAAATTGGGTGTTTCATGTAATAAGATTTTCAAAAGTCAAATCTTACTACAAATTGGACTCTTTGGGTCCTTATTACCTTACCCACCAAATTTTATTCTATTTGGAGGTTATTTACTGACCCAGTTTGAAGGAGAAAGAAAATAAATTGAAATAGGTGTCACTTTAATCAAATTCGATTTTAGAAATCATTAATGTCACAGATTATCCTCAACTTTAGTCAATGACACATGAATACACTAGTTGTTGGATTTAGGGATTACACAAGTCAGGGGTCATCTTTGACCCCAACCCTAAATAGGAAATTGGGTTGGATTAATCACTACTATAAATTTTGATTTTCTCACACTATACTCCATGTTTCCTCGACCGAATCAACTTGCACTAGTAGTGCCTCACATGAGAGTTCTCATTAAGAAAACAGGTTTTCCCCAAATCTCGCTCCGAGCCTCTCAAAGCATTGAGACACATAAACCCTAGAACATGGCACTATAAAAAGGGAATCATACCATCGGTTCTACTGCACCCCATACCGTACTTTTATTCTTCCAATTTCCTTCATAATCTTGTCCCTTGCTGCTAGATTGAGCTCAGATCATGTCAAGTTCCCAACAACCAAACTATGTGATTGATTGTCCTCTATGTGATTCCTTTAAGGGTGAGTTTCCTTAGAACATGTTATGCACTCTTGATCTGGTAAGCTCGACTGATTTTGTCCACTTGGATGTTCCCCAAAAATCAGTCGACATTGCAACTTCATGCTTGTAGCCATGGTGAGAAGGTCAAGTAACAGGGTGATTCCCCAGTAAGTTTCCTATTTTACCCTTGCCTCGTTTCTTTTTCTTTCTTTCTCTAGTGAGGGTAAACAAACTTTTCACTAGTTGTTTTATTCTTATGTCATGATAGGTATGCAGTAGGAGGACAAGGGCCTGAGCCACTTGGTCGTGTGTGAATGGTCCAAGTTGGCTGACGTGGACCACAAAATCTGACCTCATCCCTTGGTTGTGTGTGAATGGTCCAAGTTGGCTAACGTGGACCACCAAATCTGACCTCATCCCTTGACATGGATTTATTTGAATTTCTAATTGATTAGAACTTTAAAAATTCATTACTTTTATTGGATTATCTAAAAATTACAAAAAAAGTTATGTTTTAAAATCACGAGAACTTTCTATACCTTTTGGTAAAGTTTTTATCATCTGATTCTCAAGTTTTGAAGATTGGAATTTTAGGTTTTTAAACCTTAATAATATCACATTGATAATTAAAAAGAGGTTTTAAGGGATAAATTTGAGATCTGGGAGTCACATCCATGATCAGTAACCTTGAACTTTCTTTCCCGTATACAATTATGTATCAATCTAGGTTTTTTTCAAAGACTTGAGTTATTAGGGTTTTGTTCTCTCTTATGATCTTAAAAATAATTGAAGACAACACCATGGGTAATAAAGTATTGATGTTGAGTTGAGATATCATTAAGAAACTCTAATCTCATTGTTAGGTCTTTAACATGTGCCGACCAAGGGATTTTTTGATGGTTTTGGATTTCTTGGGTTTCACTTAATATATAATAAAACTAAACCCTAATTGATGGACTTGATCCTATATGTAGGTTTGAGATGACTTTAGACTTGGAAGGGTTGGATTCAATCTCTAGTTATATACTCAAATAAAGGTATGTGTTTTCCTAAATTATATGCATTGAGTAAATGATCCATAACCTTATCTGTCTTAAGACCATTGCAAATCCTGACCTTCATTGTAAAGTTATATTTTGCATTACTCATATTTGAAAGATCCATTTTTGTGTCTTGAATATCTTTTATCATTGAGGTTTCTTTTATGGGTCCTTTGACCCAACTTAACATTCAATGGATGTTCTCATATCTCATATCATGAATTAAACTTACATACTCTTTGGTTATCCAATCATGTGGTGACTAATAATATAATGTCACATGTGTTATTTTATGTGGATGTGTAAATTCTCACACTTGATAATGTAGAGGTGATAATTCCTGCAAGTGATATTATTAGAGTGGATGTGTATCATGTCCTGCTCAGAGCAGATGTGTACATGTTCCTTCTCACCACATATTTATGGTAGATGTGTTATTTCCTACTATCATGTTTATAATTGTTCAAGTTTTATCACATGTGAGCAAACTCCTCATTTCCACTAATACAGAAATGGCTTATAACGTCACTTTTAAAGGCATCAGTTGTATAAATACACTAACGCCTAAAACATAAAGCGTCGTTTAAATAAAAAAAATCGACATCTATCTTTGAAGGGCGACCTGACACGGGTATCACTTGTATTTAGTGGAAGTTCCTTAATAAGCACCCGATGCCTAAAATTAACCGCCAAATCCAAATTCTCCAGTGAAAAAAATTCCTCCAAAATTTAACATACAATGTTAGTTGTTAAAAAAGAAACCGACCACTAAAGGTTTTCCGCGAGACAAAAATTTGACCAATTTTTATCATTGGTTGTCTTATAATAACCGACATAATTGTGTTTTTGCGCGCTTAACTGTGAAAATTTTCACCTCCCTTTAACGTCGGTTTTTATATGGAAACTGACGACTATGGTCTTAATTCGAGAACATTTATTTTTGTCAGCATATAAAGATAGATGTCGGTTTTTTTAGTTGGAACCGACGACTATAAATGAACAATAGTATCGGTTTATTGTTGGTAATCGATGCCTATAGTTTTTAGGGTCAGTAGTTTTTAATAACTGATGCCTATTGTTAACTTAACAGCACCCGCGCGAGCCAAACTCTTCCCCTTATATTCCATTCATTCCGCGATTGAGGGTTTTAGGTCCGACAATTCCTCTGCTCCACTGCCTCTCGCTGCTCCTCTACATCCGCCTTCTCCGCCACGCACCTAGTCGTCGTCGCCTGGTGCTATGGTCGTTGTCGCTGCCACTGCCGCCACTCACCGCACGCCTCTGTGACCACCGCTTGCTGTGTGGTTCTTCGGTCGCTGCTCTCCAGGTCGGCCGCGGCTCCTAGGCTTGCTCCCTACGCGCTCTGCTCCCTGCTCTCCAGGTCACTGCTCCGACCACAGCTCGTGTGCGCCTATTTGCCACCGGCGCCGCCACAAAGGTACCCTACTCCTGCTCTTCTTCCTCCTCTTCTTCCTCCGCCCTCAAGCAGGTACCCTGCTCGTGGTGCTCGACCACCATTGGCTGGTCATGCAGATTCACATTAATATTGCCAATAATGTAGGAAATGAATGCTAGCTCCAATTATAGACATATTGTATATTGTTTTGATCAAAAAAATGCATAGATTGTGAATAAAATATACTTAAATCTCTATTAGTCTTCTTGTTACAAAGGTATAGTTAGTACACGAATATTAGATGATATTACAGAAAATCCTAGTTTGATGAGCATGTTGTTAATCATGTTAATTGTGATTCTTTTATATATTCTGATGTCAGTATATAATTATGCATTCCAACATCTTAAATTTAGTTAGAATGATTTCAATGAATTATAGGGATTTAAAGTTGATAATCATGTACATGCGGAAATAGGGTTATTAAACCAATGGTTATAACATAGTATGATCTTAATCTGATCTGGATGTTCATAATAACGTAGTATGTTAAATATGATGATTAGGGCTACATATAATGTCTAGTAAATATTCCTATCCCTTTTGTCATTAGGGTAATTTTTATACATGTGTGAGTAAATTAGGGTTCTAATCTACCCTTTTGTCCTATATTTGATGCTAATTGTGCATATATGTTTAGTTTGGGACTTTAGTGATGGACTTTATCCTAAGTTGTTATTTGTTCATCTAATATGAACTATAGTCTCATCTATCCTATCTTGGAAATTAGTAGTACATTGATGTAATATCAACTAAGGGCCCAAGGTCGGCCCCACCCCTCCCACCACTTTTCTATATTATCAATGAGCTTCATCTTACTCTTACCTAAGCATTTTTATTCTTAATCTCTTATAAATCACTATATTTAAGGTTAGTCTATTTAGTAGAGTGTGGGGATTAACCATATTGCCTATAGTTTATAACATTGCATTGTGAATTATTACATGTTTGAAACTATTGATTTATTGATTTATTATTTAATAATGCTCTTTAGATTAGGATTAACCATGTTTCCTGTAGTTTATACACATTTATTATATATAAGAATGATAGCATATGTATTTGTTGGCCTAGAAACCCATCCAATATTTACTCATTAGGAGTAAATCTTAGATAGTCCCCGGTTTGGGACTTTTCTTGAACACCTAATCTCACTTAGGATGTAAGTGTATAATATGTATTGAGTTTTCAAGAAAATTTCAGCAGCATTTCCCCATTTGTTCTCTAAGTACATATGTACTTAGAGAACAACGAGGAAATGCTTCCAAAATTTTCTTGAAAACCTAATACACATTATACACTTACTAGTGAGATTAGAAGTTCAAGAATGGGATAGCTGGTACATATTTATTATATATAAGAATGATAGCACATGTATTTGTTGGCCTAGAAACCCGTCCAACATTTACTCCTAAAACGATTTACTCATTAGGAGTAAATCTTGGATAGTCCCCGGTTTGAGACTGTTCTTGAATACCTAATCTCACTTAGGATGTTTTAACCATTAATTATATATAAGACCTTACCCTAAAGTTTTTACCATACCCTAATCTTTTAACCCTAGACCCTAATCTTGTTCAAATATATACTTGTTTTCTCTTTGATCATAGAATGGATAGATCATGGATGTCCATTCCAAATCGCTACACCCCTAAGTTTATTTCTGGTCTTGACCAATTTATTAGATTTTTTGAGGAACATATGAAACAACCTGGAGATAGGTTCTACTGTCCATGTAGGCATTGCGGTAACAACTTAAAAGTCAGCACTGGTGTCGAAATCAAAAGTCATGTCATGTGCAACGGGATTGTACAAGGCTATACAGAATGTCACCGGCATGGAGTGATTTCAAACATGAACTCAGTGGATGTCGATAGCAGTGCTTGTATGGAAGAAGAAATTTCCTTCGATGACGTAGATGTGAACGAACCAGTTCCAGTAGACATCATTGATGCGATGCTGGATAGTTGTGGGGTAGAGCACACCGATCCACCTCCCATGTTTAGAAACATTGTGCATGATGCTAAGATACCGTTATACACAAGTTATAAGTTTACGAAGCTTAGTGTTGTGTTGAGATTGTATAAACTGAAAGCTATCAATCGATGGAGCGACAAAAGCTTCACGTCATTGTTGTCTTTGTTGAAAGAAATTCTTCCTGAAGGAAACGAGCTGCCAATCTCAACATACTGGTTAAATAAATTATTGTGCCCAATGGGAATGGAGGCCAAGAAGATACACGCATGCCCGAATGATTGTGTATTATTTCAAAAGGACTATGTGGATTTGAAAGATTGTATGAAATGTGGTGCGTCAAGGTATAAATTGACGACTTTGGGGGAGTCCAAAACTAGTTCTCCTGCCAAGGGGATGTGGTATCTACCTATAATACCATGGTTTCAATGCTTGTTTTCTAATCCTATAGATGTGAAGAATTTGAGGTGGCATGCAGATGTTAAGAAAAATAATGATGGGATCCTATGTCATGCATCTGATTCCCCACAGTGGAAGAAGATTGATTTATTGTACCATGAATTCAGTGAAGAAGATAGGAATCTAAGACTTGGGCTTTGTACAAATGGGATGAATTCATACGGGACATTGAGCAACCAACATAGTACTTGGCCAGTTATGCTTTTTATATACAATCTTCCTCTCTAGTTGTGTATGAAAAAAAAGTATGTTATGCTGTCTTCTTTGATATCGGGCCCTAAATAACCTGGAAATGATATTGACATTTATCTTGAACCTATGATTGATGACTTGAAGAAGCTGTGGGGTGAAGGTGTGATGACAAATGATGCTTTACAAAGAGAGACATTTTATTTGCATGCTATGTTGGTTTGCATTGTGAATGACTTTCCAGCGTATGGGAATTTGTCTGGATTTAGTGTCAAAGGATCTAAAGTGTGTCCTATATGTGAAGAGAACACTAATTCAATACAACTAAAACACGGTGGCAAGACTGTATATCTTGGTCATCAAAGGTTTCTTCCAAAATTTCATCGGTATCGTAGGTTGCGCAAAGCATTCAATGGACGGAATGAGGAACAGAGTGCACCTAAACCTATATCTGGGGAGGATGTTTATGAAAGAGTAAAAGACATCGCCAATGAATTTGGTAAGAGATCATAATTTTGGGATCTTCTTTATTGGAGTTCTTTGACAGTCAGGCATTGTATCGATGTCATGCACGTTGAGAAAAATGTATGTGATAGCATCATCGGTACTCTTTTAAATATACCAGGTAAGACTAAAGATGAGATAAAATCTAGAATGGACCTACATGAAATGGGAATAAGGACAGAATCAATATAAGTAGTTAGTAGCGATCGGAGAACATACTTACCTCCCGCTTGTTACACATTGTCTAGAAAGGAGAAGAAAGCTTTTTGTGAATGCTTGGTAAATGTTAAGGTTCCATAGGATTACTCATCCAACATCCATACATTGGTATAAATGAAAGATCTAAAGTTGATAGGTCTTAAATCTCATGATTGTCACACTCTAATGCAAAAAATATTTCCCGTGGCAATTCGATCTATATTGCCAAAGCATGTATAGTTTGCAATCACCAGACTTTGTTTCTTTTTCAACAGTCTGTGCAGCAAAGTTATTGACCCTGATACTCTCGATAAATTGCAAAGAAAAGTGGTTGTTACCCTATGTCAGCTTGAGATGTATTTTCCTCCTTCATTCTTTGATATCATGGTACATGTTATTGTCCACTTGACTAGGGAAGTGAAAATGTTGGGACCAGTTTTCTTGCATTGGATGTATCCCTTTGAACAATACATGAGCATTTTTAAAGGTGATGTTCGAAACTGTTATCGACCTGAAGGAGGTATTATTGAGGGTTATGTGGTGAGAGAGGTTATGAATTTTTGCAATGTATTAAGCGCCACTCCCAATTTAATTAATATACATTTTTATGTATTCACCTATTCAAGATTAACCTTTACTATTACTAACCAAATCAATGTGCTAACTAACTAGGCCCTCAGTGAGGCGCAACGAGCAAGGCATGCACTGAATGTGCATGACCACACAATGGGTCTAAGAGGATATGCATGCGTTCACCAAAGACTACAGGTTGAGTCTGCTCAGCCTACTACTACTCAACAGACTGTAGAGTCCTCTACTACTGCTCCTGCACCTCTGCCTCGCCATGCTATGTGAATAGTTGGGAGGCAAAACAAGAAGGGAGACATATCGAAGCCCGCAACTACTGAGACGGCTGAAGAAATGGTAAAAATCAACTCTTAGAGAAATCGATCGATATTGATTATTGTTATGTTTACTTACTAATTTTTGTTGATGGTGATTAGCGGGAGCTACACGAACAGAGGAAGGAAGGCAAGTTCATCCCTCAGGGTACAAGGGATGAACTGAAAGTTGCTCTGGGTAACCTAGAGCATCCTGGACGTGTTCGGGGTGCAGGCGTTGGTGTGGGCATCAAAGCATTCTTTGGGCCATCCCATCGCAAACCTGTCCCAAAAGCGGGACTTTCACAAGCTGAGGTAAACTATTCTTATTTTAGAATGTTATTACAAAAGTGAATTCAATAATCAGAAGCTAGTGTTTCTTTTATCCATATATAGGTAGATTTGTTAATTGAGAAGAGAATCTAAGAAGTAATGGCGAAGTGGCAGGCGTCTCAGCCTACCACTCAGACAGTACATGTGGTGGGCCGCTCTTCTCCTACTGTAGAAGTGGTTGGGAGTAATCCTATATACCCACCACCTAGCATGTCCTCTGTAAGTATTGTTATGACATAATAGTTAGTCTATTCAAGATGATATGTTTGTATATATATGCCTATAACATTCGTTACGTAAATTTGTAGGGGTTGAAGCCATGCCGACTAAAAAGTCAAGAATATATTGTTGTAGAGGCGCCGACTTACCCACCCCTTAAAGGGTGCATGTTTCATGGGTATCCAGTACCAGATGGTGTGGTACGTGTGAGCCCGATATATGTACTCCCCGACTTCATGGATCTTGCACTGCCTCATGCACACCCAGATGTTGAAACACTTGGTGAGGCAGTAGGCGTAGTGATACTATGGCCCGAAGCGGATCTCTTCTATACTGATATTGTATGATAAATTTCCATTACTTTAATTTGTTAGTGTGTATATATGAGTAAATTGATCTGAAATTATACATACATGTCAAAAATACGAGACCCCTTACATCTCAGCCTCCACCTCCTCGACTACCAAGTTGGCTTCCAAGGGACCTACACGCCTCTATAGGTCCTAATTGTAGGGGTGTGGCCATATGGATCGGCGAACATGATCCAAATTTCCCTATAATTGTTACTATTCCATAGGATGCTACAGGTAAATCATATGATAATAATCTATTTATACAAGTTTAGCATACGTATTAATGCATACATAATACAAGTTCTGCATACGTATGTATTAATGCATAGGTATTAATGCAGGTCAATCATACGAAAACAAGATATTTTGGAGTCATTTAGTTATCAATGGTTGAACATATCTATGATAGAGCTATGGATATGGTGAGATCTTGTTTATACATCCATACACCTTGTTTTATATATGGTGATCTGGTTTCTTATATATTAATGCATACGTAATACATGTTTTGCAGCTACTTACATAAGATATGTAGATATTTTGGGTTTTCCCATGTGGGATTTTCGGTTCCATCTTTGATTAGTCTTGTAGATACATACCATTCTTCAGTTACTTCATATTGTTGTGTTGCTTTTGAATATTTTGGTAAAAATAAGAAGACGGTGATAATAGCTCCATTTAATGTCGAGTAAGTTTACTTTGCTTATAATTTGAACTTAAGAAAATTACATTTTTATTGTGGATTTTGAGTTATTAGTTTTTAACTTTCTTACATGTAGTGGTAGGCATTGGGAGTTACTAGTTATTGTCCCCAAGACATTCACTATCTATTATCTAGATCCTACGGGGAATGAGTTGGAATTATATGGACATGCAATTAAAAGGCCATTATTCTCATGAGAAATATTTCATATTTTTATATCTGTTAACATATGTTACTACATTACTATTTAATTATGCAATTTAATGGGTTACATGCATTAACATATGTAGGGCTTTATAAGAGTACAAAAAAGTTGGAGGAAAGGTCCCCAGGAAAAAGGATCTGTCACTAATTTGGGAGAATGTGAAAATAATTTTCTGACTCCAATGTATATATTATTTATGTGAATTGTGCTTATTTGTATTTTTGAATATTTTGTATGTTTCAATTTATAGTGTACTACACAAGACAACAGTTGGGCATGTTCCTACTATGTGATGCTATTTATGGACCTAATCATCAAACATGCCGTAGTGGAAATCGATGAGATACAACATGTATTATACATAGTCTCATGCCATAGTGAAATATATCAATCTTATTATATATTATTAATTATATATATACGTCATTCTCTTTGTAGGTCTTTAAAACTGCTGACTTCAGCACAGGTGGAAAGTGTTTCGATGTACATGCTCCCTATATAAGAGATGAATTAGATGTTGTAAGAGAAGAATGGGAAAAATCCCTACAAAGAGTGGGAATTTTTAGATATAATTATGTTGACAATGATGACAATGATGAATAAAGAATAACTTTGTTCTCATAATTATTTTTGTATGAATGTGAATAAATTTTTATGAGTTGTCATATGTGTGTGAAGATGATCAATACATAAATGTTTCTACATGTGTCTAAATGTGAAAAGAGATGAAATGAATGGAACTACAGGTTACTACTCGTTTCTACATGTGTGTGATGAAAAAATAATATGAATGAAATGTGCTTATACATGTGTGTGAATCAGATATATATAATATTGTCCATCTTGTTAATTTTGCAGGTTTGTGGCATGTTCTTGGCTGATATCAATGGATGTCATAAACCTACAGTTCAGAACTGAACTGCAGGTTCTCATCCTACTGACCAGCCATACAACATGCCTGCAAACTGATAAAAAAAATCTTAACATAGGTGTTGGTTATTTGAACAAAACTGACACCAAAGACATATGGCGGTGGTTTTCTTAAAAACTGACGCCTATAGTCCCTTTGCTGGTGTTTTCGGTGGCAGGAAGCTTTTTGGCGTCGGTTGGGAACCGACGCCGAAGGGGTCTACCTTTAACGGTTCCCACTTGGGTGTCACTTGGAAATTAACACTAAAGCCCTTAATTAACTGACGCTAAAGGTTTGTTCTGTAGTAGTGTTCATTCCCACGACCATTCAATCTTCTAACTCTTTTGAAATTCTATCTTGACTTTTACTCCAATTCCTAGTTGTGAATTTTTGCACATACTCGGCATTATTGACATCCTTTCCTTCTTGTTTTTCTCTCCCGTGGGTGATGCATTCAACCCAGCCAGAGGTTGTACAGCCTGAGGACCAAGGATTAGGTGGAGGTGGCTAGATCTAGTAGTTGAGGATTTATTACATGGAGCGGGTACCCACCACAAATTGATCTAAGTAGTTTAAGCCTTTATTTCAGTTAGAAGTCATCTATTTCTCATTAGTTGAACTTTGTTGAGAATTATCATGTAATAGTTTGATTTAAATTTCCACTGCAACAAAAGTATATTTGTGTTATTACTCTATTTAAAGAAATATTGTGAACCTCGATTATTTGAGTGGCTTTATTTTGTGGGATATGATCTAGTGGGGTATTTTACAATGATTTCCTTAAATTTAAGTAAGGTGTGGTCCCTCCTAGGCCCCACTCCTTACTTGGGGGTAGAGAAGCTAAGGTGATTGTGGCGCATAGTCCTACAGACTGATCATCGCTAGTCATGTCATTGATAGAGACTACTGTAGCTTCATCCTAGTTGTCTAGAGACTGTCTTGTAGTGGGTGGTTCTCTAGGTTACCGATCAATTGAGCCAACTTGCCCTTTTCCCTTTCCCTTTCTGAACTTACCATCTGCTAAATAATTTTCTAGTTACAAAGAATGACTCAACTACCCCCACCACAATCCCCCCATTGGAACTATGGAAGTTGTAGGTTAATAATGACTGGCTCATCTCTAGCCACGAATTGAAAAGGGGGTTCTGGAGTTGGTGATGATTGTCTCCCTGTTGGGTTTTAGAGGAGGCAGAGAAGCAGCGGAAACAAAAAATTTCTCCCCAAAACCCAGAACAAAAGAATCGCGTCAACGTCTATACAATAGGAAAGATGGTTTGTGAATTCATACCATGTCCCGAGGCTTGCTCGGCGATAGTACCTCACGCCTTGTGCGGTCTTCACCTCCGGTCTTGGACAGTGTCTCTACAGCTCCTGGTCACACCGGGACTGAAGACTCCTGATCTCACCGGGACTGTCGGGATTGACAGTTGTCCTCTGAGCGACAGAGGTCTCCCGCCTCTGTAGTCATCCACACGGAGTGCCTAGAACTCCGATCTCCTTGTCCCACAAGGAATCAGAAGGAGTCACACACTCCTATCGGCGTACTATTCTCCAACACACTCTCCTACCACCAGTCGCTTTCTGAAGTTGTCCTTCCCTTGTTGTGCCTCCCTTATCGGGTAGCACTTGCTCGGGCTCTCTCGGTTCCCAAAACTAGAGAGAACGACAACTTTGCAGAGTAACTGGTTTGCACTGAGTTGTCCTATGAGAAGCCCCCAATACCCCTATATATAGGAGGGTCATGGGACAAGGTTCTCTATCCCAGGCAATGTGGGACTAAAGCAGGAGTAGAAGGGTTCGAGATTTTCCACAAAAACAACCAACTCACAGCCTGAACCGATCGTTTCACAACTGAAACGGTCGGTTGGGGATCTGAGCCGGTCGGTTGACACTTCAACTGATCGGTTGGGACCCATGAACTAGTCGGTTCACATCTGAACCGGTCGGTTCGTGGTCCTGATCAGTTCCCGATCAACTTTCCTTCTTTTGTTCCAATCCTTGTTCCAATCAAATTGGGCAAGTGAAATGAAAGGAAATTTCTCACCAATCCTACTTTCCCAACTTGCTCGGTTGCAATAGTTGAACCGATCATTTCAACACTTGAAGCAATCGTTCACCCTGTCCATGAGCCAATCGACTCACCAGCTGAGTCGATCGGTTCACCAAGCTCAGCCGATCGGTTCATCACATGAGCCGATCGGTTGGGAGTACAGATTGTGAAGAATTAGTCAATTGCGGTTTCAATCAATCTGATACTCTAATCAATCATTCCAACACCTTGAACACTATGATATTGAACTATCAATTAATTGAGTGTTTAATTGAACTACTAAACTCCTTTAGTAATCAATCTAAACATGTTTGTGGACAAACTCCTATTCTAGGTTAAATCCTATGTGTGTGCCCTACAGTTCCATTTCACATTGGGAATGAAAGTCCATACCATTTATGACTTCACAAGCAAAGAGCGGTGCCTAGTCACACATCAGTGCTACCCAAGTGAAATAGAAAGTTGGAGAACAACTTTCAATCCTACAATCCATGAATGGTGTTACAGTGAATGTATAATTCCTTTGTCACTAATATCCTAAATGAACTCGAGGCATGGAACAATCATCCTGTCAATGTTCATTCATTTCCTTGATCTCAGAGCAGACTGGGTGAGATGTGTATGACATCAATATCACATATTGTTTCACACTTGCATGCGCATGCCTTTCTCTATCCTACTCATCAAGTGGCAAAGGACATCAAACTCCCTCAGGAGGGAAAAATCCCATATCTATCACTCACCCCTCAAAAGCCCCATGTGTCAAAGCCACCCAATTATCACCTTTATAACAACCCATGTTTCAGGACTGCGTTTGATGATGTCAAAGTGTACCCAACGATATGTGTTGAGTGTAGTGATTTTCGGTCTAAGAATCACACTCATCACCATCACTGTGAGAGATGTCTGTAACTACCAAGTCATGGTTCCATGTGTCACTCTCACGGTGGGTCTGTCTAGTACCTTGTTCTCTAACAAGTACCTATGTGCTTGGTTTGATATCACTATATCATGACTAATGAGATTCTGTCATCAACCAACACACAAGCTAGTCTTCAGTGTTATTGATGTCTATGGTTATTTCCACAATAACAACCGATAAGGGACTAAACAAGAATGAATAATATTAACATCTGTATGATCTCATCGTTTAGGTCCTCAACCCAAAAGCATACGTCATTGAGTAAAATAATTCTTTAGACATCTATCATGTTACACCATCATCTCAGAAACAGTTTAAACATATAGATCGGAAATTGCCTTTATTATTATTCAAATCATTTACAAAGTATCCCATTACAATCATCATATGACTTGCTCTATAGGCATACATACCAACAGACTCCCACTTGCACTTAGAGCTAGTCACCCAAGAACATCAGTCCTTGTGAGCTAGCATGACCATCATGCTTCTGCTGAGAAAGGGCCTTAGTCAGTGGATCAGCTATGTTGTCTTCAGTTGGTACTTTGCAAATCTTCACATCTCCTCACTGTACGATCTCTCGTATGAGATGGAAGCGCCACATTATGTGCTTGGACTGCTGATGTGATCTGGGTTCCTTAGCTTGTACAATAGCTCCATTATTGTCACAATAAAGCTCAATTGCATCACAACTACTGGGAACTACACCAAGTTTAGAGATGAACTCCCTGATCCACACAACCTCCTTTGTTGCATGTGAAGCAGCAATATACTCGGCCTCTGTAGTAGAATCGGCAACTGTTTCTTGCTTGGAACTCTTCCAGCTCACAACTCCATTATTAAGGCAAAACACAAATCATGACTGTGATATGTAATCATCTTTATCGGTTTGGAAGCTTGCATCGGTGTAACCTTTTACAACCATCTCTTCCTCACCGCCGTAAACAAGAAACTGATCCTTAGTCCTTCGCAAGTACTTGAGGATGTTCTTTATGGCTATCCAATGGGCATCCCCAGGTTCGTCATGCTGAGAGCATACGAGACATCTGGGTGTGTGCACAACATATCTTACATGATGGATTCGATGGTTGATGCATATGGGATCCCATTCATACGCTCCCTCTCTTCACAAGATTGGGGACATTGAGCTGTAGAGACGATGACTCCATGTAGCATGGGGATGTTGCCTCTCTTTAAGTTCTCCATGCTGAACCACTTCAGCACTTTGTCGATGTACGTGCTCTGACTTAGTCTGAGAAGCCTTCCAGATCTATCTCTATAGATCTTAATTCCTACAATGTAGGATGCTTCTCCTAAGTCCTTCATTGAGAAAGTATTCCCAAGCCAAGTCTTTACCTTCTCTAAGTCTCAGACATCATTCCCCATCAAAAGTATGTCATTCACATACAATATGAGGAATGTGGTCGAGCTCCCACTAACCTTCTTGTACACACAAGGTTCATCTTCATTTTGAATAAAGCCAAACACTTTGACTTCCTTATCAAATCAAAGATTCCAACTCCGAGATGCTTGCTTCAATCCATAGATTGACCTTTACAGCTTACAGACTTTATTGGCATTCTTTGGATCTACAAAACCTTCAGGTTGTGTCATGTACACATCCTCATTTATATTCCCGTTAAGGAATGCGGTTTTAACATCCATCTGTCAAATCTCATAGTCATAATAAGTTGCAATAGAAAGCATGATCGTGATGGACTTAATCATGGCAACTGGAGAAAAGGTTGTGTCATAGTCAACACCTTGAACTTGTTGAAATCCCTTCGCAACCAATCTGCCTTTATAAGTTTGCACATTGCCATCCATGTCGGTCTTTTTCTTAAAGACCCACTTGCACCCTATGGGTTTTACCCCTTCGGGTGGTTCCACCAAAGTCCATACTTTGTTGGAGTACATGGATTCCATCTCGGATCTCATGGCTTCAAGCCATTTCTCAGAATCTGGTCCCTCCATAGCCTCTACGTAGGTAGTTGGATCATCATCTATGATCAACTCACCACCTTCCTGAGTCACAAGGTATCCAAACCTCTCAGGTTCAAGGTGGGTCCTACTAGATCTATGAGGTCCTTGTGTTACCTGAGGAGAATGAGATTCTACAACACCTTGTGAATCTCCATATTCCTCTCGTACATCTATCAGTTCAATGTTTTCTTGTTGGCCTTGAACCTCTTCAAACTCTATTTTCCTCCCACTGTTTCCCTCGGAAATAAATTCCTTTTCCAGGAACACAGCATCCCTGGCAACAAACACTTTGTTGTCAGTAGGGTGGTATAGATAATATCCCTTGGTCTCCTTGGGATATCAAACAAAATAACATTTATCAGACTTTGGTCCAAGCTTATCCGGAAACATTTTCCTAATATAAGCCTCACAACCCCAAATCTTCATAAAAGACAAATTGGGATGCTTCCCGGTCCATATCTCATATGGTGTCTTTTGAACCGATTTAGATGGTACTCGGTTAAGTGTAAACGCGGTGGTTTCAAGAGAATAACCCAAAAAAGAAATTGGAAGATCAGCAAAACTCATCATTGATCGCACCATATCCAACAATGTGTGATTCCTTCTTTTCGACACACCATTATGTTGTGGTGTTCCAGGCGGAGCCCATTGTGATACAATACCACGGGCTCACAGAAGGTCCTCAAACTCCTAGCTTAAATATTCTCCATCTCGATCGGATCGAAGTGCCTTAATACTTTTACTAAGTTGGTTCTGTACTTCATTCACGAAATCCTTAAACCTTTCAAGGTTTTCTGACTTATGTTTCATCAGGTACACATAGCCATACCTACTGAAGTCATCAGTAAAGGCAATGAAGTACTGATACCCACCTCTGGCATTAGTTCTAAAAGTCCCACATACATCAGTATGTATGAGTCCTAATAGATCACTAGCTCTCTCACCTTTACCTAAAAAGGGAGTCTTGGTCATCTTGCCCAATAAACAAGATTCACATGTCTCTATTGATTCATAATCAAAAGAGTCTAGATAACCATCTTTATGGAGCCTAGAATTGCACTTCTCATTTATGTGCCCTAGACGACAATGCCAAAGATATGTTTTGTTTGAGTCACTCATTTTTTTCTTTTTGGTGTTTACGTTGTATACATTTGTCTCCAAATCTATCAAGTATAGACCATAAGACATTGGGGCACTTCCATAAAAGATTCCATCTTGAGAAATGGAACAATTTCTATTCCTAATAAGAAATTCAAATCCATCCTTGTCCAAACAAGAGACTGAAATGATATTCCTATTTATGACAGGTACATAATACCAGTTCTTCAACTCTATTATTAGCCCACTAGGTAGAGTTAACTCATAGGTTCCTATGGCACTGGCGGAAACCCTTGCCCCATTAGCAACACATAGATCAACCTCGCCTTTCCCTAAAGGCCTACTTTTCTTAAGATCCTTCACATTTGAACAAATGTGAGATCCGCATCCGGTATCAAGTACCCATGACGAAGAAGTAGTAAAGTTAATCTCTATCACGTATACATCGGAAGTAGAGATCTCTATCTCTGACTTCTTCTTCCATCATTTCTTCCATCCTCTCCATGTAGAAGAAATTGGTTTGGCGAGAGAACCCTTCTCTCCCTCACCTTTCGTTCCATTGATCTCTATCAATGAACTTTCTTTCTTCTTCACCAACACATTAAGCGTACATCGAGTGGATTCAAAGGATCCTGGTATATCTGGATTGTGCAGAACACTTCTCACAGTCCTCAACTAGTTATGGAATTTATTCTCAATTAATTTGCCCATTTTAAAAGATGATTCCTTTCCCATTCTATAAGAGAAAGTTCCATTTTGTCAAAACTCCTTTTGATTTGATTTGAATAAAATTTGACGATAGTTAATTAGGCCTTTAATTAATTACCACTCCCACTATTTTGACTCAAATTGACAGCCCTCCCCATCAATTCGGAAGATTGCAACGCACAATCTTCTAGTGGGTCAAGATCCATATTTCATCAAGTCATGAGTCACCTTTGGTTGATCGCCCATAATCTTGACTATTTAGGTAGGCCATCACGCCAATTGCATCGTGTGCAACTCTTGATGAATGAACATGCGCAACACCTTGCCATGAACATTCCGTGCCTCTGGGCTTAGACACTCTAAGAATCACCAGTTAAGTCTATCCCAAAAGTCGACATGGTAAACATGCACCCTGCTTTGGTAAAACCTGCATGTCGACCCTTCACACTTCCACAAGATGGACGATGCACCAAGCTTTGGCATAACCTAAGCTGGGTCGATCGAGTTTGCCATGTGTGTCTCTAGTGGAAGGTGCATAAGACTTAATATTTTAATGAGGGATTTGGTTTTTATATACATATACATATCCATCACCACAATATATAGTACGTATCATATACATGATATATCCCACAGAAAACATGTGAAATGATAAAAGCAAGGATTATGGCCATCCTATTGTGATTCCTCGAGCCAAGAGGAATCATGTTCATCTAGGTCCACATCACACGCAACATGTGCAAGATATAATATGTGCCTACATTTCTGGGTTTGATCAGCTCATCTCCATGACTGATTGGCTCACCATCAAGTTGGTTGTTCGGGTGCCACCAGCCGATCGACTGGCGCCTCTAGCTGTTTGGTTCACTGGTCGCCGTGCATCTCTTCAGGTCACCATCCGCTCATCTCGCTCCTTGAACCGGTCATCTGGAACACCAACCGATCTGTTCACGCCTTGAACCGATCATCTCAGGTCGTCCGCCGTTCTTTGACATAACAGGAAATAAAATCTATCCTATTTACAATTGAATTGTGAAACCCCGAGTTACATTCGGGGGGAGCAAAGGTAGGAAAAGAAATCTTGAACTATTTCGAGTTACATCAGGAATGAGAGAAAGGGAATCAGTGTGCAGACCGAGATGCAAGCAACCACATACAACCATACACATATATAGGGTTTCTAGGCCATAATCATGCTACACATCCACCACAAAACTCATTTAAGGGCGACGTATATCGAGTGCATTAATATTACATATCATATATGTATATTTGGGATTTGTGGATTGGACATGCATAAAGCCAATTTTATTCGCATCGTATCCAATAAATAAAGGCGACAAACCAAAATCAATCATATCGATAATCCTAAAATATAGAACAGTTGACGTGGCTCTGATACCACTATTGGGTTTTAGAGGAGGCAGAGAAGCATCGGAAACAAAAAATTTCTCCCCAAAACCCAGAACAAAAGGAATGACGTCAACGTCTATACAATAGGAAAGATGGTTTGTGAATTCATACCTTGTCCCGATGCTTGCTCGGTGACAGTACCTCATGCCTTGCGCGGTCTTCACCTCCAGTCTTGGACGGTGTCTGTGCAGCTCCTGGTCGAACCAGGACTGAAGACTCCTGGTCTCACCGGGACTATCAGGATTGATAGTTGTCCTCCGAGCGACAGAGGTCTCCCGCCTCTGCAGTCGTCCACACGGACTGCCTAGAACTCCGATCTCCTTGTCCCACAAGGAATCGGAAGGAGTCACACACTCCTATCGGTGTACTAGTCTCCAACACACTCTCCTACCACCAGTCGCTTTCTGAAGTTGTCCTTCCCTTGCTGTGCCAACCTTATCGGGTAGCACTTGCTCGGGCTCTCTCGGTTACCAAAACCAGAGAGAACGACAACTTTGCAGAGCAACTGGTTTGCACTGAGTTGTCCTATGAGAAGCCCCCAATACCCCTATATATAGGAGGGTCATGAGACAGGGTTCTCTATCCTGGGCAATGCGGGACTAAAGCAGGAGTAGAAGGGTTTGATATTTTCCACAAAAACAACGAACTCACAACTTGAACCGATCGTTTCACAAATGAAACGGTCGGTTGGGGATCTGAGCCGGTCGGTTGACACTTCAACCAATCGGTTGGGACCCATGAACCGGTCGGTTCACATATGAACCGGTCGGTTCACATCTGAACCGGTCGGTTCGTGGTCCTGATCAGTTCCCGATCGACTTTCCTTCTTTTGTGTCTAATTGGTATCAAATACCAATTCTTGTTCCAATCAAATTGGGCAAGTGAAACGAAAGAAAATTTCTCACCAATCCTACTTTCTCAACTTGCTCGGTTGCAACAGTTGAACCGATCATTTCAACACTTGAAGCAATCATTCACCCTGTCCATGAGGCGATCGACTCACCAGTTGAGCCGATCGGTTCACCAAGCTCAGCTGATTGGTTCATCACATGAGCTGATTGGTTGGGAGTACAGATTGTGCAGAATCAGTCAATTGCGGTTTCAATCAATCTGATACTCTAATCAATCAGTCCAACACCTTGAACACTATGATATTGAGCTATCAATTAACTGAGTGTTTAATTGAACTACTAAACTCCTTTAGTAATCAATCTAAACATGTTTGTGGACAAACTCCTATTCTAGGTTAAATCCTATGTGTGTGACCCTGCAGGTCCATTTCACATTGGCAGTGAAAGTCCATAACATTTATGACTTCACAAGCAAAGACCGGTGCCTAGTCACACATCAGTGCTACCCAAGTGAAATAGAAAGTTGGAGAACAACTTTCAATCCTACAATCCATGAATGGTGTTACAGTGAATGTATAATTCCTTTGTCACTAATATCCTGAATGAACTCGAGGCATGGAACAATCATCCTGTCAACGTTCATTCATTTCCTTGATCTCATAGTAGACTGGGTGAGATGTGTATGACATCAATATCACATATTAATTCACACATGCATGCGCATGCCTTTCTCAATCCTACTCATCAAGTGGCCAAGGACATCAAACTCCCTCAGGAGGGACCAATCCCATATCTATCACTCACCCCTCAAAAGTCCCATGTGTCAAAGCCACCCAATCATCACCTTTATAGCAACCCATGTTTCAGGACTACGTTTGATGATGTCAAAGTGTACCCAATGACATGTGTTGAGTGTAGTGATTTCAGGTCTAAGAATCACACTCACCACCATCACTGTGAGAGTTGATTGTAACTACGAAGTCATGGTTCCATGTGTCACTCTTACGGTGGGTCTGTCTGGTACCTTGTTCTCTAACAAGTACCTATGTGCTTGGTTTGATATCACTATATCATGACTAATGAGATTCTGTCATCAACCAACACACAAGCTAGTCTTCAGTGTTATTGATGTCTATGGTTATTTCCACAATAACAACTGACTAGGGACTAAACAAGAATGAATACTCTTAACATCTGTATGATCTCATCATTCAGGTCCTCAACCCAAAAGCATACGTCATTGAGTAAAACAATTCTTTAGACATCTATCATGTTACACCATCATCTCAGAAACAGTTTAAACATATAGATCGGAAATTGCCTTTATTATTATTCAAATCATTTACAAAGTATCCCATTACAATCATCCTATGACTTGCTCTATGGGCATACATACCAACACTCCCTACACTGACTTCTTCTTCCACAAGATTGACCATTGTGTAATATGTCCAAGTGCCACAGGGTTTTGCATCCTACGCTTGCTTCCCATCATATTTGAGGTAGAATCTTAGATGCAACAAACAACTTTCGTTTTCTTCTTTCTACTCTGGGCATATCCCAATTTTGATCCTCCTTGGTTGGAGGGTATTTTTCAATAGCCTCTACTGACTACACCAAATTATCAGTGTCTATAGTGGCTATATTGGATTCCCTAGCGTCAAGATTCCGGTTCGTCTTCTTAACTTGTACTTGGCAACGTTCAGGCTTCTTGGCATGAATTTTCATGGTGTAGGTGGCCAGATTAGATATAATAGGCCCTAATGAAGGTGAAAGGTCAGTATGAGTGAATAGATTATGAAGGTGCAATCTAAATCTACATGGCTGATTATACTGCTCACCATTAAGGTAGATTGCATGGAGTAGGGGTTTAATGGTTTCAACCTCCACCACCAAGCAAGAAAATTTTCCTCGATGGCCCAGAAGAGTTGTGAAATCTATTTTTATTTCCTTTCTCACAAGATCTCATGTGCTTGAAAGAAGTTGGTATTAGAATAAATATACTAGAAGCTCTAGAACTTGGGCCCATACTACAAGCTTTCATTGGATGTGGCTCGATCGGGTAGAAGATTGGCGACCATGATTGCATCGATAGATAGTTACCAAAGATGGTCCAGGGACCTTCACTCATGGTTTATAGGCTGTCCTCATGGTTCCCTAATTGGAGGATGAAGTATCTTATATCCAAGTCCACAACCTAAACTGATCAATAGGTTTCCACAGGTAATGCATTTAGTTGATGAGGGTAGTGAACCCCACATTGATACGTACCACCTTGACAACAACTAAAAATCTCTATTAGTGGGGACATGATGGCTAGGTTAACCATTACTGCTCGGAGAGAACCACTGTGATCAGTTATAATATCATAATCCTTCAAGAAATCTGGGAATGAGAACTATAATGGGGAGGATTCCTTCTCGTCTATCCAATTGTAGCTAGAGATGATCATTGGGTCAGGTTGCCCCAATTTTTGGCATGTCCATGCCCAAACCCATATTTTTACTAGGTTTCCAACCGGTTTTAGGCCTGGATAATGTTTCACAAACTTTTCCCATACATGGACCACATAATAGACCTAGGTTTTAGACCGGATTTGGTCCAATCCAGATAACATAATAAATGAAGATATTTGTAACATATACATAAGACAAAATATTAATATAGTTTCTTAAACACATACCACTAGGCACATGTAATATATGTATATCAAGAGAGGAACTAATACATTTACAAACTGTTATAAACATAAAATAGATCAGGCACATTTAAAATCATAGTCTTACTCTATTTGTCAATGTAATGTATTAATACCATCCAACCACTAATGGGATTTAGTTAACATTGAATAGAAGAGCACATTTTATTTCAACTAATGGTATAATAGTGTACTAGTTGAGGTGATTTGTGAAACATGTGTAAGTAGTATAAATCCTATCTTTTAGATTATTTTTTATTATAAATTCTAATAATTGTGTTAAACACAAAATGAATGTGCATATCTTAGATTTACTCTAGTTCATTGATCTTTTAATCTTAATTATATGATTAAAAAAATATATATTAGTCAAATGTGATTTTCAAAGTTTTTACTCAAATGTATCCTACAATAGATACATATCATTTACAAACATGTGGTTACACATACATGTGTATATAATTTATTTGGGTATCTAGATTTTTGGGCCTCAGTTTACTTCGGACCTAACCCATCCCATATAAAAATCTGGGTCAAAATCTTAGGCCGAGACCATCCATATAAATTACATGGATCGGGTTATATGGTTGGGATATGGGTCCGATCGGGCTGGACCGGTCTGATGCTCATCCATATTAGATTGTTCCTTGTATACTAAAATTATATTTGTCCATGCACCAGGAACCATTATCCTTGGCCAATCTACCTAGACAGTGTTAAAAGGGGCATATTTTAAATCGCATCTCTGGGTGACCGATAACGTTTAGGTCTTTCCTATTTTCTCTGCTCAAACTACAGTCTCCAAGGCACAATTGTGTAGTAGCAAGGACAATACAAATTAACATATTTTCATTGCGGCTGAAGTCAGGTAATTTCTCGTTTCTGAAAAAGGGTTCCCGTATCTCTGATTTTTTTGTACATATATTATTAGTGTTTCATATAATAAAAACCTAAACTTGAGAGTCATTGACATGTTTTTCTAGATATTGCATCCATATTTTTACATGTCAACCCGTCAAATGAGATGTTCGTGTTATTTTATATAAAACTTACATGTAAAACAATGATTTATTTGAACCATGATAGACATTACTCTCCCCCTCCCTCAATCCCTAGCAGAGGCAAACACTCAGAAGGGTGGTAAATTTAATGCGGCCTCTGAGAGTCAAACTCGGGTCCTTTAATTAAGGGACGTCATGCTTGACAAATCTTGTAGATGGGAATGATTCATTTCATGCCTTGAGTTTGATTTAGGTTCTCTTTTTATTGGAATTGTTTTCAATGCCATATTTAGTAATATTTTCTGATCTTAATTTTTTTCGTGTTGCTGATAAATATGTGAGATCATATTTTAATTAATAATATTTGATCACTCTAAAAAATCAGCTCTATCACCATTACATACTCTTGACAATCGAATATTATCAAGTGGTATTAACAATAACTTAGTGTTAGTATTAAAAATCATGATTGATGTACATTGTTCATTCAACTATATAAGTTAATGACCTATTTTCTCATTGAGTATGTATTACTTGGATACAAAAATCTTAACCTTTTTCTATACATAGGCCAAAATAGTATATATCTTAATTTTACAATACATGATCTATCATAATTATTCTAATTAATTATATTAGGTTGCTTATATTTAAATTTGTTATGGCATCCTAGAGCATGCCATAAGGCTAAAGTCATCTTTACCTTAAAAATCGTGTTTGTTCATCATAGCGATGAAGACATATTTTTTTAATAACTTTTCCATTCTTTTTTCTTTTCAGTTATCCTCTCTTTCCCACATGTTACTAAATAGCCATTGTTAATAAATTTTCCATTCCCTTTCCTTTCCCATTTGTCCTTTCTTTCCCAAATGATACCAAACAACCATTTGTAATACCTATATCAACTAAATTATTACCAATGATTTACTCTTAGAATTAATTACATTTATCTCATGCATAACCAAATTCTTGTCATTGTTTTATAATGAAATAACATTTTGATATACATGTTTTTATTTTATTTATTTTATTCATGGTATAAAATTAAGATCAACTAGATATAGAATATTTTTAAAGATCATGCTAAGTTTGTTTTGTGAACTACATTACTTGTACTTTTCTCTACCAATGATAGATTTTGTAGTTAAGTCAAGTGATCTTAGTTGAACTTTGTTTACATTTAATGATGAAGATATTGTAATATTGAATAATGTCATGTTGTTACACATTAGAACATGAAGATTTAAAGAACATAAAATAAATTAATAAATTCCTAATTTTAATAACACATTCAATACAACTTTAAATGATCAACTTGACGTGCTATGTTAGATGCAATAAAATATTATAAAAAGAAATTAATTAAATAAGGCATACCTTGCTCCAATTTTTATCAGTAGATTTTTCTACAACACTTGAATAATGTCATGTTGTAGACAATTACTATACTTACATGTGCACGTTATAATTTTTTTCAAACATTCTATAGTGATATGTATTTTTGGTTCATATATTTTCAAATGACATAGTCGTAATTCAAATACAACTCTTTAATATAATGCTATTTTAGTTAAGTCAAATGATTTTAGCTGAACATTGTTTTCATTTAATGATGAAGATATTGTAATGTTGAATAATGTCATGTTGTTACACATTAGAACATGAAGATTTAAAGAAGATAAAAACAAATTAATAAATTCCTAATTTCAATAACACATTGAATACAATTTGAAATGCTCAACTTTACGTGCTTTGTTAGATGCAATAAAATATCATAAAAAAGAAGATTATTTAAAATAGGCATATCTCCAATAAAAAATTATTTGAGAATATATCTTGCAAGTTAGGGAAAAGGAGTTCATCAAAATATCTAAAGAAGTATTTTTATTATTGTCATATGGATGATCAACTTATTTTCCTACTATGATACTAAATATATTATTTATTATTTTTGTAGATGGATTACTTAGCCGATATGAGTTGGATGTACATTGAAAGATGTTTCCTTAGTAAAGACTTTCGAGAGGGGGGTGTCTTCATTCATAGACTATGCGCTTTCTCATCAAAGGCCTTTAAGAAACAATCAATTATTGTGTCCATGCAAAACTTGTAGCAATAGGTATTTAAAATCAAAGGAAGATGTTTATGAACATGTCATGATTAAGGGATTCTTACCAAATAGTATTTGGGTGACTGTCATATTCTTCATATCATATAAATCATTGTAAAGTAAAATCCAGTTCTACTACTGATTAAACATCAATATAACTTATGTAATATCACATGTTTGCATAGAAATTTTGTTTGAACATATTTGGATTATTTTCTTTTTTATGTAGATGGTTGATCATATTGGTTGTAAGGAATGTCAACAAACATATGTCATTTTGATAATGATGATCATGCTGATCTTGAGCAAGAGACGACATAGAAATTATCTGTGTATTAAAAAATCATATGTACTTAGGGATAAGCCTATGAATAATACTTTCTTGATTATAAATTTCTATTTAAAATAGATATGATATGGTTTGCAAAATATAAAGTTTGCGATGTTTGTGGTACATTAAATTTCATGTATTGTAACATAATTACAGCAAACCAATCACACAGAACTCATTTTCCTGAAGATCTTTGATTTTTAAACCAATCATCCGAACTCAATCCCTAGCAGAGGCAAACGCTCAGAAAGGTGGTAAATTTAATGCGGCCTCTGAGAGTCAAACTCGGGTTCTTTAATTAAGGGACGTCGTGCTTGACAAATCTTGTAGACAAGAATGATTTATTTTGTGCCTTGAGTTTGATTTAGCTTTTCTTTTTGTTGGAATTGTTGTCAATGCCATATTTAGTAATATTTTCTGATCTTAATTTTTTTTCGTGTTGGTGATAAATATGTGAGATCGTATTTTAATTAATAATATTTGATCACTCTAAAAAATTAGATTTATCACCATTACATACTCTTGACAATCAAATATTATCAAGTGGTATTAATAATATCTTAGTGTTAGAATTAAAAAATCATGATTGACGTACATTGTTCATTCAACTATATAAGTTAATGACATATTTTCTCATTGAGTATGTATTACTTGGATACAAAAATCTTAACCTTTTTCTATACATAGGCCAAAATAGTATATATCTTAATTTTACAATACATGATCTATCATAATTATTCTAATTAATTATATTAGGTTGCTTATATTTAAATTTGTTATGGCATCCTAGAGCATGCTGTTATCGCTTTTTTAGATCACCATAAGGCTAAAGTCATCTTTACCTTAAAAAATCATGTTTGTTCAGCATAGCGATGAAGACATATTTTTTAATAACTTTTCCATTCTTTTTTTCTTTTCAGTTATCCTCTCTTTCCCACATGTTAATAAACAACCATTTTTAATAAATTTTCCATTCCCTTTCCTTTCCCATTTATCCTTTATTTCCCAAATGATACCAAACAACCATTTGTAATACCTATATCAACTAAATTATTAGCAATGATTTACTTTTAGAATTAATCACATTTATCTCATGCATATCCAAATTCTTGTCATTGTTTTATAATGAAATAAAATTTTGATATACATGTTTTTATTTTATTTATTTTATTCATGGTATAAAATTAAGATCAACTAGATATAGAATATTTTTAAAGAGCATGCTAAGTTTGTTTTGTGAACTACATTACTTGTACTTTTTCTCTACAAATGATAGATTTTTTAGTTAAGTCAAGTGATCTTAGTTGAACTTTGTTTTCATTTAATGATGAAGATATTGTAATATTGAATAATGTCATGTTGTTACACATTAGAACATGAAGATTTAAAGAAGATAAAAGCATTTTAATAAATTCCTAATTTTAATAACACATTCAATACAACTTTAAATGATCAACTTGACGTGCTATGTTAGATGCAATAAAATATTATAAAAAGAAATTAATTAAATAAAGCATATCTTGCTCCAATTTTTATCAGTAGATTTTTCTACAACACTTGAATAATGTCATGTTGTAGACAATTACTATACTTACATGTGCACGTTATAATTTTTATCAAACATTTTGTAGTGATATGTATTTCTGGTTCATATATTTTCAAACGACATAGTCATAATTCAAATACAACTCTTTAATATAATGCTATTTTAGTTAAGTCAAATGATCTTAGCTGAACATTGTTTTCATTTAATGATGAAGATATTGTAATGTTGAATAATGTCATGTTGTTACACATTAGAACATGAAGATTTAAAGAAGATAAAAACAAATTAATAAATTCCTAATGTCAATAACACATTCAATACAATTTGAAATGCTCAACTTTACGTGTTATGTTAGATGCAATAAAACATCATAAAAATAAAGATTATTTAAAATAGGCATATCTCCAATAAAAATTGATTTGAGAATGTATATTGCAAGTTAGGGAAAAGGAGTTCATCAAAATAACTAGAGAAGTATTTTTATTATTGTCATATGGATGATCAACTTATTTTCCTACTATGATACTAAATATATTATTTATTATTTTTGTAGATGGATTACTTAGCCGATAGGAGTTGGATGTACATTTAAAGACATTTCCTTAGTAAAGACTTTCAAGAGGGGGTGTCTGCATTCATAGACTATGCTCTGTCTAATCAAAGGCCTTTAAGAAATAATCAATTGTTGTATGCATGCAAAACTTGTAGCAATAGGTATTTAAAATCAAAGGAAGATATTTATGAACATGTCATGATTAAGAGATTCTTACCAAATAGTATTTGGGTTACTTTCATATTCTTCGTATCATATAAATCACTGTAAAGCAAAATCCAATTCTACTACTGATTAAACAACAATATAACTTATGTAATATCACATGTTTGCATAGAAATTTTGTTTGAACATATTTGGATTAGTTTCTTTTTTATGTAGATGGTTGATCATATTGGTTGTAAGGAACGTCAACAAACATATGTCATTTTGATAATGATGATCATGTTGATCTTGAGCAAGAGACGACGTAGAAATTATCTGTGCATTAAAAAATCATATGTACTTAGGGATAATCCTATGAATAATACTTTGTTGATTATGAAGTTCTATTTAAAATAGATATGATATGGTTTGCAAAATATAAAGTTGGTGATGTTTTTGGTACATTACATTTCATGTATTGGAACAAAATTACAGCAAATCGATCACACGGAACTCATTTTCCTGAAAAACGTTGACTTTTAAGCCAATCATCTAAACTCAATCCCTAGCAGAGGCAAACATTCAGAAGGGTGGTAAATTTAATGCGGCCTCTGAGAGTCAAACTCGGGTCCTTTAATTAAGGGATGTCATGCTTGAAAAATCTTGTAGATGGAAATGATTTATTTTTTGCCTTGAGTTTGATTTAGCTTCTCTTTTTGTTGGAATTATTGTCAATGCCATATTTAGTAATATTTTTTTATCTTAATTATTTTTCGTATTGTTGATAAATATGTGAGATCATATTTTAATTAATAATATTAGATCACTCTAAAAAATCAGGTTTATCACCATTACATACTCTTGACAATCGAATATTATCAAGTGGTATTAACAATATCTTAGTGTTAGTATTAAAAAATCATGATTGACGTACATTTTTCATTCAACTATATAAGTTAATGACCTATTTTATCATTGAGTATGTATTATTTGGATACAAAAATCTTAACATTTTTCTATACATAGGCCAAAATAGTACATATCTTAATTTTACAATATATGATCTATCATAATTATTCTAATTAATTATATTAGGTTGCTTATATTTAAATTTGTTATGGCATCCTAGAGCATGTTGTTGTCGCTTTTTTAGATCACCATAAGGCTAAAGTCATCTTTAACTTAAAAAATCGTGTTTGTTCAACATAGTGATGAAGACATATTTTTTTAATAACTTTTCCATTCTTTTTTCTTTTCAGTTATCCTCTCTTTCCCACATGTTACTAAACAACAATTTTTAATAAATTTTCCATTCCTTTTCCTTTCCCATTTGTCCTTTCTTTCCCAAATGATACCAAACAACCATTTGTAATACCTATATCAACTAAATTATTAGCAATGATTTATTTTTATAATTAATTACATTTATCTCATACATATCCAAATTCTTGTCATTGTTTTATAATGAAATAAAATTTTGATATACATGTTTTTATTTTATTTATTTTATTCATGGTATAAAATTAAGATCAACTAGATATAGAATATTTTTAAAGAGCATGCTAAGTTTGTTTTGTGAACTACATTACTTGTACTTTTTCTCTACAAATGGTAGATTTTGTAGTTAAGTCAAGTGATCTTAGTTGAACTTTGTTTACATTTAATGATGAAGATATTGTAATATTGAATAATGTCATGTTGTTACACATTAGAACATGAAGATTTAAAGAAGATAAAAAGAATTAATAAATTCCTAATTTTAATAACACATTCAATACAACTTTAAATGATCAACTTGACGTGTTATGTTAGATGCAATAAAATATTATAAAAAAAATTTAATTAAATAAGGCATACCTTGCTCCAATTTTTATCAGTAGATTTTTCTACAACACTTGAATAATGTCATGTTGTAGACAATTACTATACTTACATGTGTACGTTATAATTTTTTTCAAACATTCTGTAGTGATATGTATTTCTGGTTCATATATTTTCAAACGACATAGTCATAATTCAAATACAACTCTTTAATATAATGCTAATTTAGTTAAGTCAAATGATCTTAGCTGAACATTGTTTTCATTTAATGATGAAGATATTGTAATGTTGAATAATGTCATGTTGTTACACATTAGGACATGAAGATTTAAAGAAGATAAAAACAAATTAATAAATTCCTAATTTCAATATAACATTCAATACAACTGTGATTAGAAAGTCCACACTTTCAGGGACTGGTTCTAATTCTAGTGGAGGAAAGGTGGATGCTTAGTTCAAGGACATTACTCATGGGTCAGCTCATGGAAGGTCCCTAGATGATCTTTCCTTCTGCATCATGAATTCTTGTGTTTGGATTGGTGGCGGAAGATGACTCTTGTCTATTCTTGAAGATGCTGACTTTTCTAGTAACTATCGTCAGCTTTCAGTTTTCCAGGATGGAACACATTGAAGGTGTTTTGATTGCTAGTGTTATGTTGGTTAATTTGGAGGTTGATCCATAGTTCTGGTAGAGGTCTGTGTTTTCCTATAACTGATGCAGTTTCTTCTTGCACTTTCTTCCTTTCTGGAGATTTGTTTTTTGATCTCTTTTGATTTCTTTTCGGATGGTTCATCCCTGTTTGTAATAGGGGCACATGTCTTTGTACCCAAAGTTTTGGAAATTTTATAGAAACAGGATTTTTGACCGACCAAAAAAAAATAACACATTCAATACAATTTGAAATGCTCAACTTTACGTGCTATGTTAGATGCAATAAAATATCATAAAAAAGAAGATTTTTAAAATAGCCATATCTCCAATTAAAATTTATTTGAGAATGTATCTTGCAAGTTAGGGGAAAGGAGTTCATCAAAATATCTAGTGAAGTATTTTTATTATTGTCATATGGATGATCAACTTATTTTCCTACTATGATACTAAATATATTATTTATTATTTTTGTAGATGGATTACTTAGCCGATACGAGTTGGATGTACATTGAAAGTCGTTTCCTTAGTAAAGACTTTCAAGAGGGGGTGTATCTACAACAGACTCCCACTTCTTATTATATACTGTGAACCGAGTCAGATGCAATTTCTTTTTATAGAATTTTTTCATGAACATGTAATCAGATCATGATTTTTTATAAAATTATTGTCAAATATGGGTACAAGTTCTTTATACCTTATAATGTGGGGTACGCATACATTTTGTCGATTGTTTGTTATTTGTTTACTTTAAATGTTGCTTAAAAATACATTAATCTTAAAATGTAATACTCATGTATGCGTAGGGGACATTGGGTACTTTGCGTCTTCGACCCTATGTGGGGTAAGTTCCACTATCTTGATCCTTTACGAGGAAATTTATGTGGGAACGTGGAAAAACTCATGGAGTTGTAAGTACTTCATAAAACAATTTCAATTACATAATACATGTATTGAAAGTTTCATATATAGTTACTAATGTATAGAATTCTTGACATGAATTTGAATAGGACTCATAAAGTTTATCAAAAGACAAATGTGTAATATAGGAAGAATTTGAAATGGGAAATTATCAACGTAATTTACCATTTTGATCCAGAAAAATACTGCTTTCTAATTCACCAATAGAAGTGTTGTTCTAGTTTCTTCAGATTCTGCTACTTGATTTGATATGGTCTTATTTTTACAAATGCTCTAATTTTTACATATATCGATTAGATCTTATTTGGGTCATTATCATCAAGTTGCTCGGGCATTATCCTTTGAAACAAGATATTACACTTTGGGTTTACAAGTAGACCCTATAGGTAGATCCCAATTGTAAGGCCATTTAATAAGTTTGTAAAGAGCCTTCTTCTAGAATATATGCAGGAGTTTAATGACTGTTTGTTTGATAGTGGTCTACTTGAATTGAATTTAAATGTTGTGAGGTTGTAGTTTAACAAAGGTTCCTTTTAGAAGGGTGTCATTCTTCACTCTTACAAAATCCCCCTCTTGCAAGAGAAAGTTTTGCATCATCCAGTATGGCATATAAACCACGCCTTCTTCAGCAATAAACCATGCCTTTTTCACTCTTATAGCATTTTTTTATTCTGTTTACACATACCTTTTATTAAGTTTTCTGTCTATTTATACCTTTCCATCCTCTTATTTTCTAACAAGTTCTCACAATTATTTGGATAACAAATTAATATTTATTTTGTACAGTGTCCAAAGCAGCCGAACAATACGGATTGTGGGTATTATATGTTGAAGTATATGAAATACATCTTTGATGCGAGAAATAGAAATATTCCTGAATGTGTAAGCTACTTAACATTATATTCTTTTAGTTTGTTCAAATTTCTTACTAAATTGAAAAAATCACAATATGTTGATATATTTGTCATATGATTGCAGTATTATTCGAAGTATGTTGGTTGTTGCTTCAACCAAGAAGAAATCGATGAGGTACGAAATGAGTGGGTGACATGTGTTCTTGAGCACACATAAGATTATGTGACATGTGGGGGAGACATTTGTTCTTTAGCATAGACCAATGTGTGAAATTTTTTAGTTAGTTTTCAGTTCGATTCTAGAGTGGATACTCAGTACTTTGTATTATGGAATCGTTGTATGGATGATTTAATATTAATTAAATTTAGTACGAGTTTCTTTCCAGGTTTGATGAAAATTTTGTTCAACTATGTGTTTGTTTGTGAAATGAAAAAGTATAATTGCATATTTATTATAATTTATTAATAATATGGTTAATTTGATCAATACAATTGGTTCGATATATGATCTTTGAAACTCTAATCAAAGACAACAGTTAGTGATATGTTGTAAAATGTATGATTCTACAACAAACAACACATGTTGTGTTATCCACACCTATTACAACATGTTTGTCAGGAAAAAAATGCACCTATTACAACAGGTGTTTCTAGTGAACTACAACATGCATAACCTATTGTATAAATTATGTATATTACAACAGACACACACCATGTTGTCTAAACAATCCTATTACAACAGTTTAATGTATGGAAAGACAACATACTCCAACTGTTGTATAAACATGTATACTACAACAGGTGCACTGCATGTTGTAATATACCTACCTATTACAACGAGTGTGTTTAGTGAAAGACAACATGCTTCGACTGTTGTATAATATATATTACAACGGGTGAACCGCATGTTGTAAAAAATACCCCTATTACAATGGGTGTGCTTAGTGAAAGACAGCGTCGTTCAACTGTTGTATAATATATATTACAACAGGTGCACCGCATGTTGTGTAAAATACCCATATTACAACAGGCCATTCCTTAAAAGACAACATGTTTAAACTATTGTATAAAATACATCTATTACAACATGCGATCACATGTTGTGTAAAGCAACCCCCTATAAGACCACATGATCTAATACAACAGTTAACACCTGTTGTAAATTGAGAAAAGGAACTATTGTAAAAAGTATTTTCTATAGTAGTGTCACGAAGACGTGTTGTCATTTATCTAGGAAAATTAACACCATAGTCAACATTTGTTGTTGTTGTTGTCCACCAAAAAATGATGTCACGTGTACTTATCCCAAATAAAAAATGCCAACCTCTCTAAGACATGTGTTGTCTATTTCTAGTAAAATATCGACGACATAACCCTATTTAGAAGGAAATATATTTTGTGGGGCACCTGGTGGGAACCCTTTGTTGTCAATTCTTTAAAAAAAACTTGAAACCATAGGGTTTTTGGAGGTAAAGAATTTTGTGGTGAGTGTGACCTAGGACGTCAGTTTTTATGGACAGAAACTAATGACGCAGTCTTTTTGGAGGCACAATTTATTTCATTAGAAGGGTTTTGTCATGGAATATTTTACAACTGACGTAATAGTACTATATCATATTTTCCTTGAAAGTTTGAATTATTTGGGCTATCTTAGACCTTAGTTCTTATCAAAGAACCCAACATTATAGTAAAACTGGTACACGTATGTTTTCTAAATCGACAAGACTTGACTAGTAGTTATGTTTTTGATTTATCAATCAATGTTATAGGCCAGAGCTAAAAATGTACTAGTGAGGGTAATAACTATTCATTCCATGTTCCATTTATCATCTTGGTTATCACACATTTCCATCAGATCATCATAATTTGAAAGTCTCAACCACTATTTAAAGATGATAGGGTATAACAATCCTAAATGTCACATATATTCAATGATATATGCCTTTAAGAATCTTCTCACAACTCCCTGTTACTACAAGATTTACTTGTCTCACTACTCCGCCTGATGACCCACAAGAACAGATCTACAAGCTAAGGGTTCTACAAATTATATTTCTATTTTTATGATTAGGTTCATTGCGTATAACTTAATTATCTATAATATAAGACAAGCTAACATAAATAAGCAAGTGGTTATTCAATATTATCTTTAGAAGATAAAAATTTCTTAATGATCTTGATCTAATTTCTCAATATAAGGAACATATACCGTACCTCTAGACACTCTGAGACAATCCACATTAAATTTATCCTTAATATAATCAAGGTTAATAGGTTCCTCAAAACCATCAATTGTTGTACCATTAGGTACTTATAGACTGATACAAAAAAATATATCCGGGATCCTTTTTTTTATCTAAGTGAAATTCACATATTACAACATATAACCAACAGTAAAACAACTAAGACATGTACTTTGGGCATGCATTAGGAAATAACTACTTCTAGATGACATTTTCTGAATAGGTAGATCATATCTCCTCATGAAAGAAGGAATCATTGGACTCTAAATCAATTAAGAACTATATTTACACCAAGAAAGGGTAAAGCTGGAGGGGGCAAGCAGGGGCCATGACCCTCTGAAAAAATGAAAACTCTAACATATATATGCATATGATTATAAGTGCAAGTCATAATATATATAGCAAATTGAGAGCAGGTAACTCTCCATGTCTCAGTGGTTCGCTGCACAGGTTCAAAAACACTTGTCCGTCAAATTTTGGTATAGTTAGTAATGTAATATATATAATAAAGAATGTATCTAAGCACAACATTGTTACTACCCCATTTGCTTGAAGTGTTGTACACCAGCATGAGATCGCTGGTTCGAACCCCATATTTTTGTAGTTTTTGTAGGTTCGAAATCATTTCCTTGTGTGTTTTTTGAACCATTAGAAATATAATATATATAACAGAGTATTTAAACACAACTTTATAATTACCCTAGTGACTTAATGAGTTGTATACCACCATGAGATCATGGGTTCAAAACCATATCCTCACTTAATTTTTAGTTTGATGGATGATGTTTGGGGTTTTCTCAATTGGTTGCAAGTTCAACCTTGGCAGGACCAATTGTATTTTTACTTCTGAATATTGTATAAATGAGTGTCTAGTCATATATGATTTATACCATAAATCAACTATACCTTAAAATTGTTCTAGTGCTTTGTGTTGTGATTAACTTTCATGTGAATTGAGGTTCAAAGTCATTGTTCTAGATGTGTATTTTTTTGCTCTTTCCTATACATTTTAGAATATACTTATTGTGTAAATTTTGGCCCCCCTAGAGGTCAAATCCTGGCTTTTCTCCTGACACCAAGGGCAACAGATCATCATATTTTATTGTAAGAAAAGAGTATTGGTGGTATGTAACTCTGATATGCATGACAAATGACACCTAGGCTCAATATATATAACTAACATCTTTTGATATTTTTAAGGGATAGTATAGGAGGAACTTTGACATTTAAAATGTACTAGGAAATACATGAGTCAATGATCATATCACTCACTTGACTAAAGCATAACTGAGTCTGCACAAAAGGAACAAATGTGAAGCTCAAATCTTCATGACAAACTCAGGTATTAAAGGAAAACTCTCTAAGAATTGAGCTCCTTTACATGAACAAGCTCTATGGTTGTCAACACTCAGCCAAAAGGCAACTAAGCAAGGAAGAAGAAGGTGGAGCATGGCATAAGACTTTATAACCAAACCCTAGAGAAAAACCACCTATAAAACGTCCAAGAGGAGTAAGAATCTCAAATTTCATTAAAAGATTGCAAGATCATAGTTTGACTTACTTATATCTAAGCTGAGAAGACACCATACATCTAGCCATACATCAATACAAAAGAGAACGAATATATATGGTGTTGGAGGTGAATATCAATAAAAACAATCATCTCATAATTTGTATTGTATTAAAATGATGGCATATCAATATATGACAACACCTCAAGGTTTCGCTTGCATAATGAGATGATAATGTGAGACAAGGGTTACAGATATAACCCTAAAGAATAGAAAAAGCAAACAAATTTTCATATCATTGGTTAGGTTGGTGTACCCTCATTGACCAGTTGTCTCATCCGTAGATGGAATCGAAACTTTCATTTGAACACACTGCCAGATACACCAACAGTACACACACCCAGAGGATCCATCAATGGATGTGAACTATAAAACTTCATCGGTCTAAGCCATTCTAAAAAACCATCTAAAGACATACATGATTTTCACTATCAGTAGAGCATGTAAAGCCATTAGCAAATGGTGCATGCTCCCAACCAGTACTCAACCGATAGAAACCCACCACAACCATCATATACTTTGTTGGTAAACAACTAATAGAAACTCATGAGGTCACACAGTTTGCCACTTCCATCGATAGGAAGGATAGAACATCATCAACGATCCTCAACTGACAAAAAGTCTAACACTCACAAATTGACAAAAAGGGATAAGAGCTTCATCGATCCTCAATTGAAGAAAAGACAAGCACACCCTATCTATCTTCTACTGAAGGAACATCATACCACACTCATTGGTTCTCAACTGATGGAAAGATAGAAAAGCTAGACTAGATCATCTAAGTGCATCCACTAAGTAAGTAAAAGAAGAAGGAAGCATACAACAAATATTCTATGTATAGATCTGCAAAAAAAACCCTCAAAATCAATGGTTTTTTGTGCATAAGCCCTCAAGCAAGGTGTGACCAGAAAGGTGCCCTAAAAACACATAGATAGGTGATCAAGATAGAAAAATAGAATTAAGGGTTTAAGATAGGCCAGGGGTCTTACAACCATCAATGTCTAAATCATAAACTTCTATGGGAAGCTTAGTGAAAACTAAATATCACTCACGATCTAATATAACTAAAAAGTCTATTATAGTAGGTCTAACAAGTGAGTTAACTATCGAGAAATTTGATTGCTCATGACCCATTCATGATCATGTAACATGTATGGAAAACTAGTGGAAAGATTTAGACCAATGTGTATGGATGTAAATGAGACATTCCTTGTCCATACTTCTATTAATTGTCTTCCTCTTGTGTTTGTTTGTTCTAGGAAAATCACAAAACCATTACAAAATGGAACTTCTAAGAAATAAAAGATATGCTAATTTAGGAGGAAGGGATATTGAATAAAATCAATGAATACTTTTTCAACCTCTCAAAATTCATGTGGGACTACTAGTAGTATAACTAAACATGGTATAACAAGAAATAATAAGGACAATGCTTGAATTAAATTAGTGATGGGAAATCCATAAAGAGAAATATGTTTCTTCTACAAACAACATGGTCATTTCTAAAGGAATTGTACCAAACAAATGCTTTGTTTGAACAAAATGTATTCTTATGTTTATGTGTGTTTCAAGTCTCATTGAAGTTCCTAGCAATATTTGGTGGTTTGACTCAGGTGAAACGGCTCATGTGTCACATGTCACATATGAACTCTTTTCGATCTAGTCCATCAAATATATTGCATAGTTCATTTATTGTTTACAAAAGTAGTAATGATACACATACAAGGATTTGGAACTTACAAATTGATCTTGGACACAGTGTCACTCAGATCTAAAAAAGTATCTTAACATTCCATATTATGATAGAACTTTAGTTTAATTTTTAATATGAGATGATGTACTTTCTTTTCGGTATAGGGAATGGTAAATTTTCTTTGTATAAGAACTATTATGTCTTTGATACATTGATTTATTATCTTATCATTTTAACCTTGACACACATTGAGCACGATATAGGAATTAAACATAATGCATTTAATGGAAGTTCTTTTTTGTTATGGCATCAAAGATTTGGGCATATTTCTGAAAAAAAAAGATGTCAAAGCTAATTAAAGATTGAATACTACCTCAATTTTATTTTATAGACACATGCATTTGTTTAAGTCTCCTTAAAGGTAATCAAACAAAACATATAGTAAAGAACCTAGAAATAAGAAGCACCAAACTACTTCACTTAATATAAATAGACACATATGGTCTATATAACATTTCTTAAAGGGAAGAGAAAATTTATTTTATTATAATAATAGATGATTTCTCATGTTACAAATAAATAGACCTATTACATTAAAAAACAATCAATAAACATCTTTGAGGTGTTAATTAATTACATAGAAAGGTGATTAGCTAAAAGAAAGATTCTAAGACCTTATAGGGTTGGTTGATAATATAAGAATATTGATGGAAACATATAATTTCTAGAACCATTTGTAAGATTCCTTGAAATAATTGAGATAGGAGGACAATATACTATGTTTGGTACACCACAACAAAATAGTGTAGCATAAAGGAATAAATCATACTCTCATAGACATGAATAGGAGTATGAAAACCATAGAAGTGTGCAGATATCATTATGGAAATATGTGCTAAGGACCACTATGTATTTCTTGAACAATTTCCATAGTGAGAAAGTTCCTAAAAGTCCTTATGAATCAAATCTAGGAAGGAAATGCAGATTAAGGCATTTTCATATTTTTGGATGCCCAACGGTAGTGAGAGTGTATAATCAACATGAAAGGAAGCTAGATCCAAAAACTAATAGTGGTTACTTTGTTTTATATCCTAAAAAGTCAAAATGATATATATTTTACTATAAATAGCTTACTACAAAAGTAGTTGAGAATGGTAAAACAGCAGGATTGAGGGATTGTAAACTTGTATTTTTAGAGGTTCACTTGGAAACTTCTACACATAATGTTTATTCTTAAATTATTATCTTTGTAATTTTGCCCCAATCCCATAACATTATTGAATGACAAATTAATCCTCCAATTCCACAAAATATTAAAATTGACAAGCTCACTAATGATGACCAAGAAAAATAAATAAGTGATAGATTAATCACAAGAAAAAGCATTATGTAGGTTTACAAGACAAAATATAGCAGTCAATTCTAGTGACTATACGGTCTTCTTACTTGAACTTTAATGTGAATCAAGAATTTATGAAGATCTATTTCATTTCAATAAGCAAAGAAAAGTGAAATTTTTTAATGAATGTTTTAATGCCAAAAGGAATTAAAATTGATGGATGATAACAATGCATATGAATTAGTTGAGTTACCAATAGGACAAAATAAGTTAGCTATAAATTGGTTTGCAAGACCTAATGAGATTATATGGTAAATATCAAATATATATGGGAAGACTTGTGGCCAAAGGTTACACTCAAAATGATGATATTGACTATAAAGAGTTGCTTTTTCTAGTATAAAAAAGATTTTTTTTCTAATTTATGGCGTTGGTGACTTGTTCTAATATACAGCTTCAATAAGTAGACATAAAGATAGTATTTCTAAATAATAACCTAAAAGAAGTATTATATATGGATCAACCTCAAGGTTTCTTGAGAGCAGGAAATGAAAAATGTCCATGTAAAATTAAAAAACTAATATATGCACTAAGGCAAGTTTCTCGACAATAGCATTTGAAATTGAATAATACCATTAACTTGCATCTTGTGGAAAGCACGGTTTGCATGTATGCGAAGAGTAGTGGGATTAAGTTTTTTATTATATTCTTGTATGTTGATGACACCATTATTGTTTTAAATGATGTTGTTTTGTTACTTGATGTCAAGAAATTTCTATCTAATATTTTTGAGAAGGAACTTATGTCTGAGGCATCCTTTGTGATGTGCATACAAATATTCCTTAACAAAACTCAAGGATTTTGGGATTGCCTCAAAAGGGATATATAATAAATTTTTAGAGAGCTTTATAAGGGAAAATTGATATGTAAGAATGCTTGCAATTCATAAAGGGGAAACATTTCTGTGAATGCAATGTCCTGGAATGATCTAAAACACCAAAAAATAAAAATATTCTCTATGATTCAATGGTTGGGAGTCTGAGGTGTGCTTAGATATGTACTCGACATGATTTCAGCTTTTCTATTGAAATGTTACATCGATATCAAAGGAATCCCAAACTATATGACTGAAACTCTACCTAGAAAGTTCTTAGTACCTACAAGGCACTGAGTATTCCAAACTCACATATAAAATATTCGATAATTTTTGGAGTTCTTAGCCATTCAGATTATGATTATACTATATGTGTGGACTCAAGGAAATATACATTGAAATATGCATTCATGCTAGATGGAGTAGTAGTCATGGATGCATCAATAGTAGTCTATCATTGGTACTTCCACCATATGCTTTTATTCATGGCATGCTTTGAGGCTGCAAGTCACTCTTGTAGGGCTACAATATTTTAGAATAAAATAAATTCAAATGGAGAATAAGAAGTATAAGGATAGACTGGTTGAAAATGGTTTTATAAAAAAAGTAAATCATTGGTTATGTATAAACCTTTTATTCAGACTCACCAAAGGACTCCTTTTGTGTAATTATGGCATTTATGGCTTATTTTGACATTGAGATACAACAAATGGATGTGAAAACTATATTTTTGAATGGATAGTTACCTAAACAACTTTACATGTAAAAGATAGTAGGTTTCATTGATGAAACTAAAATCAATATGGTTTGTAAATTTAATAAACCATTTTTGGACTTAAGCACAAATATAGACAATGGTATAATTCAAAACCATAATTCTATGAAATGTTAGTACCGATGTTGTTGATTAGTGTATATACCTCACTACTATGGAGTAAGCAATTATAACATGAAGAAGACAGCATGTCTGGTATGAGTATAATACTTCTTTGATGAAGTACACCAAGTTAGTTTATATGCTGTTAATGGAATATTTGATACAATTCAAACTACATACAACATGTGATACATGTTTTGATGTATGTGATCCTATAGACTGATATAATCCATTAGAACAAATGTGAGCATAAAACCATCTCTAGCGGATTATAATAGTTGATAATTACACAACATGTAACAATACGTTTTCATTTTTTGTAAAATGCTTTTAATTTTTGGCACAATGGCAAACTCATTAAACCTCAACCTAGTTAGAGGTAATTATGCTTGATCATGTATCCTTTTTCTGTCCATGCTCTCCACTCTTCCCTCTTCACATCACTCCTTTTTTTCCTACTTTTCCCATATGATCCATCTCCCCCCCCCTTTTAGTTTGCATATACACCTACTACTAATACTCTTCATTGAGTTCTTATCTTTGTCTAGATCATCAAGGAGTAATGAATAGTGGGTGGTTGGGTCACCAAGCGACAACTAAGGAGTAGATATAGATCCTACCCTATGCCTACAGCTCTCATGTATACTCAATGAGTGGACAAGAAACTTTGATAATGTTGACTTGAGTACTAGATATGTTAATGGATCTTCTTATGGAGTTTATCATGTCATTATTTGATGCCCTATCATCTTTGGTGATCCCTTCAGATGCCATGGGGATGTAGTTATTGTAGGGATAGGGGAGGAGGAAAGATCCCAACTACAAGGAAGGAAATATGTGTGGTATTCAAAGGTCTAATTGACTCTATACTAATGGTTTCTACAAATCCCCCTTCAATAAAATTAAGTTTAAATTAGTTACAATGAAAGGTAGATGGGAAACAAGTTGTGTCACTAGCTCCTTTTGGATGGCAAAGCAAATCCTCCATAACACTACATCATAGACCTTATGGTCATGACATTACTATGAATAACTTTTTGCTCCTTTTGATAAGATCCATATCTTGTAGTGACAAAAATCCAAAGTGTCAAAGTTGAAAGGTATAAAAACATGTCAACATGCTTGACTACTTTCACTGAGGTAGCTTCCTAGGCAGCATGTCCTACAGTAAAATCTCCTTTCAAGCTCGTCAATTGGGAAACTCCTACTAGATCCACACATGCATGCTTACCTCAAACCTTGCAAAAAAATCAAGACATCTACTGGTCTAAGTATTCATCTTTCCTACTGTGGATCAATTAAAAATTCACTGGTGCCTCTTTTTTAATAACATTTCATGCATCTCTAAGTATGTCATAAAGAACAACCCTAACAAGATCATGCTTGTATTTGGAACCTTGGAGCTCCCTACAATGAATTGTATGCTCTTTAAAAGTATCTAAGCATGCCATGTGACAAACTTGGCATATCCCGTCAACTGGAAATATAGGAATCATAAGATAATATCTAACAATAGCATGATATTGTATTGGTGAGATATGCAGTCCAAGCCCATCTATAAGATTAGAAAGATGAAGATCATGAGCATGATCAACTTGCAAACACCCACAAATAGCTTTTTGTCACATGTCCATGTAAAACTTAACATCCATGTCCTTCACCATTTTTCTAAGAATGGCGCTTGCCAAAGCATGTTGGCCTTTAGGGGAGACAATTTCCTTGTTACAAATATAGGTAAGGTGAAAATACAAAATTGTGACACGAAGACAATCCAAAGCATAGTAAAAATCTGAGTCCATGTTGTATATACCCTTGCCTCATAAAATATGATCTTAGAGCATCTAATATTGATCTCTGGAGGCCAAAAAATAGTAAGAAGAAGCCTATGTTGACAAATAAAACCCCAGACCATCGAGTCTAATGGGTAATGGAGCCACCCATCGTTGGAGGTCCCTAAAGGAAAGACCCCCACTTGATGTAATATCCTCAATAGACTCTCATAGACATCTATCAAACCAAGATGCATCCTCCTCCATGTGTACATTTTGGCACATCCTTAAGACAAACATTATCTTAGTAATACACATTCAAGATCAGAGTAAAAGAAGTTCATGTTATGGGTCATGCAACTGTGGGAGAAGATGCATCAGTCCATAACCTTGGTATCCCTCCTCATGGCCAACACCTCAATAAATCCTTTGTCCCTACTAATAGCTTCTCCAAGTAGCTTTGATCCTAAGAAAGGCCTCCCATCATCCAAGAGAAACATTACATTCTGAAACTTCCAACCATCATATAGGCTAGTAAAGTTTGATTTTATGAATATTCAAGTCTAGGACCAACCTAAACCCGTATGCTAAATGATGTTAAGCACCTTGGACACTTCCATTGGTTCCTCGATGATAGTCTCATCATCAAGATACCAAGCATGAAGAAGAAGCTTATACTTGTCGTTGATCTCATGAATAAGTGGATGCAATTATAAGGGATAAAAGAAGTGTCCCCAAGGGATCACCTTGTTGCACTCTAGTGGATGACTAGATGTGTTTGTATCCAATGTACCACCTATCTACTTGACCTTATAGAAACTCCATCCATAAGGAAATAGATGGAAACCACAACCTCACCTCATGGGATAGCGTAGCACTATCACTACTACAGAAATGGCTTATAAAGCCACTTTTCAAGGTGTTGGTTGTTTACAAAAACCGACACCTAATGTCTACAGTGTCGGTTGATAACATAAACCGACATCCAATCTGCTTAGGGAGCCCAGACACGGGTACCGCTTTTAATAGGTGTCGGTTAATTAATAAACAACCGACACCTAAACTCAACCGCCAAACCCAAAATTCCAGCGAAAAAATTGGCTCCAAAATTTTACATATGGTGTCAGTTCATAACTAAATAACCGACACTATAGGTTTAGTTGTCGGTCTTTTTAAATAACCGACACTTAGTATAGGTGTCGGTTCATAGCTAAATAACCGACACTATAGGTTTAGTTGTCAGTTTTTTTAAATAACCGACACCTATTGTGAACTTAATAGCTCACCAGCGACCGATTCTTCCTCTTTCATCCCTATTTCATTCATTCCCGATCGATTTCCCTAACCTCCTAACCTCCGGCGATTTCTTGCTGCTCCCTACTGCCGCCGCCACCCCTCCCTACCTGTCGCCGCCTCTCCTTCGTCGCCGTCGCTACAAGAAGCTATCTCCGCCCGCCCTCCCTCTCCGTCGTCGCCAATAGCAGCTAGGACCGTCCCCTCCTCTCCTCACCTCACCGCTCCTCTCCTCACCGCCGGCAGCTGCTAGGACCGGCCGCTGCTCCTCTTTCCTCAAGGTGCCCGCCCTAGCTTCTTCTTCTTCCTCTGCTCCTCTTCTCTCAAGCTGCCTGCCCTGCTGCTGGGCGTTTTTTTTTATTTATTTACTTCTCTCAAGGTGCCTGCCTACTCATACACATATTGATGTACATAGAATAAATGCTAAAAAGGTGTGCTTTTAGGGTTTAGGTACTGATTTTGTGCTTCTACTGAGTTGAATCCTCTATTGTGTATACAATATATACATGTTCTATGATAAGCCTTAGTTAATTTAATATGCATACTTTGTATGTAAAACATAGTAATCGGGTACTGCTGTATATCCAAGTAAATTACATGTAACTAATCATGAAATAGATTTTAGAATGCATACTTTGGTTAAATGTACTGCTGTAATTTTTGATCAAGTGATGATATGTAAATGTAGCAATAAGTTAGTAAGGTATCAATGATAAGTCTGTTGTAATGTGATGCAAAATAGTTATTATATCATGCATATATACTTAATAATTTTTTGTTTTATAGTTGTATAGGGTGTTTTATGTGTGGCAAGTCTATTGTTTAATAGTTTAGCTATAATCATTGTTTAATAGTTTATCTATATTCTTGGTGACAATCCTAATCACCCTTCTTTTGCTTAATGATGAACTGTAATGCACACATGTGACATGCTTGGAATGTAAATGATGAACTTTTCCCTAAATTGCCAATCATGCTTTTAAAGACATCAATAATCACCCTAACTTGAAAAACTAGGATTTTAGGTATAAGAATGACAACACATTATTTGTTGGCCTAGAAACCCATCCAAGATTTACTCATTAGGAGTAAATCTTGGATAGTCCCCGGTTTGGGACTGTTCTTGAACACCTAATCTCGCTTAGGATGTAAGTGTATATAATGTGTGTTGGGTTTTCAAGAAAATTTCCGTAGCATTTCCCCGTTTGTTCTCTAATTAGTACATATGTACTTGGAGAACAGCGGGGAAATGCTGCCGAAATTTTCTTGAAAACCCAATACACATTATACACTTACTAGTGAGATTAGGTATTCAAGAATGGGATAGGTGGTACACATTTATTATATATAAGAATGACATCACATGTATTTGTTAACCCTAGACCCTAATATTGTCCTAATATATACTTGTTTTCTCTTTGATCATAGAATGGATAGATCATGGATGTCCATTCACAATCGCTGCACCCCAGAGTTTATTTTTGGTCTTGACCAGTTTATTAGATTTGCCGAGGAACATAGGAAACAACCTGGAGATAGGTTCTACTGTCCATGTAGGCATTGCGGTAACCACTTGAAAGTCAACATTGGTGACGAAATCAAAACTCATGTCATGTGCAATGGGATTATACAAGGCTATACATAATGGCACTGGCATGGAGAGATTTTAGACCCGAAACCAGTGGATGTCGATAGCAGTGCTTGTGTGGAAGAAGAAATTACCTATGATGACGTAGATGTGAATGAACCATTTCCAGTAGACATCGTTGATGCGATACTGGATAGTTGTGGGGTAGAGCACACCGATCCACCTCCCATTTTTAGAAACATTGTGCATGATGCTGAGATGCCATTATACACAGGTTGTACTAAGTTTTGAAGCTTAGCGTTGTGTTGAGATTGTATAAGTTGAAAGCTAACAATAGATGGAGCGACAAAAGCTTCACGTCATTGCTGTCTTTGTTGAAAGAAATGCTTCCTGAAGGAAACGAGTTTCCAATCTCAACATACCAGGTAAAGAAATTGTTGTGCCCAATGGGAATGGATGCCAAGAAGATACACGCATGCCCGAATGATTGTGTATTATTTCAAAAGGACTATGCAGATTTGAAAGATTGTCCATAATGTGGTGCGTCACAGTATAAATTGACAACTTCGGGGGAGTAAAAAACTGGTTCTCCTGCCAAGGTGATGTGGTATCTACCTATAATATCACGGTTTCAACGCTTGTTTTCCAATCTGATAGATGCGAAGAATTTGAGGTGGCATGCAGATGTTAAGAAAAATAATGATGGGATCCTACGACATGCGTCTGATTCCCCACAGTGGAAGAGGATTGATCTATTGTACCCTGAATTTGGTGAAGAAGTCAGGAATCTAAGACTTGGGCTTTGTACAGACGGGATGAATCCGTATGGGACATTGAGCAGCCAACATAGCACTTGGCCAGTCATGCTTGTTATATGCAATCTACCTCCCTGGCTGTGTATGAAAAATAAGTATGTAATGTTGTCATTGTTGATATCGGGCCCTAAACAACCTGGAAATGACATTGATATTTATCTTGAACCTCTGATTGATGACTTAAAGAAACTCTGGGGTGAAGGTGTGATGACCTATGATGCTTCACGAAGAGAGACATTTCATTTGCATGCTATGTTGTTTTGCACTATTAATGACTTTCCAGCATATGGGAATTTGTCTGGATATAGTGTCAAAGGAGCTAAAGCGTGTCCTATATGTGAATAGAACACTGATTCAACAAGACTAAAACATGGCGGTAAGAATGTATATCTCGGTCATCGAAGGTTTTTTCCAAAATTCCATCCGTATCGTAGGAAGCGCAAAGCATTCAATGGATTGAATGAGGAACGGAGTGCACCTAAACCTATACCAGGGGAGGATGTTTATGAAAGAGTAAAAGACATTGTCAATGAATTTGGTAAGAGATCACTATGTACTACACGGAGTGACAATTCTTCATTCAAGAAGAAGTCAATATTTTGGGATCTTCCTTATTGGAGTTCTTTGACAGTCAGACATTGTATCGATGTAATGCACGTTGAGAAAAATGTCTGTGATAGCATCATTGGTACTCTGTTAAATATACCAGGTAAGACTAAAGATGGGATAAAATCCAGACTGGACCTACGTGAAATGGGAATAAGGTCAGAATTAACAGAATTATGTGAAATGGGTAATAAAAGAACATACTTACCTCCCGCTTGTTACACATTGTCTAGAAAGGAGAAGAAAGCTTTTTGTGAATTCTTGGTAAATGTTAAGGTGCCACATGGTTACTCATCCAACATCCGTAGTTTGGTATCAATGAAAGATTTGAAGTTGATAGGTCTTAAATCTCATGATTGTCACACTCTAATGCAACAAATATTGCCAGTGGCAATTCGATCTATATTGTCGAAGCATGTAAGGTTTGCAATCACCAGACTTTGTTTCTTTTTCAACAGTCTCTGTAGCAAAGTTATTGACCCTGAGACTCTCGATAATTTACAAAGAGAAGTGGTTGTTACCCTATGTTAGCTTGAGATGTATTTTCCTCCTTCGTTCTTTGATATCATGGTACATCTTGTTGTCCACTTGACTAGGGAAGTGAAAATCTTGGGACCGGTTTTCTTGCATTGGATGTATCCCTTTGAACGATACATGAGTGTTTTCAAAGGTGATGTTCGAAACCGCTATCGGCCTGAAGGGAGTATAATTGAAGGTTATGTGGCAAGAGAGGTTATGGATTTCTACAATGACTTTCTCAGTGGTAATGAAACTCCTGATAATGACAAGAATATTGACGAGCTATTTGGCAAAGGAATTTTGGGTTCACATTTGAAAGTAATAAGCCGTGAGCATTTGTAACAAGGTCATTTGTATATTTTACACCACATAGATGAAGTGAACGTTTATATCGAGGAACATACCAATTTCATCAAAAGACAATATCCTCGAGTGAATACAATGTGGCTTGCTAGAGAGCATAACAAGACTTTTATTAAGTGGTTTGAAGATAAAGTCTTACATCAACTATCTCAAACACCAGATGATATTACTGAAACTATCAAATGCCTCGCCTTTAAACCAAAGTTGATTGTTATGTCTTATGAAGGGTATGACATTAATGGATTCACATATTACACAAAGCGCCAAGATGATAAGAGTGTCGTCCAAAATAGTGGGGTCACCCTTCAAGCATCGACTATGTTTTTTGCAAGTGCAAAGGATAAGAGTCCACGTGAAGCTAAAATGTCATATTACGGTGTCATTGAAGACATATGGGAATTTGACTACATAGATTTCAGAATTCCGCTCTTCAAATGTAATTGGGTTGATAACACCAAAGGAGTTATAGTGAATGAATTGGGTTTCACTTTAGTGAACTTTGAAAAGATTGGCGAGAAGGCTGAACCATTTATATTGGCATCACAGGAGAAACAAGTATTTTATATCGATGATCCTGCAAATGATAAATGGTCGGTTGTTCTTCATGGTAAAAGATAGTTCGTTGAAGATCCTATAGATGAAGAACAGTACTATGATAAGTATGATGACTCCAGTCCATTCTCAGTTGGGTTGCTAACACCAATAAATATTGAAGCTAATGATGACTTGTATGTGCGCGGAGATCACAATGAAGGATTATTAATTGATAAAAAATCGCAATATTAGAGGTATATATGTTTTGTTTTATACGTTTTTATTTTTTCTGAATATGTGAACTTTACAATGTGAGCTTAATTTATAATGTGAGCTTAATTTTTCTCTTTGATCATAGAATGGATACTTTACAATTTGAATTACTTTACACTGTGAATGTGAACTTTACAATGTGAGCTTTAATGTGGATATGTACTCATTAGCCTAGAACCCCATCCAAGATTTACTCATTAGGAGTAAATCTTGGATAGTCCCCAGTTTGGGACTGTTCTTGAACACCTAATCTCACTTAGGATGTAAGTGTATAATGTGTATTGGGTTTTCAAGAAAATTTCGATAGCATTTCCCCATTTGTTCTCTAAGTACATATGTACTTGGAGAACAGCGGGGAAATGCTGCCGAAATTTTCTCGAAAACCCAATACACATTATACACTTACTAGTGAGATTAGCTGTTCAAGAATGGGATAGGTGGTACACATTTATTATATATAAGAATGACATCACATGTATTTGTTGGCCTAATCTTGTCCTAATATATACTTGTTTTTCTCTTTGATCATAGAATGGATACTTTACAATTTGAATTACTTTACAATGTGAGCTTTACAATTTGAATTACTTTACAATGTGAGCTTTACACTTTGAATTACTACTTTACAATGTGAACTTTACAATTTGAATGTGAATTTGCAGATGGCTGACCATTCTCCTGATGACCGTGCTGATGACTACCGTGAGGGTGAGGACATCAATACGCCACCTCACAATGTAAGTTTTAAAAATATATCATATATTTATATCTATATGTCCATTTATAGTTATATATTGTAAATGTGAATTATTTTGTCAAATTTTAGGTTGATGATGCACAGGTACCAGCTGAAGCACTTGAGGAACTTGATCAACAACACCAAAAAGTTGACAAGAGAAGGGGCATCACTATGATGAAGAAGTTAATTTCGCAAAAGGGCAATGGACCCAAACTTGTTGTGGATTTCGATAATGTAGGAAATGCATGTGGTGTGAATCGCAATTCATTTATTTCATATCTTGGGTTTGTTACTCGTAGCCATTGCGGTTGTCGCTTAGATTCTTGGCATAAAGTTTATAAGGAGAAGAAAGATTTAATATGGAGGGATTTATGCGTGAGTTGTTATTAATTTGCAATTCTATTTTGTAGATTACTAAATTTTTGGATACTAGTTAATAGCAATTCTATTTTGCAGAGTATATTTGAATTGGATGAAAAGCTGCATCGTAAATGTGTGATGCAACACTGTGGGAGAGTCCTAAGGAACTATAGGACAAATCTCACCAGAGAATACATAAAAGAAGCCGACAAGAGGAAGAAGACAGCCACTGAACAGTGGAACTTCCTGGACAAAGAAGAATGGGACGCATTTTTCGCTTCAAGACAAACTGATGAATTCAAGGTATTAGGCGTCAATCTCATTAATTAATATATGTTGTATTCACTTATTCAAGATTAACATTTAGTGTTACTAACCAAATCATTAATTTGCATACTAACTAGGCCCTCAGTGAGGCACAAAGATCAAGGCGTGCACTGAATGTGCATGACCACACAATGGGTCCAAAGGGGTATGCAGGCGTTCGCCAAAGACTACAGGCTGAGGCTACTGCTGCTCAGTCTGCTACTACTCAGGAGTCCTCTACCATAGGTAGCACACCTCTGCCTCACCATGATGTCTAGATAGCTGGGAGGCAAAATAAGAAGGGAGAAATACCTAAGGCCGCAACTGCTGAGGCGGCTGCAAAAATGGTAAAATACAACTCTTACAGCAATCATTTGAATATTGATTATTTGTGTTGTTTACTTAAGTACAAATTTTTGTTTTGGCGATTAGCGGGAGCTGCACGAGCTGAGGAAACAAGGAAAGTTCATCCCTGAGGAAACAAAGTATGAATTGACAGTTGCTCTGGGTAACCCAGAGCATCCTGGACGTGTTAGGGCTGCAGGCGCTGGTGTGGGCATCAAATCTTTTTTTGGGTCATCCCAGCGCAAGCATGTCCCAAAAGTGGGACTTTCACAAGAAGAGGTAACATATTCTTTCTTTATAATGTTACTGTAAAAGAGAATTCAAAAATTAGAATTTGACATTTCTTTTATCCATGTATAGGTGGATAAGCTATTTGACAGGACACTCGAAAAAAAAACTCAAAGAAGCAATGAAAAAGTGGCAGGCATCTCAGACTGCCACTTACCAGACAATACCTACTGCACACTCTACTCCTACTCCTACTGCAGAGGTTGGGAGTAATCCTGTAGAACCACCACCTAGCACATCCACTGTAAGTATTTTTATGACATAGTAACTAGTTTTTTAATTCAAGATGATATGTATATATGAAATTGTAGTCGTATAAGAAAAAGATGATATGTATATATGTATATAACATTCTTTACACAAAAATTTGTAGGGGTTGAAGCCATGTCGTCTAAAAAGTAAAGAATATGTCGTGGCAGAGGTGTCGGCTTACCGATCCCTACTAGGGGAAACGTGTCACGGGTCTCCAGTACCAGCTGGTTGGATTCGGGTGAGCCCGATACATATATTCCCCCAGTGGATGGATCTTCCACTGCCATATGCCCACCCTGATTGTGAAACGCTTAGTGAGGCAGTAGGCGGAGTGATATTGTGGGAAAAAGTGTATGTCTTCTTTACTAAAAAGGTGCGGTAAATTTACATTACGTTCAATTGTTAGTGTGTGTATATGCTGGCAGTTGATCTGAAATTATATATATATATATATATATATATATATATATATATACAGGTTAAAAAGAAGACACCCACAACATCTAGGCCTCCACCTCCACCTCCTGCATTACCTAGTTGGGTTCCACAGGACCTACGTGTCCTGTTAGGTCCTAACTGTAGGGGTATGGCAGTATGGTTAGGGGAACATGATATAAACTCCCCTATAACTATTTCTTCTGATTCAGATTCTACAGGTCAGTCATACGAAACAAAACTATTTATACAAGATATTTTGGAGTTGTTTCGATATGATTGGCTAAATACAACTATGATAGAGCTATGGATAAGGTGAGATATTCTTTATACATCCATATACCTTGTGTATGATCTGGTGATCTGGCTTCTTATTTATTAATGCACGCGTAATTAATACATATTTTGCAGCTACTTAGATAACATATTTGCAAATTTTGGATTCGAACATGTAGGGTTTTTGATTCCATCCTTGATTAGTCTAGTAGCTAAAGACCCTACATCAGTTCAACAATACTGCTGTGAGGCTTTTTCAATTTTTGTTGTAAAAAAGAAGACGGTGATAATGGCTCCATTCAATGTAGAGTAAGTTTACTTTGCTTATTATAATTTGCACTTAATAAAATTACATTTTATTGTGGATTTTGAGTTATTAATTTTTAACTTTTTTTCTTCTAGGGGTAGGCATTGGGAGTTATTGGTTATTGCCCCCGAGACATTCACTGTGTATTATCTAGATCCTAAGGGGGGTAAATTGAATACAAGATTTGGACACATAATGAAAATGGCAATATTTCGGTGAGAAATATTTCATTTTTCATATCCGTTAACATATGTTATTACATTACTATTTAATTGCAATGTTCTGTGTAACATTAACATGTAGGGGTTTTGAGGAGTACAAAAAGGCTGGAGGAAAGGTCCCCAAAAAAAAGAACCAGCCAATAATTTGGAAGAACGTGAACGTAAGTTCCCGACTGCAATATATGTATATATTATTTATGTGAACAATGCTTAATTAGTTGTATTTGTTAATATTTTGTATGTTTGAATTTATAGTGTGCTACACAAGACAACGGATGGGCATGTGGATACTATGTCATGCGATATATGCACATGATTATCAAACATGTCGCACTGGATATCGAATGTATTGCTCAGGTATTATATAGTCTCATTAGATAATATGATCGAAATATATCAATCTTATTTATAGCTCATTAATTATATATATACATCATTCTCTTTACAGGTGTTTAAATCTGACCCCATTACAGGAAAGGACTTACCAAATGTTAATGCTCCCTATACGATGGGAGAATTAAATGAAGTAATCGAAGAATGGGCAACAGCCATACAATTAGTGGGGGCTTTAAAATATAATTGGGATCCTGATAGAGAATAATGACTAAACAATGATACTTTGTAAATGAATTTCTGAATTATAATATATGTGTGAATGTTTCTACATGTCTGGATGTTTCTACATGTGTCTGAGTGAAAATGAATGAAAGTGTTCGTTGCTATATGAATGTTTCTACATGTGTGAATGTGAATGAATGGAACTACAGATTGCTAGCATGTGTGAATTTTTATAAATGTGTGAATGAATGGAACTCTTTTATTGTTAATTTTGCAGGTTTGCAGCCTGTTGTCGGCTGATATCAATGGATGTCGTAAAACTTGCAGTTCATAACTGAACTGAACAAGTTTCTCATCATACGACCAGCCACAGCAGGTCTGCAGACTAACAGAAAAAAAAAACAATAGGCGTCTGTTATTTGTAAATAACCGACACATAATGATATAGTGTTGGTTTTCCTACAATAAACCGACGTCTATTCCTTAACAACATGGCCGTGCTGGACAGCACGGCCGTGGCCAAGATGGCGCGGGTTTGGGCATCGGTTATTTGTAAAAAAACTGACACATTATGTTCTAGTGTCGGTTATTTGTAACAACCGACGTCTATTTCCTAATATATGGCGTCGGTTATTTGTAAATAACCGACACTGATAGTGGCCAAGATGGCACCCTTTCTGTGGCGCGAAAGTTTTGGGCGTCGGTTTCTTATCTAATAACTGACGCCTATTGTCCCCTAATGGCGCGCTTCCGGTGGCGCGCGAAGAGTTTGGGCGTCGGTTTTGGAACCGACGCCTAATGGGTGGACTTTTAGTGTCGCCCACATAGGTGTCTCTTATAAACCGACACTAAAGGCTTTAAATAACTGACACTAAAGGTAGGTTCTGTAGTAGTGTATCCATTAGGTCAGAGGAATTTGAGAAATCAATTGAAAGCAAGGAGAGGGGCCCATTTTCATGTTGCTCGTTTAATAACATGTTGATAGTGTGCAAAATTGCCTCTAACCCACTGGAAACACCAACTCCAAATTGAAAATATTTGATATACATAGTCATATCTTTACCACTCCTATCATGGGAACTTTGGACACCTGATGCCTTCTAACCAAAATGCATTAAGTACAACTTATCGACATATACACTTGATTGGATTACACCATACAAACATTCATAAAATGTTCCATAGGTACTAGGACGCTAACTACCAGAAGGTCTCTAGTCAATGAAAAAATAGAAAAAATATGTCCAAAAAATCATATACGGTTAAAACTATCCCTGGTAGTTAATGGAAATATTGTGTCTTCTATACTCACTTAACATGTTTCAGGTTTGAATTAAGTTTCCTTTAACTATTGTAACATTTAGGTGCACTAAAATCTAGCAATAATAAAATATATTTTATAGGTAAAGATCTAAAGTATCCTACATTAATTTTAAGAAAGGATCATTTGTCAAACCTTATTTGAGGATGTGATTCTCTTCTAAATATATAAGAGTGTTCCCTATTTGATGTAAAACTATTTCCTCAATTAGTGATCTTTAGGGAAAATTAGTAAAAGGAGATGGTGATTTTAAGGGAGGTGGAGTAGGGAGTTCTTTTTTTTTACCTCTGAAGTGGAAATTCTATTTGTTGTGCTTGACGAATAGGTCTCTCAACCTCTTAATTAAAATTCATTAATAGGTTACTATTTGGTAGATTATGTTCCATTTTCTTCCTAGAAATCTTCAAGAAAACACCAAAGCATCATTTTCTTATAAACATCAAATTAAGAAGATTTAATAGTTGATTCCTTTTCCTATTAAACTCCATTCTCTTATGTAGTGTTCGTTTGTCATAAAATACAATAGTCATACTAACCTGTGAATGCATATTTCGATCATTCATCATGTTTAAAAATTCTAGTACATTTGGACCTTTTATTCCTAAAAGCAAAAAGTTTGAAGAAATCCCACAAATTTACTTATTATGTTCTTATGATTTAATTTTGTGAGAGGAAACAACATATTGGAAGGAAATGTCATGAAATGAATAAATTGAATGGAACCTTGTGTTTGAGATCAATGAGATTTGACGTGAGATCGTCAAGCTTGTTCTTTATCATACTTCATTGCCTACAACATTTATAGATTGTTTGTTATTTAAATTTACTATGCAAGTTAACTTTGATGTAATGTCTCTATAGTGCGTACTCAATACTTTATGTAGACACTTTACCTATGATAATTTTTTATATAATTGGATTTTTTTGTTCCTGACTATATAAAAATAATTTGCTGGCTCCAATGGAAATTCCATGAGACTTTATGATTTTTTATGCCATTTGAAGTACACTTTTACTATATTTATTACGAAACATTTAAAATCAGATAAACTGGTCAATCAAGCATAATGGTCCTTATATTGTTGTAATAGGAGTGTTTAATTGAAAGTAAAAAAAAAATGGGACAATGACCCATTGTACAAGTATATATACTCCAATGGTTATTGGTTGATGGTAATAGATGCAATACCACAACAATTATTTTGATTTTGAATACCATCTACCACAACATGCAAGCTTATTTAAGTATAACATGCATTAATTGTAGTATGAAATCATACCTTACAATAGGAAACACCTATTTCGTATAATACCACTCCAAGAGTACCCAATTTAATATAATAGTTGTAATTTATTGTAAAAGTGGATAAATAACTATGTAGTTAGTCTTTTCTTTAGTATTACCTAATGGTCAGTGGGGATAATTTCATAGTATTTATTTAGTATGTAGATATAGTTGCAAGTAATAACTTGAAAATTTCATCACATACAAGAATGTACACTCTTAACATCCGTATGATCTCATCTGTATGATGGGTTTTATGAGAGAGACAGAGAAGGCAGTGGAAATAAAAATTTTCTTCTCCCCAAACCCAGAATAAAGGAATCGTGTCAACATCTATATAATAGGAGGGATGGTTTGTAGAGACATACCTTGTACCGAGGCTTGCTTGGTGATGTTACCTCACGGCTTGCACGGTCTTCACCTCCGGTCTTGGACGGTGTCTGTGCAGCTCCTGGTCTCACCGGGACTGTGGGGATTGATAGATGTCCTCCGAGCGGAAGAAGTCTCCCGCCTCTGAAGTAGTCTGCACGGACCACCTGGAACTCCGATCTTCTTATCCCACAAGGAATCAGAAGAAGTCACACCCTCCTGTCAGCGTACTAGTCACTGACACACTCTCCTACAACTAGTTGCTTTTCTGCAGTAGTATTTCCCTTGTTGTGCCTCCCTTATTGGGTAGCACTTGCTCAGGCTCTCTCAGTTACCACAACCAGAGAGAACGATGACTTTGTAGAGCAAATGGTGTTCTAAGTTGTTGTTCCTTAGAAGCCCCCAATACCCTATATATAGGAGGGTCATGGGATAGGGTTCTCTACCCCGGGCAATGCAGGATTAAAGAAGGAGTAGAAGGGTTCGAGATTTTCCACAAAACTACCAACTGCGCCAGCTGAACCGATCGTTTCATACATGAAATGGTCGGTTGGGGACCTGAGTCGATCGGTTCACTCTTGAACCGATCGGTTGGGGCACCTGAGTCGATCGGTTCGCTTCTGAGTCGATCAGTTTGTGGTCCTGATCAGTTCCTGATTGACTTTTCCTCTTTTGTTTCAAATTGATCCAAATACCAATCCTTGTTCCAATCAAATTGGACATGTGAAACAAAAGGAAATTTCTTGCCAACCTGGCTTTCCCAACTTTCTTGTATGGACTAGTTGAGCCGATCGGTTCAACCCTTGAACCGGTCAGTTCAGCCTATCTTGAGCTGATCGGTACATCTCATGAGTCAATCATTTCACCAAGTTGAACCGATCGGTTCATCATATGAGCCGATCGGTTGGGAGTGCAGACTGTGCAAAATCATTCAATTGTAGTTTCAATCAATTTGATACTCTATTGAATCAGTCCAACACCTTGAACACTATGATACTGAGCTATCAGTTGATTGAGTGTTTAATTGAACTACTAAACTCCTTTAGTAATCAATCTAAATATCATTTGTGGATAAACTCCTCTTCAAGGTTAAATCCTATGTGTGTGACCCTGCAGGCCCATTTCATGTTGGTAGTGAAATTCCATAACACTTATGACTTCAAAAGCAAAGAGCGGTACCTAGTCGCACATCAGTGCTACCCAAGTGAAATAGAAATTTGGAGAACAACTTTCAATCCTACAATCCATGAATGGTGTTACAGTGAATGTATAATTCCTTTGTCACTGATATCCCGACTGAACTCAAGGCATGGAACAATCATCCTGTCAACGTTCATTCACTTTCTTAATCTCATAGTAGACTGGAGGAGATATGTATGACGTCAATATCACATACTACTTCACACATGCGTGCACACAACTATCTCAATCCTACTCGTCAAGCAGCCATGGATATCAAACTCCCTCAGGAGGGACAAATCCCATATCTATCACTCACCCCTCAAAAGCCCCATGTGTCAAAGCCACCCAATCATCACCTTTATAACAACCAATGTTTTAGGATTGTGTTTGATGATGTCAAAGTGTACCCCACGACATGTGTTGAGTGTAGTGATTTTAGGTCAAAGAATCACACTCACCACCATCACTATGAGAACTGACTGTGACTACCGTGTCATGGTTCCATGTGTTAAACTCACGGTGGGTCTGTCTGGTACGCTTGTTCTCTAACAAGTACCTATGTGTTTGGTTTGATATCTCCATATCATGACTAATGAGATTCTGTCATCAACCAACACCACAATCTAGTCTTGCATGTCATTTTTGTCTATCTACCTTCCACAATGACATCTGACTAGGGACATAATAAGAATGTACAAACTCTTAGCATATGTATGATCTCATCGTTTAGGTCCTCAACCTGAAAGCATACGTCATTGAGTATTGTCATTCTCTAGACATTCAATTTGTTCTATCATTGTCTCATATGACTGAACTAGCTAGAATTGGAAGCTTGCATTTGATCTTTATCAAAACAATCTTAATGTATCTCACCAATCATCCCATGATTGGCTCTCAGGGCATACATACCAATAGACTCCCACTTGCACTGCGAGCCAATCACCCTTGAATCATATTCATAGTGATCTTCAAACATGTCCCACATGTTATTATGCTCTAGTGCTAATGTAGTGAGTTATGGCAACACCATGCCAAATTCGGCATTAATTGCATGTCTCTCATCTCTTCGATGTACGTCACACGTATGAGATGGAGTTGCTATAATATGTGATCTAGTATTCCTTTTCTAACCTTTTAGCCACATTGCTTGACCAAGTACTCCTTACTTGTCATAAAAGATCGGAATATCTATAAGTTCATCTCATGAACTTCCAGATCCATATAGCATCCACTAATGTCCTCTAACACACGAATACATGATTTTTCCTTTTAAACGACTTTGTTGGAACGTTTCCATTTATCAACAAGCATTCACTTTTATATATCCCATATATATTGCGATTAATTCTCTGTCCTTTTTGGAAGTTCGCATTAGTGTAACTCTTTATAGTGAACCCTTCCTTATTTCCATAGAATTAGTATTTCTCAAGTACTTATCAAATTCTCATGGTATTCCAGTAACCCTTACTGGAACTAGACAGACATCCACTTGTCATGTCCCACATACAAGTTATTAGGATGAGCACATCATATTGTGATGTCCTACAAGATGATAAATGCATTTTGTTCTTGCCATGTCCATACATGCAAGATGATGGGATGTTTACATACATGATAGATCTTTATCTATTCTTAGTGCTTTCATTCTTCATAAGAATTGGACACTTGGCTCTGGGATACTAACTCCATGTAACATGGATAAGTTTTCTCCCACTGAATCTGTGCATATTGAACCCTTCAATATAGATTTCCAGTGTATGCTTTCTCTTTTTTAGGTCAAGAGGTTTTCAAGAACTATCTCTATATATCTCTATTCCTATCACATAGGAAACGTCTCTATCTTCCCTAAAGATAATTTCCACTTTGAATTTCCATTCTAGAACATTTCCATTTCACATCAACATGTGGAATGTGAATACGCTCTGACTAGATCATAGATTTCTCTGTATATTTGACATATCAGTCAAACCTTTTGACTATATTATCAAAATAAAGATCACAGCTTTGAGTTGCTTGTACTCAATCAATCACATTGATTATTCCATTGTAACTTATAGACTTCATTTGAATTAATGGATTCATAAACCTTATAGGTTGTGTCACGTACACATCCTTGTCTTATTCCTCATAGGAATGTAGTTTTAGTATTCGTATGCCAAATCTCTTAGTCATTAAGTTGCAATTAACAAGAATCATCCTTCTCAAAATGTTATCCATGTGTCTTAATGCTTAAGACTCATTCACACTTATGGATTTCATCCCAATAGGTGCTACCATCAAGGTCATACCTTATGGTTCACATGGAATTCATTTAGGATGTAATGGTCATAAACCATAACTCAAAATCTGGTTCCTCATATTCATCTAGATGGTTGATTCATCACATGACCAACTCATCACATAGATAATCGAGGTGTATCTGTCAAGGATATAAGAACTCACAACCCTTTGTGATTCTTCATGTCCTTTATTAGTGTGGGATATTCTTTATTTAAGAAGAATTTAGTTATTTGATAATCATGCTCTAACTCCTTAGAGTATGACTCCTCCTTGATTTAGACATCACCATGCCTTAATCATGATTTTACTATGATACACTATCATAATCACTCATAAGGTTCTCAAACATTTGGTTCAAGTATTTCATTCATTGATCTCATCAAGAATTAACACTTTACCAAATTCGTTCTTCATCAATGATATTCTTGAACACTTTAAGATATTCATATTTGTATTTCTCTAAAAACCATTTGAAGTACCAGCATTAACTCCAATAGGTATGTAAATACATCACATGTATTATTCCTAATAGGATAATCATTCTTCCACTATCTTAGTGAAGGTTGATTAATCATGTCTAAGAGATTCATGTCTCTTACTAATTTTCTAACCAAAAGAGTCTAGATTTATCCATCACATGGAAACTAGAAATGAATTTTTCATGATTTATGATGATTTGATTGTTTGAGTTATCAATAACTTTTAGGTATCACTTTATCTTATGCATACCAAGTACCACAAGATAAACAAGGCATTTCCATAAAGATCATATCTTTGAAATTGAAACATCAACTTTATTAATGCTAACATTTCCATACAATATGCAAAATAATGTGTTTCTATCCATTGGAAAAATTGCAGTTCATAACTCTATTACATGCCTTCAAGGCTGAAAATAAACTAAAGTACTCCTATCTGTGGCGGAAACACTTGCCCCGTGTATTGGGTGCTTTACACTTTATATCTTGGTATCATGTACCTTAAAAGTGTTATAAGTTTTTTCATGACACCTTCAGGTGGAGACGTCTGTCACCTCCTTCTTGTTTAGTTCTTCTAGATAGAGTGTGATAACCTCCAATTTTGTAATGTTATCTTAGTAATATTCTTCAGTTTTCCACACTTTTTCACAGATAAAGTAGACACAATCTCTAACTATTCTCTTTTATTGCAAACATACTGCTAGATTAACTTTTCTCCCTTTTACTTACAGAAAAAGACACAAAAAATCACAAAAGACTCAAGCGATCTCCAGACCGCATGAGTCCAAATGGTCTCGGGGTCCAAACGGTCTCGGGGTCGAAACGGTGTCGGGGTCCAAACGGTCTCGGGGTCCAAATGGTCTCGGGGTCCAAACGGTCTTGAGGTCCAAACGGTCTTGGGGTCCAAATGGTCTTAAGGTCCAAACGGTTTCAGAGTCCAAATGGTCTTCACCGTTTGGACCCAAAACTGTCCAAATCGTTTGGACTTCACTTAAGGCTATAAATAAGACCTAAGGGGTCCTCCCAAGACAAGAAGTTTTCAGACGCCCAGAGGCTGCCTCTCCTACTCCAGAGCTATTCCATCCTCCATCCTCCACCCAAAGGCTGCCAGTCTGAGAACCACGCTCCATTCCCAAGTTGCTTTCTCTCTCATCGCCAAAGAAGGTGGGAAGGGGAGTCCTCATCATCGAGCAACCTTTGAAGTGTGAAGATCATCCTTCTCTCTCATTCCAAAGGGGTTGACTTTCCTCTCTCCTTCATGGGGATGACGTTCTCTCTCTCTCTTCTCGCCTCCTTCTTTGTCCTTGCTATGAGCGAGTAGTCTCATTTCACTAGGGTGTGGGGAGTAGCCCCGCTACCCATGTTTCATGTCATGCAATGTAATCCATAGTTTGCAATAGAGATATAATTTCTTCTCAGTTCGACATCAATCGTTTAATGAATGCTTTTTGCTTGATCACCAACTTGTGTTATCTTTTATCTTTTAGTATGAATTGTCTATGTTTGTACTATTAGATTTGAAACTCGATTGTATGTTGGTTTTTGGTGTATGTATCCACCATGCACCTATTTCGGTATCTAGGAGTGCTTTCCAAGAAGTGATGTAAACTCACTTACATCGTTGCACTTTCATACTATGAAATGGAATCAGTTGACGTATGAAAGTACAACCTTGATAAGTTGAGGAACACACTTTGCAGAGGGAATGTTGTAAAGTAAGTGACCACTCCTACAAGGGCGGCTGGCATTACAACATTCCCACGCTCCTCGTAGTTAGTTCTCCGAAAGGAAGCTAAGTCTACAAAGATACTAACTGATCTAACTCTTATTGCAGGTTATGTTTTTATGTTGCATGTCTTGATCCATGCGTAGTGGTGGTGAAAACCAATCATATCCTAGTGATTCCTTATCATTGTTAACGACCTAAGTTTACTTTCTTGCTTTTACTTTACTTGCACTTAGTTTAAAACAACCAAATCAAATCTTTGGACTAAGTATCAACTATTAAGGAGTTAAGTGAAATTCTTACGTTTTCCATCGTGTTGTTGCCAACAAGACCGTTGTCATGTGGATTCGACCCTTAACTATATTGCGATAAGACTTCCATGTATCTCAGCATATGTGGGTGGAGTTTTAACCTAGTATAAGCAAGGCTAAACCTAAAGACTTACTATCTTTGGGATTTTTAGTGGTGCACACAATTCCACGTGAGTGGAAACTCCATCAAAAATTGGCACCGTTGTCGGGGACAACGGAGTGTTTTAATTTCATTTACCATCTTTTTAGTTGGTTAGGGTTTTTAACTTTTCTTTAAACATTACTCCATATCTTCTAGATTTCATCACACCTTCCGCATTATCTAACGAGTGTGCTTCTTCCTCTACTCAGGTAGAATACGTGTATGCAACCATCGCATAACCTTAGATTCTCCCCTGATCCAAAGTACGACTCTGAGGTAGAGAGAAGCTTCCACTACCGCATTAGACTCAACCGCCAGAGAGCCAGTTAAATGGATGAAGACCAACGACAGGCTGCCTCAGTTATGGAAAGGGTTAATGCCGTAATAGCCGCCTAGAGAGCACAACTCATCGCCGACACTCGTGCTCAGATTCAAGCAGAGATCTGAGCTGAAGAACAAGCTCGCATCTGAGCTGAGAATGAGGCTGCCCAGTTAGAGTTGAGGAACAAGCAACTGCGAGACTATGCCGTCCCAAAGAACTACGAGGACAACCACCCAGTTCGGCCACCCATCATCAACATACCTCATTTTGAGATCTGGACGCAATGGATTCAAATCATGCAGGGTATTTCATTCTCCGGTAGTTCTGGAGATGACTGCATGGACCACTTGAAAAGATTCAAAGCACTTAGCCGACTGGTTCTGCAAGCCGGAGTTGCCTTCGATGCAATAATGCTACATCTTTTTCACTTCACCTTATCTGGAAGGGCCTTGAGTTGGTACAACTCTCTAGATAGGGAGCCAATCATCACCACCTAGGCTCCCTTAGAAGAGAAGTTCCTGGAAAAGTTCTTCCCTCCGTCGTTGACCTACGAAATTAGAGGAAAAATTAACCACTTCGCCCAACTTCCCGGAGAAACGCTCGCAGAAGCATGGCAAAGATTTACGGAGCTTTTAAGAAAGTTCCCCCATCACGGTATCTCCCAGAATCAATTGATAGAAACATTCTATAGGGGAGTGAGTGATGACATTAAACAATTTTTGGATTCCTCATCTGGAGGAAATTTTATGAGGAAAAATTACGACGATATTTGGAAGATTGTCACTCTTGGAGCTGAAAACCAATCCAATTGGGGATGATCATCTGGTAAAGGAGTCCTCAAGGTTTATAAGGATGAAGAATCAATGGAAATGAAAGCTATTGCTGAAGCTTTAAAGACTATCGCTCACAAGCAGCAGGCACTTGAAGCTTCATTTGGGGAATATGATAAGAAGAAAAACCCCCAAATTCAGCAAGTTAAAGCTGCTACAGGGACTGTGAAACTTTCCACACATCTGATCACCCCACGCTATCATGTGGATTGCTTTACAATGTAATGATGGATATGCAACTACCACAACAGCAGTATGAACCAATTATCAAACAACCTGAAGAACAGATACCCGAGCAAGTAAACTCCATTCATTCCATACCGGGACAAGCCTACTATAATCCAATCCAACCAAGAAAGCACCCAGGGTTCCAATATGGAAATCCTACGGGGACTGCCAATCCATAGCACCAAACGCAAGGGAGATCTTCTAATAGACTGCCACCAGGATTTCAAAGCAACTTTAACCAGAATCAAGGGAACCTTAGAAATAACCTACCAAGGTCCAACTACCAAAGGAATCCCTCCACTTACTACCAATACACCCATACTCCTCTGCACCCACAACTACCCCCTCAGCTATAGCAATCGCAGCAGCCTCAGTTAGCACCACAACCACAACAGCCACTTCAAGGACAACAACAATTTCAACAGAAAAATATCCCTTCTCAGCCCACTTATGAGATAACCATGATCAGTAAAATGCTACAATCGCAACGAACTATGCTTGCTAATCAGCAAGCACAATAGAAGGCTGTAGAGGCTCAATTAGCACAAATTGCTGCCCAGTTGAAACCTCCAGCAGGCACTTTTACTGGCCAACCATAGTCGAACCCAAGACATGACCAGAATAGACCAGAGCAACTAAATGTTGTCACTACCAGGTCAGGTCGTGTCTTTCGTGAAGCTACAAGGATCACTCCTGATAATGATGATACATCTGTCTTTGTTCCAAATGCAAGCCCAAGTCTAGCAACTGAGAATTCTGTAGAGACTGAAAAAGGCAAGGAAAAGGAACAAGCCTCCAAGGAGACAGAGGTCTCGCAATATAAACCTAGGATACCATATCCAGGTAGATTGAAAGAGACTAAGATGGACACCAGATTCCAAAAATTTTAAGGAGGCGATGAAGAAACTCTATATCGACATCCCTCTCCTCGATGCCCTATCTGAAGTACCAGCTTGGGCTAAATACCTAAAAACTTTTTTGTCAAAGAAGTACATTATAGAAGAGCAAGAGACTGTTAGATTAGCTCAGACTACTTCTGATATCATCCTTAACAAGATGGCAAAGAAAAAGAAGGACCCTGGTTCCTTCGGTATCCAGTATTGTATTGGAAATGCTTCAAGCAGGAAGGGATTAGCTGACTTAGGAGCTAGCATATCGATCATTCCTTATTCTATGTGCAAAAGATTGGGTTTTATAGACTTATTACCCACAATAATGACTATTCATCTAGCTGACTCTACTATCACTACACCCTTAGGAATTATCGAAGACATCCCGGTCAGGATAGGCAAAGATGCTTATGTCCCATGTGATTCTGTCATCATGGATATCAAAGAGGATTTAAGATACCCCATAATATTTGGCATACCCTTCCTTGCCACTGGCAGGGCACTCATAGACGTTGAAGTGGGTACGATCATTTTAAGACTGGGAAAAGAAGCAATTCAATTCCGAGTCCTCAATAGCATGAAAGGACCCAGCATTCAAGAGGAAGTTTTTCTTCTAGATGCAATTCACCAAATGTCCCAATTGGAAATATCCGAGCCACCCGATGAGTTGGAGAATGTTCTAACTAATCCAGAAGTCGAATTCTCGGCTAATGAATTGGTTCAACAATGCTTGCAACACCTAGAAAAAGTCGAAGAAACACCTACGACAACCTTTAAAGAGCCCAAAGTTGTCACCATTTTAGAAGCAAAAGAGCCACCTAAGACTCCTGAGATGAAGACTCTACCCATGGGACTTAAACATGTCTTCTTGGACGAGGAAAAATTATGTCTGGTTATCATCAGTTCCACCCTAACAGAAAATCAGGAAGAAAGGCTTCTTGATGAGCTGAAGAAACATAAAAAGGCCATAGGGTATAAGATAACTGACCTAACGGGCCTAAACCCAACCTTATGCATGCATAGACTGCCCATGGTTGAAGAATTTAAGCCATCACACAAACATCAGAGGAAGCTGAACCCTAATCTCAAAGAAGTGGTTCACCTTGAAGTCCTCAAATTACTAAAAGCCGGCATAATCTACCTGATCTCAAACTCTCAATGAGTCATCCCCGTCCAAGTAGTTCCTAAAAAGGGAGGCACCACTGTCGTGCTTAATGACAAAAATGAGTTAGTACCCACTAGGATGGTGACGGGGTGGAGGATGTGCATCGACTATAGGAAATTAAACAAATCCATGCGGAAAGATCACTACCCTCTGCCCTTTCTCGACGAAGTCCTAGAACGCTTAGCCCATCAGAAATACTTCTGCTATCTAGATGGTTATTCCGGGTTCTACGAAATCCCCATACACCCAGAAGACCAAGAGAAAACTACCTTTACTTGCCCCTTTGGAACCTATGCTTTTAGAAGAATGCCATTTGGGTTGTGTAATGCACCCGCTACATTCCAAAGGTGTATGTCCGCCATTTTCGCAGGATTAACAGAATCCATAATGGAGGTGTTCGTGGATGATTTTTCAGTTTACGGAGATTCTTTTGATAACTATCTAATCAACCTTGGACAAGTTTTACAATGATGCGAGGAAACGAACCTTATTCTGAATTGGGGAAAATGCCATTTTATGGTAACTAAAGGTGTCGTCCTCGGACACAGAGTAAGTGACAGAGGGATTGAGGTGGGCAAGGCAAAAATTGATGTCATCTCGAATTTGTCGCCACCAAAAGGCATAAAAGGAGTTCGAGCTTTTTTAGGTCATGTTGGGTTTTACAGAAGATTTATTAAAGATTTCTCAAAAATAGCAAAACCCATGACCCAATTGCTGACCAAAGATGCCGAGTTTAATTTTAACCAAGAATGCCTACAAAGTTTCACTACTCTGAAAAATGCCTTAATCTCCGCACCCATATTAAGAGCCCCGGATTGGTCACAACCCTTTGAAATCATGTGTGACGACAGTGAGTATGCCATAGGGGCTTTGTTAGGGCAAAGAATCGACAAGAAACCTTATGTTATATACTACGCATCCAAAATGCTCGATGAAGCGCAGAAGAACTATACCACCATAGAAAAGGAGTTCTTGGCGGTCATCTATGCGTTCAAAAAATTACGCTCCTATCTGATTGGAGACAAGGTCATCGTCTACACCGACCACTCCGCTATACAATATCTGATTTAGAAGCAGGACGCAAAACCCAGACTTATCCGTTGGGTGCTGATGCTTCAGGAATTTGATTTGGAGATCAAAGACAAAAGCGGGGTGGAGAACGTTGTTGCTGATCACCTCAGCCGTATCGAAGTTGAGGACGAGGATAAAGTGCCCATCCGAGACTCCCTCCAGGATGACCAACTAATGAAAGTTACAACATGATTCCCCTGGTATGCTGACATTGTAAACTATCTGGCTACGGGAATCATTCACCCTTCCGCCTCTTACCATGACAAAAAGAAATTTCTCTACGATGTCAAGAAATACTATTGGGACAAACCTTACCTCTTTCACCTATGCGCAAACGGACTTTTCCGTCACTGCTTACCGGAACAAGAGATTACCCCCATCCTATAGCATTGCCATGCAGGCCCCACGGGGGGCACATGAGTGCAAAGAAAACTACTATAAAAGTTATACTATCAGGCTTCTTCTGGCCAACCATAGAAAAGGACTCCTATGATTTTGTGAAATATTGCAACAAATGTCAATTTTCAGGTAGCATATCTAAAAGGAATGAAAAGCCCCTTACATTGTGGCAAGAAATTGAACTTTTTGACGTTTGGGGGATAGACTGTATGGGCCCCTTTCCTTCTTCCTATGGTTTCTCCTACATCCTAGTTGCGGTGGACTATGTCTCGAAATGGGTCGAAGCTATACCCACAGTGTCCAGCGATTCCAAACCATTTATTAAAATGTTTAAAGATATCATTTTTCCCAGATTTGGAGTCCCCAGAACTGTCATATCAGACGGCGGGGCCCATTTTCTGGAACGAAGTTTTGAATCCCTGTTGAAATAATATGGAGTCAATCATAAAGTAGAGACGCCTTAAAATCCACAAACTAGTGGTCAGGTTGAGGTATCAAATAGACAACTAAAGGCGATCCTAGAAAAAACAGTCAATAGAAACCGCACTAACTGGTCCACTAAGCTCCCCGATGCCCTTTGGGCTTACCGAACAGCCTATAAAACACCAATCGGGACAACCCCATTCCGTTTGGTATAGGGGAAGTCATGTCATCTTCCAATAGAACTGGAACACAGATCTTGGTGGGCCATCAAACAACTAAATTTCGATCTTAAAAGTGTCGGAGAAAATAGACAACTCCAGCTACAGGAGCTAGAGGAACTCCGAATAACCGCTTATCAAAGTTCCAGGATTTATAAGGAGCAAACCAAGATGTGGCACGATGGTCATCTTAGAAGGAAAGACATCGCCATCGGTGACAAAGTACTCCTTTTCACCTCCAAGCTCAAATTGTTCCCCGGAAAACTATGAACAAAATGGTCCAGGCCCTTCACCATCAAGCACATATACCCGACTGGAGTTGTCATAATTGTGGATGATAATAGAGGAGAAAGGATGGTCAATGGATATCGATTGAAAAAACACTACACTCCAGCAGATAAAATGCCGAGACAGACCATTCAAATCAGCGACGCCACAACATCAGCATAACAACATCAAAGCTTCATCGAGCCATCAACATAAAACCCAGGCACTTCTTGGGAGGCAACCCAAGATCTAAACTTCTTCTTTTATTTTCTGTTCTTTAAGTTACCTTAGGTTTATCTTCTAAAAACATAAAAATTTACATAACCAAAACAAACATAAAAATATAAAAATCAAAATCAACTTAACCCTACTGTTTGGGACCAAACGGTCCTGAAACCGTTTGGGACCAAACGATCTTCAAACCGTTTGGGGACCAAACGGTCTTGAAACCATTTGGAGCCAAACAGTCCTAAAACCGTTTGAATCCAAACGGTCTTAAACCATTTGGAGTCCAAACGGTCACTAAATCATTTGACCTAAAGGTTTTGCAAGGTCAACCCCCGTTTCCTACAAATATAACCTCTCCCCCTCCTTCTTCTTTCTTTCGGCTCTCGAGCCTTCCTTAAACCCTCACACGAACGGCTCTTCCTGCTCCTTCTCTGCTCCCGTTTCCGCGCACCTTGCAATGTGGGTTCTCTTCGCCGACCACCCCTCTCAGGTTCCGTGCATCCTCACGGAGGTTGTGCCCCTGTCACTGACGCTCTCACCGTCATCTTCCCCATCCACAGCAACAAGGTTGGCACACCACCATCACCGACACCAGCTGCGCAGCCACGAATCCATGTTCTATAAAACTGTCACCTTTATCTTTACCCTTGCCTCCATTTACGGCACCGCCGTGATCCCCTTTTCTATCGCCACCATCATCTCTATCGCTGCTGTATTTGCTTTCGTCGCCGCCACCTCCGCTATCGCCGGACGTCCCCCGACGTTTTACCTTCCAAACGGTCTTCAAACCGTTTGGAACCAATCGGTCTTCAAACCGTTTGGAACCAATCGGTCTTCAAACCGTTTGGAACCAAATGGTCTTCAAAACCGTTTGGGACTAAATGGTCCTGAAACCATTTGGGACCAAACGATCTTCAAACCGTTTGGGGACCAAACGGTCTTGAAAATGTTTGGGACCAAACGGTCTTCAAAACTGTTTGGAACCAAATGGTCCTGAAACCGTTTGGGACCAAAACGATCTTCAAACAGTTTAGTCTTTTTAAGCACCACTTGATTTTCATGAAAATATATAAAAACTCATACATAATCAATTTTTATGCTAACACATGACTTTCTATTTTTAGAAATGGCTTCTCCAGCAAAACAACCAACCAGAACTGCTGACAACCCTCAATGGACACAAGAGGAACTGATAGAGGACCGAGCCAAGCTCCAACAAATTATCGACAACTACAACAAGACTGGGAAGGCCCCACCAAATGTCAAAATCATGGCGGTTCTATGCGAAATTGACTGCATCAACAAATGCCTAGCCGAGGCACCTGAAGAAGAAGTGGAAGAAATTTCTTTCGATGATGATGAAGGCTCAGAATATGAGCCAACTCCTAAGGCAGAATCCCCCACCACAAAGTCTAAGGGGACGCAAAAGGCCAGGAAGCCACTACAACTCAGCAACCAAAAAAGCGGGCAAGGAAACAGGTTCACCCTGTCACTGTAAGGGAGCAAACCCTGGCAGGAAACATTCCACCAACCACCACCTCCACTGCCTCTCCTACCATCATCACTGTTCGTTCTCCCCCCCCATCACCACTACAACACCACCACCAGAACACCTCTACATTCACACCCTTCCCTCCATTGATAAAACCCTAAAACCTACAAAGTACGTCTGCTCCAGCGTACTGCTCAAGATGGGGATCTACGATAGAATCCTCACCATCCTAGACAATGCTAACCTCTCCAGACTCCATTTTCCCTCCATTGATAAAACCCTAAAACCTACAAAGTACGTCTGCTCCAGCGTACTGCTCAAGATGGGGATCTACGATAGAATCCTCACCATCCTAGACAATGCTAACCTCTCCAGACTCCATTTCATCCCCAAAATATCATATATAGAACCCACCACATAATTCTTTACCTATCTCACCAAAGAAACAGTGGACATTGCCCACAGAGCAAGGGACGGAGGTGACCGCAGGCTAGTCACCAAACTTTTTGGAAAAGACATCTCTATAACAGAAAATCTTTTGAATGAAATCTTCATCGACAACCCGGAACATCTCAAGATGGCCAAAGCTACAGGAACGGAAAATTCACAATTCAATAGACACACCTTCTGGAAAACATTAACAGGGTTCTCAGGTTATGAGGCAAAAACATGCAAAGCCTCCATTATCCATTTTGGGTTTGTGCATACACTTCACAAGATCCTCACTGGTGCGCTCTTCCCATGAACGGAAAGTGGAAATGTCATAACCACTGACCTCTTTCTCCTATGGTCAATTCTGAATGGAAAACTGGTCAATATTGGCCGACACTTGATACAAAAATTCTCCGCCTACGCCATAAGGAAAGAAATTTGCATGGGTGGGCACATAACTTCGATAATCAAATATCTCAGGATGGAAAGATTACTTCCACATTGCATGAAGATCAAGGGCGACATCCTTACCAATGAACAGACCTTGAAGAATTCCTACATTATCAAGGAGAAGGATGCCAAATTACATTACATCTTCTTCCCAACTGTCAAATCTTCCAGGACCCTTTTACTACTTCCGGAGCTAGCAGACTACGATAAAGACAAACTTCTCTTTACTGATGAAGAGATTACCAAACTCCTAGCTCCGGTCAAAGCACAAGCTAAGACAACCCAAGTGGGGTAGACCGAGCTCAGTATCACAGCCCCAGCAGATTGTATAACAAAAATTCCAGTGAAACGACCTTCCAAAAGGATTTCGCAGCAACATCAGTTGTCGGGGACACCAACATCAAAACCACACCCAGAACCAGAACCCACCCTCCCCGACGAACAAATCACCACCTCATCTCTAGACTCCTTCATTATGAGTCTAACCGCTGAGCTTACCACCACCACTTCACCACCCTCCACCTTTCCACAATCTTCCATTCTACCATCTTTCTCCACAACTACACAACCACCTACATCCTCCACTTCACCCATTTTTTCCTCGGGCATCCCCTTCTCCACCATTACGCCAGAATTTACTACCATCGCATCCATCTCCGCAGTCTTTTCCCCACCACTATCAATCCCACCATTTTCACCAACAACATCACCACCTTTCCCATCCACCACCACCCCACCACCGCTGGTGACACCATCTATAGTCACCACGTAGTTTGTCGAACCATCAACAGTGTCTCTTCCTCAGGACACTCCACCCTTTCCAACCAGACCCCAACCATCCCACCCTTCCATAATTGGGGTCCCTTTCACTAATTTCGGTGAGGAATTCAGACGTCAATTCGACACCATCTGAAACCTCCTCATCGACCCTTCTAACATTATGAACTCCATATTTTCTTGTGTGCAGGGACTATCTCAGCAGGTAGCCAAGATCGATGAATAGAACCACACCTTGCCAAGCATCCTCCAAGGCTTTCAGCAATGACGAGATGTAATGGCCAGGCAAGTTGATCACGTCAACAGCCAATTCAACAACTTGCCCGAGCTGATCCTTGGGGTAAAACGCTAGCAAGAAGCGATGGCCAAGCAAGTCGATGAGATCTCCATGCAGACTCAACCTCTACATGAGACTCTCTGCGATCTCAACCAGTAGCAAACATCTCTTACCACGCACTTGGATACCATCAACAACACCCTCACACAACTCATCAATCGCCAAGAGGAGCCGACAAACAATGAAATCCAACAATTACGAGCTAATGTAACTGATCTTACAGCACGACTCCTCTCTACCGAGGGCCGATACAAAGATCTCAAAGAAATACATGACACACTTCTCGAAACGCACGAGCATGTGCAAGTGGCGTTTGACGAGTTACAGGACATTCATTGGCAGTGCAAAAAGAAAGCACACAAGCAGCCAGTAGATAAAGCAACAGCTGACAAAGAAGGTGATGATGAAGACGAAGATGACTCTGACTCCTCAGCCGATTCTAATGACGATACCACCTCCTCAGATGACAAATCTGATGACCCAGACAATGCTGGGGAGGGCCCAAGCCAAGGAGTAGAACCATCTCAGAAAGGATCCGACAGAGCCCACCAAGAAGGTGGGCATCACACCAAGTCCCCCACCCACAACGAAAATGTAAATATATCATATGGAGACCAATTCCTTGATTATTCTACTTTGGTATCCATAGGGGAGTCTGCAAAAGATGTGGCTTTTGCTAAGTTCCACCAATGTATCTTAGGAACCAGCACAAACACACCAGTAGCAGCCCCTCAACCTTTCTCCGCACTTGATCAATCAGTGCCCTTTCCTCCAGAATAGGAAGATTCAGAATGAGTATGTTTAGATACTGAGGAAGAACTTGATTCTGCTTCTGACTCAGATGAAGACATGCAAGTTTTTTTAGAAGATTTGGAGCAAACCTCTTCACCCCCTCCGTAGGAGCTTTCCCCACCACCACCTCTGCCGCATAAGATGCACGATCTAGATATGGTGGCCATCTCAATACTAGATGCTCAGGATATCTTCATCTTGAACACTATTGTTGACGATGCCAAAAGGGGGCGACATCATCTACCATAACACAAAGACTAAGCGCAAGTTAACGCGTGAAGACTTCCGAAACATCTTGCGACCACAGTCAACGATATCAATGGCAATCTTCTGTGTCTTACTTGCCAACTGCATAGAAGTCTACAGAAGCTCAAAGAGGCAGCAACCAGTGTTTAATGCCTCACCGGTTCTATCCATAGGCTTGTTATACAAATAAATATGAGCCAAGTCAATAGAGAGGTTGTGTGCCGGCCTAGCATGGAGGGCAAGATATCTTACAGTGCCATTCCAAGTGTCTGACCACTGGCTGTTTATGATTGTGGACACCGAGGCTTGTGATGCCAAGGTGTACAATTTTTGTGTCGTTGATCTGCTAGCCAGAACAATAAATTTTGTCGGAGAAGGATCAGGAGAAGCACGATGTATACCCTTCTATCTCCTTAAGCTAATTTGGACTGCACGCTCGTCCCTCCGTCAGGACTGGAGCCAACCATGGTTCCAAATAATAAACCCGCAAGTCCAAACTGCTGAAGGCTCTAGGGATTGCACTTTTTGTACTATCTGTCACATTCAAGCGCTAAACCAAGAAATCCCCTTCAATGAGCTAGCCGTTGAATATTTTCACTCCTTGCAAGGACGTTATGCCATGGAGCTTATTTGTGATAGACGGTTCTTCAAGGACCCGACAATGGCACCAGATGACATCCCCCATTACCTCTTTTCAGCAATTCAAAGTCCACAAAGGTGACCTTTCAGACAAACCTTAAAGGAATTAGAAAAAAACAAACAGCCAGCCATAGTCCCCGCGCAAAGTAAATGGGACCCTTCCCAATTTGATCTGGCACAGGATAAAGGGGACATAGATCTTTTGTCAGGGGCAACCATCAGGAGATCCTCATCACAAATGGTGCCCCTATCTGCCATAGAACCAACTTTCCCAGACTTCGACCTCAGTGCCTGCAAAAGTCTTTCGGACAATGAACTTTGTCTCATCATGTCAAGGCTTTATGCCGAGAAGGATGACCTCATTTTCATGTTCGGTGACATTTTGGTCATGGCAGACGCATTACGAGAAACTGTACAATTCAAGGGATCTCTATCTGTGAGCTTTATGGCTGCCTATTAGTTTCTCCTTGGACGGAATCACCCCACAACTTATATAGCATATGCTTATATGAAGGACGATCTCCAAAAGCTAAAGAATTTCATAACAACTGAAGCGCTTATCTCCTTTCTACAACATACAACACCATAGTTTATAATACTCCCCTTCCTTCACCATGAGCACTGGCTGCTTCAGGCAACAAAACTACACGAAGGAACAACTATCATCTATAATAGTTCCGACAGCCAGTTCAACCCAAAGTAGAAGAAATATGTAGTGACACCAAAGATGCCCACAGAGGAAGTGGGGAAGGAGTGTGAGGATAGATTAATCGATGGTCTAAGTCAGCACAGAAGGGCATACGGCAAAGAACACTTTCATCGCCCATCCTTCAACCACAAATGCCCCCAACAAATTCGGGAATCAAATGACTGCGGCTTCCACATCCTCTACTAGATGTACACAATCATGACCCTTCAAAAACCAGTAGAGGATATGACAGACGTAGATTACCATGCCTTACGTGGAAAGTTTGCTGCTAATCTCCTTCACACACATGGCACAAATAAAGGACTAACGGACGCCTGATGCCCTTGTCCTTGAACTTCTCAACCTATCTCTTTGACACTATGAGGACAGAGTGAGTGATAAGTTAGGGGGGAGTACACTGGATAAGGGCGAGGTATCAATTCTAAATCCTTCCCTTTCTATCTTCTTTTTCAATTCCGTATAATTTTTTTTTAGTTTTCTTTGCACATACTTAGTTTTTGCTTTAATCTCTTTCCTGATAATAAAACCTACTTGGAACAAAGTCATCCCCAGCTAACTTTAGAATCCAGTAGCCCTCAAGAGCAATAACAAGAATAGCACATAGACATGCAATGGCGAGTTAATAAATCATCTTCACTCAATTTTCATGCTTCTGTTTCAAATCTATATCTGACTCTCCACAGGACAACATCAGGGCTCCAATAAGCCAAAACAATCTCAAGGATGAGAGGGACATCAGGTGACATCCAAATCATGAAGCCTTGCAAGTGGACCAGTAGTAGAAACCAAATAAGTGCATGTCGAACAACTCTAAGAATAGTTTTCTTGTCTCCAAATAAAAGAGGCTTGGCCGCCCAAATCAAAATCCCTAAATATCCAAATCCCAAGCCTATGAGTTTACGAATAAAATCCAGAGTGTTGAATAAAACCATGAGAGTTGTGCCATAAATAAGGATCTATATGAAGAACCAGCAAAGGTCTCGCCCGGCCGGTACATCCAGCTGCCCTCACAAAGGCAGATGTGTCATGCCCGATAGTGAAACCCTAAGGTATCTAAATATATGAAAGGTTGATAAAGGACTCGCCCGGTCGGTACATTCAGCTGCCCTCAAGAAGGCAGATGTATCGTGCCCGGTAGTGAGATCCTAAAAGCATAGACAACCCCTCCCCCACTTGAAGGGGGAGTTACACACTAAGCCTTTAGCCAACCCTCATACCCACTCTAGTTTCCGGTAGGGTTTTTAGAGGAGTATAAAACTAATTAGGGTCAACGACATGCACTGAATAAAGAAGAAAAAGTGGTCCCAATGCGGGCTAAGATATGGAAGAAACCTGAGATCCAAGCAACTCTCAATACCTGAAATAGTTAAGGCAAAAAGCTCTGATACAACATTAACAGATCTCAGGTTTAGAATTGAAACAAGAGTACGAAAATCTTAACTGAATAAAATCACCTCGCCATTACATGCTCCAGCTCTATCTAACTTGAGGACAAGCTAGACTCTAAGTTAGGGGGGGTGATAACCTCCAATTTTGTGATGTTATCTTAGTAATATTCTTCAGTTTTCCACACTTTTTCTCAAATAAAGTAGACAAAATCTCTAACTATTCTCTTTTATTGCAAACATACTGCTAGATTAACTTTTCTCCCTTTTACTTACAGAAAAAGACACAAAAAATCATAAAAGACTCAAGCGATCTCCAGACCGCATGAGTCCAAACGGTCTCGGGGTCCAAACGATCTCGGGGTCCAAACGATCTTGGAGTCCAAACGGTCTCGGGGTCCAAACGGTCTCGGGGTCCAAATGGTCTTGAGGTCCAAACGGTCTCGGGGTCCAAATGGTCTTGGGGTCCAACGGTCTTGAGGTCCAAACGGTTTCAGAGTCCAAACGGTCTTCAAGACTGTTTGGACCCAAAACTGTCCAAACCGTTTGGACTTCACTTAAGGCATATAAATAAGACCCAAGGGGTCCTCCCAAGAGAAGAAGTTTTCATATGCCCAGAGGCTGCCTCTCCTACTCCAGAGCTATTCCATCCTCCATCCTCTGCCCAAAGGTTGCCGGTCTGAGATCCACGCTCCATTCCTAAGCTACTTTCTCTCTCATTGCCAAAGAAGGTGGGAAGGGGAGTCCTCATCATGGGGATGACGTTCTCTCTCTCTCTTCTCGCCTCCTTCTTTGTCCTTGCTATGAGCGAGTAGTCTCATTTCACTAGGGTGCGGGGAGTAGCCCCGCTACCCATGTTTCATATCATGCAATGTAATCCATAGTTTGCAATAGAGATATAATTTCTTCTCATTTTGACATCAATCGTTTAATGAATGCTTGTTGCTTGATCACCAACTTGTGTTATCTTTTATCTTTTAGTATGAATTGTCTATGTTTGTACTATTAGATTTGAAACTCGATTGTATGTTGGTTTTTGGTGCATGTATCCACCATGTACCTATTTCGGTATCTAGGAGTACTTTCCAAGAAGTGAAGTAAACTCACTTACATCGTTGCACTTTCATACTATGAAATGGAATCAGTTGACGTATGAAAGTACAACCTTGATAAGTCGAGGAACACACTTTGTGGAGGGAATGTTGTAAAGTAAGTGACCACTCCTACAAGGATGGCTGGCGTTACAACATTCCCACGCTCCTTGTAGTTATCTCTCCTAAAGGAAGCTAAGTCTAGAAAGATACTAACTGATCTAACTCTTATTGCAGGTTATGTTTTTATGTTGCATGTCTTGATCCATGCGTAGTGGTGGTGAAAACCGATCACATCCTAGTGATTCCTTATCATTGTTAACAACCTAAGTTTACTTTCTTGATTTTACTTTACTTGCACTTAGTTTAAAACAACCAAATCAAATCTTTGGACTAAGTATCAACTATTAAGGAGTTAAGTGAAATTCTTATGTTTTCCATCTTGTTGTTGCCAACAAGACCGTTGCCATGTGGATTCGACCCTTAACTATACTGTGATAAGACTTCCACGTATCTCAGCATATGTGGGTGGAGTTTTAACCTAGTATAAGCAAGGCTAAACCTAAAGACTTACTATCTTTGGGATTTTTAGTGGTGCACACAATTCCACGCGAGTGGAAGCCCCATCAGAGTGGACAATTCCTTTTCTAATGTCCTGGCTTTTGACAATGGTGGCAATTGCCTCTCTTGGTCACACCTCCCTTGGCCTTGAGAGTTGAAGACGACTTGAGTTGTTGGCTAGCATCAGAACCTTTCTTAGCTTTGCCCTTTCCCTTGCACTTGGACTTGCCTTTCTTGTTGTTGATCATCATCACAGACTTAGGCTTGTCCTTCTTCATCTGTGCCTCAGTTGTCCTCAACATGCCCAACAACTCTGATCATGGCTTGTCAAAGTTGTTTATGTTGTAGTTCATCACAAACTGACTGTAGCATTCTGGCAACAATTGTAGTATCACATCAGTAGCCAACTATTGGCTCAGGGGAAATCCCAGTCTTGTCAGGTTCTCCACATACCCAATCATTTTGAGCGTGTGAGGACCAACTGGATCTCCATCTGTCATGACACACTTGAACAATGCCCTGGAGACATCATATCTCTCTTGCCGAGCTTGATCTTCATACATGTTCTTGAGATGCTGAATCGTTGATGTGCACAAATCATATCATCTTTTATATCATGTTTGGTTGCATATCCATGTTGTTTTGACTCAATTATCACTATCATTCATGCTAGATTCTACATTTTTAGCTATTCTTACTTGTCTCATGGTTTGGATTGTAGGTACTACATATTGCAATGAAATGATGAGGAATATATCATATTATCACTTATTGGATCACTTCTCAAGTATCTATATGTTTTGGGGTTCGAAACACAAATACCACTTTTTACGGCACGTAAATCGGACCTACACGGTGAAAGTTATGAGCAGAATACACAACAGCCCAGAACAGGCAAGTGCACGTCGTGCACCAAAAGTGCACGTTGTGCACCTGGAGCATCGAGCAGAATGAAAGTTTCTGAAAAGTTGTATGGCGTGCACGCAATTGCATGGCGTGCACCTGGGAGCTGAAAGTTTCTAGAAAGTTGCAAGGCATGCATTTCTTCATCGCACGCCATGCAACTGGGAGCTAAAAGTTTCTGGAAAGTTGCACGGCATGCATTTCTTCAGCGCACGTTGTGCACATTGCATTCTGGAGCAAATTGAAAGTTTTTGGAAAGTTGCACGTCGTGCACTTTGGGTGCACGGCGTGCACCTCGCAGTTTCAGCATTTTGAAAAATATGAGTTTTTATTTAAAACGAAGTGGGAACTTAATGGGTGGTTATGCTCGGTCATTTGCGGAAGTTCTCTCGTCTTAGATCAAGCCTAGAGCATAGGAGGGCGATTTTGAGGGGAAAGGAGGTGGTTTCTTGCCAAAGAAACCCCATTCTTCCTCTCTTCTTCTCCAAGCTTCTTCTCCAAGGTGCAGCAGAGCTTCTTCACTCCACAAAGCTTCTCGGAAGGGAAGTTTGTCCGGTTTGGAGCAGCTGTAGAAGTCGGATTTCATCCTCAAGTCGGAATTCTACCTTCCTTTGGTTATACCTTGGGATTGCTTAGCTTTTCCTTCTCTAAACCATGTTTAACTCTGAAATTTCTGCACATTTTCTGTTGTACATCATTATGGACGAGTAGACTCTTTTTCTTGGGCATGGGAGAGTAACTCCCATGTCATAGCTTGTATGAACAAATGAATTTCGTACTAAATGTTAGTTTCTTGCATATTCCAAGAGTTGTTTCGGATCTGAAATGCTTGTTTGTGTGATTGGCCATCATACTTGCATGTTTTATACTCTCTTTCATAATCTGGGAAGATGTGTTTGAGAGTATGGAGTTACACTTTTGGCAACTTGTCCTTGACCACGAGAGTGGCTGTGATTATGTTGAGGAGCAAGGTTTGTGATTTGAAATGAAATACATACACGAGAGTGATGTATGGAGTTAAAATCGTCATCACTTCACCGGGAGGTGAGTGATGACTACAAACCTCCTTTTCAAGTTAATTAACATGTTTAAATTCGTATTTTAATATAAGCTATGATGTGATAGTGAAATCCCAAGTCTAAGATCCTTCCAAATATGAATCTTAACTTAATTTATTGTTTTGTTTTAAATCTATAATTTAGTTGTTCTAATCCAATCATCTTGTGTACAACGATCTAGATTATTGAAAATCATAACTCTTGTGCCTAACTAACCAACGCTCCTTGTGTTCGACCTCGACTACAACTACTCTCGTATACTTGCGGGATATAGCTAGTTGAGCAAAAGATCATTCTTAATGATTGAAACTCGTTAGTGTAAACAACCAACAAGTTTTTGGCGCCGTTGCCGGGGAGCATCGGTATTCCTATTAGAGTAAGAGTTGTTGATAAGTAAATGAGACTAGATCACAACCTTCATATCCACCATCATATCCATAAATCATAATTCATCATGATCAATCATAATTTGTTGTATCTTCCATGTTTGTTTTTTTATCTCACTCACCTTGTTTATTTGCAGGAGCATATGGGGTGTTCATAAAAAGATCCTTGAACTGTGCATATCTCTACATTCAAAAAATGAACACATCATTTACAGCCCTCATGGAGCAAGAAGGAGTGAAACCCAAACATGTATGGAGGAATCACAACCCACACAACCATCATCCATGTCACCATCATCCAAACGACATTCACCCATGCATCCTTCATCCACATCACCATCATTCACACCTAATTCACCACCAACACCCATACCACATTCGTCCACACCCTCATATCCACCACCTTCATCCATACCACATACACCACCACCACCTACGCCACGTCCACCTAATCTTCCAGATTCACATGAAGAACTAGTCAAGGAGGATGACCTTCTTCTTAAGGACTACTTTGGTACAACTACAATGCACATGAGTGGGCCTATTAATATTTTAGAATTTGAGGCTGAGGAGTTTTCTATCAGCCCATCCATCATACAATTGCTACAGCTGAATGCATTTGGAGGGACACCAATGGAGGATCCAAACCTCCACATTGCTGAATTTCTGCAGTTGCTAAGCACCATAAAGATATATGGTGTTCCTACTGATGGGATACGCCTAATTCTTTTTCCATTCTCTCTTAAATATAGAGCCAAGGCATGGCTCTATACTTTACCAAAGAAGTCAATCAGCACTTAGGAGGAGCTTATAAATGTCTTTTTAGCAAGATATTTTCCACCTAGCAAAACTTTACAACTGAGGATTCAACTCATCAATTATTCTCAAAGGGATCGAGAGACCTTGTATGATACATGGGAGAGGTTCAAAGATCTTCAACATCTTTGTCCACATCATGGTCTAAGCAATTGGCTTCAATTGCAATCTTTATATAATGGTTTGTGCTACAATACAAGGATGTTTATTGATGCAGCTGCAAATGAACCTCTAATGAACAAATCTTATAGAGAAGCCTATGCTATTATTGAAGATATGGCAGCAAATCATTGCCAATGGAGTTCGGCTACAAGCTACCACCCATCCTTTTCACACACTACTTCCGAAATGCAAGTGGAAGATCACATGGTTGATTCTATAGACTTGATTGCAGCAAGGATAGACACTTTGTCACAAAGGTTTGAGAATCTAAGCACACAACTAATTCAAACAGCCAACAATATTTGTGATGCATGTGGGTTGCTTGGACACTCATCTTCTACATGTTATGCTTCTTCTATTTATTCTCCAATGGGCTACACTCCACTGGGCTTCTACAGCAATGTGAACTCGAATTTCATTCAGCCACAACAACCACAAGTAACTCCTAGATTAGAGTTCATGCTTGCAACATTTATTTCAACTCAAATGCAGCAAAATGAGGAGTTCCAACAACAAAGACAATCAATGAAGGGTGCCATTTGCCAACTCTCTTCTAAGGTGGATGATATTGCCACTCATGCACACATCTTGGAGAAACAAATTACCCAACAAGCTCTTTTTAGCAAAGAACCATTTCCACCTTTCTTTCCTAGTCCACCGGAGATTAATCCTACGTATTTCAGGCCAGTGACATTTAAGAATGGAGTTGTTATAGAGGTATATCCTTCAAAGTATGATGATGTTGATACCCATGATGATTATGAAGTTCCAACTAAAGGGGAGAAAGCTACAACACATGCTCTACATGTTGATTCTTCAAGCAAGCCACATGTCCTTCCTCCTCACACTCTAGATGACACATTTCTTTATAATGAGAAAACTCTTCCCAACTCATATTTTGATGATGCTTCAAAGGGGAATGAAAAGACAAATCATATTGGTATACAAAAGACTATTCTTGCTACAACTCATAGGTGCTTTCGCTTGCCCCAAATCAAGGACATATTTGCAAGGAGGCATCAATCTTTAGCACAACAATTTCTAGCTGCAAATCAGAGCACCGGTCATCCATGGAGTTTGATGTTTCCACCATGATGAGGTACCCGGTTGGAACCTTTGTAGTTTGATTTATGCAGTGAGGACACTGCAGATTTCAAGCTTAGGGGGGAGCAACCGGATGGTAGCCTAGTTCTTTTAGCTTTTCCCTTTCATTTTATTTGCTTCTTGTCATTTGCTTTTGTTTTGTGTTCACATTTCAGTCTTTTGTTTTCAATTATGCTCTTCTTATGGAAAATCTAGTATGATATGAGGTTTATCTTTTATATGTGGATAGAACTCCTATGCTTAACTGATTGTCCTCTTTTGATGAGAAATATTATTTGGAGAAATTGTAAAAGACATGCATTAATCAAATGAAAACTTTTGGCCATCAACATGTGCTTAACTATGGTTTATGCTTCTAACCTGAACATTCATCTTTCACATCCTTGATTGCTTAAAACATGTAATGGTTTCAATTTTTATGAGTAAATCAACTTTACAACATCATTTGGAATACGAGATGCCCTTGCCAAGCTCTTAGTGCATTTTCAACCACTCTTTCAATGAAAAAAAAAACTTTCAAGTTAAACGAATGAAATCTAGTTAATGTTGCAATTTAGTTGACTCTCCTATGTTTTGGAAAAATTTTAAAATTTCTTTTGGCTTATCTCATCTTTATACCCCATAAAAGATGGCTACAATGCCCACATATCATGCTAGCCTAGTGTAAGTCCGATCTGGCCACGATGGTTAGGTGGTATGTCTTGAAAGAGGGTAAAATACCCCAACCGACACTCCACGTGTGCATAAGCCTACATTAGCAGTCGAGTGTCGGAACCCATAATCCATAGAATACCACTTTTGAGAAAGAAGGAGAGTACAACTAAAATTGTCAATTTTAACTAAGATTTCATCATTTACATCCTTAATAGTTGAGAGTTTGAGTTGCACATCCACTAATTGCTTGGCTTGGTCATCAAAATTCAACGTAGTGTTGTTTAATTGATTGATTCATTTAATTGTGACCACCCCTACTGAACTAAAAATCTCTTTCTTAATTGTTTAAGTTGAATTGATGGCTATGAGTATAAACATGTTCATCATGGTTGGTTTGGTCTGATACACATCTTTCTTTTCATTTGATCTATGCATGAACTTGACAATTATTCATTTGTGTTTCTATGGTCTATTTTGCTTGAGGACAAGCAATGGTTTAAGCTTAGGGGGATTTGATGTGCACAAATCATATCATCTTTTAGATCATGTTTGGTTGCATATCCATGTTGTTTTGACTCAATTATCACTATCATTCATGCTAGATTCTACATTTTTAGCTATTCTTACTTGTCTCATGGTTTGGATTGTAGGTACTACATTTTGCAATGAAATAATGAGGAGTATATCATATTATCACTTATTGGATCACTTCTCAAGTATCTACATGTTTTGGGGTTCGAAACTACGCAAATACCACTTTTTACGGCATGTAAATCGGATCTACACGCTGAAAGTTATGAGAAGAATACACAACAGCCCAGAACAGCCAAGTGCACGCCGTGCACCTGGAGCATCGAGCAGAATGAAAGTTTTTGAAAAGTTGCACGGCGTGCACGCAATTGCACGACGTGCACCTGGGAGCTGAAAGTTTCTAGAAAGTTGCACGGCGTGCATTTCTTCATCGCAGGCCATGCAACTGGGAGCTAAAAGTTTCTAGAAAGTTGCACGACGTGCATTTCTTCAGCGCACGTCGTGCACATTGCATTCTGGAGCAAATTGAAAGTTTCTGGAAAGTTGCATGCACGAGTGCACGGCGTGCACCTGGCAGTTTCAGCATTTTGAAAAATATCAGTTTTTGTTTAAAACGAAGCGGGAACTTAATGGGCGGTTATGCCCGGTCATTTGCGGAATTTCTCTCATCCTACTGCAAGCCTAGAGCATAGGAGGGTGATTTTGAGGGGAAAGGAGGTGGTTTCTTGCCAAAGAAACCCCATTCTTCCTCTCTTCTTCTCCAAGCTTCTTCTCCAAGGTGCAGCAGAGCTTCTTCACTCCACAAAGCTTCTCGGGAGGGAAGTTTTTCTGGTTTGGAGCAGCTGTAGAAGTGGGATTTCATCCTCAAGTCAAAATTCTACCTTCCTTTGGTTATACCTTGGGATTTCTTAGCTTTTCCTTCTCTAAACCATGTTTAACTCTGAAATTTCTGCACATTTTCTTTTGTACATCATTATGGACGAGTAGACTCTTTTTCTTGGGCATGGGAGAGTAACTCCCATGTCATAGCTTGTATGAACATATGAATTTCGTACTAAATGTCAGTTTCTTGCATATTCCAAGAGTTGTTTCGGATCTGAAATGCTTGTTTGTGTGATTGGTCATCATACTTGCATGTTTTATACTCTCTTTCATAATCTGAGAAGATGTGTTTGAGAGTATGGAGTTACTCTTTTGGCAACTTGTCCATGACCGCGAGAGTGGCTGCGATTATTTTGAGGAGCAAGGTTTGTGATTTGAAATGAAATACATACATGAGAGTGATGTATGGAGTTAAAATCGTCATCACTTCACCGGGAGGTGAGTGATGACTACAAACCTCCTTTGCAAGTTAATTAACATGTTTAAATTTGTATTTTAATATAAGCTATGATGTGATAGTGAAATCCCAAGTCTAAGATCCTTCCAAATCTGAATCTTAACCTTTCTTAAGTGATAATTTATTGTTTTGTTTTAAATCTATAATTTAGTTGTTCTAATCCAATCATCTTGTGTACAACGATCTAGATTATTGAAAATCATAACTCTTACGCCTAACTAACCAACGCTCCTTGTGTTCGACCTCGACTACAACTACTCTCGTATACTTGCGGGATATAGCTAGTTGAGTAAGAGATCATTCTTAATAATTGAAACTCGTAAGTGTAAACAACCAACAAGTTTTCCAGAAACTTTCAATTTTCTCCAGAATGCAATGTGCACGGCGTGCGCTGAAGAAATGCACGCCGTGCAACTTTCCAGAAACTTTTAGCTCCCAGTTGCATGGCGTGCGATGAAGAAATGCACGCCGTGCAACTTTTCAGAAAATTTCAGCTCCCAGGTGCACGCCGTGAAATTGCGTGCACGTCGTGCAACTTTTCAAAAACTTTCATTCTACTCGATGCTCCAGGTGCACGGCGTGCACTTTTGGTGCACGGCGTGCACTTGGCTGTTCTGGACTGTTGTGTATTCTACTCATAACTTTCAGCGTGTAGGTCCGATTTACATGCCGTAAAAAGTGGTATTTACATAGTTTCGAACCCCAAAACATGTATATACTTGAGAAGTGATCCAATAAGTTATAATATGATATATTCCTCATCATTTCATTGCAAAATGTAGTACCTACAATCCAAACCATGAGACAAGTAAGAATAGCTAAAAATGTAGAATCTAGCATGAATGATAGTGATAATTGAGTCAAATTAAGGTTGTAATAACCCCCATGAAAATCCTAATAAACAAATTAAGGTTGTAAATGGTTAGGGTATTTATCTATTTACTCGCCACTCATACCCTGAAGTATAGGATAATGGTAAACATATTTTTACATCATTTATCCTTTGTCTGATTTACCTGCATCTATATTTGATAGGGTAAGGAGAAGATTTTCCCTACCCGCTTTACCCTTTTACCCATTAATATTACATGGTTTCAGATTCTAATATATGTATTAATGCCTACTGAAAGCACCAAAAAGAAACACCAATACTTTCTTAATTTGTACTATTATAATTCTCAAAACTTTGATAAAAGATAAATAGGATGTCACACCTTTTATAGTCATATAGAAGAGTAATTATCAACAAGAAATATATATTAAAAGGTCATGCCTTGTTTTAGAGAAACATTACAGTATAGACACCCTGCTAGGGCTGCGTGACACGCGTAAACCGTGCGTGCAAACACAAGTGTACGTATCAATGTAATATAGGCCTTGTGAGGCCTGAGTCGAACTCAGGGAAACGTGAATTTTATTAGACTACTACTAACTAGTTGCGATCAGCTAAACTGATTAAAAGAGTTTGAGAGTTGTTGTAAAATAAAAGAAAATAAAATAAAGCAGAGCAATCAATTAAGGGTTTAGTTTAATCAATTCAAATGGAGATCTTTAGGATTGCGGTTTCACCGCGGGTTTTCATTGTATGAATTTCCATATAGCTACTCAAGTTCATCTCTCAATCCGGGTAGTGGCATGTAGTCAGAATTATCCACTATCGTGGTATAATTCACTACCTAAGTCTAGGTCGGCTCCACCGTCGTAGTAACCTATACCCTAAACTAGGTGCATTAGAATCGACCTCTGGGTTTCCACCATTAACCGTACATCACCTTGTTTAAGGGATTTGTTAATTAATGTGAATTTCGTCTCTTTTCAACCGTTAATTGTTCTTTTAAAGTAATTAAAGGCATTATATTATCATTATGGTGATTAAGAATAACAATATAATTGAGAAAACGAAATCATATCACAGATTTAGGAGACAAATTCTGAATTACTATGATAAAAACGTCATACAATGCTTCCCCGGGCTACTCCCGGTCCTAAAGATTAAGGGGATTAGCCCCGCATGGTTGACAATGGAAAATACATAGGAGTAGAGAAGAAAAACATGGGAAACATGGAGCAAACTCGTGTAACCCCTGATACAAAGGTGTTCCTGGAGATCCTCCTCGAGAAACGTGCGTTTTGCAGTCTTCCGGCAGCAAAATCGTCCGTCGGAGGTGCCCGGATCACTCGGTTGACGGCCTTCGTCTCTTGTCTCCTCTCTCTCTCTCTCCTTCTTGGATGTTGTGCAACACAATATGAGATCCCCCTAGGGCCGTCCGTGCTCTTCTTAGGTCATAGGACCACTTTACAGCTCTGAAAAAGCTCAACTGTCGGATTAAAACGCTCCGTTTTAGTGCTGAAAATCGCCAGATCCCGACGCTGTCGATAGTATCGACCTCCAGGTCGATGGTATCGACCATGGTACAGGTATTTCCTTCCAAAATCGCATTTTGGGGTTGCTTTCTGATAAAATGTCGATACTATCGACACCAGGGTCGATAGTATCGACTCTAGACAATGCAAAAGTGCCTGAAAAAGTGCTGAAACATGTGTATAAGTCTGGGGATTATATAAAATCATATAAATATGATAAAAGAAGTATAATTTGATGCAAAAAGAGTTTAAAGGCCAACTATAGTGAATTATGCAAATATAATCAAGAAAATGACAAATACATGCATAAAACAGATATAAAATATGCCTATAAAAATGACTCAAAACCCATGCATCAAACTCCCCTAAGCTTAAACCTTGCTCGTCCTCAAGCAACAAAACTTTGGATCTGGTTGAGATAAGTCAGCAATAGGACATAAATACATGAAATGAATCTACATCATCCCCACTTTCTTTCCACAAACTGGCCCTCATTGACCACTGAACACTAACTGCCATCCAGGCGACCAAAGACCTATGTAAAAGATGCATGTCCCTCAATCAGTGAAACACTATCAATTAAAGCAGTTAATATGATAAACTCATTTGGTCCATACTTGATGCATCTTGTGATCTCCTATCTACATTTCTCATTTCCTAACTACCATCTAAATGGAAGAAGGTCTCCTGATATTAATGAATGAGGAGAAAATCATGGGTGGCCTACCGATTAGAGAAACGGGTGGATGGGATAGGTGGCTGTGGAAGAGATGGAAGCACATAGCAATCAATCATTCAATACAAAAATTAATGACCTATCATGATGCAAAATGCAAGTGAAAATGTCCCAATGCTATATTTTTGACGGAATGATGGATGCACTATCCTTCCATCTCAAGGTGAGATGGAATATCTAAGAAAACTACACCATGTGCTTATTCTTCTTAGTATGTAAGTGAGAACAGGTTCCTTTCTCCCTCTCATTCCTACTTCTCAATTCTTTTTTTTTCTTCTCATTTTTTCAATTTTTTTTGTCAATTTTTTTCCAATTTTTTTTCCAAGCCCTAATTTTCATAGATGACAATGAATTATTTGTCGGGCTCACTTCTTGTTACATAACTTATACATTTGAAGCATTCTGTTTGGAGGGTATGGATCACACTCACCACCTTTAATGTTTTAGAAGACATAAGATGCATGATGTAGTATATGCTCAAAAAATTGTGAATGCAGCTACAAAATGACAGTTATGCAATTAAATGACACGCACCTAAGGATAATGTGCATGTATAACTACTCTATCCTCTTTTTTTTTCATTTTCATGGAAAACATATGTGAAAATAGATATGATGCAGGACCTATCTACATGAGATGCAATCAAAAAGTGAAAGACAGTAATGTGCTCCCATTTCTTATGGTGGAGTGTGAATGAAATTGCGGTGGATCATATCACAAGACTAATTGACAGAACCTTCCGAAAATATCATATGTCCCTCTCTAAAGACCTGTGTATAGGGTAACTGAAGGATTTCTCTCTTAAACTTTAGTCTAAGGTCACATTGGCGTTTGGTCGGTTTGGGCTCAAACATCCTTGCCAATCACTTTTCCTTAGACAATAAAGATGGTCATTCATGTCCCCATGTCCTGAAGCTGACTCACCCAAGCACTTCCTCAGTTATACAACTCAATTACTCACAAGAATAATCTCAAAAAGTTTTCAATATGCTCATATTTTCATGTGCACACAACCCAAGAGTAAAACTTGCAATTGAAACCATGCATTTATTGCTCCACAGATTACACTAGATAGATGTGGATCCTACAAAAGCTGTAAACCTAGAAATAAAAACAACTAATATTTCAAAAGTAAAAGAAATATGAATAAGTAAGTAAAAACTAAGATAGAGGGTTGTTCCAACACCCCCCTAAGCTTGAATATGACTATGGCCTCATAGTCAACATTCTCACTTAAGAGGTGGAACAGCGGTACCGTTCACTTTGACGTGTGGTGAAGAAGGATGGTTAGATTCTCAAGTGGACCAAGTGATGCTTTCTATCTCCCTCCTTTTTGTGGCCCATTTTTGTGTCTTAGTGGTTCTAAGACGTGACTTTCTTCATCCATCTTTCCTCTGCAAAAAATGGTTCGAAAAAATCTCATTTTGATACCTTTTACGGCCTGTTTTATGTAGTTGTCCTGCAGTCGATGGTATCGACCCAGGATTAGCAATTTTGCTGTATCGACGCATCTAAAAGCTTGGGAACTCAAAAGTGTCAATACTATCGACCCTAGGGTCGATGGTATCGACTTTACTGTCACCAATTTTTCTATAAATCTTCAGGAATCTCGATACTATCGACCCTAAGGTCAATGGTATCGACTTTTCTTCAGCATTTACTGATCCAAACTTGATACTATCGACATGGGTGTCGATACTATCGACCTTAACATTCTGCACACTTCAAAACACGAGTTAGGGTACCATTTTTACAAAAATTATCAAAACCTAGGAAAAAACTAAGTACATAAACATAAAAGAACATAACCAAACATAAAAATGAACTGAAAGTTGGGTTGCCTCCCAACGAGTGCCCTTGTTTAATGTCCTAGGCTTGACATAAAGATACATTTAACCTGGGTTGTCAAGAGATGTCTCCAATAAGTCATGTGGTAATTTGAATCTAACTCTATCATCACCAATCCCAAGTGTCAAGTAACCTCGCCCAATGGTAGCAATTACATCAGCTGTAGCTTGGAACGGCCTTCCCAATAGCATCTCACCTCCTTCCAACTCATGCATGTCCATAACCACAAAGTCAACAGGGAAGATGAATTTGTTGACCTTAACTAGCACATCCTCGCATATACCTTGAGGCTTCATAATGGATCCATCTGCCAACTCAATAGTCATGGCAGATTTCTTTAGTGTCTTCAGTCCAAGCTTTTGAAACGTGGACAATGGCATAAGATTAATGCTGGCCCCTGAGTCACGTTGTGCTTGTGGAAAATGTCGGCCGCCTATGGAACATGGGATGTAGAAACATCTTGGATCTTTCCTCCTCCTTGGTAGCCGTCCTTGGATTATAGAACTCACTTTTTCATCAACAACAGAAATGTCAGTGTCTTTTATCCACCTTTTCTTGGTGATTATGTCCTTGATAAACCTTCCATATGATGGAATCTGTTCTATCATTTCCACTAATAGAATATTAATATGGAGCTTCCTAAACATCTCCAATAACTTCTTGTAGTGCCTATGCTCTTTCTTTGGCCTCAGACTATCCGGGAAAGGCACGTTTGGGTCCTTTGCTTGCTTGTGTGGTGGCACATATGGAACTTTAGGGGTCTCCTCCCCTAAGCTTGCTTCAACGCCACCTTCTAGGATAGGATTTGACACATCATCCATGGATGGCATGACTTGTGGCAGCTCCCCTCTCTCAGTGACTGTAGCTTCACCATGACGCATGACCTTCACCTGCTCTTCTTGCCTAGGTGTGGGCGCGACCGTGATGTGCTCTTGGCAGATTTTTCTAAATGGACAACATCCGCCCGATAGTCCATAATGACTACGAGGATACGGTATTCTTGGTGTAGCCTCCGTATCAAAAATCATTTTTCTTTTTTCATGGACCTCCACCACCGGGGGCTCTGCCTCAGAAATCACAAATATATATTTCACTTGATGATGTGCTTGAGCAACTTCTACATTCCCTGCCTGTCTCTGTTGATTTGTATGCTTCATGGCCGCCACTTCATTGGAAATTTGGGTCACAGTCGTCTCTAGTTCCCTCATTTGTGCTCCATGACTTTGCAATGTCTGCCCAAATTTATTCAAAATCTCGCCCTGAGACTGTAACTGCTTGGTGAATGTACTCATCATCTCTTGATTTTGTTTCACCACCTAGCTAAGCAATTCATTGTTCTTTTCCTCTAGGCTAGGCTACATCTTCAGAAAATTTTGTTCCTTCCTCCAATCATAATTGTTATTTCTATATCTCTGTTGATGCATATACTTTGCATGTGCTTCATCATCAGACCCATTGTCCTCTTTCTCTAGGAGCTTCTTGGCTATAAGATCCAACTTGTCATTAAGTGCTTTGATGGCCCTTGCTTCATGTGTAATGCCAATCTGGTCGGGTGCATCTCTTTCACCCCAAGACTGCTTTTTGGACATGTTCCTTAGAATCTCCCAACACCTTGTGCCTGTGTTGTTCAAAAAGAAACCAGAACCTACTGAGTCCAAATTGCTCCTATCATGTTCATTTAGGGCGAAGTAGAAAATTTTAGCTTGCTTCTCCTTGTCTAAGCCGTGATGTGGACACTTCCTCAGCATGATCTAGAAGCGCTCCCAAGTTTCAGAGTATGTTTCACCGGCTTGCTGGCTGAAGTTGTGTATCTTCCTCACTAGATTTTTGTCTTTTCAGGCGAGAAGAACCTCTCAAAAACACCTCAACCATGTGATCCCAAGATTCAATGTACATATCATCTAGATTGTGCAGCCATTCCCAAGCATTGCCCGCTAAAGAACTGGGAAAAAGTTTCAGGTAGAGTGTCTCTTGCGGGAACCTATCAATCATTATCATATCACAATTTTCCATGAACGTGCTGATGTGGGTCACCGGATCCTCATTTTTAAGTCCATGGAAAGCTTACGATTTGACCAACTGAATAAGCCCTGGATCAATCTTGTAACTGGGTATGTTGATAGCTTGTTTCTTGATTGGCCCCTTCTGCGCAGAAGAAGAAGAAGCCTTAATCCTTTCCCAGATCATCTGCTCCTCATTTTCCACTCCGTCACCCATTATTACTTGACTAGTACCTGAAATTTCAAATGGTAGTGTATGAACCGGTACTAATAATTAAAACAATGAATACGATTTGCAATTCTATTCAAAAGATGAAAAGAAAAACATATAGGAATTAAAAGTGGCCTAGTGTGGCCGCTCGCAGCACTCATAGTGCTAAAATTCATTGTTTCCCCGGCAACGGCGCCAAAAACTTGACACGTGTAAACCATGCGTGCAAACGCAAGTATACGTATCAATGTAATATAGGCCTTGTGAGGCCCGAGTCGAACTCAGGGAAATGTGAATTTTAGTAGACTACTACTAACTGGTTGCGATCAGCTAAACTGATTAAAAGAGTTTGAGAGTTGTTGTAAAATAAAAGAAAATAAAATAAAGTAGAGAAATCGATTAAGGGTTTAGTTTAATCAATTCAAATGGAGATCTTTAGGATTGCGGTTTCACCGCGGGTTTTCATTGTATGAATTTCCATATAGCTACTCAAGTTCATCTCTCAATCCGGGTAGTGGCATGTAGTCAGAATTGTCCACTGTCGTGGTACAATTCACTACCTAAGTCTAGGTCGGTTCCACCGTCGTAGTAACATATACCCTAAACTAGGTGCATTAGAATCGACCTCTGGGTTTCCACCATTAACCGTACATCACCTTGTTTAAGGGATTTGTTAATTAATGTGAATTTCGTCTCTTTTCAACTGTTAATTCTTCTTTCAAAGTAATTAAAGGCATTATATTATCATTATGGTGATTAAGCATAACAATATAATTGAGAAAACGAAATCATATCATAGATTTAGGAGACAAATTATGAATTACTATGATAAAAACGTCATACAATGCTTCCTCGGGCTACTCCCGGTCCTAAAGATTAAGGGGACTAGCCCCGCATGGTTGACAATGGAAAATACGTAGGAGTAGAGAAGAAAAACATGGGAAACATGGAGCAAACTCATGTAACCCCTGATGCAAAGGTGTTCATGGAGATCCTCCTCGAGAAACGTGTGTTTTGCAGTCTTCCGGTAGAAAAATTGTCCGTCAGAGGTGCTCGGATCGCTCAATTGACGGCCTTCGTCTCTTGTCTCCTCTCTCTCTCCTTCTTGGATGTTGTGCAACACAATATGAGATTCCCCTAGGGCCTTCCATGCTCTACTTAGGTCATAGGACCACTTTACGGCTCTGAAAAAGCTCAACCGTCGGATTAAAACGCTCTGTTTTAGTGCTGAAAATCGCCAGATCCCGACGCTGTCGATAGTATCGACCCCCAGGTCGATGCTATCGACCATGGTACAGGTATTTCCTTCCAAATTTGCATTTTGGGGTTGCTTTCTGATAAAATTCCGATACTATCGACACCAGGGTCGATAGTATCGACTCAGGAAAATGCAAAAGTGCCTGAAAAAGTGCCGAAACATGTGTATAAGTTTGGGGATTATATAAAATCATATAAATATGATAAAAGAAGTATAATTTGATGCAAAAAGCGTTTAAAGGTCAACTATAGTGAATTATGCAAATATAATCAAGAAAATGACAAATACATGCATAAAACAGATATAAAATAAGCCTATAAAAATGACTCAAAACCCATGCATCACTGTGCAGGGATGACGCTCTGCTAGGGTGCATGAGAGGCGGAAGTGCTGACGGCCGTGAGGGCCACAGTGCTGGATGAGGTTACTTCAACCCCTCCCACACTCTAGTTGGTGGGGGTGGCAGGGATCTCCCTGATGATTTTGACAATGGAAAGTCTCATGTGGATGATGTTTCAATGGAAATGATGGCCAAAGGCAATCTGGACATGAGTAAGAATTGTGGTTGCAGATGCTAGTTCTTCTCTGGTTTCCTACCATGATTCTACATCCAGATCCTCCAGGAGTTCTTCCCTGCTGACTATCCGGCCTATGTCTCTTGACACTCTGAAGGCTGCTGACATCCATGTGGATTGGAGCGGCACCCTTCCTAGCATCACTATCAACCTAGTGGCCCTATCATCGCTCCTAGAACCCAGGAGATTTGCAATGGTTGTCAAAGTGGTTGGTATTAATGTTTGATTTACTACCTTGGTAAATCGGATCATGGCCCTCTGGAGGTTGACAATCAATTCTGAGTAGCTAACGTTGATATGGGTTATTTCATCATTCAATTGGGGAACCATGATGACTATGTGTGTGCCATGAATGAGGGACCCTAGACCATCTTCGACAACTACCTATCTATCCAATCTTAGTCATAGTTCTTTTTTCCTATTGATCATATACCAAGGAATCTAGTTGTTTAGCTGAGAATATCATATCTACCAGTCTTCTTATATCAAAATCACTTTTTATCAAGCATCAGGGATCTCATGGGGAAGACAATAAAGGTCGATACCATGACCCCCTTTATGGCCATCAGGGAAAGTTCGCATGTTTGGCAGTGGAGGTGGAAACCACAAAGACATTGCTACCAACAATCTATCTCAATGGTGAGCACTACATGCTAGAATATGAGAACCTACCAGTAGTCTACATGAAGTGTGGTAGGGTCGGGCATGATGATAAGAAATGTACTTTTGTCACCCCTTTCACCCTCATAGATCCATCATCATCTTTGAGTCAAATCCTCTTAAACCTAGTCACATACACCCAACAAATCCATGCTAAGAAGCCGAAGAGATGCCTGCTTCAGGCAAAGAAATCTTCTCAGGAGCAAGGGGCTATTAAGAATGAGTAGGTGCCTACAAGGCATGATGGCTAACCAAAAGACTCCATGACTCCACTACAGGACAAGTTGATAGTTTACGAAGAGGATTGGAAGACATTGCAAAGTAGGAAATGGGAGAGGAAGGGGTAGAGAAGAAAGTAGACCAATTACACAGAGACAAGCAATGCTCCACCTCCTAAGACACTGCCTACACACTATAGCAACGCTTCTTAAGATAATACTATAGTGACCCTAGTTGATGATGAAGTTAGCCTGGGTAGACAGCAGGAAGTACCTCCTGATCCACCCTTCCTATTTGTGGTAAGGGAGGAGCCAGTGATAATGAGTCACAACCAACAACATTTCCATTGGGGCAACAAGGGAGGCGGCGGTGGTGTCATCCTCTAGAATAGAAAGATTATATATCAGACTGACAACCCATGAAGGGAGAGAAAGAAAGGGAGACTTTCTCTATTGGTCGAGAATCTAAACCATGGATTGAAGGTGAACCAGGCTCTGGACTTTTAAGAGGAGTACGTGTGTGGTGGTCTCTGGTGATGAGATGGTCAGCAAGGACAAGTTCGTCGGCCTCTGTGCATCCATTGCTTGATGTCTATGTCCAACCACCATCTTGCCTCAATGATCAAGTTCCTGTATCAGAATATACAAGGAGATTGTTTCAAAAAGAAGATCTAACTTCTTAAAGACTACAACCATCTTTACAAACTCTAGATGATTGCCATTGTCAAACCTCATGTTAGTGGTTCTAAGGCTATGGACATCATTAAGAAAATTGGATTTTGTTTCTCTCATTGTGTTGAGGCTCTTGGCTTCTTTGGAAGCATCCAGATACTCTGGGATGGTGCCCTTTTCTCATTTGACATTCTTTAGAATCATCATCAACTCATTCACTGCCATATCAATAGTGTTTGGCACCTCACCGTTGTTTTTGGTAGTCCCAACCCTTATAAGAGGGATTTTCAATGGAGTTTTCTACATGAGATTTCATCTACTATCCAGGGTGCATGGGTGGTAGTTGGAGACTTCAACACCATGTTGGATATATCTAAGAAGCAGAATGGTCGTCATTCGATTGTCTCTCTGGTAAGAAGTTCAATTCTCTTCTCTTGTAGATTAGTCTTGTCGATATGAAGGTCGATGGTCCTTTCTTCATCTTTAAGCAAGTACAACTCTTGGAGAAATTGGATAGAGTCATTGTGAATGATCAATGGCTATCCATTGCTTCTGGTGCCTCAATTGTGGTTCTCCTCTACCTTTACAGTGATCACAATCCCCTTATTATTCACAGCCACCCCGAGCAGCGCACTCGTCACCGCCCTTTTCGGATCAAGGCCAGTTGGGCGTTGAACCCATCTTTCAAAGACATTCTTCTAAATACTTGGGACTCTATCAAATCCTTCCTTAATTCCTTGCCTTCCTTCCGCAATGTTGAGATGAAATGGGACACAAAGCATGCTTACCAAAATGGTAAGTTGAAAAATAGTATCATGCATTATCTAAATTCATGTCAGGTACAAACCAACTCTATAAGTGCTTTTAATCTTGAGATAACCTCTTCCCATCTTCAAGAACAATACAACAACATTCTCTCCAAGAAGAGGCAAATTGGCATCAGTGCACCTATATTAACTAGTTAATCCTGGGTAATAAGAACACTAAATTTTTCAACACCTATGTCAAATCCTGGCATCACTTTTATAAAGTCTCTTGTCTCAAGGATGAAACTGGTGACTGGATTGAATCCCCAAAGCCACTTAAAATGATGGTGTGTGCTTTCTTTCAGGAGCTTATGACTACCCCTACACTTGGGCATGATCATCGGGCCACTGAGGCCATCTTTGCTGGAACATTCCTCCAACCTAACACAACAGCTTGCACTAGTTTCAAAAGAATACCTACTCCAGAGGAAATCAAATATGTGATGCTTATGATGGCACCTAAAAAAGCTCTGATGGAGTCCATAACTCTTTCATTCAAAAAAAACTAGGATAGAATTGGCCCTTCAGTCAACAACAATATGTGGGAGGTTTTTAATAGAGGTATAATTGATGATCGTCTAGCTGACTCCTACATGGTCTTGATTCTGAAGAACAAGCAACCCCAGTGCTACAGTGATCTTTAACCCATCTCCCTGAATAATTCTTTCTTGAAGCTCATCTCTGAAATCATTTTTGAATGACTTAAACCTTTTCGACATGGTTGGGTGTCTGAAACCCAATCTAGCTTCAATCCTGGCAGGAGGATAATTGATAACATCATTCTCATCTAATAGGACATTCACACTATGTGTAGGAAGAGCTCAGGAAAGACAATGGTTTGTGTCAAACTAGACCTTGCAAAAGCCTTTGACCGCATGCACTGGTCTTTCATTCTAGATACACTGAAGAGAATGGGACTATCAGGGGAGATCATCAGACTAATAATGCAAATAATCACTAAGGGCCACACATCCATTCTTTAGGAAGGATGTCCAATGGAATCTTTCAAGGATACTCTGGGCATCCACCAAGGTGATCACATTAGCCCATATATCTTTGTACTCTACATGGAGAGACTTAGCCAAGCCATCACCCACTCAGTCTTAACTCATGAATGTCAACCCATTCAATTATCATGTCATGTCCCCCCTCTTTCATGTATTATTTGTTGAAGAGATTCTTTTAATGGTTGAAGCTTCCAATAAGTAAGCTCAAATAATCAACAAGATACTAAAGAATTTTTCTTGGGCGTCTGGATAGACTATCTCTAAGGAAATGACTAATTGTTTCTTCTCACCTAACACATCACTATCGGTGTGCTCTTCTTTTTATAGATGGCTCGACATTCAATGCACATCTGATCTGGGTCGATACATGGGGGTTCCTATTCTACATCAATGAGGTAACAAGGCTGCACATGCTTCCATCATAGCAACCATCAAGGAGTGCATGACCAGTTGGTCCACTCATCAATTGTCACTCGTCAGTTGAATAGCATTGGCAAATTCGACTATGCAGGCCATTCCATGTTACACTATGTAGTTCATGTAGCTATCTCCTTCTCTCTTTTATGACATTAATAAACATGTCAATAATTTTATCTGGTCTAGGGGTAGATATCACCATAACCTTTATATAGCCTCTTGAAAAGCTATCTCTCTACCTAATGAAGTTGTAGGCCTAGGTATTAAAAATGCACACATCCAAAATACCGCTCTTATCTTAAAAAATGTGTGGTTCTTCTTGAATAACCTGAATGCCCTTTGGGTCTGTGTTATGCATGGGAAGTATATGTTGACTTGAGATTGTCCATATTTTGATAATGACTGAACCATTCCATTCATATGTATCTAATATGTTTGTTTAATATTGATTTGAGACATTAGGTACACGAAAAGGATCAAAATACACAAGCTTATCTTGTCCGAGTTCAAGTCAAAAGCAATGCAAATGCACCTTTGTGGAAAACACTCCAAACCACCTAAGAATATTTTTGTAATCATTTGTATTGATGATATGACTTGTAACCAAGATGAGAAAAAATATGAGACACTTAATTCCATCATTTGATCACTTAAAAATCATTTTGGAAAATTTTTCACAACACTTTAATCGGTCGAGTTTGAATCTCGATCGATTAGTGATGGATTTTTTGAAATGGTTGCATCAGTTGAGTTGTACACTCATAAAACTCAATCGACCAACTTACTGACCAAAGTTGATTTTAGCTGATCGGTCGAGTTACCCCAGGACAAACTTGACTGATAGTTTGAAAATTGGCTTTGTCGATTAGTGGATCCATCAAGTTACCTTTACTGAAACTCGACTGAATGTACTGTACAGAAAATGTAGAGAAAGTGATTCCAACTATTAGAGAGTTTTAAGAAACAAAAATAGATCTGTAGCAAGTTGTAAAATGGATATTTTTCATTCTTAAGTGATCCCACACTCAAAGGAACACTCCCATCTATAAATAGGACCTCTTGGAGTTCATTCCAAGGTTGCTCATTCATGCTGTTCTTGGTCCCTGCTATATTTGATTGGGCTACAACCCTTTGATCCCCTTTCTCTCTCTCATTTACAAAGCATTTTGTGATTATGAGTGAGTTAGGCATGTTTTAAGAGAGATACCTCATTGTTACCTTGTAAAGCTCTCCATATTTCCATATTCCCAATCCCCTTTCTCAAAGATAAAAGGTTGAACTGATCTTCTCCAAGTGAAGGAGGAGTTGTTCTTCTTCTTCAAGGTTGAAGAAGGTTTGAAGATCTACTCCAAGTGAAAGAGAAGGACAAGGTGAAAGAGCCAAGGATCTTGGTGGGTAAATCCTAGCTGAATACTTGTTGCAAGGAGGAGATGTCTTAGGAGAAGGAATCGAGCTACTTGCAAGAGTGGGTAAGACATGTTGTGAGGTAGAAGACTAGCCCTTGGATAGGTAAACCCTTAGATGTAAGGTGGTCTTTTTGTATGCCTTATAATAGAATATAGGTATACATGGGTTGCAAAGTCCTAGAGGTTGACCTCTCTAGGTAGAGGACTGATGGTCTCCTAGATTGGATATTGGAACCACTCTAAACACCTTGTCCAACTATTTGTTTCAATCTCTCTCATCTTTGCTAGGCTTGTTTAGATAGGACTGAAAATTCAATTTTATCATTTGGATTCAATTGATATAATTTGAAGTTCTAACTATTCTTGTGAGAATTTTGAAGCTCTATTCAACCCCCCTTTAGAGACCTAGATCCAAAAAGTGGTATCTGAGCAAGGATCTTCTTCAACAAATCTCCTATAAGATGAGAAGATGGGTGAGAACCTACTTGCTTCCCTCAACCTAGAGGGAGGCTTATCCATGCACCCCCTGATCTTTGACATCACCAACTTCCTCTATTAGAAGCGGTGGGTGCAATTCTACATTCAAGGGATGAACTTTGATATGTAGAAAGTGATGATTGCACCCTACAAGGAGCCAACTAGAGCTGTATCAATTTGTGATGAAGAATCCCTAAAGAATGAACAACTCAATGCCAAAGAAATTAGCATCCTCTATGCATCCCTCACTCCATCTGAGTTCAACCACATTTCCTCATGGGATACATCCTATGAGATATGGGACAAGTTGTGCATCACTTATGAAGGCACAAAGCAAGTGAAGGAGGCAAAGATCTACATGTTGAACAACCTCCTAGAGAACTTCAAGATGGGGAAGAAAGAACGAGTTGTTGAGATGTACTCAAGGCTCAACATCATGATCAATGGCCTAGCTTCTTTGGGACATACTTTGGATAGATGAGCAATCAACTCAAAAATATTGAGGTCTCCTCCAAAGAGATGGGAGTCAAAGGTGACCTCCATTGAAGAAGTAATAAGTCTTGGTGATCTTTCAATCGAGGAGCTTATTGGCGATCTACAAGCTCATGAGCCAAGACTTGACAAGCAAGAAGAGGAAGCAAAGAAAGAAGAAAAGGAATCAATGAAGATCAAAGATAGTGCCTTCAAAGCTTAAGTGGATTCTCTCATCCTTTGACAACAACTTACTTGTCGTACTTATCCCTCCTCCTCTAGTGAATATGATGGCCCTAGTGAGCATGAAGCCAACTTCAAAAAGGGAAATCACTTTAAAGGGAAGAAATCTTCTTAATCTACTCCAAGGTGCTACAAGTGTGATGATAAAGGACACTACAAGAGTGAATGTCCTAAGGCTAGAAAGTCACACCACAAGAGCAGCTCCAAGAAGGAGGAAGAGTACAAGAAAGATAGCAAATACAAGAGGAAGGACAAGAAGGAGAGAAGGCACAACTCATGCAGCTTAGAAAGGATCATCCTCTTGTGGCTCAAGCTACGATGAAGATGGAGAGTGCCACCTTGCACTCATGGCCTCCACAAGTGAAGATATTAGTGAGGTAAGTTTGCATGAGTTAGCTAAAGAAATTCTTATTGACATGCTTGTTACTACCCATTCTTCTTATTCTGAATGTAAATCTAAAAAGAAGAGGTTGGGTAAAAGCATTGATGACTTGTATGCTAAACTTGATATTTTTGAGCAAAATGAGAAAACTCATTTTGAAAGCATTGATTACTTGAAAGGCCATTTTTTTATCTTGAGCTCCAATACAATGGAGTTGAAGTAGAGAATAGTGTCTATCTTAAGAATATTGCATCTCTTAAGGAAGACAACCAAAAGTGCCTTAATGAGCTTGCGTTTCTTAAAACTAAAAATGTTGAACTTAGGCTTATTAGTGATGCTCATAGAGATGAGAGGGATGTTTATCTTAAAAATTCTATTTCTTAAATGTGAAAATTCTAGGCTATTTGGTCAAGTTAATAATTTATATTCTAGACCTATTTTGCCTAGTAATGATATTGCTTCTATTACTCTTGAAAAGGATTCTTATTTGACTAAAGCCCTCTATTTAGAGGTCAACCTTGTTCATGCTAGAGATGGTCTTTCTAGCTTGTCTTCTAGTGTTATATCTCTTACTGATGACAATCATAGACTTAGAGCCTCTCTGTAGAAATTCCTCAAAGGGAAAAACTCCCTAAATGAAATCCTTGACCATTCTACCAAACAAAGTGGTACTAGTTGTTTGGGATTTGTAGGTGGATCTTCTAAGGGAAAGAGTAAGCCTAAAGGTAAGAAACTGAGTAAGGAAACTCCTCTTTTCATTTGAGTGTATTCTGGATCTAAGAACCCTATGATTTTCTCTCATTTCAAAAGTGACGATCATTATTCTACTTATTGTCCTTACAAGCTTAAGGGGACTATTGCTCATCCTCGAGGAACACTCTCTCGGATCTGTTTAACAAAAGTCAGTAAAAGGACATAACACATACATTCCTTCCTTAATCATATCCACCTATTGAACCCTAAATTTGTCTTCACTGACCACTGAACCGATAATTGCTCTAAAGTGACCAAATACTTCCATAAAAGATGTCCACCTTTTCGTCAATGACACTATCAAGAAAGCAGTTAACATCATAATTACTCAGACATTCGCTTGGTGTATTGTGTGATTCCCTACACTAAATTTCTCTTTCCTAACTACCAACTACTTGGAAGCAGATCTCCGTATAAGCATGAATGACGAGATAAATCATTAGAGTGGCATAAAAATAAGATCAATTAATGATTCAAGATGTGTGGCAAAGATCAATTAATGATTCAAGATGTGTGGCAAATGAAAATTCATAAGTACATCCAACCTATTTATGCATAGAGAATAATGAGCCTATATGGATGAAAAGAATGTCATGTATGAATCATAATGCCTAAATTTGTTCTTTTTATGAAATGATACATGTGTGAACGATTTGAGTTTGTTTGACAACTCATAAGAATGCACATGTGGATGAAATCATCACAAAAATAAACATGCAGGATATACTTTCTCCTTGTTTCTTTTGAACAATTTTGTTCTTATTTTTCTTCAGCAAGACTAATTTTTATGCTTCTTTCTTTCATGGTTTTTTTTATTTTTCTTCTTTTTTAGGAGGTATATCCCTACACTTTAGCTTCATAACGTGAAATTAAAATCCACATGTTAAGGAAAATATGTATGCAATGTTGAAATGTATGCAACTACATGAACCGTGTTATGCAAACTAAGATGGTATGCACTAAAATCATTAAATCATACAAATGCAATGTTTTTCTTTCTTTTTCAAATGCAAGCAAACTAACTATTAAGTTCCTATCGTTCCATGTAATGCAATCAAAGAAAATAACTTGGAGTACTAATGAATCTTGAGGTGGTGAGTCAAAACTGAATGGAAAACAAATGGAATCACACAACTAAGAGACAATGCATTTCATTATATTATGATATGTCCTCTTAATTGACCTGTATTCAGGGTGATCTAAAGGTTTATTTCTTATATTTTCATTTAAGATCTTTATATGGTTTGGTCAGTTTAGGCTCAACATCTTCATCATTCACATTCCTGAGTTGATTTAGACTTTCATTTATGTCCTAAGTCCTAATGCTGACTAGTTCAAACACTTCCTCAAGTGGTGTTACAGAAAGATTTTTCAATTTAAGCTTTTAAGGATATGACCTTTTTCATGCAACAACATAGAGAGTACAATCTATTCAAAAAAAAAATTGTGCATTTACTACTCCAGAATTACACTAGATATATGTGGATCCCACACTTGCATAACTTAAAATAAAACAAACAACTAAAAATAAAAATAAAATAAAAACAAAGATAGAATGTTGTTCCAACACCCCCCAAGCTTGAATATGACTATGTCCACATAGTTAATACTCGCACTCAAGCGGTGGAACGGTGGTACCATTGCTCAAAATGGAGGTGGTTGAGGCATGTCGGGGTCGTGAGGAGGAAATATCCCCTGAAAAGATAGATCAGGTGGTGGCATCAGCTGTGGTTGCGGGTACCCACCAAAGTATCCCTAGTTTGAATAATGGTCGAAGAAGGGTTGTTGGTATTGCTCCATATGTTGCAGGTGCATGTGAACATTCTCTTGGTTGGCCAAGAGAAGGTGTTCATTCTCGTAAATCTCTTGTTGGTTTTGGTACATCCTTACATGAATATCCTACACACCAGTAAGCGTCGCATGATGCTACTGATGTCTAATCTGGATCTCCTACAGCATGGTATACATACCTGCCATGTTGTATGGGTCTTGCTCCTCCTGGTAATGAGGTGGGGCAGAGGAAGTTGAGGCAACATAGGTGTGGGCCCATTTTTGCAGGACTGCTCTCCAAGTGATGGGGATGGTGGGATCTACCTCCTCAATATCATTAGAGTCGTCATTGCTTTGCTCCTAGTCATCGACCCAAGTTGTTGCCCTGGGTGGATCTTCTACTTGCCCCTTGTTCAGTGGACACTAGAGATGGTTCACCCCACATAATTTGAAGATAGTATCGGGGAGGCTCCGCTCACAAAACAGTCCTCGATGCGTGCAATGCGCATAGAGCACATTGTGGTGGAAGCTAAGAAGGTGTGCCTTGCAAAAGTGCAGGAGGTCTGGCTCCATTGTATCCTCTAATAGAGCAAGGGTGGACAAATCAATGTGCAAATGTAGTGCAATGGGGGTGATGAGATCCCCAAATAAAATCGGCACCTTTCTTGTCACATTGCACCACATACAGATCATGTGTAGCAAAAGGAAGGCTCTAAAGTTGACAGTCTCCCCTTCTTGTAGCCTATAGAGAAAGTAGGGATCTACCTTTTTAACCTTCCCTTGATCTTGACCGAAACAAGAAAAAATTGTGTTGGTGCAAAGGTAGTGAAGGATTTGAGCAAAAGGGTTCTCAATATCAGTAACAGAATTGATATGCCAATTTATACAAAATCCCACTGGCACCTCAGTCAACTGCTTCCAAGCCAAGTCATAGTCGAAATCAAAAGGGTCTGAGCATTCTGGGATGTGAGCCTAGTTGAATATGTTGTTGAAGGCCCTCAGAGTGATGGAATAGTTGTTGTTGAAGAGGTAGAAGCTGACTTTGCCTTCTCGCCATTCGCCTCCTAACTTCTGCTCAGGGGCAACGAGAACATCTAGTGATGCCAAGAACTCTAGGATGAGATCTGGGTAGGTCTGCCAGTCACTGAAGAAAGGATTATCCCCCTCCATGAATTGCTTCTAACATACCCATTGTATGTTATCAGTAAAGCCTTCCCTTTTGATCAATGTGCGATCGCCATATCATGTTGGAATGATTTGCCTTGTCTGCAACTCTTCATAGAGATTTCTGATCTCTAAAGATGGATGTTGGATGTGGGTTGGTCGAGGGACCACCTCACCTTGATCTACCGACATAGAGGGACATCACCTTGGTGCCATGATCCCAATGCAAGAACGAGGATTGGGTAAGAGAAGCTCTGTGATGGAGTGCACTTTTAGAATCCTAAAATGTCCAATAATATAAGTGAAATCATGTGGTTGAATTATATTGAGAGTTCCAAGGTTTTGTTAAAGTCTAAGTGTTGATTGATGTTTATATCATGTTTAAGATCCCTTTTCTCTATGCCTCTTGAGGAAATTAATTGGATGAACATATAGTTGAGTTTTGACACCAAATTCGTATACAAGGAAGCTTGAGTTGTGAGGAAGTTGTGGTTAAAATTTGGTGGCCATTGGAGGTTCCTAGAGAGAGTTATAAATGTTTGGAAATGATTAATTTTGTATATATTGATGGATAATAGACCTAAGTTCATCAATCACAACCTAAGCTAGGTTGTGTCACGCGCCCCTTAACTGTGTGTGGGATGCGTGGAGGTTTTTTAGCCATAGATCTGAGATCCAGTGGCTAGGACTACCTGCTTATGAGAACCATGGATCCGACCTGTTTGTGGGGCACTACCAGTCCTTGGATGATTATCAGACGACTAGGAGTTCTCCTCCTACCTTCTGTCGCAAGGGAGAACGTGGGTGGGAGACGAGGCCCCGACCCACTTCCACCACACGTCGTGGTCGTGGCCTGAATGAGGATATCAAGTGGTCAGTTGCTCTTGGCTCGAGTAGAGGAGTCCGGAGACCCCTAAAGCAAGCTGTGAGACTGCTCCAGTAGAGAGAACGGAAGCTCGACTTCCAGGTCCCCTCCACCGCGACCTGTAGGCGGTGGTTAGAGGTGGAGAAGGGTAGCTAGAACACCAATCAGAGGGGGATAAGGGGCAGAAAAGGAAGCAGGAGACAAAAGGAGATGACTCCATGCGTTTTTAGTGGCTTCCGTGGAGCCTTCCATGCCGGACAAACTCCTCATAGGCGGAGATGAGGACCGAGCTTTGGTATGGATTCTGGAGCTGCTCACCGCGAGAGAATATGGTGGATGTGTTCGTAGAGGCCCTGTGAAGCTTTTGGAAGAATTAGGGTCGAGCCGGAGTGAGAGGGGTGCTTTTCCCCTTTTTGCTCCGCCACGACAGAGATGGCGGCGGCGCTCCCACCTAGATGGAGAGCTGGAGCAGTAAGCAGGGAGAAAAGCGGTCGGGGAGTTCCGTCCAGAGTCACCGAAGGTGAGGCCATCTGTATCGTGCGTGTAGGTGCATCCTTGTGCCTGCTCTTGCTCGCCGGAGACCTGTCTGTGCGGCGGCTCCTGTTTTTCGGAAGAACAGAGACGCGTTGCAGATCGCGTGAGAAAGTGAGAGCGCGAGGGAGAGAGAATTGGGGTGAACCGGGTCCAGGAGACGAGAACCGTCTGACTCCATGCTGAACCAGGAGATGAGAACCAGCCGAATCAAGAGAGGAAAGGATGCGCCAGCCCATATGGCCACGTGTCAGCGGCCGATTGGCCTAAAAAGGTAATTTCTTCAAATAATGTCCAGATCTTCCAAAATTCGTATAAAATAGCTCGTTTATCTGAAAAATACAAACAAGGTACCAAAATGTTCAGAAAAATGCGTAGAACAATCTGGAACTATAATATCAGGCTTTTGATGCACTAATCTCAGTGATATCATGAAAGATGTGTAATGCTTATTTAGTGGATAATAAATAGCAAACGATGACATAAAATTATGGGAAAATGCCAATAAGTCTATAATAATGTTTATAATGCATATGATGTCAAATATGGTCATGATGATGTACGAAGTAATGTAATTTTCTTAATATGACTAATTAGGACTTTTAACCCTAAATAAAATGCAATAAATGCACACATGCTCAATAATTGATGAAATTCACAGAGCAAGCTCATATCAGTATATGGAACTTCATTTTTTTATTATGAGATCATAAAGATGAACAAAATTCATGTTATACGAAGAGCACCCTTAATACATGTGATGTAACCATATTATGGTTAATGAAAGTGACACAATGTTAAGTATGTTCAAATAATAATGGGACACGTGAGTATATCCATTTGATGAACTATAATCTGGAAAATGACATCAGTAATATAAATATAAGGTAAGAATACAAGTAATCATGAGGATATCGTAATGAGATAAGCAAACCCTAATATGAGCACGATTAGGGTTAAGATGAGATGCAAGATGATGTGAATCTGATGATAATACATGGTCTTGTCTTAATCAGGGTTGACCAAGGTTAGAGTTGGCATGAGGGATATATGTGATTAGGATGTCTCTTTGGAAGGTACGCCATTACCTCTTACTTGGCTTATTATACAATATGCTTGTGTTATATGAGTAGTAAAATACTTGGCATATGGTATTGATTGAAATGATTGTTCTTGTATGCTATGTTTCTTGATTATCCATACTTATTGCTATGAACACATCAAACCTAATATATCTGTTCCATTATATGAAAGCACTAATTCTCTTTGGTAGCATAGTGCTGGAAAGTGATCATTCTCTTTGGTAGCAGATCACATTGTACAATGATCTAACTCTTTGGTAGTAGATCATAAGGCCTTACATCTCATTCTCGTTGGTAGCAGAGATGATGCATTATTCCCTCAGGTGGCAAATGCATGGATATATAATGGAAAATGTGCTTAAAATATGTGTTCTCTTTTTTAATGAATATCTTTGTGCAAGTATACGCTTTTCTTATATTCTTTTGTTACTGCCAAGTATATTAGTTTTATCTTATTGCCAAGATATGATGAGAGGTATATAAAAGACACATAGGCGTACTCAGTACAATATTCATGAAATATTGTGCTGACGTGTACCGCATGTAATCTTTGTTTAGGTTGTGGCTTTTGCTCTTGAAGATCCAGGATAGAGAGAGTTGTGTAGCGAGCTGATGTACAGGTGGACCTATTGTCTTAAGATCCTGCAGTTTAGATGTAGTACATGTATATGTTTAAGTTTGTTGTTCAATATGTAATATCAAATGTTGTAACAATTCATGCTGTAATTATATGTTGAATGGTGAACATGTGTGTATGGTTTTATTATTGTTCATGTGCATGTGCTACTGATTGTTTCCTTTTGACTTCCTCTGATTTTCTTCTTCTTAGCCTAGTGTGGGGTGTTTAAATTGGGATTCTCGCTAAGGTGAGGGTTTCAATTTGGACGTCGCACATCAGATTAAGTTTTAGAAAATTCGGGGACGTCACAAGCTCGGTGAAGATAGTTGGCTCAGTGAAGAACTTTGGCGCCCATTACTACTCTGCTCTGAGTTCTAGGAAGAGTGGAGGAGGTGGTGTGAAGAAAATGGGTTAACCACTCCTCCTTTTGTAGTTGAATCGGGCAGAGTTGGTACTACCGACTTTTGTGTCAGTAGTACTGAGTTGTAGGCATGAATCTGTGGCTCACTTGTATCAACGGCTGACGTTTGATGATGTCTCAAGCACAGATCATGTGGAGTCATTGGTACCGAGTCCAAGTCATTAGTATCGATTTGAGTCGCGGATCGCTGCAAGCGACCGTGCGATGAATCTTGCATCTACCGTTGAAATGAGCAGCCCCAGATTGCTAACGTCATACGTCGATACTTCTGACTGGGATGTCGGTAGTACCGAGTTGGCAATTTTGGCTCGGTGCTTTTGAATATTTCATCTCAATGTGTTGATTCTGGGCGCACCAAAAAATCAGTTGTACCAACTTGTGGGTCGATACCACCGAGAGCTTATCAGTTAACAATAAAAAATCTTCAGATACTCGGTACTACCGACTGGGAGATTTGATAACACCGAGTCTGGCATTCTGGTGTGGATGCCTCACTGATGTAATCGCGGTACTACTAACTTTAAACTCGGTATCACCAACCTGTAGGAAATTCTGTACACTCCACACATGAGTCAAGGTAAAAAAAATACTAAGACAAATACAATGCAAAAATACACATGAATAGAAGAAAAATGAAGGTTGGGTTGCCTCCTAACAAGTGTCATTGTTTAACGTCCTAGACTACACGGTCCTTAGAGAAAGAATCTATGGAACAATGCAAAGTTTCACCTTCTCTATTCGTAGCTCTACCTCCCCTCCAAAATAGTGCTTTAATCTTTGGTTGTTAACAAGGAACGACCTGTTGCCATCTACAATGTTCACAGCACCATGGGGAAAGACTTTTTCAATCACAACTGGTCCACTCCACTTGGACCTTAGCTTACCCAAATGTAGCCTAAGCCTAGAATTGAAAAGGAGGACTTTTTGACCTGGGAGAAACACCCTATTTAAAATGTCTATCATGAATTTTCTTAGTCCTTTCCTTATATATCTTAGAGATTTCATAAGCATCCATCCTAAGCTCATCTAATTCATTAGCCTCCAAAAGCCTCTTTCTACCCGCTTCATCTATGTTGAAATTTAGCTTCTTCATAGCCCATTTAGCCTTATGCTCAAGCTTTATGGGTAGATGGCATGCACGACCATAGATCAACCTAAAAGGTGTTGTTCCTATTGGGGATTTGTAGGTCATTCTATAAGCCCAAAGATCATCACTTAGCACATAACTCGAGTTCATCCTATTGGTTGAGACCGTCCTTTCCACACAAAAAAATCACTTCTCTATTGGACACCTAAACCTATCCTTGAGTCTGTGGGTGACATGGAGTACCCACTTGGTGCTTCACCCCATATTTTCTCAGTAAAGCTCCAAACTTCCTATTAGTGAAGTGTGCTCCACCATCACTTATAATTAGGTGGGGGACACCAAACCTATAGAAGATGTATTCTTTTACAAACTTGCACACTACCTGCACATCATTTGTGCGGGTTGGAATTGCTTCCACCCAATTAAACACATAATCAATCGCAAATAATATATAAATATTCGAATTAGACGACATAAATGGACCCATAAAATCTATAACCAAAATATCAAAAACCTCAACCTCCTGAAACACATTTAAGGGCATCTCATGTTGCTTAGAGATATTACCTGCATGTTGACATGCATTACAATGACCAACAAAGTTGTGAGCATCTTTAAACAAGGTAGGCCAATAAAACCCACTCTCTAAGACTTTGGCTACAGTCCTAGAGCTAGCATGGTGCCCACCTGTGGGTAGAGAGTGATAGTGTGACAAGATGCTCTCTACCTCACATTCGGGTACACATCTTATTAAAATCCCATTCCTACATTGTTTAAGAAGAATCATGTCATCCCAAATATAAAACCTCAATGAGTGGAAATTTTGTTTTTTCTCCTGGTATCCCCAATCTGTAGGTATTTCCTTACAAGCTAGGTAATTAACAATATATGCAAACCAAGGATCTTCAGTTTTAATTGCAAATAATTTCTCATCCAAGAATTCCTCAATAATGGGGATAGCTACATCTTTTTTTTCTCCCTTTCTAACCTAGACAAATGATCATCTACGACATTCTCTACCCTTTCCTTGTCTCTAATTTAAATATCAAATTCCTAAAGCAAAATAATCTACCTAATCAATCTGGGTTTGGCATCTTTTTTTGTAACAAGTATTTGATGGCAGCATGGTCAGTCCAAACTATCACTTTATCCCCAATTAGGTATTGGAACAATTTTTCAAAAGAAAATACTACTATTAACAGTTCTTTTTCAGTAGTAGTATACTTCATATGTGCATCATTCAAAGTGTTTGACACATAATATGACATTTGGAGTCTTATCTCTTCATTGACCCAACACAGCTCCAACTTCATAATTTGATGTGTCACACATCAGCTCAAAAGGAAGGCTCCAATCAGGAGCCTGCACAATAGGCACGGAAATCAGTTTTTCTTTAAGGATTTCAAAAGCTTTTAAATAGTTCTTATCAAAGGAAAACTTGACGTCTTTCTCTAAAAGTTCAGACAATGGTTTGGCAATTTTTGAGAAATCCTTGAAAAATGATGGTAGAATCCAGTGTGTCCTAAAAATATCCATACTCCTTTCACCCATGTCGGTGGAAGTAGTGTGGAGATGACTTCAATCTTTACTAGATCTACTTCCATGCCTTTGTTGGACACCTTGTATCCAAGAACAATCCCTTCACTCACCATCATGTGACACTTCTACCAGTTTAGAACTAGGTGAGTGTCCTCACATCTCTGTAGCACCCTATCTAGGTTATATAGGCAATCATTGAAAGATTCCCCATATATAGAAAAATCATCCATAAAAACCTCTAAGCACCGCTCTACCATGTCAGGAAAAATGGCGAGCATACATTGTTGAAACGTAGCAGGGGCATTACAAAGACCGAAAGGCAATTATTGGTATGTGAACGTGTTATAAGGGTAGGTGAAAGTGGATTTCTCTTGATCCTTAGGCTCTATGGAAATTTAATTATATTCAGAATACCCTTCAAGAAAACAAAAGTGTGAATAGCTAGATAATCGTTCCAAGATTTGATCAATAAAAGTTAAAGGGAAATGATCTTTAAGGGTGGTTGCATTTAATCAGTGATAATCTATGCACACTTGCCACCCCATCACTAGCCTAGTGGAAATTAATTCATTAACCGCATTAGTAGTGATTGTGATCCCCCCCTTTCTTAGGAACTACCTGGGTATGAATAACCTGTTGGGTTTTAGGGGAGGAAGAGAAGGCAACGGAAACAAAAAATTTCCTCCCCAAACCCAGAACAAGGAAACATGTCAACGTCTATACAATAGGAAAGGATGGTTTGTGGAATCATACCTTGTCCCGAGGCTTGATCGGCGACAATACCTCACTCCTTGCACGGTCTTCACCTCCTATCTTGGACGGTGTCTGTGCAGCTCCTGGTCGCACCGGTACTGACGGGAAGGTTGTCCTCCTAGTGACAGAAACCTCCCACCTCTGAAGTAGTCCACACGGACCACTGGGAACTCCAGTCTCCTTGTCCCACAAGGAATTGGAAGGAGTCGCACCCTCCTGTCAGCGTACTAGTCGCCAACACACTCTCCTACTCCCAGTTGCAATTGCAGTTGTCTTTCCCTTGTTGTGCCTCCCTTTTCGGGTAGCACTTGCTCGGGCTCTCTCGGTTACCAAAAATCAGAGAGAACAACAACTTTGCAGAGCAACTGGTTGCACTTAGTTGTTCTTTGACAAGCCGCCAATACCCCTATATATAGGAGGGTCATGGTAAAGGGTTCTCCATCCCGGGCAATGCGAGACTAAAAGCAGGAGTAGAAGGGTTCGAGATTTTCCACAAAAACAACCAACTCACAACCTGAACCGATCGTTTCACAACTCAAATGGTCAGTTGGTGACCTGAACTGGTCGGTTGACACCTCAACCAATTGGTTGGGACCCATGAGCTGATCGGTTCACTTCTGAACCGGTCATTTTTTGGTCCTGACCAGTTCCTGATCGACTTTCCTTTTATTATTTCTAATTGGTATCAAATACCAATCCTTGTTCCAATCAAATTGGGCAAGTGAAACAAAAGGAAAATTCTCACCAATCCGACTTTCCCAACTTGCTCGGTTGCAACAGTTGAACCGATCGTTTCAACACTTGAAGCAATCATTCACCCTGTCCATGAGCCGATCGACTCAACACTTGAGTCGATCGGTTCACCAAGCTCATCCGATCAGTTCATCTCATGAGCCAATCAGTTGGGAGTGCAGATTGTGCAGAATCAGTCAATTTGTGATTTCAATCAATCTGATACTCCAATCAATGTGTCCAAAACCTTGAACATTATGATTTTGAGCTATCAATTAATTGAGTGTTTAATTGAACTACTAAACTCCTTTAGTAATCAATCTAAACATTGTTTGTGGACAAAACTCCTCTTCCAGGTTAAATCCTATGTGTGCGACCCTACAGGTCCATTTCACATTGGCAGTGAAAGTCCATAACACTTATGACTTCACAAGTAAAGAGCGGTGCCTAGTCACACATCAGTGCTACCCAAGTGAAAGTAGAAAGTTGGAGAACAACTTTCAATCCTACAATCCGTGAATGGTGTTACAGTGAATGTATAATTCCTTTGTCACTGATATCCCGAATGAACTCGAGGCATGGAACAGTCATCCTGTCAACGTTCATTCACTTTCTTGATCTCAGAGCAGATTGAAAGAGATATGTATGACATCAATATCACATAATGATTCACACATGCGTGTGCATGCCTATTTCAATCCTACTCATCAAGTGGCCTTGGATATCAATCTCCCTCAGGAGGGACAAATCCCATATCTATCACTTACCCCTCAAAAGCCCCATGTGTCAAAGCTACCCAATCATCACCTTTATAACAACCCATGTTTCACAAATGCGTTTGATGATGTCAAAGTGTGCCCAACGACATGTGTTGAGTGTAGTGATTTCAGGTCAAAGAATCACATTCACCACCATCACTGTGAGTACTGACTGTGACTACCATGTCATGGTTCCATGTGTCAAACTCACAGTGGGTCTGTCTGGTACACTTGTTCTCTAACAAGTACCTATGTGTTTGGTTTGATATCTCTATATCATGACTAATGAGATTCTATCATCAACCAACACCACAATCTAGTCTTATGTGTCATTGTTGTCTATCTACCTTCCACAATGACATCCGACTAGGGACATAACAAGAATGTACAAACTCTTAGCATCTGTATGATCTCATCGTTCAGGTCCTGAACCTGAAGGCATACATCATTGAGTACTGTCATTCTCTAGACACTCAATCTATTCTATCACTATCTCATATGACTGAACCAAAAAGAATTGGAAGCTTTCCTTTTGATGTTTATCAAATCAATCTTAATGTATCCCACCAATCATCCCATGATTGGCTCTCAAGGAATACATACCAACAGACTCCCACTTGCACTGCGAGCCAATCACCCTTGAATCATATTCATAGTGATCTTCAAACATGTCCCACATGTTACTGTGCTCATGTGCCAACATAGTGAGTTATGGCAACACCTTGCCAAAGTCAGTATAAATTGCATGTCTCACATCTCTTCGTTGTATGTCACACGTATGAGATTGAGTTGTCGTACTATGTGATCTAGCATTCCTTTGTTAACCTTTAGCCACATTGCATGATCAAGGATTCCATACTTGTCATCAATGAGTGGAGTATCTATAAGTTCATCTCATAAACTTCCAGATCCATATAGTATCCACAGTTGTTCTCTAACACATAGATACTCGACATTTCCTTTTAAATGGTTTTATTGGAACACTTCCAATTATCAACAAACTTTCACTTTTATATATCCTATATATATTTTGCGATTAATTTTCTTTCCTTTCGGAAGTTCGCATCAATGTAACTCTTTACATTGAACTCTTCCTTATCTCCATAGAACTAGTACCTCCCAAGTACTTATCATGTTCTCAGGGTATTCTAGTAACCCTTACTGGAAGTAGACAAACATCCACTCGTCATGTCCCACATACGAGTTATCAGGATGAGCACATCATATTGTCATGTCCTACATACAAGATGATGAATGCATATTATTCTTGCCATGTCGATACATGCAAGATAATGGGATGATTACATACATGATAGATCCATATCTATTCTTAGTGTTCCCATTCTTCATAAGAATTGGACACTTGGCCTTGGGATAGTAACTCCATGTAACATGGACAAGTTTTCTCCCACTGAATATGTGCATACTGAACCCTTCAGTATAGATTGCCAATGTATGCTTTCTCTTTTCAGGTCAAGAGGTTTTCGAGAACTATCTCTATAGATCTCTATTCCTATCAAATAGGAAACGTCTCTATCTTCCTTAAAGATAATTTCCACTTTTGGATTTCCATTCTAGAACATTTCCATTTCACATCAATATGTGGAATGTGAACACGCTCCCACTAAATCATAGATCCCTTCTTTATCTTTGACATATCAGTCAAACCCTTTGACTATATCATCAAAGTAAAGATCCAATTCTGAGTTTCTTGTACTCAATCAATCACATTGATTAGTCCATTGTAACTTATAGACTTCATTTGCATTAGTGGATTCATAAACCTTATAGGTTGTGTCACGTACACATCCTTGTTTTATTCCTCATAGGAATGCAGTTTTAGTATCCATATGCCAAATGTTTTTAGTCATTAAGTTGCAATCAACAAGCATCATCCTTCTCAAAATGTTATCCATGTGTCTTAACACTTAAGACTCATTTCCACTTATGGATTTTATCCAATGGGTGCTACCATCAAGTTCATACCTTATGGTTTACATGATGTCATTTAGGATGTAATGGTCATAAACCATAACTCAAAATTCAGTTCCTTATATTTATCTAGATGGTTGACTCATCACATGAACAAATCATCATATAGATAATTGAAGTGTATCTGTTAAGGATATAAGAACTCATAACCCTTGTGATTCTTAATTTCTTTTATTAGTGTAGGGTATTCTTTTATTAAGAAGAATTCAGTTATTCGATAATCATTCTCTAACTCCTTAGAGTATGATTCCTTCTTGATTTAGACATCACATGCCTTAATCATGAGTTCACTATGATACACTATCATAATCACTCATAAGGATCTCAAACATTTGGTTCAAGTATTTCATTCATTGATCTCATCAAGAATTAACACTTTACCAAATTTGTACTTCATCTATGATAATCTTGAACACTTCAAGATATTCATATTGGTATTTCTATAAACACCATTTGAAGTATTAGCATTTACTCCAATAGGCATGTAAATACATCACATGCATCATACCTAATTGGATAACCATTCTCCCACTACTATTAGTGAAGATTGATTAATCATGTCCAAGATGTTTATGTCTCTTACTGGTTCTCTAACCAAAAGAGTCTAGATTTTTCCATCATATGGAAACTAGAAATGAATTTCTCATGATTGATGCTAATTTGATTGTTTGAGTTATCTATAACTTTTAGGTATCATTTTATCTTATGCATATCAAATATCACAAGATAAATACGGCATTGCCACAAAGATCACATCTTTATAAATTGAAACATCTCTTTATTAATTGCCATCATTGTCATACAATATGCAAAAATAAAGTGTTTCTATCTATTGGCAAATATGAAATAGCAGTCCATAACTGTATTACATGCCTTATAGGATGAAAATAAACTAAAGTACTCCTATCTATGGCGGCAACACTTGCCCCAATTATGAGTGCTTTACACATTACATCTTGGTATCATATACCTCAAAAGTGTTACAAGTTTACTTTCATGACACCTTTAAGTAGAGACGTCTGTCGCCTCCTTCTTCTTTTGTTATTCCAGATAGAGAGGATAATTCCTTTTCCAATGTCCTGGCTTTTGACAATGGTGGCAATTTCCTTTCTTGGTCACGCCTCCCTTGGCCTTGAGAGCTAAAGACGACTTGGGCTTCTGGATAGCATCAGAACCTTTCTTAGCTTTGCCCTTGCCCTTGTGCTTGGACTTGTCTTTCTTGCTCATGATCGCCATCACAGACTTAGGCTTGTCCTTCTTCATCTGTATCTCGGCTGTCCTCAACATGCCCAACAACTCTGATAGTGGCCTATCAAAGTTGTTCATGTTGTAGTTCATCACAAATTGACTGTAGGATTCTGGCAACAATTGCAGTATCACGTCAGTACCCAACTCTTGGCTCAGTGGAAATCCCAGTCTTTGTAGGTTCTCCACATACCCAATCATTTTGAGTGTGTGAGGACCAAATGGATCTCCTTCTGTCATGACACACTTGAACAGTGCCCTTGAGACATTGTATCTCTCTTGTCGTGCCTGATCTTCATACATGTTCCTGAGATGCTGAATCATCTCAATGACACCCATGTTCTCATGTTGTGTCTGCAACTCGTGGTTCATAGAGCACAACATCAAGCACTTTGCATCAATGGCATCATCAGAATGCTTCTTGTAAGCATCCCTTTCTGTCTTTGGTGCATTAGGAGCAAGTTCCTCTGGAACTGGAGTATCCAGGACATAGAGCTTTTGCTCTTGAGTGAGAACAATTCTCAATGTCCTATACCAGTCATGGAAGTTTGTCCCATTTAGTTTTTCCTTTTCAAGGACCGATCGCAAATAAAAGTGATTGTTGTTTGTTTCCATTTGTACTACAAAAGGAAAATATGCAATTTTAGTCCAAAAACTCATTTTTGACTTATTTGATTGATTTGAAAAGTTGACAATATAATTAGGCCTTTAATTAATTATTGCTCCCACTATTTTAGTTCAAATTGATAGCCCTCACCATTAATTTGGAGGATTGCAGTGTACAACCTTCTAGTGGGCAAGATCCTGAAATCCTCTAAATCATGGACCAGCTAGGGCTGTCACCCACAACTTAGATCTCTCAGGTAGGCAACTCTTGCCAATTGCATCATATGCAACTCTTAATAAGATGTCATATGCAACTCCTTGTCATGATCATCTCCATGCCTCAAGGTGCTAGATCCTATCTAGGTCACCTTGTTAAGTCCGACCCAAAGCCAACACGATGAATATGCACCCTGCTTGGGCAGACCCACACATTCATCCTTCACGCTTCCACGAGATAGACGGTGTACCATGCTTGGGCATGCCCACACTTGGTCGATCAATCTTTTCACGTGTGTCGCATTTGGAAGGCATCTAAAACTTAATATTTAATGAGGGATTTGGTTTTTATATACATATACATATCCAATCACCACAATACATAGTATGTATCATATACATGCTATATCCCATAGAAAACATGCAAAATGATGAAAGCAATGATTATGGCCATCCTAATGTGATTCCTCAAGCCAATAGGAATCATGGTCATATAGGTCTACATCACATGCAACCTGTACAAGATGAACTCTGTGCTTTGCCTTTCTGGGTTTGATCAACTCATCACATGACTGATCGGCTCGCCATTAGGCCGGTCGGCTGGGTGCCACCAGCCAATCGGTTGGCTCCTCCAACCGATCGGTTCGCCTGGTCATCATGCATCTCTTCATGGCCGCCACCCGCTCGTCTCACTCCTCGAATCGGTCATCAACTGATTGGTTCACTCCTTGAACCGATCCTCTGGAACGTCAACTGATCGGTTCACGCCTTGAATTGATCGTCTCAGCTGTCGTCAGGATGTCCTCCGGTCTTCGACATAACAAGAAATAAAAATCTATCCTATTTTACATTGTAAAAAGATAAACCTCGAGTTACATTCGAGGGGAGCAAAGGTAGGAAAGAAATCTTGAATTATTTCAAGTTACAACAGGAATAGGAGAAGGAAGATTGGTGTGCAGATCGAGATGCAAGCAACCATATACAACCATACATAGATAGGGTTTATTGGCCATAACCACGCTATACATCCACCACAAAACTCGTTTAAGGGCAACGCATATCGAGTGCATTTATAATACATATCATATATGTAAATTGGGATTTGTGGATTTAGGATTGGACATGCATAAAGCCAATTTTATTCGCATCGTATGCAATAAATAAAGGCGACAAACCAAAATCGATCATATTGATAATCCTTAAAGTATACAGCAGTTGACGTGGCTCTGATACCACTGTTAGGTTTTAGGGGAGGCAGAGAAGGCAGCGGAAATAAAAATTTTCCTCCCCAAACCCAGAACAAGGAAATGCGTCAATGTCTATAAAATAGGAAATGATGGTTTGTGGAATCATACCTTGTCCCGAGGCTTGCTCGGCGACAATACCTCACACCTTGTGCAGTCTTCACCTCATGTCTTGGACGGTGTCTGTACAGCTCATGGTCGCACCGGGACTGACGGAATTGAAGGTTGTCCTCCTAGCGGCAGAAACCTCCCGCCTCTGAAGTAGTCCACACGGACCACCGGGAACTCCAATCTCCTTGTCCCACAAGGAATTGGAAGGAGTCGCACCCTCCTGTCAGCGTACTAGTCGCCAACACACTCTCCTGCTTCCAGTTGCAACTGCAGTTGTCTTTCCCTTGTTGTGCCTCCCTTTTCAGGTAGCACTTGCTCAGGCTCTCTCGGTTACCAAAACCAGAGAGAACGAAAACTTTGCAGAGCAACTGGTTTCACTAAGTTGTTCTTTGAGAAGCCCCCAATACCCCTATATATAGGAGGTTCATGGGATAGGGTTCTCCATCCCGGGCAATGTGGGACTAAAAGCAGGAGTAGAAGGGTTCGATATTTTCCACAAAAACAACCAACTCGCAACCTGAACCAATCGTTTCACAACTGAAACGGTCGGTTGGTGACCTGAACCGGTCGGTTGACACCTCAACTGATCGGTTGGGACCCATGAGTCGGTCGGTTCACTTCTGAACTGGTCGGTTCATGATCCTGACCAGTTCTCGATCGACTTTCCTTATTTTATTTCTAATTGGTATCAAATACCAATCGTTGTTCCAATCAAATTGGGCAAGTGAAACGAAAGGAAAATTCTCACCAATCTGACTTTCCCAACTTGCTTGGTTGCAACAGTTGAACCGATCGTTTCAACACTTGAAGCAATCATTCACCCTGTCCATGAGCCGATCGACTCAACACTTGATCTGACTGGTTCACCAAGCTCAGCCGATCGGTTCATCTCATGAGCCGATCGGTTGGGAGTGTAGATTGTGCAGAATCAGTCAATTTGCGATTTCAATCAATCTGATACTCCAATCAATGTGTCCAACACCTTGAACATTATGATTTTGAGCTATCAATTAATTGAGTGTTTAATTGAACTTCTAAACTCCTTTAGTAATCAATCTAAACATTGTTTGTGGACAAAACTCCTCTTCCAGGTTAAATCCTATGTGTGTGATCCTGCAGGTCCATTTCACGTTGGTAGTGAAAGTCCATAACATTTATGACTTCACAAGTAAAGAGCGGTGCCTAGTCACACATCAGTGCTACCCAAGTGAAAGTAGAAAGTTGGAGAACAACTTTCAATCCTACAATCCGTGGATGGTGTTAGAGTGAATGTATAATTCCTTTGTCACTGATATCTCGAATGAACTCGAGGCATGGAACAGTCATCCTGTCAACGTTCATTCACTTTCTTGATCTCAGAGCAGATTGAAAGAGATATGTATGACATCAATATCACATACTGATTCACACATGTGTGTGCACACCTATTTCAATCCTACTCATCAAGTAGCCTTGGATATCAAACTCCCTCAGGAGGGACAAATCCCATATCTATCACTCACCCCTTAAAAGCCCCATGTGTCAAAGCTACCCAATCATCACCTTTATAACAACCCATGTTTCAGGACTGCGTTTGATGATGTCAAAGTGTGCCCAACGACATGTGTTGAGTGTAGTGATTTCAGGTCAAAGAATCACATTCACCACCATCACCGTGAGTACTGACTGTGACTACCATGTCATGGTTCCATGTGTCAAACTCACAGTGGGTCTGTCCGGTACACTTGTTCTCTAACAAGTACCTATGTGTTTGGTTTGATATCTCTATATCATGACTAATGAGATTCTGTCATCAACCAACACCACAATCTAGTCTTGTGTGTCATTGTTGTCTATCTACCTTCCACAATGACTTCTGACTAGGGACATAACAAGAATGTACAAACTCTTAGCATCCGTATGATCTCATCGTTCAGGTCCTGAACCTAAAGGCATACGTCATTGAGTACTATCATTCTCTAGACATTCAATCGGTTCTATCACTATCTCATATGACTGAACCAGAAAGAATTGGAAGCTTGCCTTTTGATGTTTATCAAATCCATCTTAATGTATCCCACCAATCATCCCATGATTGGCTATCAGGGCATACATACCAACATAACCCACATTGAATCAGAAATTGTGTAGATTATACATGCCGACAGAAGCTTGACAACTTCCTTCTTCACCACCTCAGTCATAATAGGATTGAGACACCTCTGAGGTTGGACAATTGCCTTTGGTCCTTCTTCAAACTGAATCTTGTGTTGGCACAAGGTTGGAGAAATCCCTTTAATTTCAGCTATGGACCACCCAAATGCAGCTCGATGGTTTTTCAACACAGTGAGTAGCTTTCCTTCCTCTTCACCACTCAAAGAAGATGATATGATCACTGGGAGCTTTTCCTCTATAGCGAAGAAGACATACTTCAGGTGCGGCAGTAATGGCTTCAGCTCCAAGTCCGGTGGGCTCAATAGAGACGGGACCAATGGTGGGGTGGTGGTCCAAGGTCTTCAAAGTGTCTTGCATAGTAGCAAGGTACTTCCTTCAGCATCAAAATGCACTCCTCTAGACTATTATTGCATATGTTGTCCTCCATTCTATTCATCAATCATGCTTCTAAGGGTAGCTTGGGTGATGATTGTATCATAGAATTATCTATGGCTTCTTCTATGACAGTAGGGTCATACTCCTCTCCCTCATCTTCCAAGTAGCGCATTGCTTGATTCAGCAAGATCACCTTCGTATTTTCCAAGATTTCCATCTCTAGAGTACGTCTTTATACTTTATTCATAACATGGGCCATATCCATGAACAGCTTCCCTAGAATTAGAGAAAACTTGCTATCCATGTGTTGAATCATGTTACATTGCACCTTATCTCCCATGGCTTGAGAGTGCTCCGACATCTTGATATCAAACCTATCATCTTGGATTCCCATAATTAGATGTCCTCTACCCATCTCAAGTATCATGTTTGCAGTGGCTTGAAATGGTCTTCCAAGTAGAAGCTCATTGCCATGGTCGTCCTACATTTCCATCACTATAAAATCTATAGGAAAGATGAACATATCCACTTTCACCAAGACATACTTGCATATACCATATGGCTTAACTACTGAGTTGTCTACCAACTAGATTGTCATGTTGCTCTTCTTGGATTCCTAAGTCTGAGCTTCTTGAAGGTAGATAGGGGCATCAGATTTGTACTCACCCCTGAATCACATAAAGCCTCTCCAAATTTTGTCTTTCCTATGAAGCATGTGATATTGAAGCATCCTGGATCTTATCATTTAGGAGGCAATGTCCCCAAAATAAAAGCACTAACATGCTCTTTTAGAACCATGACATCAGACTCTGGTATTCTTCTCTTCTTTGTAATTATATCCTTCAAAAACTTCCCATAAGATGGTATCTACTCAATAGCATGTATCAAGGGAATGTTCACATATAACTTTTGAAAATTATCTAGAAATTTCTTGAACTGTCAGCCCATCTTAGTCTTCTTCAAACTATTCATAAAGGGTACAGGAACCACAGGTGCCCTCTAGTGAGGCGGGATATAAGCTTGAGTTTTATTACCCCCAACCTCATCAACTTGCTCCTCTGTAGTCTTCTCCTATACTAACAAGTCTAGTTCTTCGGCATCCATTTGTATAGTTTGATTTGTAGCTTCTTATGTACCTACATTGTATGATGCATCATTCAGTAGCTTCTTGCCACTACGAAGTAGAATAGATTTCACATGTTGATTCCCATAAGGTACATTGGTGTTTGCCGGAAATCCTTGTTGGGTTGGTTTCTTTAGTGCACTCACATCTACCGCTATTTGAGATATGTATGTCTCTATGTTGTGAATATGTGGCACTTGATTATGAAGATCCCTTTGAGTTTGTGCAATCTGCAGCTCATTCTGACTCACCAGCTTTCCAAGTATTTCTTCAATCTTATCAATTTTCTACGGCTTTGGTTGATATTGTGCTTGGCCACCATACTATTGTGGCTTATGATGTTGCTGCTACGCCTGTGATGGATCCTATTGGAAGTTTTTAGGATCCTTCTAAGAGAATTTAGGATCCTTCCTCCAAGAATAGTCATTGTTCCTGTATTTCCCCTAGCACACATACTTGCATTCTTCTTCTTCTTCCTCAGTGGGAACTCTGTTTATAGCACATAGCTTCTTAGCAATCAAATCTAACTTCTTGTTTAAAGTAGATATCACCTTGGATTCCCCAACACTTGATGGTTGTTGGTATCTCTCTTTCTTCTCCCCGTGATTGGTTTTTAGACATGCTCTTGAGGATTTCATGGAAGCAAGCGGGCTTGTTGTTCAGGAAGAAACTTGCTCTTGCACTGTCAAGAGTTGTTCTCTCCCCTTTGTGTAGGCCTTAATAGAAGATCTTGGCCTACCATAGTAGATCAATGCCATGATGACACACCTTTCTCAGCACATTCTGAAACCTCTCCCATGCCTCTGAATACAACTCATCAGTTTTCTGTCTAAATTTGTAAATCTTCTTCACTAGGTCATTTGTCTTTTATGGAGGGAAATAACACTCGAAGAATGTGTCTATCATATGATCCCATGTCTCAATGATCTCATCATGAAGATTGTTGAACCATGACTTTGCACTATCTTCCAGTGAAGATGAAAATAGCTTAAGATATATTGTAGTAGTTATATCTTGACCAAATCACAGTTCTTCATGAAATTGCTGATATGCCTCATTGGAATTTCAGAAGGATGGCCATGGAACGATTGAGATTTGACTAAGGCAATAAGTCCAGGATCTATCTTGTATCTGCCCACATTGATGTATTGCCTTTTGATGGGCCCTTTTTGGGCCATAGATGACGAAGCCTTTATCCTTTCCCATATTGTCTGTTCTTCTGCTTGGTCACCCATTTCTCTTGGCTCAGGTTCTACTGGTTCTTCTGTTTCTTCAAACAAAGGAGGAGTTGGTGGAGGGTTTGGTTAACATGTCCACAGTTATGTTAGACTCCCTTTCTCCTTGTAAAAGCTCTACTTGTCTAAGGCCCGGTGAGGACAATTCTCCGTATTCTAGGGCTCTAGTAAGAAATTTATGCTGTATTAAAAAGATCTTATGATTCAACTTGAATGAAATTTGAAAATGATCAAATAAAATAAAATGGTTGGCCTAGAGTGGCTGACCACATCACTCATAGTGTTGGATGTTGCTGCTTCCCCGATAATGGTGCCAAAAACTTGATATGAGTTTACCATGCATAAAACGCAAGTGAACATATCAAAGTAATATGGCCATGTGAGGCCCGAGTCGAACACAGGGAAGCGCTTCTCTAGTAGACTACTACTAACTATAGTCTAATCATCTAGGTCAGTTGTAAAAAATTGAATTGGTTTGAGTTACAAAACCTAATGCAAAAACAAAATGAATTAGAGGTTTGAATTAATCATAGATTCAATGAATTCCTTAGGACAGTGGTTTCACCACAGATAACACTAATAATTAACCTCACACACCAATATATATTATCTCAATCCCTAGATAAGGAGCATGTAGCCAGAATTACCTACTCCTGTAGTGTAATTCACTACCTAATCTAATGTCAATACTACTTCCGCAGTTATTGGTTGATTAGTTAGATGGTTTATGATTATTCTATGGGTTTCTCCTCCCGTTTACACTCTGCTTTTCCCAAAGGACACGATACACAAGTAAATCTATACTTTCCAACCCTTAATCCCTCTCCTGAGATGACTAAGCATCTATTTATCCACTTATGGTGATCAAGAACAAATAGAACACAAAGCTTTCAATGATTTATATCCAGTAAAAAGAGATAAAATTGATATTAATGCAAAGAAATCAATTACATTGTATATCTGGGATACTCCTGAATCCAAAGGAATAAAGGTTTTTAGCCTTGCATGGTTTTTATCGACAAATACATGGAAAGGAAGAAGAAAAAATGTGTGAAACATTAGGAAACTAAAGTAACCCCTGAATCTTTGCCTGTCCAGAAGATCCCCTCCATTGTACGTGTGTTTCAATGTCTTATGGCCACAGACTTATCCTCCAGAGGTGCTCGGATCTTCCCAATTGAAGATTTTAGTCCTCGGTTCTTCTGTTCTCTCTCTCTCCAATTGTCGTGTAATGGAAACGACCGCCTCTCCTAATCTGGCCGTCACCCCCTAAGTCATAGAAGGCACTTAGGGTACAAAATAACATCCACTGTTGGATTAGAGTGCAATCTGTAGATTGCCTGATCGGGCAGACTCGGTAGTACCGACTAGGTGAGTCAGTCGTATTGAGTCACTTAGGTTTAGTCACGCAATCCTGGTCATGTCGGTACTATCGAATGGACTCAATAGCACTGAGTTTTGTGATTTTTGAACCGCCTCCCTGATGTCAACTAGGAAGTACCAAGTTGGAAACTCGATAGCACTGAGTCTTCTCAAATCATGCAGGGATTTACTAATGTTGTTTCGATAGAACCGATTCTAGCTGAGTTTTGGATCCATCAATGATGTCAAGTCAGTACCACTGGTCGGTAGCACCGAGTCTGTGGAACTTCCTTGTACCTAAAAATGCACAAAACAACATAAGTACTTGGGATGCATAAATTACTACATAAAATAGTTAAAATCATATAATTCGATGCATTCAATAGAAACATGCCATATATGTAATTCCATGCATAACAAATCAAATAGATGACTAATCTACACATGAAATCAAGGAAAAATGTGCCTGTGATAATGACTAAAAACACATGCACCAGGGACGAAACCAAAGATGAAATGGGTCCCCAAGCTAAGTCTGAATCCCAAAATTTTAGTTCGGAACTGACATTCTCCTTTCGTGCAGGAAAAAGGAAAGTGGGTTGTTGATTATCGCGTCCAACTCACAAAAATAGGATTAACTAAAGTGGAAGCTATCGTTAGCAGCGGATTACTAAAAATTAAAACCATTTACAAAGAGATCCATTCTCAGGAAAACTCTTTAAACAAGAACCACAGTATTACATTTACATACTGATTCACAAAGTACATTCCATGTACCATCTCTTCTCGAGGAATATATATACATCATTGCTCTGCTAAAAAGAACAAGTAACAAAATTCTCGAGGCTTAAAACCAAAATCTCAGATCGAATTATTAAAAGCACTAACTCCTAGGACCTGAGAGTACAGAGAAGACACATAGGACTCTATATACTGATACTACACATGATAGCTAGTATCTCCACCTAGATATCACTTATATCACTATTGTTGTTGCTGCTGCTCTTCCCCTGCTACAGAGTTCCTGCCTCTTTGTCTGCGTCTACCTAAAAATGTTAGATCCCACGGGGGTGAGACAATTTGTAAATTGCCCCAGCAAGAGATATAACTCTCTACCGAAAAGATTATTATTGCAGTTTAATAGAAATAAACTGAACAGCGGGATCATATAACCAACAGCAGATAAATCAATATCTATGCAGATTAGAGCAACATTTCTATTCAAGCAATTTAGATATAAAACTTGATAAGTCAGCATGTCTCTTATTCAATAAGGAATTGAAGAACACATATATAACATTTATGTATCAAGGACATGCTAAGAAAGATAACATCAACTAGTGATTCTCATATTTCAATCTTATGCAAATACGCTACACGGCTGATTACATTTTACAATCACACTTAAGCTCTGAGGAGATGAGGTATACCACTCATACTCCAACTGACCATTGCGAAGTTGAAATCGGTACCATACAAGGTCAATGGAAGAGCCGGCTTCCAAGACCTCCCACATCCCAGTTAGTGATGGACCACATGCAGGACATCTTGTGTCTCTGATACATAGCTTGCCAGGGTATAATGGCATCTTCGCTATAGAGCTACAACGGCGGCTGCACTCTCTTCGCAATCAAGAGATTTCATGTTTACCTCCATCGATCCGGCATTAACATCATCGGGAGATTCATGATACATCCATCCCGGCACATATAATTAAGGATTGATAGGTTTAATGTTTACATTCCATCAATTCCTCCATTAGGACGTACGGATATTTTCGCCCATTGACCCCCGAATATTCAAAAATATGCACTCTCTAGGAGATCTCGTAGGAAAACTTGTTTCACCATCACCAGCTACTAACGATGATGGATCTATGGTCAGAGCACTACATGAATAGATTTCACTTGATTAATTAGGTACATTATCATATTCTTTTAGTATCAGCCAAGTTTTCAAACATAACTTATTAAGACAAATGCTACAAAGAAACATGTACTATTTTCATTAATCACTTCTCAGTCTTTATAAGACATTGGGATCTCAGTCCCTAATTTCAATACTGGGAACTATCATCCCTTCACAATCTCAATACCATAATCATATGGTTCTGGGTATTCAAACTCTTAGCTCATCACTGAGCACTGTTACCACTCTTTCAGGTAACTATCACCTTCAGGTCATCTGACCAAGGTAAACATGACACATTCTACACAAGCATCTCTTATGCACTTGAGGCCCATTAACTCTCTTGTTACCTCTTACTAAGCAACAAGGCATATTATGGCACACAAGGCCCAATAACCAATTTCAATAAATAAAACACCATAGCTCATACCTGGCTATGTTCATCATATCATGATTCCTGCATGGTTAGTACAAATGATAATAGGTATATCGATCATATTTCAATTCCATGGCATTCAAGGGTAACACCACTATTCCCTTACCAGGGTTAGGGTTTCCTATTTCATGTCAATCAGGGTTACTCATTCCCTTTGCACAATTAGGACCAATGATTTATCATTTCATTGTCCAAGGTTAGGGTTTCATGCTATATAATATAACCCACAATTAGGGTTTCACATGCCTTCACCCTATCTTAAAATTAGGGTTTACTATTCACATCTCATCAGAAATTTATATATACTAACACCCAATTTAGGGTTAGGTTTTACTATTCCATTCAATTAGGGTTTTATATTCCATTACCCACAATTAGGGTTTACAATTCATTCTAATTAGGGTTTAACACCAAAATACCCTGAATTAGGGTTACTCATGTCATTACCCCAATTTCATATCACATGATCCTACTAGTTTAGGGTTTCACTCAGAATTGCCCTAAATTAGGGTTTGAGTTCATTAATCAACTAAATTAGGGTTTTATGATCTCTTATTCAAGGATCATACCATAATTGTATATCACATCATTTTGAATGTTTTAGGCTTAAATTCTACATGATTATCATTCATGTATGAATCTTTCTCTCTCATCCTACTCAGGATGTCCACTTCTCAAATCTTGATTAGATTGAGCCTAATCTTTATTCAAATATATGCATTTATGGCTAACATGATGTATTAAATTATTACATCATTAATCATCAATGATTAATCCCACTGAGGGTATCAATCATCTAAGTACATCAGGTCTCCAAATGGTTTAATCAATTGAACCTTTAATTATATAAGGGTTCCAAATGAATTGACTGATTGAACCTTCAATTCCATTAGATGATCAATTGGATTAACCAATTGAATCTTCAATTGCATTAGATATTCAATTGAATTGACCCTATTGGACCTTCAATTACATCAGGTATCCTAATGGATCAACCATGTTGAACCTCAAAAAGATTTGATTACATAGGCCCTAAACGATCTTAGTTCTCAGAATTCAATTGGTAGAAAACCATTTGAGCAATTTGTCCTTGAAACCGATTGGACAAGAAAGGTGTTGAAAATGTTTGAACTTTGGGTCTCCAAACGGTCTTGAGACCGTTTGGACCCAAATGGTCTTAAGACCGTTTGGTCCAATCCCTCTCAAAACCAAATGGACCAAAAAGTCCTTTCAACACTTAAACAATTCGTGGTTTCAATAGATGAACTGATTATCAATTGAATCCTTGGTTCCTTCATTAATTAAAATATTGAATCATCCTTCAATTAGACCATCAATTAGGGTTTTGAACCCAATTGATCTAGGATTTCTACTCAAAAACCTTCAATTAGGGCTTTGAAATTGAGGAACCATCAATGATCAACATTGTGGAACTGATTCGATTGAAATCAATGAATCATCATCAAAAATTTTATATGACATGTCCCCAAACGGTCTTGAGGTTGTTTGGATGACCTCCAAATGGTCTTGAGGCCGTTTTCCTCATTCTATCCTTGGAATTTGTGAAATTCCATTAGGGTTTAGATCATTGAATTGATCATCAAATTGGCTATTAATTGTATTTCAATTTGGTATCTCTGGACCTTCAATTACTCAACCATACTCAACCCTAGACCTCCAAACGGTCTTGGTTGGCCTCCAAATGGTCTTGAGACCGTTTGGGTTAATCAACCCAAAAATCCAAATCGACCAATTGGAATTTCAGTACTTAACCTGATTAGGGTTTGATAATTGATGAACCTTCAACTAATGAACCCTTTAAAATTAATAAATTAAATTTAATAGGTCATCAACCATCATCATTAGCATCGATTCTTCAAATGGTCAACTATGGTCAACTCTTCCAAATGGTTTGAAACTGTTTAGTTCCTAACGGTTTGATGAAATCATTTAATTCCAAACGGTTTTGTTGAAACCGAATGGACAACTTGTTCAAACCGATTGGAATAGGAATTTCTTGGAAAAAGTGTCCAAGATGATGTTATCATCATATAACTTTGTCTGTGCAACTCATATTACTTCTGATTTCATGGAATTACCAAATTCAATAAGCAATTAACCAAGAAGATGAAGGAATCAACGAAATTGCAAGATTGATAGTTGAATAACAATGTAGAGGGGTTCAAGTTATATAACCCACCTCCAAATGAGATTCAAAGCTCCAAGCTCACGTCAACAATGGTGGATGCAACTCCTTTCACTATCCCAAGGCTCGTCCTCAAGCTTTGAGTGAAAAGGAATGGTTAGAATTGAAGATGGAATCGAGATAAGAAAAATCATGCATTGTTTTGTGATTTCCACCATGAATTCAAGGTGAATGAAGGTCAAGAAGCTTACCAAAAGGTTGGGGGTCGTCTTCCTAATCCTTCAAAGCTCCCTTAGTTTTTTTGCAAGCAAAGAGAAGAAGTGGATTCGAAATTACCCTTTCACTCTATGGATAAATGAGCTTATATGCATTTTTTATTAAAAACTTAATTAAGAGAGAGAAAGTAGGAATTATCTCTTCCTTTTTCTTGCCAATTTCCCCCTTCTCTTCTTAGAGACAAGGATATCCTATTTTCCTCTTATTCCCTTCAATTATCCACAAATTAAAGAAAAGCAAATTAAGCACCTTAACCCTTATAATATTAATATCCTAAAGTTAGTGGATTTTTCTTTTTCTTATCTTAATGTGAGTGGGTTCTCCACTCACGTAGATATTTCCTTTGCATTTGCAAAGCACAAGGACGTTCACACTAAATCAAATCCATCCATCTCGTTTTTTTTAAGGTCCTTCAATTATTTTATTTATTTTTGCATTAAATTGAATTAAGGTTTCAATTATGCTTAAATCTTGATTATTTTAATATCAAGATTCTCTCTCCATCAAAGTAGCTCAAATGAGATGCCTCTCTCATTTTATTGCATCTAAAAGATGTCAAGAATTATTAGGGACCTTATTGAAGTAGAAATTTGCATATTGAACCCTGGGTTTTGGGTAAATTGCACATTACCCCAAAACTAGGTTTTAATGTACAAACATTGTTTAATCAGCTCTTTCTTGGTACTCAGGCTTTCACTAGCCATACTTCTACAGCATCTTCATTCTCATGATGCTTCAACACATGAGGAACATATTACCATGTAACATTTGCAAATTAACCCCTCAACTTGGGTAAATTGAATTTTTGTCCTCAACAAGAAAACATTATATTCAACATTATTCAAAAAGGACTAAAAGTGAAATATAAGTTCCTCTTGAGCCTTAATTACTTTTCAAAATATAATATCAAGCATATAATTATCTTTCTTAAACAAAACACCTAGGGTTAAAGCATAACCCAGGTCAGGGATGTTACAAGTTACCCACCCCTTACAAGGATTTCGTCCCTGAAATCATCAACGAAAACATTAAGAGAAAAGAGTAGGGTACTTACTCCTCATCTCTTCATCTAGTTCCCACATAGCCTCTTCAATGCCACAGTGATGCTAGAGAACTTTCACAAGACATATGTCTTTCTTTTTCAGCTTTTTGATTCTCCTATCAAGAATCAACACAGGTCCTTCAACATATGATATATCATCATTTAGTTCTACCTCCATAGGTTGCAGAACTAACTCTGTGTTAGGATGACACTTCCTCAACATAGAGATATGGAACACTGGATGCAATCTATGCAAATCAGGTGGTAACTCCAGCTTATAGGCTACCTTTCCCATCCTCTCAATGATTGGATAAGGCCCCATAAATCTAGGAGCTAACTTCCCCGTCTTTCCAAATCTCAGGATACCTTTCCAAGGTGAGATCTTGAGGTACACTCTGTCTCCAACTTGGAATTCTAAAGGTCTATGATGCTTGTCAGCATAAGATTTCTATCTATCCTGGGCAGCTTTCAACTGTTGTTGTATTACTTTAATCTTCTCAGTTGTTTGTTGTACTAGCTCAGGACCCAAAAGTTGGTATTCTCCTATTTCATACCAACATAAAGGTGATCTACAACGTCTACCATATAATGCCTCATATGGTGCCATATCAATACTGTGCTGATAGCTATTATTATAAGCAAATTCTATCAAGCTCAGGTGTAGATCCCAACTTCCTACAAACTGAAGGACACATGCTCTAAGCAAGTCCTCCAAAGTCTATATAGTCCTTTCAGACTTTCCATCTATCTAAGGGTGAAAGGTTGTACTAAACCTTAACTGCGTACCCAAAGGTTTATGGAGTCGCTCCCAAAAACGACTCGTAAATAGGAGACCTCTATCAAAAATGATAGTAGCTGGAACCCTGTGCAGCCGCACTATCTCATATATGTATATATGTGCAAGCTTCTCTGCAGTGTAGGTTGTTTTGACAGGAAGGAAATATGTTGTCTTAGTCAACCTATCAACTATCACACAAATGGAATCATGACTTTTGGCTGTTCTTGGCAAATCAACCACAAAGTCCATGGTTACATGATCCCATTTCCACTACGGCATAGGCAAGAGTTGCATTGTTCCTGTGGGCTTCTGATGTTCAGCTTTAACCAATTGACACACCGGACATCGCATAACAAACTCAGCAACATCCTTCTTCAAACCAGGCCACCAATACATATCTTTCAAGTTATGATACATCTTGGTGCTCCCTGGATGCATAGCATACATCGAAGAATGAGCTTCTTCCAGAACTAACTTCCTTAAGTCATTAGCATCAGGTACTGCCATCCTACCATGGTAACAGACTACTTGATCCTCTGAATCATGGAAACCATCTCATTTTTCACTACCACACTCTGACCTGATTTGTTGAATCATAGTATCAGCTTGTTGTGCCTCCTTAATCTGCTGCCTCAGAGTAGGTTTTACTTGCATCTCAGCTAACAACCCGGCTAACAACAATACTTCAAGCTCGATATTGTCTTGACTTAAGGAGATAAGCATATCTCTCTTAGAGGAAACTAAGGAGTTCAATTGTGCTTTGTTTAAGGCTAGTGTTGCTGATTTTCTACTTAGTGCATCAGCAACCACATTGGCTTTCCCTGGATGATAATCAATTGTACAATCGTAGTCCTTGATTAACTCCATCCAGCGGCATTGCCTCATGTTTAGCTCATGCTGAGAAAAGATATATTTTAAATTCTAATGGTCTGTGAAAATTTGGAATGTCTCCCCATAGAGATCATGTCTCCAGATCTTCAAGGCATGGACCACAGCAGCTAACTCTAGATCGTGTGTTGGATAATTCTCCTTGTGTTTCTTGAGTTGTCGAGAAGCAAAACAAATCACTTGTTTATCATGCATCAACACACATCCTAGTCTGTTCTTAGATGCATCATAGAATACTATGTACCCCTTTCCCTGCTCAAGTAGCACTAACACTGGTGCACTAGTTAATCTTTCTTTCAGCAACTAGCAAGAATGTTGACACTTGTCATTTCAGACAAAAGGAACCTCCTTCCTGGTCAACTTGGTTAGGGGTAAAGCTATTGAAATGAAGTTCTTAATGAACCTCTTGTAATAGCATGCCAATCCTAGAAAACTGCGTATCTCCGTCGGTGTCTTTGGTTGTTCCCATTGTAGGATAGATTCTACCTTCTTAGGATCGACACGAATACCTGAGGCAGATATTATGTGTCCAAGAAAAGAAACTTCTGGTAACCAGAACTCACATTTGTTAAACTTAGCATACAACTTATTCTTTCTTAGCAAAGTCAAAGCCTGACGGAGGTGTTGTTCATGTTGTTGAGCATCTCTACTATAGATCAAGATGTTGTCTATAAAGACTACTACGCACTGATCAAGAAAAGGTTGAAAGATTCTATTCATGAGTTCCATGAATGCAACTGGTGCATTAGTTAGTCCAAACGACATAACTATGAACTCATAGTGACCATACCTTGTCCTAAAGGCAGACTTAGGTATATCACTCTCCTTAATACGCAACTGATGATATCTCGACCTCAGATCTATTTTAGAAAAGATAGTTGCACCACGCAACTGATCAAACAAGTCATCAATTCTTGGCAGAGGATACTTGTTCTTTATGGTTACTTTATTCAATTGTCTATAGTCGATGCATAAACACATTGACCTATCTTTCTTTTTCACAAAGACGACCGGAGCACCCCATGGTGAAGTACTCGGTCGGATAAAACCCATCTCAAGCAACTCTTGTAGTTGTTTCTTGAGCTCTGCCATTTCGGAAGGTACCATTCTATATGGTGTTTGTGCTATCGGTTGCGTGCCCGGGATTAGATTAATCTCAAAATCAATCTCTCGGGCGGTGGAACTCCTGGAAGTTCCTCAAGGAATACATCTTCAAATTCCCTAATAGCCAGAACTTCAAAAGGATGAGGGCTCTCCATTGTGGTATCTACCACATGAGCCAAGAATGCAAAGCATCCCTATCTCATCAACTTCTCAGCTACCATAGATGACACTAAATAGGTTCGAAGAATCTTTCTGTCTCGCTGAAAGATCCATGTGTCACCATTGTCTGTGAACACAGCCCGCTTGGAACCACAATCCAAGACAACCTTATATTTCTCTAAGGTGTCCATCCCAAGGATTATATCAAAACCCTACATCTCAAGTGGTATAAGATCCACTTGAATGTGATGTTCAGAAAAAGAAAGAGTGCAGGGAGAACACACCTCCCACAACACTGCATATCCCAACAAAGGGGTTTCTAACATCAAACTATCTGTTCTATGACTGACACTCATGTTGCAGTCATGAATCACTTCTCGAGTGATAAAAGAGTGTGTAGCACCCGGATCAATTAAAACAGATATGAAGTAGGATGAAGACATATCAGAATAAAATAGTTCCATTTGACCTGTCACAACCTGAGGGTTGACTACTACTTTGGGCTGATTCATAGCATAGAATCTAGTCGTTGCATGCGGTTGACCCTGTGCATGGTTGTTGGGTGCTAATGATCCGGCTTGGGATGCTTGTCCACATCCTCAAGCACCGCTAGAAAACTATCTCCTTTGTGAGCCTTACTGACTCTACCTCTAGGGTTGAGTTATAGTCTGGACTTTCTCAGGACAATCTCTCACCAAATGTCCTGGCCTCCCGTACTGGAAGCAATTGTAGCTTCCCACGTTCTACCTAGGTGGTCATGTCACTGATGTTGATGCTTTACTAGGGGCTCTACTTGGAGGAAAACTACGGCCCCTACCCCTACTTGACATCCACTGCGTCAGGGTATTTAACCTTGGTGGTGGTGGTGTAGAGAATCTCGGCTTCTTAAAGCTCTCAGACCTCTGTCCTTGAAACTAAGGATACACTTTCTTATTACTGGTTTGTCACTTCTCAATCATAGACCTCTCTATCCGTCTAACGGACTCCACAAAAGTGGCAAACCTCTCCATGTTTTCTAGAGTAGACAAGGGAGTAGTCAATTCAACGTTCAACCCTTTCTCAAAATGCAGAATCCTCTCTTCATCAGTAGCTTCCATGTGCAGACAGAACTGCAAAAGCTCCATGAACTTAGCTTCATATTCGCTAATGTTCATTTGTCCTTGTCTAATTCTCTCAAACTGAGAGATCTTCTCATCTAGATACATCTTAGGGAAGTATCTAGCGACAAATTCATGTCAGAATTCATCCCATCCAACTTCAACACCTGGCCTTTTGCCTTCCTCAACCGTCCACCAATGACCATCACTACCTTTCAACAGGTATACAACATGTCTCACCTTCTCATCTTCAGGAATCATAAGGATTCTGAAGGCTTTCTCCAGCTCAGTTAACCATAAATCAGCATATGTTGTATCAGTTGTGCCTGCATACTCTATGGCTCCCACCTGGAGAAGCCCTTCAAAGGTCTTGCCAGATCCATGTCTTTCATTGTGGGCTGGTACCCTAGGTGCAGGTAGTGGCATCCTATCTGTCATATGAGTCATGGCTTCCATAAACTATCCAAACATAGCTTGGAAGTCTAAGTTCCCCATATCTTCTTGATTGAACTGGGGTTGTTCAGGCATTGGTTCCTCCCTATCCTGGTCCCTTGCACCTACTCCTGGTGCAGCAACGCTGCTCTTAGCAGCATGTTCATCATGTGTTCCATACATCTTCAAGTTCTTCTTCTCCTATATGAGCAGAAGATACTTATCAGATAAATTGGAAGACACTAGAACAGACTCAACAACCTTGATCCTAGGTCTCTGTAGACTCAGCGAACCTAGAGCTTTGATACCACTAATCTTGTCACGTCCAACTCACAAAAACAGGATTAACTAAAGTGGAAGCTATCGTTAGCAGCGGATTACTAAAAATCACTAAAAATTAAAACCATTTACAAAGAGATACATTCTCAAGAAAACTCTTTAAACAAGAACCACAGTATTATATTTACATACTAATTCACAAAGTACATTCCATGTACCATCTCTTCTCGAGGAATATATATACATCATTGCTCTGCTAAAAAGCACAAGTAACAAAATCCTCGAGGCTTAAAACCAAAATCTCAGATTGAATTATTAAAAGCACTAACTCCTAGGACCTGAGAATACAGAGAAGACACATAGGACTCTACATACTAATACTACACATGATATCCAGTATCTCTACCTGGATATCACTGATATCACTGTTGTTGCTACTGCTGCCTCTTTGTCTGCGTCTACCTAAAAACTTTAGATCCCACGGGGGTGAGACAATTTGTAAATTTCCCCAGCGAGAGATATAACTTTCTGCTGAAAACATTATTATTATAGTTTAATAGAAATAAACTGAACAGCGGGATCATATAACCAACAGCAGATAAATCAATATCTATGCAAATTAGAGAAACATTTCTATTCAAGCAATTTAGCTATAAAACTTGATAAGTCAGCATGTCTCTTATTCAATAAGGAATTGAAGAACACATATATAACATTTATGTATCAAGGACATTCTAAGCAAGATAACATCAACCAGTGATTCTCGTATTTCAATCTTATGCAAATACGCTACATGGATGATTACATTTTACAATCACACTTAAGCTCTGAGGAGATGAGGTATACCACTCATACTCCAACCAACCATTGCGAAGTCGAAATTGGTACCATACAAGGTCAATGGAAGAGCCAGCTTCCAAGACCTCCCACATCCCAGTCAGTGTGGAACCACATGTAGGACATCTTGTCTCTCTACTACATAGCTTTCCAGGGTATAATGGCATCTTTGCTATAGAGCTACAGCGGCGGCTACACTCTCTTTGCAATCGAGAGATTTCATGTTTACCTCCATGGATCTGGCATTAACATCATCGAGAGATTTGTGATACATCCATCACGACACATATAATGAAGGATTGAGAGGTTTAATGTTTACCTTCCATCAATTCCTCCATTAGGACGTACGGATATTTTCGCCCATTGAACCCCGCATATTCAAAAATATGTGCTCTCCAGGAGATCCCGTAGGAAAACCTATTTTACCATCACCAGCTACTGACGATGATGGATCTATGGTCAGAGAACTACATGAATAGATTTCACTTGATTAATTAGGTACATTATCATATTCTTTTAGCATCAGCCAAGTTTTCAAACATAACTTATTAAGACAAATGCTACAAAGAAACATGTACTATTTTCATTAATCACTTCTTAGTCTTTATAAGACATTGGGTTCTCAGTCCCTCATTTCAATATTGGGAACTATCATCCCTTCACAATCTCAATACCATAATAATATGTTTTTGGGTATTCAAACTCTTAGCTCATCACTGAGCATTGTTACCACTCTTTTAGGTAACTATCACCTTCAGGTCATCTGACCAAGGTAAACATGACACTTGCTACACTAGCATCTCTTATGCACTTGAGGCCCATTAACTCTCTTGTTACCTCTTACTAGGCAACAAGGCATATTATGGCACACAAGGCCCAATAACCAATTTTAATAAATAAAACATCATAGCTCATACCTAGCTATGTTCATCATCTCATGATTCTTGCATGGTTAGTATAAATGATAACAGGTATATCGATCATATTTTAATTCCATGCTATTCAAGGGTAACACCACTATTCCCTTACCAGGGTTAGGGTTTCCCATTTCATGTCAATCAGGGTTACTCATTCCCTTTGCACAATTAGGACCAATGATTTATCATTTCATTGTCCAAGGTTAGAGTTCCATGCTATATAATATAACCCAGAATTAGGGTTTCACATGCCTTCACCCTATTTTAAAATTAGGGTTTACTATTCACATCTCATTAGGAATTACTATATACTAACACCTAATTTAGGGTTAGGTTTTACTATTCCTTCCAATTAGGGTTTTATATTCCATTACCCACAATTAGGGTTTACTATTCATCCTAATTAGGGTTTATCATCAAAATACCCTGAATTAGGGTTACTCATGTCATTACCCCAATTTCATATCACATCATTCTACTAGTTTAGGGTTTCACTCAGAATTGCCCTAAATTAAGGTCTGAATTCATTAATCAACTCAATTAGGGTTTTATGATCTCTTATTCAAGGATCGTACCCTAATTGTATATCACATCATTTTGAATGTTTTAGGCTTAATGCTACATGATTATCATTCATGTATGAATCTTTCTCTCTCATCCTACTCAAGATGTCCACTTCTCAAATCTTGATTAGATTGAGCCTAATCTTTATTCAAATATATGCATTTATGGCTAACATGATGTATTAAATTATTACATCATTAATCATCAATGATTAATCCCACTGAGGGTATCAATCATCTAAGTACATCAGGTCTCCAAATGGTTTAATCAATTGAACCTTTAATTATATAAGGGTTCCAAATGAATTGACCAATTGGACCTTCAATTCCATTAGATGATCAATTGGATTAACCAATTGAATCTTCAATTGCATTAGACATTCAATTGAATTGACCCTATTGGACCTTCAATTACATCAGGTATCCTAATGGATCAACCATGTTGAACCTCAAAAAGATTTGATTACATAGGCCCTGAACGATCTTAGTTCTCAGAATTCAATAGGTAGAAAACCATTTGAGCAATTTGTCCTTGAAACCGATTGGACAAGAAAGGTGTTGAAATCATTTGAACTTTGGGTCTCCAAACGGTTTGAGACCGTTTGGACCCAAACGGTCTTGAGACCGTTTGGACCAAACCCTCTCAAAACTGAATGGACCAAAAAGTCGTTTCAACACTTAAACAATTCATGGTTTCAATAGATGAACCGATTATCAATTAAATCCTTGTTTCCTTCATTAATTAAAATATTGAATCATCCTTCAATTAGACTGTCAATTAGCATTTTGAACCCAATTTATCTAGGATTTCTACTCAAAAACCTTCAATTAGGGCTTTGAAATCGAGGAACCATCAATGGTCAACATTGTGGAACTGATTCGATTGAAATCAATGAATCATCATCAAATTTTTGATATGACCTATCCCCAAATGGTCTTGAGGTCATTTGGATGACCTCCAAATGGTCTTGATATTGTTTTCCTCATTCTATCCTTGGAATTTGTGAAATTCCATTAGGGTTTTGATCATTGAATTGATCATCAAATCAGCTATTAATTGTATTTCAATTTGGTATCTCTAGACCGTCAATTACTCAACCATACTCAACCCTAGACCTCCAAATGGTCTTGGTTGACCTCCAAACAGTCTTGAGACCGTTTGGGTTAATCAACCCAAAAATCCAAATCAACCAATTGGAATTTCAGCACTTAACCTGATTAGGGTTTGATAATTGATGAACCTTCAACTAATGAACCCTTTAGAATTAATCTATTAAATTTAATAGGTCATCAACCATCATCATTAGCATCAATTCTCCAAACGTTCAACTGTGGTCAACTCTTCCAAATGGTTTGAAACTGTTTAGTTCCTAACGGTTTGATGAAATCATTTAATTCCAAACGGTTTTGTTGAAATCGAATGGACAACTTGTTGAAACCGATTGGAATAGGAATTTCTTGGGAAAAGTGTCCAAGATGATGTCATCATCATCTACCTTTTTCTGTGCAACTCATAGTACTTCTGATTTCATGGAATTACCAAATTCAATAAGCAATTAATCAAGAAGATGAAGGAATCAACGAAATTGCAAGATTGATAGTTGAATAACAATGTAGAGGGGTTCAAGTTATATAACCCTCCTCTAAATGAGCTTCAAAGCTCCACGCTCACGTCAACAATGTTGGATGCAACTCCTTCCACTATCCCAAGACTCGTCCTCAAGCTTTGAGTGAAAAGGAATGGATAGAATTGAAGATGGAATCGAGATAAGAAGAAATCATGCATTGTTTTGTGATTTCCACCATGAATTCAAGGTGAATGAAGGTCAAGAAGCTTACCAATAGGTTGGGGGTCATCTTCCTGGTCCTTCAAAGCTCCCTTAGTTGTTTTGCAAGCAAATAGAATAAGTTTTTTCGAAATTACCCTTTCACGCTATGGATAAATGAGCTTATATGCAATTTTTATTAAAAATTCAATTAAGAGAGAGAAAGTAGGAATTATCTCTTCCTTTTTCTTGCCACTTGTCCCATTCTCTTCCTTAGATACGAGGCTATCCTATTTTCCTATTATTCCCTTAAATTGTCCACAAATTAAAGAAAAGCAAATTAAGCACCTTAACCCTTATAATATTAATATCCTAAAGTTAGTGGATTTTTCTTTTTCTTATCTTAATGTGAGTGGGTTCTCCACTCACGTAGATATTTCCTTTGCCTTTGCAAGGCACAAGGACGTTCACACTAAATCAAATCCATCCATATCGTTTTTGGTTGAAGTCCCTTCAATTATATTATTTATTTTTGCATGAAATTGAATTAAGGTTTCAATTATGCTTAAATCTTGATTATTTTAATATCAAGATTCTCTCTCCATCAAAGTAGCTCAAATGAGATTCCCCTCTCATTTTATTGCCTCTACAAGATTTCAAGAATTATTAGGGACCTTATTGAAGTAGAAATTTGCATATTGAACCCTGGGTTTTGGGTAAATTACTCATTACCCCAAAACTAGGTTTTAATGTACAAACATTGTTTAATCAACTCTTTCTTAGTACTCAGGCTTTCACTAGCCATACCTCTGCATCATCTTCATTATCATGATGCTTCAACACATGAGGAACATATTAACATGTAACATTTTCAAATTAACCCCTCAACTTGGGTAAATTGCACTTTAGTCCTCAACAAGAAAAACATTATATTCAACATTATTCAAAAAGGACTAAAATTGAAATATAAGTTCCTCTTGAGCCTTAATTATTTTTCAAAAGATAATATCAAGCATATAATTATCTTTCTTAAATAAAACACCTAGGGTTAAAGCATAACACAGGTCAGGGATGTTAAATTGATAGTGGTTGCACAAAGAACTTGACATGTGATATAAGCCATTTGAACAATTTCACAAAGAAGAAAGGAGGTTCAGTCACTTTCAAGGACAACAAGAAAGGTAAGGTAAAAGGTGAGGGTGATGTAGGTCAATCCTTGTGTATCAAGAATGTTCTCTTTTTGGATGGACTACATCACAACTTAATAAGTGTTAGTCAATTATGTGATAATGGTTACCTTATGCTATTTACTTCTTTTGAATGGTTACTTCTAGATTCCCTCACCTACAATGTCATATATTAGGGAACTAGAACTGGTAATCTTTATGTAATTGTGCTTGACTCTATTAAGCCTAGTGTTGGTAGATGCCTTGTAGTCAATTCAAATGATATTTCTCTTTGGCATCGTCAGCTAGGTCATGTAAATATGCATCAATTTAAGAAGTTGAGCAAAAAGGACTTGGTCAAGGGGCTTCCCAAATTGGATTTTGAAAAGAATGAGGAATGCCAATCTTGTACCCAAGAAAATAAAACCAAGTCCCCCTTCAAATCCAAAGGAGTCCTTAGTACCAAGAGAGATCTTAAACTTCTCCATATTGATCTATTTGGACCTATGACACTCAATTTCTTCGTGGTTCCAAGTATTGTTCTTTTATTGTCGATGATTTCTCTTGATATACTTGGACCTCCTTTCTCATTCATAAGAGTGATACTCTTGATGTTTTCTCTAGCATTTGCAACCGAGTTGAAAATGAAGCTTCTTGTTGTATTGTTTCTATCCGCAGTGATCATGGGGGAGAATTTGAAATGATCTTTTTAAACATTTTTGTGAAGAGTCTGGATATGCACATAACTTTTCTTCACCTCGAACACCTCAACAAAATGGGGTTGTAGAGAGGAAGAACATGTCACTATAGGAAATGGTTAGGACCATGCTTTTAGAGTATGACACTCTAAAGACTTTTTGGGCCGAAGCTATTAGTACCTCATGTTTTGTGCAAAATTGGGTTTTCACACATCCTTATTTGAAGAAAACCTCCTGATGGAGCTTCCACTCGCGTGGAATTGCGTACACCACAAAAAATCCCAAAGATGGTAAGTCTTTAGGTTTAGCCTTGCTTATACTAGGTTAAAACTCCACCCACGTATGCTGACATACATGGAAGTCTTATCGTAGTATAGTTAAGGGTCGAATCCACAGGACAACGGTCTTGTTGGCAACAACAAGATGGAAAACGTAAGAATTTCACTTAACTCCTTAATAGTTGATACTTAGTCCAAAAATTTGATTTGGTTGTTTTAAACTAAGTGCAAGTAAAGTAAAAGCAAGAAAGTAAACTTAGGTTGTTAACAATGATAAGGAATCACTAGGATGTGATCGGTTTTCACCACCACTACGCATGGATCAAGACATGCAACATAAAAACATAACCTGCAATAAGAGTTAGATCAGTTAGTATCTTTGTAGACTTAGCTTCCTTTTGGAGAACTAACTACGAGGAGCATGGGAATGTTGTAACGCCAGCCATCCTTGTAGGAGTGGTCACTTACTTTACAACATTCCCTCCACAAAGTGTGTTCCTCGACTTATCAAGGTTGTACTTTCATATATCAACTGATTCCATTTCATAGTATGAAAGTGCAACTCTGTAAGTGAGTTTACTTCACTTCTTGTAAAGCACTCCTAGATACCGAAATAGGTGCATGGTGGATACATGCATCAAAAACCAACATACAATCGAGTTTCGAATCTAATAGTACAAACATAGACAATTCATACTAAAAGATAAAAGATAACACAAGTTGGTGATCAAGCAACAAGCATTCATTAAATGATTGATGTCAAAGTGAGAAGAAAGTATATCTCTATTGCAAACTATGGATTACATTGCATGATATGAAACATGGGTAGCGGGGCTACTCCCCGCACCCTAGTGAAATGAGACTACTCGCTCATAGCAAGGAAAAAGAAGGAGGCGAGAAGAGAGAGAGAGAACGTCATCCCCGTGAAGGATAGAGGAAAGTCAACCCCTTTGAAATGAGAGAGAAGGACGATCTTCACACTTCACAGGTTGCTCGATGATGAGGACTCCCCTTCCCACCTTCTTTGGCGATGAGAGAGAAAGCAGCTTGGGAATGGAGCATGGATCTCAGACCGGCATCCTTTGGGCGGAGGATGGAGGATGGAATAGCTCTAGAGTAGGAGAGGCAGCCTCTGGGCATCTGAAAACTTCCTTTCTTGGGAGGACCCCTTGGGTCTTATTTATAGGCCTTAAGTGAAGTCCAAACGGTTTGGACAGTTTTGGGTCCAAACAGTCTTGAAGATAGTTTGGACTCAGAAACCGTTTGCACCTCAAGACTGTTTGGACCCCAAGATCGTTTGGACCCCGAGACCATTTGAACCTCGAGACCGTTTGGACCCCGAGACCGTTTGGACCCCGAGACCGTTTGGACCCCAAGACTGTTTGGACCCCGAGACCATTTGGACTCCATGCGGTCTTGAGATCGTATGACAACGTGCGGTCTTGAGATCGTATGTCTCCATGCGGTCTAGAGACCGTTTGGCTTCATGCGGTCTTGAGACCGTTTGGCTTCATGCGGTCATGAGACCGTTTGGCTTCATGCGGTCTTGAGACCGGTTGGCTTCATGCGGTCTTGGGACCGGTTGGCTTCATGCGGTCTTGAGACTGTTTGGCTTCATGTGGTCTTGAGACCATTTGGCTTCATGTGGTCTTAAGATTGGTTGACTCCATGCGGTCTTGAGATCGCTTGAGTCTTTTGTGATTTTTTGTGTCTTTTTCTGTAAGTAAAAGGGAGAAAAGTTAATCTAGCAGTATGTTTGCAATAAAAGAGAATAGTTAGAGATTTTGTCTACTTTATCTGAGAAAAAGTGTGGAAAACTGAAGAATATTACTAAGATAACATCACAAAATTGGAGGTTATCACTCCCCCTAACTTAGAGCCTAGCTTGTCCTCAAGTTAGATAGAGCTGGGGCATGTAATGGCGAGGCGATTTTATTCAATTAATATTTCCATACACTTGCTTCAATTCTAAACTTGAGATCTCTTAAGGTTGTATTGGAGCTTTTTGCCTTAACTCTTTCAGGTATTGAGAGTTGCTTGGATCTCAGGTTTCTTCCATATCTTAGCCCGCATTGGGACCACTTTTTCTTTATTCGGTGCATTTCGTTGACTCTAATCAGTTTTATACTCCTCTGAAAACCCTATCAAAAACTAGAGTGGGTATGAGGGTTGGCTAAAGGCTTAGTGTGTAATTCCCCCTTCAAGTGGGGGGTCGTCTATGCTTTTAGGATCTCACTACTGGGCACGATACATCTGCCTTCTTGAGGGAAGCTGAATGTACCGGCTGGGCGAGTCCTTTATTAGCCTTTCATATATTTAGATACCTTAGGGTTTCACTACCGGGCACGACACATCTGCCTTTATGAGGGCAGATGGATGTACCGGTCGAGCGAGACCTTTGTTGGTTCTTAATATATATCCTTATTTATGGCATAACTCTCATGGTTTTATTCAACACTCTGGCTTTTATTCGTAAACTCACAGGCTTGGGATTTGGATATTTAGGGATTTTGATTTGGGCGGCCAAGCCTCTTTTATTTGGAGAGAAGAAAATTGTTCTTAGAGTTGTTCGACATGCACTTATTTGGTTTCTACTAGTGGTCCACTTGCAAGGCTTCATGATTTGGATGTCACCTGATGTCCCTCTCGTCCTTGAGATTGTTTTGGCTTATTGCAGCCCTGATGTTGTCCTGTGGAGAGTCAGATATAGAATTGAAATCGAAGCATGAAAATTGAGTGAAGATTATTTATTAACTCTCCATTGCATGTCTATGTGCTATTCTTGTTATTGTTCTTGAGGGCTACTGGATTCTAAAGTTAGCTGGGGATGACTTTGTTCCAAGTAGGTTTTATTATCAGGAAAGAGATTAAAGCAAAAACTAAGTATGTGCAAAGAAAACTAAAAAAATTTATACGGAATTGAAAAAGAAGATAGAAAGGGAAGGATTTAGAATTGATACCTCGCCCTTGTCCAGTGTACTCCCCCCCTAACTTATCACTCACTCTGTCCTCAGAGTGTCAAAGAGATAGGTTGAGAAGTTCAAGGACAAGGGCATCAGGCGTCCGTTAGTCCTTTATTTGTGCCATGTGTGCGAAGGAGATTAGCAGCAAACTTTCCACGTAAGGCGTGGTAATCTACGTCTGTCATATCCTCTACTGGTTTTTGAAGGGTCATGATTGTGTACATCCAGTAGAGGACGTGGAAGCCACAGTCATTTGATTCCCGAATTTGTTGGGGGCATTTGTGGTTAAAGGATGGGCGATGAAAGTGTTCTTTGCCGTATGCCCTTGTGTGCTGACTTAGAACATCGATTAATCTGTCCGCACACTCCTTCGCCACTTCCTCTGTGGGCGTCTTTGATGTCACTACATATTTCTTCTGCTTTGGGTTGAACTGGTTGTCGGAACTGTTGTAGATGATAGTTGTTCCTTCGTGTAGGTTTGTTGCCAGAAGCAGCCAGTGCTCATGGTGAAGGAAGGGAGGCATTATAAACTGCGGTGTTGTATGTTGTAGAAAGGAGATAAGCGCTTTAGTTGTTCCGAAGTTCTTTAGCTTTAGGAGATCATCCTTCATATAAGCAGATGCCATATAAGTTGTGGGGTGATTCTGTCCGAGGAGAAAGTGATAGGGAGCCATCAAGCTCACGGATAGAGACCCCTTAAATTGTACAGTTTCTCGTAATGTGTCTGCCATGACCAAAATGTCACCAGACATGAAAATGAGGTCATCCTTCTCGGCGTAAAGCCTTGACATGATGAGACGAAGTTCATTGTCCGAAAGACTTTTGCAGGCACTGAGGTCGAAGTTTGGGAAAGTTGGTTCTATGGCAGATAGGGGCACCATTTGTGATGAGGATCTCCCAACGGTTGTCCCTGACAAAAGATCTATGTCCCCTTTATCCTGTGCCAGATCAAATTGGGAAGGGTCCCATTTGCTTTGCGCGGGGACTATGGCTGGTTGTTTGTTTTTTTCTAATTCCTTTAAGGTTTGTCTGAAAGGTCGCCTTTGTGGATGTTGGATTGCTGAAAAGAGGTAACGGGGGACGTCATATGGTGTCATTGTTGGGGTCAGTATATATCAATTTTATAGGAGCAGTAACAAATTCAAAATTGACAAATTTTGATGATTCTACAACTCAATCAACACAGTCGTGCTGCATAGTATGGCCGTGCAAACAACACGGTCATGCTACCCAGCATGGCCATGCTACCTGGTCAATTGCTTGAAAGTAAGACGTAAATGGAGGAGTGAGGCGGCAAGGACAATACCTTGAGAAAAATCGGTCGGTGAGGGAGATAGTGCGGGAAAAGAACCAGAGAGAGATGCGCACGGCCCTTGCAATGCCTAAGGAGTCATCGCCTAAGGTGTCGTCACCTTTCAAGGAAGAAAGCACTGGAGAGAGATGCAACGCCTAAGGCATCACCATCATCCAAGGAAAACGGTGTCAGAGATGGTGGTAAGGAGTGTCGTCATCGCTGGAGATGGTGGCAAGAAGCTTGGGCGTCTTCATCCAAGGAAAGCGGCGCTAGTTTGCCTCTTTTCGGACGAGGAGATGGTTGGGGGAGGTCACCTTTGTAGAGGCGGCGTTGTCTTTCTTCGGACGTGGGAGCGGGAATTGGGGGTAGCAGCAGTAGCAAATGGAAACCTAAGCCTTATGATCAGGCTTATATGTGCAATGTAGAAGACCTATAGCGTCGGTTTCTTGTAAAAAATCGACCCTAAAAGTCTATTAAAAAAATGGTGCCCGGACTTAACCTATACTGATGATTTTTTAAGATAACTATCTCTATAGACCTGACCTATAGCGACGATTATCTTAAAAAACCATCGCTATAGGTTAAGTCCGGGCACCGTTTTTTTAATAGACTTATAGGGTCGGTTTTGCAGTATAACTGACGCTATAGGTCAGGATCTGTGAAGTCGGATATATATAAAAACCGACTCTAGAGTTCCAAAGTGGTGCTCGCATTTTTTGTTGACCCTATAGCATCGGTTATTTTAAAAAACCGACCCTATAGATCAAGGCGCGAAGCCAAAATCGAATAAATTTTCACCACGGGAAATCTATAAGGTCAGTTTTTATGATAAAACTGATGCATTAGTCTATTAGGTCGGTTATTCTAGTATAAACGACGCTATGGGCAGCAACGTTACTGGCCAAAAATGTAGTAGTGTGATCATCACCTAGCTTACCTTAGTGTCGAATGCCAGTGCTATCACAATTCCATCACCAGCACTAAGGTGGTTGATGAGTTCTATGCTAATTTGTTATGGAATTATGACACTGTTGTACCCCCACCAAGTACTGAAGTAATTCTTACTTCCATGATTGTTAAGAAATTCACTATCTCAGAAGATACCTTGAATATATTTTTAAATGGTATTGAGGTAACCGATACATGGAGGAAAGATTATCTTGAGTATTTTGACTTGCTAGACCCTAAGACCTTCTACAAGAAATATGATATTACTCTCCCTGACATACATAAGTTCTTGAAGAAGCCTCAGTTTGTCTTCAAGAAGAAATCCACCCTAACGTCTTCTACCTTGGACCTTAAAAACTGCATTCTCGTGCTGGTAGTCAACTACAATATTTACGCAAAAAAGAATCAAATTGAAATTATAGAGAATATCGCAATGATTGTGTTTTTCCTGTTAAAAAACATTGAAGTCAAGTGGTCTAGATATGTTCTCCACCATATGACCTACTTTGAATCTGGGAAGAATACCTGAGGTACCCACCCTACCCAGCCTTGATTTGTGGTCTTTTCACCTCTGCCACTGGAAAGTCTCTTTTTACGATCTTCATTACAAACCATCATGAAAAGGAGTCTGCATCAGTGAGACCGCAATCAAGAAAAGCTTTTTGCCTGCATCTTATTCCACCACTCCTGGAGCCTCTACCTCCACCCATGCACCTCCACCTCCACCACCATCATGGTCTACCCGTGCCTCATTTCATGTATCCAATGAAGCCATCATGGGTTACATGGTGCATCAGCAGGCATACAACCTACAGGTTCAGGAGCATCTACATCAGGATCTCTATTTTATCATGTCCTCTATGAACCTCACCTATGCCCATCCTTATCCTACCTACCAACCCTTCCCAGGTGGTGATTATACTTCTTATGCATATAATCACTTCTACCCAGCCCCTCCACCTACTGCTTCTGCTGCTACACCCTCTGTTGTTGGTGGATCTACCCCTGAGTGCTTCCTCTCCATACTAACCCCATAGCTACCCTATTTGCAGGCCTTGGAACTTCTGCTCCCACTTTACCTCAGGCCAAAGAGCTTAATGATTTTGGGATGACTTGGGAAGAGCATAATGCCATTTGGCCTGGTCGTTGTTTTGGTCCTTCTGCTGATGAGGAGATGCCCAACTAGGTTGATGACGAAATTGCTTCTACTGATGAGGAGGCATCTAAGGATGATGGCAATGAGGATGGTTCTGATGATGATGGCTTTTTTGGTGCCTTTGGTGGTGAAGGTGAAGCTGGTGCCTCTGATGCACCTTCAGATGGAGATGAGAACTATGAGCCTGAAGCTTCTGATGTTAATGTTGATGATGATGACCCTTTGGACTTAGATAGATGACCGACCTAAATTGCGCATCCAAAAGTGGAGGCGGATTTGAGGTAATTGAGCTTTCACATTTATAAACCCAAATCCTTCTAGGCCCCCGCAACTTTGTTTACGGGGTTGAAGTAGTCATACGGGGTCGAACACAGGGACAAGGGGGCAGTGTTGAGAACCATGAATCGACACGCTACACTCCGGCGGGTATAAAGAGATATAAATTCCCGAAAGGGAACGGTAAGATGTCACAAAATAAACAAGAAAACTATCTCCAAATGAAGCTACAAGAGAGATTTAAGGTTTTAGTCATTTAGCAGTTTTTAGGGGTTTTCATGCAACAGAAGCAGAAAGATAAAGACTAGAGCTTAGGCAAAGTTCGGAGGATAAGACTGTAGTAAAACAAGCGGTAGCGGTAACACCCTGCACCCCTCCTCTCAGAGCGGGTACCTCTAACCTCTACATCAACACCCCTCTCGAGGTTGTTGGGCTTCAGTTAGAGTGGAATGTTACAGAAAACAGCTCCGTTCCAGGCACTCTCGTACTCCAGAATCGGACCAAACGCTAGAGCCGCAACACAACTCTCGAAGTTGTTGCGACAGGAAAATGGTTCGGTAGCTAATCGGAACCCGGTCCAAATCATGCAAGCTAGGGTTCGGATATTAAACAGAGCAGTCATCCAACATTGTACACCAAGCATAGAGCAACAAGTAATTGAATCTTTCCATTTCCATACACATTTAAAGGTCTTAATACATTGCATAAATGAAGAATTAAATAACAGAATTAAAAGATAGGTGTCGTCTCCTTGATGTAGAACGGCGACAGGGTGTTGTAGCTCTCCTGCCCGATATCGGTCAGAGGCCTTGCCCGATATCGGTCAGAGGCCTAGCCCGATACAGAGGTGTCGGGCGGCATGCGCCGACTGGCGACTGCATCGGTCAAGGGCTCTGGCCGATACACTCATGTCGGACGACACACCCTCTCGGGCGACACGTTCGATAGACTAAGCATATCGGGTTGATATCGTGTCAGGCTAAGAGCTAAGCATTATTGATGTCGGTCACTTGTGTCGGGCAGTGATGTCGGTCGATATCGGCCTGCAGTGTCGCCCAAGACGGTCCTAGGTGAACTGTCCCCTCCCTCTCGAAATGAGGAGAAGCTCACCTAGTGTCGCCCGAGACGAGCACTGGGGCACGATATGTGTGCTCTCGGAGTTTCCTCGCTCAAGCTCCCAACTGTCTAACTGTCAGCTGTCTGAATGCGAACTGTTCTGACCGTTGTGTCCTATCTTTTCGGCTCCCTGTAGCTGCTATTTATAGTCAGTTGGTTGGTGAGAAGACATGGCGGTCGAAGTGCCACGTAGCCACCTTAAGCGCCGGTCGATGGAGATGGACGGCCGATACAGGCATATCTCAGCGCGAGGCGCTGGCTATCGGTCACGTGGCGGGCAGCACGCCTACCGGTGGGTGGCTGTATCGCCCGACGATCTGGGTCGTCGAGGCGGCTTTGGCTCCCTGTCGGGTAGGAGGTGTGTCGGCCGGCACATTCCTGTCATGCGGCACCTCTTCGTCGAGTATCTTTGTGTCGCCCAGCCCCTGTCGGGCTGGGGTTGTATCGAGCGTCAGGGAGGTCGAGACGGGCTTGGACTTATTCGTGGGCCGGAACGGCCTTATTGCACAAAAATGAGGAAAATTCTGTAAAAGATTGGAAAATCGGAGTAAGAGCATTGCTTGGCCAATTATTGCAAAAATGCTAATAAAATAGAGGAAAATAGCAGAATAGGGCAGTTTTGATAACAAAATAAAGGGCAAAAACGTCACAAAAACTGATGCTATCAACTCCCCCAAACTTAGCGTTTTGATTGTCCTCAATCAATATTTAAACTATATTTTTGTGATGCTTCTTTTTGCTTGGATAACTTTCAGGCCAAGGGGTAAAACAAGTGTAGTAATGCCTTTAGAGATAATGCTGCTTCACTCAAACAAAAGACTACGCGTTTTCTAGCCTTATTATTTCAATAAAAAAAATTCTCTACAGCTTCAACGAGACTTTGTTGTATGATTCCGAAGTTAGCTTACGCACCAAACAGCTTTATTTTCGGGGCAGAAAGTTGTGTAGGGGTAGGCTAATGCTTTTGGGTTTTCTCTCATTTTCCATCAGTCCATCTATGTAAGGGTCCGTTAGCGGGCAAGTGGTCCCTGCAGTCCAAGCCAGTTGGCTTTAGAGCAGTGATTTCACATCCTACGTACCACTGCCCCGGATCTACCATGCCTAAAGACGGGTAAAAGTTGGAAAAACGAGTGTGTATATATAATTTTTTTCTTTCTTTTTATAAGGCACAACTCTCATGCTTTTATTCTCACTCATAAAGCTTCTTTCTCTTTTTGGGATTTTTGTTGGGTAAGGGAAACAAAGAGATTTCTTACTGTTTGGGCAGCTTTTTCCTTCTCAATACTCGTCTCTTAGTTGTTTGCAAGATTATTATATTTTTGAAATTTTTGTCATGGAGAAGTATACTCCTTTGTTCATTTGGAGCAACATTATCAAAAAGATATAACAGGACTTGCATCACATTTAGCACAAAGAAAATAAACTTTGCAAAAAGTAACAACAGATTTTCATTATTATTACAGCAACTTTGTACATATACATAGGGACGATATAGACAAAAGAATTTTTCAAAATTTTCAAAATTTTGGTATGAAAACGTATATGTATAAAACTGAAAGTGTCTATGTACGTAAAAGAATAATGAATATGGGACAAAAAGAATGGAAGAACAAAGTGGAAGAGGAAGGAAATTTGTACCTCCCTCACTGGAACACGGTACCCCCCCAAACTTACTCCACACTCTGTCCCCAGAGTTGTGAAGTAGATAAGGTGAGGTGATGTTTATTCCAGTGAGGTCGCGCCTGCGTTAGAGAGGAGCTCCCACACATATTCTCCTCGTTTGCTGTGGTATCCTATGTGTTGGAGCTGGTCAGGCGTCGCTTCATTTTCCATCCACTCCAGGACAAAGATGTCGTAGTTGTTGGATAAGGCAACTTGCTGCGGACTGCGGTGGCAGAACTGGAGTCCGTGCCATGTTCCTCCCTGTATGTTCAGGAATGGATCGATCATCTTTGACACTTCGTCGTAAAATTTTCAAACTATGTGTTTGACGGGTGTCAAAGGTTCTGATGTACACGGCACCGGATGATTCTTGTTGCTGTCCGAGCTGTTGTAGAAAATGCCAGCTCGTTGCCAAGTGTACATCGCCAGGAGCGTCCAGTGATTGTAATGCACTATAGGCAGAAAGATAGTGCCTGCAACGCCTTCCTTCAAATCTTACAGGAAGATCTGCTTCGCTCTAGTTTCGTCGGCGAGGCAAGAGCAAAGGGTGGGCTATGTATGTATGTTTTAGCTTTGGCTGTATATATTGGATGTAAGTTGCTGCAACCGATACAGTCAAGCACCCCCCTTCCTTTACCATGTCCCTTAGCTCATCTGCTAGGACTAAGACGTCTGCTGCCTGAAAAGCAACATCTGATGGGGTGAATCAGCAAGCTTCTTCTGGATGATGTCGACATGTTCCTGTGTAAGAGTCGCACATGAAAAATGGTCAAAATTTTTGATCAGCTCTTCAGAAGCCTCAGGCAAAGCAGTGTCTTCCTTCCCGTGCACTTCCTTCAGGATTGCTAGCTGCTTTCCCGCCCCATGAATCTCGGGAGTTATATCTTCTTCTTTTCCTTCTTGGCTGTTGGATTGTGAAAAAGAATCTTCTTTTGTATCACTACACAGCAGCTCCTCCGGCACACCTGCATCCCGGAAATAGCGCTTGTCCTTAATCAAGAGCATGGCGTAGATGCCCCTGCGTTGATAGTAGCACATGTTCCTGAGGATTCCCAAATTCCCGACACGATTGAGCGCCTCAATGGCCCCCAAGATGGCGATGGCGCTGTTTCCGCTCCCCTTTTCTGCTAGTTGGGGAAGGTTTCTGATAACGTAGTGGTTCCAAGGCCCTTGAAGACATTGGATTCCTTCCTTTAAAGCTCGTAGCCAGCGTATTGGCAGACGTCTCAGCACTCTATCCTCCGGACGGCTGAAATTACCCCCGGAGCATGGTACTTCAACATCGCTGCAGCGAGTAGCTGAACGTCGCGGTTTCTGATGTCTGCCATACAAAGAAACCACACGTTGTGATGCTTGTACGGGGCCAACACCAGATTTGGCTTATGTTTTTCAACGTATTGCAGCATGTCGACCACCGCACGGGAGTCTAAATCTCCCTTCATCAACCTTCTCGCCAAGGTCGGGGTGGCTGTGTATATCTGTCTCCGACCTGTCCTGTTATCGATGTTCTCGATCAGTGCGTTCTCCAGGACCCTGAACACTCACTTGCCGACCACAGCCGGCGTGTGGAACATCCTCCGAAGATCTCCCCGTCGTAGGGAGAGGTAGCAGTCGCTCCAGACGACTTCTTCTTCATTACCCTGTGACCTCAAGACCGAATTCAGCAGCTTCTGGTCTCTGATCGTCAGGTTCCCAATGGCTCTTCTATCAAAATCAGCCATCTCGAATGATGGTATCTCGGACGGCTCACGGAATCTGTCCGCAAATGAGCGCTTTCCTCAGGGTGGATGTCTGTTATTTATAGTGTAGACATCCCCCACTTCTCCTTCGGACTCGTCCGATGAGTCTCCCCCGATGTTGGTATCCGCGTTATCATCTTCCACTTCCTTTAGGGGGATGTAGAAGTTGGCGTCTCCCAATCCCAAAGAGCTCTCCCATTTTCTAGGAGACCCTTCGGCAGATCCTTGTTGTGTCCCCTCTCCGTGCGTTGATGATTGTCTACTGGAGGAGGATTGGGAGGAGGACGCTGTTCCCGAAGAGGAACCTGAAGAAGATGGACTATGGTTCTTACTGGGAGGGGATGGTGACCATCTCGGCTGCCTTCGGCGTGGATGATCGTCGCTCCTGTTCATCCTCTCCTCGATCCTGTCGAGTCGTTGGAGGACTTGCTGCATCGCTGCATTCAAGGCCTCCAGTCCACCGGGTATGACCGCAAGAGCCAGCAGCTCGCTCTCTTGCTTATTCAGCCTGACCTCGTGGGTGTCCTGCTTATCTTGAAAAGATGCAAGTTTGTGTGTTAGGAAAGCGCAAGTAGCAGAGTTGGTGGTTGTTACCTCCCGCAGATTGTCGATTTCGTCTACGAGCATCTTTCCAAGCGACGGAGGGGGTCCGGAGGGTCTCCCTTCTGTCCTTGCGATATCTAGTCTGCGTGAAGGTCCACCTGGAGAGGTGGAATCTATGAAGATCGTTCACGATCCAGATGACTTCAGGCGGGGCGTCGGCACTGTTTCAGGTGCCGCCGCCTTGCCTTCTCTTCTGACTGGGGATGGCCGTGGTGAGGGCAAACTTTGCTCCACCTCTGCACTATCGGCGGTCTCCTCAACCATTGCAGGCGGGGACTTCAGTGGCAGCGAGGGCGTCCTTTCGAGCTCCCTTCTGATCTCCTCGGACATTCCGATGTTGTTGCTCCACTGAGGCTCCTCTCGTGCCTCTGCAGCTTTAGAAATAGGTCTGGGAACTGCGGCCGTCTCTTGCGTAGCAGATCCCGAAGTTTCTGTTCCGGTGACCTCGACGATCGTCGGTACCTTCTCAACCGCCACCGTTGTTGCTGGTGCGGTGGCTGGTATAGTAGGGTCGACGACAACTCGATCTGCAGTTGTCGTCGGAAGTTCTGGAGTGGGCCTCTCTATGGTCCTGGTCATGGTGACTGTGGCCGTGCCATCTGCTATGGCTTTGCTCTCGGCGGCGGTGAAGACCAACTTCTCGATGTCATAGTCGGCGCAGCGAGGAAGTGGAAGGAGTATGTTCGTCCTTGAAAACTTGTAGAAATACCTCCCCCTCTCCTTCCTAATGATGTTGGTTCTTATCAGATATTTGGTATCGAACACCTCTTCACCCGGCGTTCTTGTATGGCTGTGAGGCTCGAATGGATACCCAAGCCCCACTGCGATGAGGTTGAAGATGTCGCCCATGTAGTATTCCTTGGTAGCGTCCTTCATCGGGTGGAACATGTTCATTAAGAACCTACCGAGGTTGATTGTTCGGCCCTCCATAATGTGCCACATGACGTGGAGCTCCTCGGTGTAGATGTTGCTGGATTCATTCTTGCTGAATAGCAAGCAGGCCACTAGTTTGTGCACGATCCTCCAGAAACAGGAGTGCACCGCCACGACCTTCGCTCTCGGCTTGAATGAAGATTCGCCGGTGAGCTTCCCCCAGAACTCCACTGGGTTGAACCTGTCACCCTCGGTGATCCTTTCACCGTTATTCATCCTATTCATCTCCTCCTCGCTAGAAGAGAAGATTCTATTTAAGTCCTTCTCGGAGATGGTATGCTCCGAGTTGTACAGCCTGGCCTAAAATCTGTCTGGCCCACCAAACTTTTCTCTCTCTGCCGCTGCTGAATTCTTCACTCGGCAGAGGGAGGACATGAATTCCATCGTCAGCTTAGTGTACGAGGCAGTTTCAGGATAGATCCTCCTACCCTGCTCGTCAACTGGGAAAGCGGTAATCTTAGTGCGGGCCATTTCTGTAAGTCAACAAAAGATAACACCCTGATTAATTAAGCTGGATTTTGAAAATATAATAAAGAGTAAACGTTTGGCCCGGTATAGTCTATACAAAACTGCCTGACACTCCTGTATCGGACGACACATTGGTTTCGAAGGTGAAGCCCTGTACCCGACACAGGAGATGGGTATCGCCCGATATGTTTTCATGAAAGAAGAGCAGTGTGTCGGCCGATAAGCAAAATCAGGCGATGTGATGCTACATCGGGCGACACTGCTATGGCCCGACATGGGGTATCGGTCAACATTAATCAAAGATACTTTGCACGATACCCATATCGGTCGATACACCTGCTCAGCGAGGAAAACTTGAGACCGATAAACTTTTAACAAGAAAGAAATTGCATCGGCCGACACGGTCTGTCGGGCGGCAAGCCTGTCGGGCTATACCTTGTTGTGATCGGAGCTTGTCGGGCGACACAAGAGGTTCAGCAGTCTCGCGTGACATGGGAGCTAAAGCATAGGATTCTCTCACTTGACACAGGAAAGTAAAAGCAAGAAAGAAAGGAACCCGACATGGTAAATCTTGTTTTCCTTTTATATTAAGTAAATAGTGTAACCCGGGGCGCGCGTCGACCGATTGCTTCAAAACATAAGTCGACAGCCCAACCGTCGGCAGGACTATTGCGCTTCACAAAGCCCACTGCCCGATAAGCATGCACTCAAGGTGCCGGTTGAGTTGCCTCCTGTGATATCGTGAAGACAAAATTGTTTAAGCTGCGACTGATGAGTAAAACATCATTGGCCTAGGACTAAGCTCCTGGCCTCAGATGGTATTACCCATCCCAGAAAGTAAAACTAAGGCGGTGGCCCATAAAACAAAAGAGTCAGTGCATGTGGCGCATACACTGTCTCGGGCCTTATTACATACCAAATGTTTTTAGTGTTTGTCTTGTAGGAAAGTAAAATGCAGTCCTATTCTAAGAAAGAAAAGAAAGCTCGGGTTGCCTCCCGAGAAGTGCTTTGTTTTTCATCTTCAGTTGGACGTCTTTGGCCTCCTCTTCACCTTCTACCTCTTCGGTCACTGCCCTGTTCTCTTTGCTGGTTTGGTATTTGATGGAATCTTTCCTGACGGGTTCTTCACAACTTCGGCAAGTTGAGCCAGCTGCTGGTCGATTTGGCGTTGATGTGTCTGCATGTCTGCCAGCTGAGCCTGCAACTAGTTCAAAACACCGGAATTTGATAGAGCGCTCTGGGCTAGCTGATTGTTGATCGTATCTTGTTTCTTTACAAAATTGAAGAGCTCCCCTACTACATTTTCTTGGCTAGCAGCCTGGTTCTGACGTTCTTCCTTGGGAGTTCCCTGGTTTTTACCCTGTCCTTGGAAGTTACCTTTATTCTGCGGGAAAGGGGCATTCCTAGCATATTGACCTGCTCCTCCCCTCTTTTCAAAAGCTTGGGTAGGCTTAGTCGAGTTATGCAGCTGATTAGAGTTTTCCGCCGCATCCTTGTTTCCATAGTTGAAGCCTGGGTGGTCGGGTCTTCTAAAGTTTATAAAAGAAACATTTTCAGTCTCTTCTGTCTCGGACTCTGTATCGTTGGTTGCCTCTGGCCGGGTGTAGACGCAATTATCCACCCCGTGACTGCCTTCTCCGCAGGTTACACATTTCATCGCTTTTTCTACATGTTTCTTTCCTTTACCTCCAGCCTCTCTCAACTGTTTCACATCTGTGGCAATCCTTTGAATCTGTGAGGTGATTGCCTCCAGCGCCTTTGATTTAATCGAGGACCCTTCTCCAACCTTCTTTATCGGCCCTCTATCGGACCGATCGAAATCAACGTCGGCCATCAACTCCGCCATATTCTTGATGATCAGCTTCGACTTCTTGGCCTTCTTCCCCAGGAAATCACTGCCTGCTGCTGCGTTCAGTGATACCCTATTTTCGGGGGTCAAACCATTGTAGAAGGTGGTTATGAGGAAACCCCTCTTGTCGTTGTGATGGGGGCAATCCCGGAGGTACTCCTGGAATCGCTCCCAGGCATCGTGCAGGCTTTCACTCGGCTTTTGCATGAAAGAAGTTATCTTCTGCCGATTCCGGACTGTCCTTTCTGTGGGGTAGAACTTGTTCACAAAGGCATCTACTAACGCCCTCCACCCGTTCAAGGATTGGTGGGGTACCCCAAGGTACCAGGACAGCGCCTTGTCTTCTAGTGAAAAGATGAACCCCTTACAGTATATCACTTCTTGGGGGACCCCTCTCATCTTGATGGTATCACAGATATTCTTAAATGCATCAAGATGATGATACGGATTATCATACTTGGAGTTCCCTCTAAAACTTTTATTCTGAATCATGGATATCATGGATGGCTTGAGCTCGAAATTGGTTGCATTGAAACGTGGGACTACGACCGGACATATGGAGTGGTTGGCCTTCGAGGATGCCAATTCCCTGAGCGTCTTCTCCTCTTCCTCAAAGTCTTCGCTGTCACTATCCTCCTGGTGCCATTCCTGCTCGTGGTTTCTTCTGTTTCGCCGGTGGCGACGTCTGTTACGACGGTGATCTGTCTCGAATTGATCCCTTTCTGTATCTTCTGGCTGGTCGTTTCCGTCGTATCGGTCGTCGTCGTCAGGAGGAGGCAAGTTTTCCCTACCCCGCCCTGGGCGTTCGCCTTCGGACAGGGGTGGCTCAACTCGGGGAGGCATCACGATTGGAGTAGATGCTCAGACGAATTGGGTATCCTCTCCTTGAGGTACCTACATAATTATTCACAAAGAAAATCGAGTTCAGAAAATTAAATTTTTATTTTAAAGCAAAGTATAATGCTACGAAAAGAAAAAGGAAAAAGAGTGTTGTCAAGCTTATCTCTAAGCTTGAGGTACAGGAGTGTAGTTAGTGGATTCAGGTTCGTCTTACAGTACTGCTATTGCCTTGTCCCCGGCAACGGCGCCAGAAAGTTGACCGGCCTAAATCACGCGTCCAAAAGTGGAGGCGGATTTAAGGTAATCGAGCTTTCACATTTATAAACCCGAATCCTTCTAGGCCCCCGCAACTTTGTTTACGGGGTCGAAGTAGTCATACGGGGTCGAACACAGGGACAAGGGGGCAGTGTTGAGAACCATGAATCGACACGCTACACTCCAGCGGGTATAAAGAGATATAAATTCCCAAAAGGGAATGGTAAGATGTCACGAAATAAACAAGAAAACTATCTCCAAATGGAGCTACAAGAGAGATTTAAGGTTTTAGTCATTTAGCAGTTTTTAGGGGTTTTCATGCAACAGAAGCAGAAAGATAAAGACTAGAGCTCAGGCAAAGTTCAGAGGATAAGACTGTAGTAAAACAAGCGGTAGCGGTAACACCCTGCACCCCTCCTCTCAGTGCGGGTTCCTCTAACCTCTACATCAACACCCCTCTCGAGGTTGCTGGGCTTCAGTTAGAGTGGAATGTTACAGAAAACAGCTCCGTTCCAGGCACTCTCGTACTCCAGAATCGGACCAAACGCTAGAGCTGCAACACAACTCTCGAAGTTGTTGCGATGGGAAAACGGTTCGGTAGCTAATTGAAACGTGATCCAAATCATGCAAGCTAGGGTTCGGATATTAAACAGAGCAGTCATCCAACATTGTACACCAAGCATAGAGCAACAAGTAATTGAATCTTTTCATTTCCATACACATTTAAAGGTCTTAATACATTGCATAAATGAAGAATTAAATAACAGAATTAAAAGATAGGTGTTGTCTCCTTGATGTAGAATGGCGATAGGGTGTTGTAGCTCTCCTGCCCGATATCTGTCATAGGCCTAGCCCGATACAGAGGTGTTGGGCGACACACCCTCTCGGGCGGCACGCGCCGACTGGCGACTGCATCGGTCAAGGGCTCTGGCTGATACGCTCATGCCATACGACACACCCTCTCGGGTGGCACGTTCGATAGACTAAGCATATCGGGTTGATATCGTGTCGGGCTAAGAGCTAAGCATTATTGATGTCGGTCACTTGTGTCGGGCAGTGATGTCGGTCGATATAGGCCCACAGTGTCGCCCAGGACGGTCCTAGGTGAACTGTCCCCTCCCTCTCGGGATGAGGAGAAGCTCAACTAGTGTCGCCCGAGACGAGCACTGGGGCACGATACGTGTGCTCTCGGAGTTTCCTCGCTCAAGCTCCCAACTGTCTAACTGTCAGCTGTCCGAATGCGAACTATTCCGACCGTTGTGTCCTGTCTTTTCGGCTCCCTGTAGCTGCTATTTATAGTCAGTTGGTTGGTGAGAAGACATGGCGCTCGAAGCGCCATGTAGCCACCTTAAGCGCCGGTCTATGGAGATGGACAGCCGATACAAGCATATCTCGGCGCGAGGCACTGGCTATCGGTCACGTGGTGGGCAGCATGCCTGCCGGTGGGTGGTTGTATCACCCGATGAGCTAGGTCGTCGAGGCAGCTTTGGCTCCCTGTCGGGTAGGAGGTGTGTCGGCCAGCACGTTCCTGTCGCGCGACACCTCTTCGTCGAGTATCTTTGTGTCGCCCAGCCCCTGTCGGGCTGGGGTTGTATCGGGCGTCAGGGAGGTCGAGACGGGCTTGGACTTATTCGTGGGTCGGAACGGCCTTATTGCACAAAAATGAGGAAAATTCTGTAAAAGATAGGAAAATCGGAGTAAGAGCATTGCTTGGCCAATTATTGCGAAAATGCTAATAAAATAGAGGAAAATAGCAGAAAAGGGCAGTTTGATAACAAAATAAAGGGCAAAAACGTCACAAAAACTGATGCTATCAACTCCCCCAAACTTAGCGTTTTGATTGTCCTCGATCAATATTTAAACTATATTTTTGTGATGCTTCTTTTTGCTCAGATAACTTTCAGGCCAAGGGGTAAAACAAGTGTAGTAATGCCTTTAGAGATAATGTTGCTTCACTCAAACAAAAGACTACGCGTTTCCTAGCCTTATTATTTCAATAAAAAAAATTTCTCTACAGCTTCAGCGAGACTTTGTTGTATGATTCCGAAGTTAGCTTACGCACCAAACAGCTTTATTTTCGGGGCAGAAAGTTGTGTAGGGGTAGGCTAAGGCTTTTTTTTGGGTTTTCTCTCATTTTCCATCAGTCCATCCAGGTAAGGGTCTGTTAGCGGGCAAGTGGTCCCTGCGGTCCAAGCCAGTTGGCTTTAGAGCAGTGATTTCACATCCTACGTACCACTGCCCCGGATCTACCATGCCTAAAGACGGGTAAAAGTTGGAAAAACGAGTGTGTATATATAATTTTTTTCTTTCTTTTTATAAGGCACAACTCTCATGCTTTTATTCTCACTCATAAAGCTTCTTTCTCTTTTTGGGATTTTTGTTGGGTAAGGGAAACAAACAGATTTCATACTGTTTGGGCAGCTTTTTCCTTCTCCATACTCGTCTCTTAGCTGTTTGCAAGATTATTATATTTTGAAATTTTTGTCATGGCGAAGTATACTCTTTTGTTCGTTTGGAGCAGCATTATCAAAAAGATATAACAAGACTTGCATCACATTTAGCACAAAGAAAATAAACTTTGCAAAAAGTAACAACAGATTTTCATTATTATTACAGCAACTTTGTACATATACATAGGGACGATATAGACAAAAGAATTTTTCAAAATTTTCAAAATTTTGGTATGAAAACGTATATGTACAAAACTGAAAGTGTATATGTACGTAAAAGAATAACGAATATGGGACAAAAAGAATGGAAGAACAAAGTGGAAGAGGAAGGAAATTTGTACCTCCCTTACTGGAACACGGTACCCCCCCAAACTTACTCCACACTCTGTCCCCAGAGTTGTGAAGTAGATAAGGTGAGGTGATGTTTATTCCAGTGAGGTCGCGCCTGCGTTAGAGAGGAGCTCCCACACATATTATCCTTGTTTGTTGTGGTATCCTATGTGTTGGAGTTGGTCAGGCGTCGCTTCATTTGCCATCCACTCCAGGAAAAAGATGTCGCAGTTGTTGGATAAGGAAACTTGCTGCGGACTGCGGTGGTAGAACTGGAGTCTGTGCCATGTTCCTCCCTGTATGTTCAGGAATGGATCGATCATCTTTGACACTTCGTCGTAAAATTTTCGAACTATGCGTTTGACGGGTGTCAAAGGTTCCGATGTACACGGCACTGGATGATTCTTGTTGCTGTCCGAGCTGTTGTAGAAAATGCCAGCTCGTTGCCAAGTGTACATCGCCAGGAGCGTCCAGTGATTGTAATGCACGATAGGCAGAAAGATAGTGCCTGCAACGCCTTCCTTCAAACCTTGCAGGAAGATCTGCTTCGCTCCAGTTTTGTCGGCGAGGTAGATATCGTTGAAGAGCAAAGGGTGGGCTATGTATGTATGTTTTAGCTTTGGCTGTATATATTGGATGTAAGTTGTTGCAACCGATACAGTCAAGAACCCCCCTTCCTTTACCATGTCCCTTAGCTCATCTGCTAGGACTAAGACGTCTCCTGCCTGAAAAGCAACGTCTGATGGGGTTGAATTAGCAAGCTTCTTCTGGATGATGTCGACATGTTCCTGTGTGAGAGTCGCACACAAAAAATGGTCAAAATTTTTGATCAGCTCTTCAGAAACCTCAGGCAAAGCAGTGTCTTCCTTCCTGTGCACTTCCTTTAAGATTGCTAGCTTCTTGCCCGCCCCATGAATCTCGGGGGTTATATCTTCTTCTTTTCCTTCTTGGCTGCTGGATCGTGAAAAAGAATCTTCTTCTGCATCACTATACAGCAGCTCCTCCGGCACACCTGCATCCCAGAAATAGCGCTTGTCCTTGATCAGGAGCATGGCGTAGATGCCCCTGCGTTGATATTAGCACCTATTCCTGAGGATTCCCAAATTCCCAACACCATTGAGCGCCTCAATGGCCCCCAAGATGGCGATGGCGCTGTTTCCGCTCCCCTTTTCTGCTACTTGGGGAAGGTTTCTGATAACGTAGTGGTTCCAAGGCCCTTGAAGACGTTGGATTCCTTCCTTTAAAACTCGTAGCAGGCGTATTGGCAGACGTCTCGGCACTCTGTCCTCCGGGCGGCTGAAATTACCCCCAGAGCGTGGTACTTCATCATCGCTGCAGCGAGTAGCTGAACGTCGCGGTTTATGATGTCCGTTATACAGAGAAACCACACGTTGTGATGCTTATACGGGGCCAACACCAGATTTGGCTTATGTTTTTCAACGTATTGCAGCATGTCGACCACCGCACGGGAGTCTAAATCTCCCTTCATCAGCCTTCTCGCCAAGGTCGGGGTGGCTGTGTATATCTGTCTCCGACCTGTCCTGCTATCGATGTTCTCGATCAGTGCGTTCTCCAGGACCCTGAACACTCACTTGCCGACCACAGCCGGCATGCGGAACATCTTCCGAAGATCTCCCCATCGTAGGGAGAGGTAGCAATCGCTCCAGACGACTTCTTCTTCATTACCCTATGACCTCAAGACCAAATTCAGCAGCTTCTGGTCTCTGATCGTCAGGTTCCCAATGGCTCTACTATCAAAATCAGCCATCTCGAATGATGGTATCTCGGACGGCTCACGGAATCTGTCCGCAAATGAGCGCTTTCCTCAGGGTGGATGTCTGTTATTTACAGTGTAGACATCCCCCACTTCTCCTTCGGACTCGTCCGATGAGTCTCCCCCAATGTTGGTATCCGCGTTATCATCTTCCACTTCCTTTAGGGGGATGTAGAAGTTGGCGTCTCCCAATCCCAAAGAGCTCTCCCATTTGCTAGGAGACCCTTTGGCAGATCCTTGCTGCGTCCCCTCTCCGTGCGTTGATGATTGTCTACTGGAGGAGGATTGGGAGGAGGACGATGTTCCCGAAGAGGAACCTGAAGAAGATGGACTATGGTTCCCACTGGGAGGGGACGGTGACCATCTCAGCTGCCTTCGGCGCGGATGATCGTCGCTCCTGTTCATCCTCTCCTCGATCCTGTCGAGTCGTTGGAGGACTTGCTGCATTGCTGCATTCAAGGCCTCCAGTCCACCGGGTATGACCGCAAGAGCCAGCAGCTCGCTCTCTTACTTATTCATCCTGACCTCGTGGCTGTCCTGCTTATCTTGAAAAGATGCAAGTTTGTGTGTTAGGGAAGCGCAAGTAGCAGAGTTGGTGGTTGTTACCTCCCGCATATTGTTGATTTCGTCTCCGAGCATCTTTCCAAGCGACGGAGGGGGTCCGGAGGGTCTCCCTTCCGTCCTTGCGATATCTAGTTTGCGTGAAGGTCCACCTGGAGAGGTGGAATCTATGAAGATCGTTCGCGATCCAGATGACTTCAGGCGGGGCGTCGGCGCTGTTTCAGGTGTCGCCGCCTTGCCTTCTCTTCTAACTGGGGACGGCCGTGGTGAGGGCGAACTTTGCTCCACCTCTGCACTATCGGAGGTCTCCTCGACCGTTGCAGGCGGGGACTTCAGCGGTAGTGAGGGCATCCTTTCGAGCTCCCTTCTGATCTCCTCGGACATTCCGATGTTGTTGCTTCGCTGAGGCTCCTCTCGTGCCTCTGCAGCTTTAGAAATAGGTCTGGGAACTGCGGCCGTCTCTTGCGCGGCAGATCCCAGAGTTTCTGTTCCGGTGACCTCGATGATCGTCGGTACCTTCTCAACCGCCACCGTTGTTGCTGGTGCGGTGGCTGGTATAGTAGGGGCGACGACAACTCGATCAGTAGTTGTCGTCGGAAGTTCTGTAGTGGGCCTCTCTATGGTCCTGGTCGTGGTGACTGTGGCCGTGCCATCTTCTATGGCTTTGATCTCGGCGGCGGTGAAGACCAACTTCTCGATGTCATAGTCGGCGCAACGAGGAAGGGGAAGGAGTATGTTCGTCCTTGAAAACTTGTAGAAATACCTCCCCCTCTCCTTCCTGATGATGTTGGTTCTTATCAGATATTTGGTATCGAACACCTCTTTGCCCGGCGTTCTTGTATGGCTGCGAGGCTCGAATGGATACCCGAGCCCCACTGCGATGAGGTTGATGATGCCGCCCATGTAGTATTCCTTGGTAGCGTCCTTCATCGGGTGGACCCTGTTCATTAAGAACCTACCGAGGTTGATTGTTCGGCCCTCCATAATGTGCCACATGACGTGGAGCTCCTTCGTGTAGATGTTGTGGGATTCATTCTTGTTGAATAGCAAGCAGGCCACTAGTTCGTGCACGATCCTCCAGAAACAGGAGTGCACCGCCACGACCTTTTCTCCCGGCTTGAATGAAGATTTGTCGTTGAGCTTCCCCCAGAACTCCACTGGGTTGAACCTGTCACCCTCGGTGATCCTTTCACCGTTATTCATCCTATTCATCTCCTCCTCGCTGGAAGAGAAGATTTTGTTTAAGTCCTTCTTGGAGATGGTATGCTCCGAGTTGTACAGCCTGGCCTGAAATCTGTCTGGCCCGCCAAACTTTTCTCTCTCTGCCGCTGCTAAATTCTTCACTCGGTAGAGGGAGGACATGAATTCCATCGTCAGCTTAGTGTACGAGGCAGTTCGGCTGAAACAGATCCTCTTCAGTCCTACCGCCACAAGGACGCTCTTCAGCCTCTTCATGATCCCAAGCTCATCAAATGAGGCCCTGTGGCAGAACCTTCTCGGTTTGTACATCTTGGGTACCAGCTCAGCATAGCGATGAGCATGCTCGTCGTCTCTTGGCTCGAAACTCACCAAAAAGGTTTCCGAGAGTTCTGCTGCAGCTAGTGGTGTTGGTGCCGCAGTAGGCTGTGTCGGTGTTGGTGTAGTAGTCACAGCTTGTCCAACCCTTGCCTTCTTCTTTGCCCCCAACGTCCCAGCCTGTCCTGGGTTCAGGCGCTTAGGTCGGGCCGCCTGCCCTTCAGTAGCAGTTTCAAGATAGATCCTCCTGCCCTGCTCATCAACTGGGAAAGCGGTAATCTTAGTGCGGGCCATTTATGTAAGTCAACAAAAGATAACACCTTGATTAATTAAGCTGGCTTTTGAAAATATAATAAAGAGTAAACGTTTGGCCCGGTATAGTCTATACAAAACTGCCTGACACTCCTGTATCGGACGACACATTGGTTTCAAAGGTGAAGCCCTGTACCCGACACAGGAGATGGGTATCGTCCGATATGTTTTCATGAAAGAAGAGCAGCGTGTCGGCCGATAAGCAAAATCAGGTGATGTGATGCTACATCGGGCGACACTGCTATCGCCCGACATAGGGTATCGGTCAACATGAATCAAAGATACTTTGCACAATACCCATATCGGTCGATACACCTGCTCAGCGAGGAAAACTTGAGACCGATAAACTTTTAACAAGAAAGAAATCGCATCGGCCGACACGGTCTGTTGGGCGGCAAGCCTGTCGGGCTATACCTTGTTGTGATCGGAGCTTTTCGGGCGACACAAGAGGTTCAGTAGTCTCGCGTGACACGGGAGCTAAAGCATAGGATTCTCTCACTCGACACAGGAAAGTAAAAGCAAGAAAGCAAGGAACCCGACATGGTAAATCTTGTTTTTCTTTTATAGTAAGTAAATAGTGTAACCCGGGGCGCGCGTCGACCGATTGCTTCAAAACATAAGTCGACAGCCCAACCGTCGGCGGGACTATTGCGCTTCACAAAGCCCACCGCCCGATAAGCATGCACTCAAGGTGTCGGTTGAGTTGCCTCCTGCGATATCGTGAAGACAAAACTGTTTAAGCTGCGGCTGATGAGTAAAACATCATTGGCCTAGGAATAAGCTCCTGGCCTCAGATGGTATTACCCATCCCGGAAAGTAAAACTAAGGCGGTGGCCCATAAAACAAAAGAGTCAGTACATGTGGCACATACACTGTCTCGGGCCTTATTACATACCAAATGTTTGTAGTGTTTGTCTTGCAGGAAAGTAAAATGCAGTCCTATTCTAAGAAAGAAAAGAAAGCTCGGGTTGCCTCCTGAGAAGTGCTTTGTTTTTCATCTTCAGCTGGACGTCTTTGGCCTCCTCTTCACCTTCTTCATCTTCGATCACTGCCCTGTTCTCTTTGCTAGTTCAGTATTTGATGGAATCTTTCCTGACGGGTTCTTCACAACTTCGGCAAGTTGAGCCAGCTGCCGGTCAATTTTGGCGTTGATGCGTCTGCATGTCTGCCAGTTGAGCCTGCAACTAGTTCAAAACACCAGAATTTGATAGAGCGCTCTGGGCTAGCTGATTGTTGATCGTATCTTGTTTCTTTACAAAATTGAAGAGCTGCCCTACTACATTTTCTTGGCTAGCAGCCTGGTTCTGACGTTCTTCCTTGGGAGTTCCCTGGTTTTTACCCTGTCCTTGGAAGTTACCTTTATTCTGTGGGAAAGGGGCATTCCTGGCATATTGACCTACTCCTCCCCTCTTTTCAAAAGCTTGGGTAGGCTTAGTCGAGTTATGCAGCTGATTAGAGTTTTCCACCGCATCCTTGTTTCCATAGTTGAAGCCTGGGTGGTCGGGTCTTCTAAAGTTTACAAAAGAAACATTTTCAGTCTCTTCTGTCTCGGACTCTGTATCGTTGGTTGCCTCTAGCCGGGTGTAGACGCAATTATCCACCCCGTGACCGCCTTCTCCGCAGGTTACACATTTCATCGCTTTTTCTACATGTTTCTTTCCTTTACCTCCAGCCTCTCTCAACTGTTTCACATCTGTGGCAATCCTTTGAATCCGTGAGGTGATTGCCTCCAACGCCTTTGATTTAATCGAGGACCCTTCTCCAACCTTCTTTATCGGCCCTCTATCGGACCGATCGAAATCAGCGTCGGCCATCAACTCCGCCATATTCTTGATGATCAGCTCCGACTTCTTGGCCTTCTTCCCCAGGAAATCACTGCCTGCTGCTGCGTTCAGTGATACCCTATTTTCGTGGGTCAAACCATTGTAGAAGGTGGTTATGAGGAAACCCCTCTTGTATTTGTGATGGGGGCAATCCCGGAGGTACTCCTGGAATCGCTCCCAGGCATCGTGCAGGCTTTCACTCGGCTTTTGCGTGAAAGAAGTTATCTTCTGCCGATTCCGGACTGTCCTTTCTGTGGGGTAGAACTTGTTCACAAAGGCATCTGCTAACGCCCTCCACTCGTTCAAGGATTGGTGGGGTACCCCAAGGTACCAGGAGAGCGCCTTGTCTTCTAGTGAAAAGATGAACCCCTTACAGTATATCACTTCTTGGGGGACCCCTCTCATCTTGATGGTATCACAGATATTCTTAAATGCATCAAGATGATGATACGGATTATCATACTTGGAGTTCCCTCTAAAACTTTTATTCTGAATCATGGATATCACGGATGGCTTGAGCTCGAAATTGGTTGCATTGAAACGTGGGACTACGACCGGGCATCTGGAGTGGTTGGCCTTCGAGGATGCCAATTCCCTGAGCGTCTTCTCCTCTTCCTCAGAGTCTTCGCTGTCACTATCCTCCTGGTGCCATTCCTGCTCATGGTTTCTTCTGTTTCTCCGGTGGCGACGTCTGTTACGACGGTGATCTGTCTCGAATTGATCCCTTTCTGTATCTTTCGGCTGGTCGTTTCTGTCGTATCGGTCGTCGTCGTCGTCAGGAGGAGGTGAGTTTTCCCTACCCCGCCCTGGGCGTTCGCCTTCGGACAGGGGTGGCTCAACTCAGGGAGGCATCACGACTGGAGTAGATGCTCAGACGAATTGGGTATCCTCTCCTTGAGGTACCTACATAATTATTCACAAAGAAAATCGAGTTCAGAAAATTAAATTTTTATTTTAAAGCAAAGTATAATGCTACGAAAAGAAAAAGGAAAAATAGTGTTGTCAAGCTTATCTCTAAGCTTGAGGCACAGGAGTGTAGTTAGTGGATTCAGGTTCGTCTTACAGTACCGCTATTGCCTTGTCCCCGGCAATGGCGCCAGAAAGTTGACCGACCTAAATCGCGCGTCCAAAAGTGGAGGCGGATTTGAGGTAATCGAGCTTTCACATTTATAAACCCAAATCCTTCTAGGCCCCCGCAACTTTGTTTACGGGGTCGAAGTAGTCATACGGGGTCGAACACAGGGACAAGGGGGCAGTGTTGAGAACCATGAATCGACACGCTACACTCCGGCGGGTATAAAGAGATATAAATTCCCGAAAGGGAACGGTAAGATGTCACGAAATAAACAAGAAAACTATCTCCGAATGGAGCTACAAGAGAGATTTAAGGTTTTAGTCATTTAGCAGTTTTTAGGGGTTTTCATGCAACAGAAGCAGAAAGATAAAGACTAGAGCTCAGGCAAAGTTCAGAGGATAAGACTGTAGTAAAACAAGTGGTAGCGGTAACACCCTGCACCCCTCCTCTTAGAGCGGGTACCTCTAACCTCTACATCAACACCCCTCTCGAGGTTGCTGGGCTTCAGTTAGAGTGGAATGTTACAGAAAACAGCTCCGTTCCAGGCACTCTCGTACTCCAGAATCGGACCAAACGCTAGAGCCGCAACACAACTCTCGAAGTTGTTGCGACGGGAAAATGGTTCGGTAGCTAATTGAAACGTGATCCAAATCATGCAAGCTAGGGTTCAGATATTAAACAGAGCAGTCATCCAACATTGTACACCAAGCATAGAACAACAAGTAATTGAATCTTTCCATTTCCATACACATTTAAAGGTCTTAATACATTGCATAAACGAAGAATTAAATAACAGAATTAAAAGATAGGTGTCGTCTCCTTGATGTAGAACGGCGACAGGGTGATGTAGCTCTCCTGGCCGATATCGGTCAGAGGCCTAGCCCGATACAGAGGTGTCGCGCGACACACCCTCTCGGGCGGCACGCGCCGACTGGCGACTGCATCGGTCAAGGGCTCTGGCCGATATGCTCATGTCGGATGACACACCCTCTTGGGCGGCATGTTCGATAGACTAAGCGTATCGGGTTGATATCATGTCGGGCTAAGAGCTAAGCATTATTGATGTTGGTCACTTGTGTTGGGCAGTGATGTCGGCCGATATCGGCCCGCAGTGTCGCCCGGGACGGTCTTAGGTGAACTGTCCCCTCCCTCTCGGGATGAGGAGAAGCTCACCTAGTGTCGCCCGAGACGAGCACTGGGGCACGATACGTGTGCTCTCGGAGTTTCCTCGCTCAAGCTCCCAACTGTCTAACTGTCAGCTATCCGAATGTGAACTGTTCCGACCATTGTGTCCTGTCTTTTCGGGTCCTTGTAGCTGCTATTTATAGTCAGTTGGTTGGTGAGAAGACATGGCGCTCGAAGCGCCACGTAGCCACCTTAAGCGCCGGTCGATGGAGATGGACGGCCGATACAGGCATATCTCGGCGTGAGGCGCTGGCTATCGGTCACGTGGCGGGCAGCACGCCTGGTGGTGGGTGGTTGTATCGCCCGACGAGTTGGGTCGTCGAGGCGGCTTTGGCTCCCTGTCGGGTAGGAGGTGTGTCGGCCGGCACGTTCCTGTCGCGCGGCACCTCTTCATCGAGTATCTTTGTGTCGCCCAGCCCCTGTCGGGCTGGGGTTGTATCGGGCGTCAGGGAGGCCGAGACGGGCTTGGACTTATTCGTGGGCCGGAACGGCCTTATTGCACAAAAACGAGGAAAATTTTGTAAGAGATAGGAAAATCGGAGTAAGAGCATTGTTTGGCCAATTATTGCGAAAATGCTAATAAAATAGAGAAAAATAGCAGAAAAGGGCAGTTTTGATAACAAAATAAAGGGCAAAAATGTCACAAAAACTGATGTTATCAATAGCCTAGACGTTTAGATATTTTTGTTTTTAATCTTTATGTGATGATCATATATATCTTTTTAGACTATTGTACTTAAGACATTTGGGCACATTATCTAAGTTGTACTATTTCATATCATCATGTTGTTTTTATTGTTTTGGATTGTAGTTACTTTGAGAACATGCACATGTGTTGTAATCTTAATCTTCTATGTCATAACTCTATGTATGTTCTATTATGAGAGTTAATGGTATGCTTTCCATATTTTGATTATGACACTAGTTGCTTGTTTCTCTCTCGCCTCTGTTTGATGTGTGTTGTGTGGTTGCGTGTTTTATTTTGAGTTTGTATGTTTTGATTGTCCTTGGAGAAGACCCATTTTTGTGCTCTTCTACCCCCCCTTTCTTTTTTATAATGCCAAAAGGGGAGAGAAGTTCAATGTTTTGAAGCTCAACCATATTGTTTTTACTGCATATGTGATCTTTTTCCTATCTAGTATATGTTTTATCATGTGACTTGTTAAAGGACCATGTAGTATACATGGTATATAACTTTGTGTAGAAAGACTAACTATATAGGTAAGAGTGAGCATAGATTGACGGGGAACAGTTCACATTGTTCAAATTATGAATCCTCTTACAATCCATAAGGCAAAGGTATAACTTTACATATCCTTTACAATATGTTGATGAGTGGTTTGTCACTGTCAAAAAGGGGGAAAGTGTTGACTTGAGAGTCATACATTGTCCATATTTTTTATAATGACTTAACCATTCCATTCATATGTATGTAATATGTTTGTTTAAGATTGATTTCAGACATTAGGTACATAAAAAGGATCAAATTACACAAGCCTTAGCTAGTCCAAGTTCAAGTCAAAAGCAATGCAAATGCACTTTTGTAGAAAACACTCCAAACTACCTTAGAATATTTTTGTAATCATTTGTATTCATGATATGACCAGTAACTAAGATGAAAAAAATTAGGGACACTTAATTTCATCATTTGATCACTTAAAAAACATTTTGGAAAATTTGTCACAACACTTTGATCGGTCGAGTTTGATTCTCAACCGATAAGTGATGAATTTTTGGAAATGGTTGCATCAATCAAGTTGTACACTCACAGAACTCGATCGACCAACTTACTGAACAAAGTTGATTTTAGCTGATTGATCAAGTTACCCCAGGACAAACTCGACCAATAGTTTGAAAATTTAATTTGTCAGTTAGTGAATTGGTTGAGTTACCTTTATTGAAACTCGATCGAATGTATTGTACGGGAAAGGTAGAAAAAGTAATTTCAACCGTTGAAAAGTTGTTAGAAATAAAAATAGATTCGTTGCAAGTTGTAAAATGGCTATTTTTCATTCTTAAGTGATCTCAGACTCAAAGGAACACTCCCATCTATAAATAGGATTTCTTGGAGTTCATTCTAAAGTTGATCATTCATGCTATCATTGGTCCTTGTTATAGTTGAGTGTGCTAAAACCCTTTGAGCCCCTTTTTCTCTCTCATTTAGAAAGCATTTCATGATTATGAGTGAGTTAGGCATGTTGTAAGAGAGATACCTCATTGTTATCTTGTAAAGTTCTCCATCTTTCCATCTTCTCAATCTCCTTTCTCAAAGAGCAAAGGCTGAAGTGATCTTTTCCGAGTGAAGGAGTTGATGTTCTTCATCAAGGCTGAATAAGGTGTAATGATCTTCTTCAAGTGAAGGAGAAGGACAAGGCGGAAGATCTAAGGAGCTTGGTGGGTAAATTCTTAAGGCTGAAGACTTGTTGCAAGGAGGAGATGTCCTAGGAGAAGAAATTGAGTTGCTTGCAAGAGTGGGTACGACCTGTTGTGAGGTAGAAGACTAGCTTCTGGATAGGTAAGCCCTTGGATGTAAGGTGGTCTTCTTGTATGTCTTATAATGGAATATAAGTATACATGGGTTGCAAAGTCCTAGAGGTTGACCTCTCTCGGTAGTGGACTGACGGTCTTCTAGTTTGGAGATTAGAACTACTCTAAACCACCTTGGCTTACCGAGGATGACCATGTATGCTTCTCTGAACTTTGGCCTGCAGTAGAGACCAGGATGAATGATAATTAATCTATATATCCTAAGAAAAGGAGAAATATTACAATAAATGTTATTATTTTTGTATATATCACCCAAAGCATAATTATTAATATGTAAAACTAATTTTATGAGTGTGCTATGCTTGATGTAAGAAATGTCATATGAGATCATTGTTGAAAATATTGTATACCTGTCTTTATGTTGCTTTACTCATTTCATTTGTTACCCTATTCATTTACCCTATGGGTAAAAGAATGCGAACTAGGATAATTTTTTTAAAATAATTACTTTATCCACTATCCGCTACTATGATGCATGTAAAGGTATAGATAAGCTTTTATCCTACCATATCCTATCCATTTACAGCCGTAAACCAAATGGAACCCTTACTTTGAAACTCCCACAGGTCGACTGCATCGGGTAGCAAATAAATTCCCACTCCACCACTCCACTCCGCTGAACCCTTAGTAACAATCGCCAGTCACGTCTCTCGTGGACTGTGCGATAGAGTTGGGCTTCGTAGCAGAGAGCCCGGTATTAGGATATGCGGCCCATGGGCTGTGATACAATGGCAGCAATATGCAGCCATGCAGTGTCAGCTGCGGTAAATAAGGATGTGTTTCCGGGGCATGTGTTACTACCGACCGAGCTTGGGTGCGCAGGCCCCGCTCAGTCGTTTCGCGGCAGAGGACTGCGGAGTCTGAGACAGAGGCATGCGGACAGATATTTGTCGTGGACAAATTAAGGCAAAGGACAAAGATGCACTTTCTTTCAATGGTAAGGACATAAGGATTGCGCTCTTTTTTTCAGAATCCAGTCTAACTCTTGTTTCTTATTGGATTTCAGGACAGACAACCCGACGAGCCTACGTCTGCGCTAGCGGTGCATAAATGGCAGCTCGGCAAACGTCAGCCCATTCATTGATCCTCCTCGCCCCACGTGATTCAGCACTTCGTTACTCCATCACCACAACCTGAAAACTGATGCACACACAACAACGACGGGTAACCCCGCTTATAGAGATAAAATAATTCGAGAAACACAAAAGGATCTAGATTCCATATAAAAAATAAACAAACCAAACAGCAGATGACACAAGGGGGAAGGAAGTCTAGATGAAGAGATGCCGATGAACGCTATGTTTGTTAATTGGTGAATGACGGAGACGAAAAAGGAGGGAAAGTGAAGAGATATTTATTTTATTGTGTTTGGTTAGTATGATGAGCGGAAAGAAGTAGATTATTATTAGGGTTGTAAGAAACATGTAGAATAATTATGCACTCCCAAAGACCTTTACGTTTTCCTAACTTTCACTCATTTATGTATAGAAGAAATGGGTTAGGTAACGTGTATGCGGGAACATAACATAAACATAGATGTGTGGTATTTTTAAACACAATTTTGTATGATAGTTGTAATCCAAAGAGACTGCACTCCTTAAACAACATATTATAATAACAAATGATATTTTTGTGATATTCACGGAGAATACTCATAGTTAATAATAAGTATAATAATTCGAGAAGCACAAAAGGATCTAGATTCCATATGAAAGATAAACAAACCAAATAGCAGGTGACACGAGGGGGAAGTCTAGATGAAGAGATGTTGTTGAACACTATGTTTGTTAATTGGTGAATGAAGGAGAGGAAAATGGGGAGAAAGTGAAGAGACGTTTATTTTATTGTGTTTGGTTAGTATGATGAGTGGAAAGAAGTAGATCATCATTAGGATTGTAAGTTTGTACTTGCACTTGTATCAGAGTTACAGGAAACATGTAGGATAATTATCCACTCCCAAAGACCTTTACGTTTTCATAACTTTCACTTATTTATGTATAGAAAATATTGGTTAGCTATGCGGGAACATAATATAAACATAGATGAGTGGTATTTTTAAATACAATTTTATATGATAGTTGTAATCCAAAGAGAATGCACTCCTTAAAAAACATATTATAATAACAAGTGATATTTTTGCGGTATTCACGGAGAATACTCATAGCTAATAACAAGTAATATATTCAAGAAGCAAAAAAGGATCTAGATTACATATGAAAGATAAACAAACCAAACAACAAATGACTCGAGGGGGGAGGAAGTCTAGATGAAGAGATGTCGTTGAACACTAAGTTTGTTAATTGATGAATGACGAAGAAGAGAAAGGGGAGAAAGTGAAGAGACATTTATTTTATTTTGTTTGGTTAGTATGATGAGTGGAAAGAAGTAGATCATCATTAGGGTTGTAAGTCTATACTTGCACCTATATTAGAGTTACAAGAAATATGTAGGATAATTACCCACTCCCAAAGACTTTTATGGTTTCCTAACTTTCACTCATTTATTTATAGAAGAAATGGGTTAGGTTACGTGTATGCGGCAATATAACATAAACATAGATGAGTGGTATTTTTAAACAAAAAATTGTATGATATTTGTAATCCAAAGAAACTGCACTCCTTAAACAACATATTATAATAACAAGTGATATTTTTGCAGTTTTCACAGAGAGTAATCATAGTTAATTTAAGAAATTTTTTATAAAATAGTTTATCTACTAATTCTTTTATACTATTTTTCTAAGAAATTTATTATTCCTCCAAATATCTTATATATAAACTTTGATGTGTTATCATTTATATAACCAAGTTCAAGTAATACAAAAATAATTATAGTTTAATTATAGTAATGATATTTGTTTATGATTCTTTTCTAAAAGTTAATTTATGTGCTAGAACCTAATTTATGTGCTAGAGCCCCAGATTCGTAACGTATTCTTTTGCTAATGGGCAAATAGGTATAGCGAGTAGGGTAATACTTGGTCCAATGTCCTATCTTATTATGAGGGTAAGTGGCACACTAATACAACATGTCTAAAGTGTTCGTGTGTCAAGTTATACGGGACAAATGAGCCTCAAGTTATCGAACCTTAGAGAGTGGGTCACTAGAAAACATTACTAATTATGAATTATCAACTAACTCAATGAAAAGATGGGATTTAGGTTGTTTATAAACTAAGAAAATTACCTAATAATTAACTATGATGAATAAAATACTAAAATGGGAATCTCTAGAATGCTAGTTTTACTACGGCGATCAATTATTTTTAGACTAATTTAATTATTTATATATTAATATTATTAACTCAACAAGTAATGCATTTTAATGTTGCGTCCTTCATTATCATAATATCATATTTTTCAAGAAGAACTCTACTTTCTTGATATTTTTAATTTAGCAAAACGAATCAATCCATTCTGCAACCATAAAACTTCACAAACACGAGTCTACTTCCATATTTTTGTGATCTTTATAAGAAATCTAATGTAATATATGTCTGCCAACCACTAATATTATCTAAGAAATCAATTATGGTTCTCAATCACTATTGACTGGATTCATGCATTCCAAACTAAAATATGAGTAATAGTTCATCTTAAAAGTGAAATCAATAGTTCAACAATAATATCATACTGTGCTACTCGTGGATGCTATAGAAATATAGACTAGCTCTTCATGATCAAAGTTCACTCCATACAATAGGAGAAATGAATGGAAATATGTACAATAACAAGAGATGAAGAAACTCCAAGGTAGATGTCAAGCAACAATGGCAGGGATGATCTCAAATGACTTGCTCGGTCGATTTTGCTTCTAGAGTCACATTGGCAATGAAGTTGCTCTTTTCTCCTCTTCTCCCCTATCTATGGCTATCTCCAATTGTATGAAACAAGATGAGACATGTAAAGACCCGATCTTTATAATCAAATATATACAAAACAATACCAAAAATATAAATAAATATTTTCACAAATATACTTCACAACAGAGTCGTGGAAGTTTTACATAAGATTATAAAATCAAGCATTGATTCCTATGCACACTTCAATAGGAGGCAACTCTTGCACATCTCTTCTATGTCTTCTTTGATCACCTATCCATGGATTTCCAGAGGAACAAAATCACACAAGGATCCCAAGTAGGAAAATATGGGTCAATTGAATGACCGGTACAAAATTGATAATTGGAAAGTAAAAATATTAATCTATCTACAAAGGATGACAAAATGTAAAGGAATACATTATATAGGAAAGTATCAAAAGGTAGGCATGGGTTTTCAAATTCAATCTGATTCAATGTCCCATTTTTAAAATTAGTATTTGAATTTTTTTAGTAGATAAAACATGTCAATGCCTAATTATTGGAGAAGTCATATGTTCTCTCCATGGAGAATGACAACACACCAACTATATTTCCCATTAAATTGAGAGACCTCATGTTCTTTTATATGTACATAGTTGTATAAGAATTATTCCACTAAACTAAATTGGCACTAGCCTATCCTTTTTTATGTTTCAGCATTGTGTTATTATTTTAAGGATTTAATTGTTGACGGCTTAAAAAGAAGAGGGCTAAGCTTTTAAAAAATATAGTCCAACCAACCTATCTAATCATGCATGCAATCAATGAGTGAAATAACTCTCCAAATAAAATAGAAATTTTGTACCTTTGATAAAAGTATCCAAAATGTAAAAATTCCAAGTAATGACTCTAAGGGACAATCAAGAGAAAGATCATTTAGAGAAATATTTCCCACGATATGGCTTGGAATCAGGTATTGTTTAAATTTCATTTGGTTAGTTATATGCGGCTAGAATTTTTCTTTTGGGGCTTATATTCATTTATTTTCATTTATAGCCTTTTTTAGGGTTTTAACAAAGTTATACACATATAATTAAAGTCTTATAATTAAGTAGAATATTATCATACAATGTTTAATGGTGTCTTGGCATATAGTCGATCTAGGGTTTTAGATCCATTTTACTTCTAAGATTCATTTTTATTCCCATAATCAGATTATGTCTCGCTTGCATATAGGTGTGTGCATTAATATGCCTTCCTCAATTGAGGTCTGGTTGTGTCATTTTCTATCTCATATGACATAGCTTACTTTGGTCAAGATTGGTCAAGGATATGAGTTGAATGAGATATTCATCAAAATATCCCTATTTTGAGAAACCTAGGGTTTAAATTCCATACCTACTCATATATACACACCTAATATCGTACATATGAGTATATCAATATATACAGATTATCATACTACATATCTGAATCTAGGATTTCTAACAAATAATAAGAATGATCTTAGTTTAATAAGTTTGATGCTAAACCCTACTAAGACTACTAAGTCATTATTTGTTATATACATATACATATACATATCTATATCAAGACTAATGTCATATAAACTTAGATAAAAGATCAGTTAGGTCATTATTATGATCACAATTATTTTTAACATGTTTTGATTTTAACTCTTTTCATGATCAATATTGTATGTAATTTATTGAAGCTTCATATTTCATAGTTAATAATATCCTAGTAATAATACATTATTGTATTAGTGTATGGATTCATGTATATACCAATGCAATACAATGGGTCGGATAGTAATTATGGTTTATTCTTACTTACAAATCATTCAAAGTATCATTTGATTGGTTGTATAATATGTGGATGTGGATCTCCAAGATTTTAGACATTTCATTTTACTAACATCCTTATAAGGTTATGAGATGCTTAGTGTGTTTGCATAGCTATTATACTTATATATGAAGAATCAACTTATCAAAATATTATCTAAAGTCTAACATCCCTTCTATTATTTGGCTATTATCTTATTATTCATTTCTGAAAAATATTGCAGACACATAGTTACTTACCATTGGTCACTGGTAATAAGTCCTTCCATGAATTCTCCATCGTTGGGTCTCCTTAGATATGGTTGGAGCCTGTGTCCCTAAGCATAATTGTAGGATCAATGGGCTCTTGAAAGGGGGTGAAATAAAGCTAAAACACTTAAACCAAATTCATTAGACCTTCAAATATACCTCAAAAGATGAGATTGCAAATTTGGAATTTGAGTGCAACTAAACATACATAGCAAGGATGAGAGAGATTGAGTAAGATCAAGAACAAGCTATGTATAGCGGTTCCAAACTCCAAATTAAGAGAGTGTAAATCCACTACCTAGAAAGGTCAACCTCTATGATTTTGCAACCATTGCACCTTACTTATATTCCATTATAAGAGATATAATATGACCTTCCTTTTCCTGAGCAAGGATACCTACCTTCCTTTTAAGGGTCAAAGGAACCAATAAACTTACAAGGTCTTACCTATCCAAGAGCAAGGGTCTTAAACCTCCACAAGGGCTTACCCACTTTTGCAATGAACTAGACACCTTCACCAAGGATCTCTCCTCTCGCAACAAGTCTTCCGCCTTGAAAGAATTACCCACTATTCTCTTGGATCTTCAACCTTGAATTTCACCTTCACCGAGGGAAAGCTTTCACCAACTTTTCTTAAGAGAAAAGGATTGGGAAAGGAAAGATTGAGAGCTTCACAATGAGTACCATGAAGTAGCTCTCTCAAAAAAACCTATCTCACTCTGATTGATGTTAATTTGTCATAAGAAAGAGAGAGAAAGGGCCTCTTAGTAGAAAAATATACTCAACTATAGCTAGGAGCATAAGAAGCAAACTTGGGATGAAGCTCAAGGGTCCCTATTTATAATTGGGCGTGTCTACTAGTCAATAGATGCACTTGGGAATGAATTCTAGTCATTTGGGGTGTTGTAACATATCTATTTTTAGTTTTGCAACACTCTAACAACTAGAAACAAAGAAAATTTGAGTTATCAGTGCAATCAGTCGAGTTTTGATAAAGGTAACTCAACCAATAACACTATGAAACAAAGAAAATTTGAGTTATCAGTTGAGTTTATCTTGAATGAAACTTGGCCGACGGCTTAAATTTGATTTATCTTTGCAGAGTTCTCAATTGAATTTGTCATGGCGAAACTCGATCGACTGTGGCAGTTCCAAAAATTCATCAAGGGTGTCGGTCGAGTTTATCCTAGATGAAACTCGGCTGACAAAAGTCTCTGTGATCCATTTCAGAAATTTCTATAAAAGTGCTTAAATATTCATTTTAAGTGCATTTTTATATTTTTCTCAGCTTAGTTACAAGTCATAGCTTAAATATAAATATTTTTCAAAATTGTCCTAAGAATTTTATGGCATTTTCCATAAAAATACATTTGCATTGATTTTGGCTTGTATTTGGTCAAGCTAGGGATTGATTGAATTCATCCTTTCCATGTACCGAATACCTAAAATCAATCTCAAATAGACATATTAGATACATATGAATGGAATGGTTAATTCATCATCAAAATATGGATAATATATAACTATTAGGTCAATAATAAGAACTCGTGAGTAGGAATCCTCACCTTGGTCTGACTCATCCACGATAGATATTAATTATGGGTTGAATGATATGCAATGATATTGTTGCAAGCTAGGATTTAGTTGCACCCAATCTTCTGGGGTTCAGTTGGAGTGGTCGGAAGAGTTCTGTAGGTAGAGAAGGAGGAATTTTGCAACGCAACGTGGCACTATGACCTGCATGCTTGAAGGACAACCATGGTGGCGATGTTGAGGCACATAAAGTGGAGGAGAATTGATATAGTGGTGGGATTTGGATATTGCCTGAAGATCTCGATGTAGCTATTTCCTATTTTAGATTTGGGGTGTCCTCGTGTATCTAGGGTTAGAAGTATTTATGCAGCAATGATGGCGTGTGTGTTTGCATGAGGCATTTGGAGCAGTTTTGGTAATTAAAGGAGTACGACTCATGGTCTTTTTTATGGTGTTCTACAACAAGATGGCGTGGGAAAACATTTGAAGGGATCACATACTCTATGAGATCAACCGTTGGGGACCACAACTCCAAGGAAAAGTTAGGGAGATGGTTTCATGTTGTTATACATTTGTAGGTCATTGTTGTGGCAGAGTTGCACGTTGGTTTTCATGTTGGCAAGTTTGCATCATGTTGGGCCAATGAGAATGGAGGAAGGTATCCTCTCTAGGGTTAGGGGTGATCGGGTACCTATCGTATTGAAGTGGAATGAAACAATTGGTTGTGTTGAGGCATGTGCTATGTGAGGAAGTGTTATTGGAAATGAGTTTTGGTCTCTTCCATAACGATCATCATCAAGAAGACGACCTAGGTGTTTTCTCCGCAATGAATAAGTGAAGACATTAAAAGAAAGGCCATTAAGTTTCATGTATATCAAAAACATCCCCAGATCTATCTAGAGTTCTAAACGATGTCATATTTGACCAAAAATCTATATTAATGTTATTTACATTCTCAAATTAGAATATGTTACTTTTATAAAGCTAAGACCTCTTTTGATTACCCTTGTAATAATTTTTGAAATAATTACTTCAAATTATATTTTTATATAATTCCATGTAAATATTTGACAATGTAGGAGCACTAATGAAGTACAAGGTGATACTGATATATTTGTACACAAAAATCCCATCATAGTACCAAATAATGTCAAAATGGTGCATGAAGATAATTTGAGGGATTGGTTTGTAAATATGAACTTATTTAGTACAAGGAATTAAAAAAGAGAAACATTAATATCTAAGAATATGCTAATTGATTAAGATAATCAAATGAGATTTAGAATGAGAGACCAATCTACAAATGGCCACACATTTTGAGAGAATCATGAACTACAGATCAAAATAGAATCAATATTCAGATTTCAGTATGTTACAACTGTGGCAACCCACCATGTTAAATGAGATTACTCAAAACCAAAACACAATCGATCACTAACTAATCACATTACAAAAAAGAGGCATAATCAAAACAAATAAAACTTCCCAAACATGTCCAGGCATATTTAAATATAGGTCCAACATCCTGTATAAAAGCATATACCATACTAGGTATCTTTACATATGTTCAGTGGCCTCAGCCACAACCTATCTACAAAAGATCTTATCTACATATTTACATTATATAGAACGCCAAAAAACTGTCAAAAACTTGAGTCTACATACATCATCTATAAAACTTCCCTGACCCGACCTGAGAGCACAGGGACAACTCAAGGACATAGTAAATACTATCCAACCTTCGTCTCCTACTGGTCTCCAAGGCTCTCCTCCCCCTACCACAGGTCTAACAACGCTACTGACAATCACCTAAAAAGTGTGGCAACCCATGAGGTGAAACTCATATCTAAATGAGAGATATAACTTTCAACAATGTCTATTTCTTACAACAGATAAGCAGATAACATTGCATAATTGGAAGGTTAACATACTAGAAAGAACCAGACAGAGCTAAATCCAAATGTATAGTTGATTTTTCTTTCCACATTATATATCTTCTAAATATTACCAGAAATAAGAAAAGGATTATCATCCAATGTGAATCATGAAGTAACCTTAACAGATATACTCCATGACTGAATTATATATTTTATTAAGACCTAGCAAAACTACAGAATAGGCCTTTAGCGTCAATTAATTAAGGCATTTAGTGTCAGTTTCCAAGCGACACCCAAGTGGGCGCAGCTAAAGGTGGACCCCTTCGGCGTCGGTTCCCTAACTGATGCCAAAACGCTTCCCACAACTGAAAATGCACCAGCAAAAGGACTATAGGTGTCAGTTATTTAAGAAAATCGACACTACAGAGTGGTACAGACATCGGTTATTAAAAGAACCGACACCATTACCCTTCCCGCCATCAATAAAGCGCTAGCAAGGGCACTATCAGTGTCGGTTCTTGTATATAACTGACACTATATCTTAATAAAATTATCGGTTTTATACAAATAACCGACGTCATATCACTGCCAGCACGTCCGTGCTGGCCAACACGGTCGTGGTAATAGGCGTCGATTTTTACCGACAACTGACACCAGGACGGGATAAATATGTCAGTTTTTTGCTAATAACCGACGTCGTATGATTTTGGTGTCGGTTTTTTATAAACAATCGACGCCTATTTGCTTATTTTTTCTTATCAGTTTGTAGGCCTGATGTATGGTTGGTCAGCAGGATGCAGAACCTGCAGTTCAGTTCTGAACTATAGGTTTACAACATCCATTGATATCAGCCACACATCATGCCACAAACCTACAAGTTATTCACATTTAGATACATGTATTGATCAGATACATGTAGAAACCTGCAAAGTTATTTACATAAACATTTAGTTCCATTCATTTCATCTTTTTCACATTCAAACACATGTAGAAACATTCATGTATTGATTAGAAAAAGTTTTTCACATTCACATTCACACATGACAATTCATAAAAAGTCATTCACATTCACACAAAAATAATTTTGAGAACAAAGTTATTCTTTATTCATCATCGTCATCATTATCATCATTGTCAATAAAATTATATTTAAAAATTCCCACTCTTTGTAGGGATTTTGCCCATTCTTCTCTTACAGCATCTAATTCCTCTCTTGTATAGGGAGTATATACATCTAATTGCTTTCCACCTGTGCTGAAGTCAACAGTTTTAAAGACCTGCAAAGAGAATGACATATATATATAATAATATATAATAAGATTGATATATTTCATATTATCTAATGAGACTATAAATAATACCTATTGTATTGTATCGATTTCTATTATGGCATGTTTGATGATTAGGTCCATAAATTGCATCACATAGTAGGCACATGCCCAACTGTTGTCTTATGTAGCACACTATAAATTGAAACATACAAAATATTCAAAAATAAAAATAAGCACAGTTCACATAAATAATATATACATTGGAGCCAGGAAATTACTTTCACATTCTCCCAAATTAGTGACAGATTCTTTTTCCTGCAAACCTTTTCTCTAGATTTTTATTCTCTTGTAAAGCCCTTCATATGTTAATGTAACACATTAAATTTCATAATTAAATAGTAATGTAGTAACAGATGTTAACAGATATAAAAACATGAAATTTCTCATGAGAATAATGGCCTTTTAATTGCATGTCCGTATAATGTATTCAACTCTTTCCCCACATGATCTAGATAATAGACAGTGAACGTCTTGGGGAAAATAACTAGTAACTCCCAATGTTTACCACTATAGGTCAGAAAGTAGAAAATTAATAACTCAAAATCCACAATAAAAATGTAATTTTCTTAAGTCCAAATTATAAGCAAAGTAAACTTACTTGACATTGAACGGAGCTATTATCACCGTCTTATTATTTTTACCAAAATATTGAAAAGCATCATAGCAGTATGAAGTAAATAAAGAAGGGTCTGCGTCTACAAGACTAATCAAAGATGGAACCAAAAATCCCACATGGGAAAACCCAAAATCTGTACATATCGTGTGTAAGTGGCTGCAAAATATGTATTACGTATGCATTAATATATAAGAAACCATATCACCGTATACAAAACAAGGTATATGGATGTATAAAAAAGATCCCACCATATCCACAACTCTATCATAAATGTGTTCAACCAATCATAACGAAACAACTCCAAAACATCTTGTATAAATATCTTGTTTTCGTATGATTGACCTCCATTAATACCTATGCATTAATACGTACGCAAAACTTGTATTACATATGCATTAATACATATGCTAAACTTGTATAAATAGATTATTATCATATGATTTACCTGCAACATCCTCTGGAATAGTAACATTTATAGGGCAATTTGGATCATGTTCACTGATCCATACTACCACACCCCTACAATTAGGACCTATCGAGGCATGTAGGTCCCTTAGTAGCCAACTTGGTAGTCGAGGAGGTGGAGGCCGAGATGTAGTGGGTCTCATCTTTTTGACCTATATATATAATTTCAGATCAATTGACTCATATATACACACTAACAAATTAACGTAATGGAAATTTATCATTCAATATTAGTATAGATGACATCCACTTCAGGCCACAATATCACTCTACCTACTGCCTCACCAAGTATTTCAACATATGGGTGTACATGAGGCAGTGCAAGATTCCTCCAGTCTGGGAGTACATGTATCGAGCTCACACATACCACACCATCTGGTACCGGATACCCATGAAACATGCACCCTTTAAGGGGTGGGTAAGTTGACGCCTCTACAATAATATATTCTTATCTTTTTACTTGGCATGGCTTCAACTCCTATAAATTTATGTAAAGAATGTTATATACATATATACACAAACATATCATCTTGAATAGACCAGCTAATATGTCATAAAAATACTTACCGATGACGTGGTAGGTGGTGGGTCTATAGGATTACTCCCAACCACTACAGTAGGAGTAGTAGGAGAAGCACGACACATCACATGTACTGTCTAAGTGGTCGTCTGAGACACCTGCCACTTGCTAATTGCATCATGGAGTCTCTTATCAAGTGCTTCCTCAACTCTCCTATCAATTAATGCATCTACCTATACATGGATAAAAGAAATGCTAGCTTCTGATTATTGAATTCCCTTTCACAATAACATTCTAAAATAATAATAGGTTACCTTATCTTATGAAAGTCCCACTTTTAGGACAGGTTTGCGCTGGGATGGCCCAAAGAACGCTTTGATGCCCACACCAGCGCCTGCACCCCTAACACGTCCAGGATGCTCTGGGTTACCCAAAGAAACTATCAGTTCATCCCTTGTGCCCTGAGGGATGAACTTTCCTTCCTTCCTCTGCTCATGCAGCTCATGCTAATCACCATCAACAAAAATTAGTAATTAAACATAATAATAATCAATATCGATTGATTGCTCTAAGAGTTGATTTTTACCATTTTTATAGCCACCACAGCAGTTGCGGGCTTCGATATGTCTCCCTTCTTGGTTTTCCTCCCATCTATCCACATAGCATGGCGAGGCAGAGGTGCATGAGCAGTAGTAGAGGACTCTGCAATCTCCTGAGTAGCAGCAAGCTGAGCAGACTCAACATGTAGTCTTTGGTGAATGCCTGCATATCCTCTTGGACCCATTGTGTGGTCGTGCACATTCAGTGCATGCCTTGCTCGTTGAGCATCACTGATAGCCTAGTTAGTTAGCACATTTATTTGGTTAGTAACACTAAAGGTTAATCTTGAATAGGTGAATACATAAGAATGAATATTAATTAAATTGGGAGTGGCACTTAATACCTTGAATTCATCCATTTTTCTTTGGGTAACAAACTCCTCCCAGTCTTTGGGGTCTAGGTAGTTCCATTTCTTTGTGGCTTCCTTCTGCCTAAATTTATTTTTTAAAGAGAATACAAACAAAAATTATTAGTGTAGAGTTAGTCAAATAGTGATCAATGTCTAGAATTGGAAATCAATCAAGAACCTCTTCTCAGCATCGCGTATGTAATATCGGGTGAGATTGGTCCTATAGTTCCTTAGGACCCTCCCACAATGTTGCATCACACATTTACGATGCAGTTTTTCATCCAGATCAAATATGCTCTGCAAATTAAATAGAATTTGTTATTAACTAGTATCCTAAAAATTAGTAATCTACACAAATAAAATTACAAATAATAATAACTCACGCATAGTTCCTTCCATATTTGGTCTTTCTTCCCCTTAGGAACTTTATGCCAGGATTCTAGGTTAGGACTGCAATGACTATGAGTAAGAACCCCAAGATATGAAATAAATGATGTGTGGTTCACTCCATATGGATTTCGTGCATGATCGAAATCCACATCCAATTTGGGTCAATTGCCCCTTTGTTGCAGTAACTTGTTCATCATTGTGATTCCCCTCACTTTCTCAATTTTCTTTTGCTACTCATCAAGTGATGTAATTTCTTCAGGGGGTACATCACCAATCTAAAATTTGATAAAAAAACACACTTACATGATATAATTATAAATGAACATATAGATAGAAACCTCATGGATATATTCTTAAAACTTACATTGTCAAGCGGCACAGGCACATCCTCACCCTCACGATGATCATCAACACGGTCATCATGGGAATTCTCAGCCATCTGAAAGTTCACATTCAAATTATAAATTTCACATTGTAAAGTAATTCACATTATAAAGTTCACATTGTAAAGTAGACATTCACATTGTACAATAATTCACATTGTAAAGTTCACATTCACATTGTAAATTTCACATTCACATTGTAAAGTAATTCACATTGTAAAGTCCACATTCACATTGTAAAGTTCACATTCAGAAAAATAAAACATATAAAAAATATAAACATGCATGCCTCTAATATTGTAATCTTTTATCAATTAACAATCCTTCATTGTGATCCCCGCCAACATACAAGTCATTGTGATCCCCAACTCCATTGTTTCGTGGTATTGGCAACCCAACTAAGAATGGACTGGAGTCATCATACTTATCATAGTACTCTTCTTTATGTATAGGATCTTCAATGAACTATCTTTTACCATGAAGAACAACTGACCATTTATCATTTGCAGGATCATCGATATAAAATACTTGTTTTGCCTGTGATGCCAATATGAATGGTTTACCCTTCTCGCCAATCTTTTCAAATTTCACTAACATGAAACCTAATTCATCCACTATAACTCTTCTGTTGTTGTCAACCCAATTACATTTAAAGAGAAGAATTCTGAAATCTACATAGTCAAACTCCCATATGTCTTCAATGACACCGTAATATGACATTTTAGCTTCACATGGACTCTTATCCTTTGCACTTGTAAAAAACAATGAAGACGCTTGAAGGGTGACCCCACTGTTTTGGACGACACTCTAATCATCTTGACGCTTTGTGTAATACGGGAATCCATTTATGTCAAACCCTTCATAAGACATAACATTGAATTTTGGTTTAAAGGTGAGGCATTTGATGGTTTTAGTAAGATTATCTGGTGTTTGAGATAGTTGATGTAAGACTTTATCTTCAAACCACTTAATACATGTCTTGTTATGCTCTCTAGCAAGCCACATTGAATTGGATCGAGGATATTGTATCTTGATGAAATTGGTATGTTCCTCGATATAAACACTCACTTTGTCGATGTTGTGCAAAATATATAAGTGACCTTGCTCCAACTACTCACGGCTGATTACTTTCACTCGTGATCCCAAAATTCCTTTGCCAAAATGCTCCTCAATATTCTTGTCATTCACAGGAGCGTCATTACCACTTAGAAAGTCATTGCAAAAATCCATAACCTCTCTCACCACATAACCCTCAATAATACTCCCTTCAGACCGATAATGATTTTGAACATCACCTTTAAAAATGTTCATGTATCGTTCAAAGGGATACATCTAATGCAAGAAAAGTGGTCCCAACATTTTCACTTCCCTAGTCAAGTGGACAACAAGATGTACCATGATATCAAAGAACGAAGGAGGAAAATACATCTCAAGTTGACATAGGGTAACAACCACTTCTCTTTGCAATTTATCGAGAGTATCAGGGTCAATAACTTTGCTGCACAGACTGTTGAAAAAGAAACAAAGTCTGGTGATTGTAAACCGTACATGCTTTGGCAATATAGATCGAATTTCCACAGGCAATATTTGTTTCATTAGAGTGTGACAATCATGCGATTTAAGACCTATCAACTTCAGATCTTTCATTGATACCAATGTACAAATGTTGGATCAGTAACCCTGTGGCACCTTAACATTTACCAAGCATTCACAAAAAGCTTTCTTCTCCTTTCTAGACAACGTGTAACAAGCGAGAGGTAAGTATGTTCTCCGATCGCCACTAACTACTTTTGTTAATTCTGTCCTTATTCCCATTTCACGTAGGTCCATTCTGGATTTTATCCCATCTTTAGTCTTACCTAGTATATTCAATAGAGTACTGATGACGATATCACATACATTTTTCTCAATGTGCATGACATCGATACAATGTCTGACTGTCAAAGAACTCCAATAAGGAAGATCCCAAAATATTGACTTCTTCTTGAATAAAGACTTGTCACTCTGTGTGGCCATCGTACATTGTGATCTCTTACCAAATTCATTGGCGATGTCTTTTACTCTTTCATTAACATCCTCCCCTGATATAGGTTTAGGTGCACCCTGCTCCTCATTCCGTCCATTGAATGCTTTGCACAACCTATGATACAGATAAAATTTTGTAAGAAACCTTCGATGACCAAGATATACAGTCTTGCCTCTATGTTTTAGTCATATTAAACCAGTGTTCTCTTCACATATAGGACACACTTTAGATCCTTTGACACTATATCTAGACAAATTCTCGTACGCTGGAAAGTCATTCATAGTGCAAAACAACATAGTGTGCAAATGAAATGTCTCTCTTCGTGAAGCATCATAGGTCATCACACCTTCACCCCAGAGCTTCTTCAAGTCATCAGTCATAGGTTCAAGATAAACGTCGATATCATTTCCAGGCTGTTTAGGGCCTGATATCAACAATGACAGCATAACGTACTTATTTTTCATACACAACCAGGGAGGAAGATTGTATATAACAAGCATAACTGGCCAAGTGCTATGTGTTGGGTTTTAGGGGAGGCAGAGAAGGCAGCGGAAACAAAAATTTTCTCCTCCCCAAACCCAGAACAAGGAAACGTGTCAACATTTATACAATAGGAAAGGATGGTTTGTGGAATCATACCTTGTCCCGAGGCTTGCTCGGCGACAATACCTCGCGGCTTGCACGGTCTTCACCTCCGGTCTTGGATGGTGTTTGTGCAGCTCCTGGTCGCACTGGGACTGACGACTCTTGGTCTCACCGGGACTCTCAGGATTGACAGCTGTCCTCCGAGCAGCAGAAATCTCCCGCCTCTGAAGTAGTCCACACAGACCACCTGGAACTCCAATCTCCTTGTCTCACAAGGAATTGGAAGGAGTCGCACCCTCCTGTCAGCGTACTAGTCACCGACACACTCTCCTGCCACCAGTCACTTTCTGCAGTTATCTTTCCCTTGCTATGCCTCCCTTATCGGGTAGCGCTTGCTCGGGCTCTCTCGGTTACCGAAACCAGAGAGAACGACAACTTTACAGAGCAACTGGTTGCACTGAGTTGTACTTTGAGAAGCCACCAATACCCCTATATATATATGAGGGTCATGGGACGTGGTTCTCTATCTCGGGCAATGTGGGACTAAAGCAGGAGTGGAAGGGTTTGAGATTTTCCACAAAAAACAATCAACCGTGTAACCTGAACCGATCGTTTCATTTCTGAAACGGTCAGTTGGGGACCTGAGATGGTCGGTTGACACCTCAATTGATCGGTTGGGACCCATGAAACGGTTGGTTCACTTCTGAACCGGTCGGTTCGTGGTCCTGGTCAGTTCCCGATTGACTTTTCCTCTTTTGTTTTTAATTGGTACCAAATACCAATCCTTGTTCCAATCAAATTGGGCAAGTGAAACGAAAAGAAATTTCTCACCAATCCTACTTTCCCAACTTGCTCGGTTGGACCAGTTGAACGATCGTTTCAACAGTTGAATGATCGTTTCAACACTTGAAGCAATCGTTTCACCCTGTCCATGAGCCGATCGACTTACCACCTGAGTCGATCAGTTCACCAAGCTCAGCCTATCAGTTCATCGCATGATCCGATCGGTTGGGAGTGCAGATTGTGTAGAAATAGTCAATTGTAGTTTCAATCAATCTGATACTCTAATCAATCAGTCCAACACCTTGAACATTATGATACTGAGCTATCAATTGATTGAGTGTTTAATTGAACTACTAAACTCCTTTAGTAATCAATCTAAATATTGTTTGTGGACAAAACTCCTCTTCTAGGTTAAATCCTATGTGTGTGACCCTGTAGGTCCATTTCACGTTGGCAGTGAAAGTCCATAACACTTATGACTTCATAAGCAAAGAGTGGTGCCTAGTCACACATCAGTGCTACCCAAGTGAAATAGAAAGTTGGAGAACAACTTTCAATCCTATAATCTGTGAATGATGTTACAGTGAATGTATAATTCCTTTTTCACTGATATCCCGAATGAACTCGAGGTTGTAATAGTCATCCTATCAACGTTTATTCACTTTCTTGATCTCAGAGTAGATTGGAAGAGATATGTATGACATTAATATCACATACTGATTCACACATGCGTGCATGCCTTTCTCAATCCTACTCATCAAGTGGCCATGGATATCAAACTCCCTTAGGAGGGACAAATCCCATATCTATCACTCACCCCTTAAAAGCCCCATGTGTCAAAGCCACCCAATCATCACCTTTATAACAACCCATGTTTCAGGACTGTGTTTGATGATGTCAAAGTGTGCCCAACGACATGTGTTGAGTGTAGTGATTTTAGGTCAAAGAATCACACTCACCACCATCACTGTGAGTACTGACTCTGACTACCATGTCATGGTTCCATGTGTCAAACTCACAGTGGGTCTGTCTGGTACACTTGTTCTCTAACAAGTACCTATGTGTTTGGTTTGATATCTCTATATCATGACTAATGAGATTCTATCATCAACCAACACCACAATCTAGTCTTGTGTGTCATTGTTGTCTATCTACCTTCCACAATGACATCCGACTAGGGACATAATAAGAATGTACAAACTCTTAGCATCCGTATGATCTCATCGTTTAGGTCCTGAACCTGAAAGCATACGTCATTGATTACTGTCATTCTCTAGACATTCAATCTGTTCTATCACTATCTCATATGACTGAACCAGAAAGAATTGGAAGCTTGCCTTTGATGTTTATCAAATCAATCTTAATGTATCCCACCAATCATTCCATGATTGGCTCTCAGGGCATACATACAAATAGACTCCCACTTGCACTACGAGGCAATCACCCTTGAATCATATTCATAGTGATCTTCAAACATGTCCCACATGTTACTGAGCTCTAGTGCAAACAACGTGAGTTATGGAAACACCTTGCCAAAGTCAGTTTTTAACTACATGTCTCTCATCTCTTCACTGTACGTCACACATATGAGATGGATTTGTTGTAATATGCGATCTAATATTCCTTTGCTAACATTTAGCCACATTGCATGATTAATTATTCCATACTTGTCATCAATGAGAGGAATATCTATAAGTTCATCTCATGAACTTCCAGATCCATATAGTATCCACTGTTGTTCTCTAACACATGGATACTCGACATTTCCTTTTAAATGGTTTTATTGGAACACTTCCAATTATCAACAAACTTTCACTTTTATATATCCTATATATATTTTGTGATTAATTTTCTTTCCTTTCGGAAGTTCGCATCAATGTAACTCTTTACATTGAACTCTTCCTTATCTCCATAGAACTAGTACTTCTTAAGTACTTATCAGGTTCTCATGGTATTCCAGTAACCCTTACTGGAAGTAGATAGACATCCACTCATCATGTCTTACATACGAGTTATCAGGATGAGCACATCATATTGCCATGTCCTACATACAAGATGATGATTGCATTTTGTTCTTGCCATGTTGATACATGCAAGATAATGGGATAATTACATACATGATAGATCCATATCTATTCTTAGTGTTCCCATTCTTCATAAGAATTGGACACTTGGCCTTGGGATACTAACTCCATGTAACATGGACAAGTTTTCTCCCACTAAATCTGTGCATACTGAACCCTTCAGTACAAATTGCCAATGTATGCTTTCTCTTTTCAGATCAAGAGGTTTTTCGAGAACTATCTCTATAGATCTCTATTCCTATCACATAGGAAACATCTCTATCTTCCTTAAAGATAATTTCTACTTTTGGATTTCCATTCTAGAACATTTCCATTTCACATAAACATGTGGAATGTGAATACGCTCCCACTAAATCACAAATCCCTTCTTTATCTTTGACATATCAGTCAAATCCTTTGACTATATCATCAAAGTAAAGATCCAATTCTGAGTTGCTTGTACTCAATCAATCACATTGATTAGTCCATTGTAACTTATAGACTTCATTTGCATTAGTGGATTCATAAACCTTATAGGTTGTGTCACATACACATCCTTGTTTTATTCCTCATAGGAATGCAGTTTTAGTATCCATATGCCAAATGTCTTAGTCATTAAGTTGCAATCAACAAGTATCATCCTTCTCAAAATGTTATCCATGTGTCTTAACACTTAAGATTCATTTGCACTTATGGATTTCATCCAATGGGTGCTACCATCAAGGTCATACCTTATGGTTCACATGGATGTCATTTAGGATGTAATGGTCATAAACCATAACTCAAATTCGGTTCCTCATATTCATCTGGATAGTTGACTCATCACATGAACAACTCATCACATAGATAAACGAGGTGTATCCGTCAAGGATATAAGAACTTACAACTCCTTGTGATTCTTAATGTCCTTTATTAGTGTGGGGTATTCTTTTATTAAGAAGAATTCAGTTATTTGATAATCATTCTCTAACTCCTTAGAGTATGATTCCTTCTTGATTTAGACATCACCATGCCTTAATCATGAGTTCACTATGATACACTATCATAATCACTCATAAGGATCTCAAACATTTGGTCCAAGTATTTCATTCATTGATCTCATCAAGAATTAACACTTTACCAAATTTGCACTTCATCTATGATAATCTTGAACACTTCAAGATATTCATTTTGGTATTTCTCTAAACACCATTTGAAGTATTAGCATTTGTTCCAATAGGTATGTAAATACATCACATGTATCATACCTAATAGGATAATCATTCTCCCACTACCTTTAGTGAAGATTGATTAATCATGTCCAAGATATTCATGTCTCTTACTAGTTCTCAAACCAAAAGAGTCTAGATTTATCCATCACATAGAAACTAGAAATGAATTTCTCATGATTGATGCTAATTTGATTGTTTGAGTTATCTATAACTTTTAGGTATCATTTTATCTTATGCATATCCAATACCACAAGATAAACAAGGCATTGCCACAAAGATCATATCTTTTAAAATTGAAACATCTCTTTATTGATTGCCATCATTGTCATACAATATGCAAAAATAAAGTGTTTCTATCTATTGGAAAATATGAAATAGTAGTTCATAACTGTATTACATGCCTTTTAGGCTAAAAATAAACTAAAGTACTCCTTACTATGGCAGCAACACTTGCCCCATTTATGGAGTGATTTACACTTTACATCTTGGTATCATATACCTCAAAAGTGTTACAAGTTTACTTTCATGACACCTTTAAGTAGAGACATATGTCGCCTCCTTCTTCTTTTATTCTTCCAGATATAGAGGGCAATCCCTCATACACCCTTTCCCCCATGTGCCTTGAGGCTGAAGACGGCTTGAATTGCTGGCTAGCATCAGAACACTTCTTTGCTTTGCCCTTGTCCTTGCCCTTATGAATTACCTTTTCTTTGATCATATCAAATATTATGGTTTTTCTTTCTTCATCTTTGCCTCTACTATCCTCAACATATCCAACAACTCTGTCAACGCTTGTCAAAGTTGTTCATCATGAATTGTATGATTCTCTCAACATTTGCAGTATCATACCAATAGCCAACTCTTGGCTCATAGGGAATCCTTCTTAGTCAGGTTTTCCACATACCCAATCACATTAAGTGTGTGAATACCTTATTGGATCTCCTTCTGTCATGACATACTAGGACAGTGTCTTGGAGACATCATATGTCTCATGTTGTCTCTACAACTCATAGTTCATAGAACACAACATCAAGCACTCCTCATCAATGTCTTCCTCGGTATTCTTCCATAAGCATACTTTCATCCATTGATATGGTGGGATCGAGTTCATCTAGTTCTGGTATAACTAGGACTTAGAGCTTTCACTCTACGATTGAGAACACTTCTCAATGTCCTAACCAGTCATGGAAAAATTCCCATTTAATTTGTCCTTTTCAAGGACCGATCGCAAAGAAAAGTGATTGTTGTTTGTTGTCATTTGTACTACAAAAGGAAATATGCAATTTTAGTCCAAAAACTCATTTTTTTGACTAATTTGATTGATTTGAAAAGTTGACAATATAATTAGGCCTTTAATTAATTATTGCTCCCACTATTTTACTTCAAATTGATAGCCCTCACCATCAATTCAGAAGATTGCAGCGTACAACCTTCTAGTGGGTAAGATCCATATTTCATCAAGTCATGAGTCAGCTTTGGCTGATCGCCCACAATCTTGACTATTTAGGTAGGCCATCATGCCAATTGCATCATATGCAACTCTTGATGAATGAACATGCACAACACCTTGCCATGAACATTCCTTGCCTCTGGGCTTAGACGCTCTAAGAATCACCAGTTAAGTCTAACCCAAAAGCCGACACGGTAAACATGCACCCTGCTTTGGCAGAACCTACAAGTCTACCTTTCACACTTCCACAAGATAGACGGCGCACCACGCTTTGGCATAACCTACGCTTGGTCGATCGAGTTTTTCATGTGTGCCGCTAATGGAAGGCATATAAGACTTAATATTTTAATGAGGGATTTGGTTTTATATACATATACATATCCAATCACCACAATATATAGTACGTATCATATACATGATATATCCCACAGAAAACATGCAAAACGATAAAAGCGATGATTATGGCCATCCTAATGTGATTTCTCGAGCCAAGAGGAATCACGGTCATCTAGGTCTACATCACATGCAACATTTACAAGATGAACTGTGTGCTTTGCCTTTCTGGGTTTGATCAACTCATCACATGAATGATCGGCTCACCATCAGACTAGTCGCTGGGTGCCACTAGCCGATCCGTTGGCTCCTCCAACCGATCGGTTCACTTGGTCGTCATACATCTCATCATGGCCGCAACTCTCTCTTTGAACCGGTCATCAACCGATCGGCTCACTCCTTGAACCAATCGTCTCGAACGTCAATCGATCGGTTCACGCCTTGAACTGATCGTCTCAGCTGTCATCAGGATGTCCTCCGTTCTTTGACATAACAGGAAATAAAATTCTATCCTATTTTACATTGTAAAAAAAGAAACCTCGAGTTACATTTGAGGGGAACAAAGGTAGGAAAGAAATCTCGAATTATTTCGGGTTACATCAGGAATAGGAGAAGGAAGATCAGTACGCAGACCGAGATGCAAACAACCACATACAACCATACACAGATAGGGTTTATTGTCCATAACCACGCTAGACATCCACCACAAAACTCGTTTAAGGGCGACGTGTATCGAGTGCATTCATATTACATATCATATATGAATATTGGGATTTGCGGATTTAGGATTGGACATGCATAAAGCCAATTTTATTCGCATCGTATGAAATAAATAAAGGTGACAAACCAAAATCGATCATATCAATAATCCTAAAGTATAGAGCAGTTGACGTGGCTTTGATACCACTGTTGGGTTTTAGGGGAGGCAAAGAAGGCAGCGGAAACAAAAAAATTCTCCTCCCCAAACCCAAAACAAGGAAACGCGTCAACGTCTATACAATAGGAAAGGATGGTTTGTGGAATCATACCTTGTCCTAAGGCTTGCTCGGTGATAATACCTCGCGGCTTGCACGGTCTTCACCTCCGGTCTTGGACGGTGTCAGTGCAGCTCCTGGTCGCACTGGGACTGACGACTCCTGGTCTCACCGGGACTGTCGGGATTGACAACTGTCCTCTGAGCGGAAGAAATCTCCTGCCTTTGAAGTAGTCCACACGGACCACCTGGAACTCCAATCTCCTTGTCTCACAAGGAATTCGAAGGAGTCACACCCTCCTATCAGTGTACTAGTCACCGACACACTCTCCTGCCACCAGTCGCTTTCTGTAGTTGTCTATCCCTTGTTGTGCCTCCCTTATCGGGTAGCACTTGCTCGGGCTCTCTCGTTTACCAAAACCAGAGAGAACAAAAACTTTACAGAGCAACTGGTTGCACTGAGTTGTACTGTGAGAAGCCCCCAATACCCCTATATATATAGGAGGGTCATGGGACATGGTTCTCTATCCCGGGCAATGTGGGACTAAAGCAGGAGTAGAAGGGTTCGAGATTTTCCACAAAAAACAACCAACTACGTAACCTGAACCGATTGTTTCATTTCTGAAACGGTCAGTTGGGGATTTGAGCCGGTCGGTTGACACCTCAACTGATCAGTTGGGACCCATGAAACAGTCGGTTTACTTCTGAACCGGTCGGTTCGTGGTCCTGGTCAGTTCTCAATTGACTTTTCCTCTTTTGTTTTTAATTGGTACCAAATACCAATCCTTGTTCCAATCAAATTGGGAAAGTGAAATGAAAAGAAATTTCTCACCAATCCTACTTTCCCAACTTGCTCAGTTGGACCAGTTGAACGATTGTTTCAACACTTGAAGCAATCGTTTCACCCTATCCATGAGCCTATCGACTTACCACCTGAGCCGATCGGTTCACCAAGCTCAGCTGATCGGTTCATCACATGAGCCGATCGGTTGGGAGTGCAGATTGTGCATAAACAGTCAGTTGCAGTTTCAATCAATCTGATACTCTAATCAATAAGTCCAACACCTTGAACATTATGATACTGAGCTATCAATTTATTCAGTGTTTAATTGAACTACTAAACTCCTTCAGTAATCAATCTAAACATTGTTTGTGGACAAAACTCCTCTTCCAGGTTAAATCCTATGTGTGTGACCCTATAGGTCCATTTCACGTTGGCAGTGAAAGTCCATAATACTTATGACTTCACAAGCAAAGAGAGGTGCCTAGTCACACATCAGTGCTACCCAAGTGAAATAGAAAGTTGGAGAACAACTTTCAATCCTACAATCCATGAATGGTGTTATAGTGAATGTATAATTCCTTTGTCACTGATATCCCGAATGAACTCAAGGCATGGAACAGTCATCCTGTCAATGTTCATTCACTTTCTTGATCTTAGAGTAGATTGGAAGAGATATGTATGACATCAATATCACATACTGATTCACACATGCGTGCACGCCTTTCTCAATCCTACTCATCAAGTGTCCATGGATATCAAACTCCCTTAGGAGGGACAAATCCCATATCTATCACTCACCTCTCAAAAGCCCCATGTGTCAAAGCCACCCAATCATCACCTTTATAACAACCCATGTTTCAGAACTATGTTTGATGATGTCAAAGTGTGCCCAACGACATGTGTTGAGTGTAGTGATTTCAGGTCAAAGAATCACACTCACCACCATCACTGTGAGTACTGACTGTGACTACCATGTCATGGTTCCATGTGTCAAACTCACGGTGGGTCTATCCGGTACACTTATTCTCTAACAAGTACCTATGTGTTTGGTTTGATATCTCTATATCATGACTAATGAGATTCTGTCATCAACCAACACCACAATCTAGTCTTGTGTGTCATTGTTGTCTATCTACCTTCCACAATGACATCCGACTAGGGAAATAATAAGAATGTACAAACTCTTAGCATCCGTATGATCTCATCGTTCAGGTCCTGAACCTGAAAGCATATGTCATTGAGTATTGTCATTCTCTAGACATTCAATCTGTTCTATCACTATCTCATATGACTGAACCAGAAAGAATTGGAAGCTTGCCTTTGATGTTTATCAAATCAATCTTAATGTATCCCACCAATCATCCCATGATTGTCTCTCAAGGCATACATACCAACACTATGTTGGCTTCTCAATGTCCCGTACGAATTCATCCCATCTGTACAAAGCCCAAGTCTTAGATTCTTATCTTCTTCACTGAATTCAGGGTACAATAAATCAATCTTCTTCTACTGTGGGGAATCAGACGCATGTCGTAGGATCCCATCATTATTTTTCTTTAACATCTGCATGCCACCTCAAATTCTTTGCATCTATAGGATTGGAAAACAAGCGTTGAAACCGTGGTATTATAGGTAGATACCACATTACCTTTGTAGGAGAACCAATTTTGGACTCCCCCAAAGTCGTCAATTTATACATTGACGCACCACATTTCGAACAATCTTTCAAATCCACATAGTCCTTTTGAAATAATACACAATCATTCGGGAATGCACGTATCTTCTTGGCCTCCATTCCCATTGGGCACAATAATTTTTTTAACCGGTATGTTGAGATTGGCAGCTCGTTTCCTTCAGGAAGAATTTCTTTCAACAAAGACAACAATGACGTGATGCTTTTGTCGCTCCATCGATTGTTAGCTTTTAGTTTATACAATCTCAACACAGCATAAAAGCTTTATAAACTTACAACATGTGTATAATGATATCTCAACATCATGCACAATGTTTCTAAACATGGGAGGTGGATCGGTGTGCTCTACCCCACAACTATCCAGCATCACATCAACGATGTCTATTGGAACTGGTTCGTTCACATCTACGTCATCGGAGGCAATTTCTTCTTCCATACAAGAACTGCTATCGACATCCACTGATTTCAAGTTTGAAATCTCTCCATGCCAGTGCCATTCTGTATAGCCTTGTACAATCCCGTTGCACATGACATGACTTTTGATTTCGTCACCAGTGCTGACTTTCAAGTTGTTACCGCAATGCCTACATGGACAGTAGAACCTATCTCCAGGTTGTTTCCTATGTTCCTCGGCAAATCTAATAAACTAATCAAGACAAGAAATAAACTCTGGGGTGCAGTGATTTGGAATGGACATCCATGATCTATCCATTCTATGATCAAAGATAAAACAAGTATATATTAGAACAAGATTAGGGTCTAAGGTTAACAGATTAGAGTTTATGCATGGTTAAAACTTTAGGGTTTAAGGTCTTATATATAATTAATGGTTAAAACATCCTAAGTGAGATTAAGTATTCAAGAACAGTCCCAAACCGGGAACTATCCAAGATTTACTCCGAATGAGTAAGTCTTGGACGGGTTTCTAGGCCAACAAATACATGTGTTTTCATTCTTATATATAATAAATGAGTACCACCTATCCCATTCTTGAACACCTAATCTCACTAGTAAGTTTATAATGTGTATTGGGTTTTCAAGAAAATTTTGGCAGCATTTCCCCACTGTTCTCCAAGTACATATGTACTTAGAGAACAAATGGAAAAATGCTACTAAAATTTTCTTGAAAACCCAATACACATTATACACTTACATCCTAAGTGAGACTAGGTGTTCAAGAATAGTCCCAAACCGAGGACTATCCAAAATTTACTCCTAATGAGTAAATATTGGACGGGTTTCTAGGCCAACAAATAGATGTGTTGTCATTCTTATACCTACAATCCTAGTTTCATCATTCATATCCTAGTTCTTCAAGTTAGGGTGATTATTGATGTCTTTAGAAGCATGATTGACAATCTAGGGAAAAGTTCATCATTTACATTCCAAACATGTCACATGTGTGCATTAGAGTTCATCATTAAGCAAGAAGGATGATTAGGATTCTCAATATACTCAACAAGGAAAGAAGTTACCAATTTCATATTTAGGATGGTAGAGATACCCTAAGATCTAGATCTAATGGTTCATAATGAGCCTGTGATAAAGTTACATCACTAGATGATTATATAATTTCAAAAGCAGTACACAAATAAATTCAAATGAGTAGATAACTAAATAAAAACTAGTAGACAAAAAATACAAATAAGTAGATGAATAAATACAAATCTGTTGATAAACTAATATAAATTAGTAGATGATCAATCAATTCCTGAATCAGTATATAAATAAATACAAATAGTAGGGCCTAGTTTGGGAGAGATGTTTCAGAATGCCGCATTCGTATATTGTCACAGTTGTATTATATTTATAAGGTGGTAATACAAATGCTATGTTAATCAGATTTAATAGCTAAAGGTAGCATTTGCAAAACACGTCATATATGACAACTTTTCTAATCACTACATTTCTATCGCGTTGGGGCTTACAGGAAGAGCTCAACTACATTATTGTTGCAGCAAAATCAGTATAATCAACAAACTGAAATACCACCCCGGCACATTTTATGCATTGAATACATGTAGTCATTAAAGTAGGACGCAAATGGCCCCTAAATGATTTAATGTTTTGAAACCATAGACATCTTACTATGATCTTAATGCTAGTAATATGATCAAAAGCAAGGAGGCCCAAGTTGCTAGCAAGTGATGTGTAGTGTGGACTAGTTAGCATCACCTCAATTATGACCAAAAAATGATGGAAGAGAAGAAAACAATGATATAGAAAAGAGGGGGGGGTGACCTTGGGTGGCGGAGGGTAGGGAGCAGGTGGAGGAGGAGGAGGACGAGCAGGTGCTGACCTTGGGCGGTGGAGGGTAGGGAGCACGATGAGGAGGATGACCAGGTGCTAACCAGGCGTAGGCCGAGGAGGATGCCAGAGGGTAGGGAGCAGGCCGAGCAACTAGGACGAGCAGAGAGAGGGCGGGCGGTGGTGGCGAGCAGAGAGAGGGTGGGCGGTGGCGACAAGGAACAAAGAGAGGGTGACCGGCAACGGTGAGCAGGGAGAAGGGCGGTGACAACACACAAGGAGGAGGGAGCATGGGGCAGAATCACCAGAGCTAGAACCTAACCTTCAATAAGAAATGAAACAGAGAAAGGGGAAGAGTCGACTTCGTGCGGGTGCAATTAAGTTAACCATCAGTGTCGGGTATTCAAAAAATCCAACGCTAATAAAAATAGGCGTCGATTATGACTAAAAAACCGACATCTATGCTCAATTATATTCGTTGGTTTCTATTCCAAAAACCAACGTTTATCTACATAGGTCGACAAAAAAAATGTTCTCGAATTCTGACCATAGTCGTCGGTTGCCTTAGAAAACCGACACCAAAGGGGGGGTGAAAATAATCGTGTGAACAACGTGGGAAAACACATCGGTGTCAGTTATCGAAAGACAACCGACGATAAAAATGTGCCCAATTTCTATCTCGTCAAAAACTTTAGTCGTCAGTTAATTAGTCAACAACCGACGTCGTATGTTAAATTTTGGAGGTAATTTTTTCCACTGGAAAATCAAGATTTGGCGGTCGATTTTAGGCGTTGCTTGTTTATTAAAGAACCAACGCTAAATTAAAAGTGATACCTATGTTTAGCCGCTCTTCACATATAGATGTCAGTTTGTGTATTAAACTAATGTTGTAGGGTTTAGGCGTCGGTTTATATTATACAACCGATGCCGCTAAATGTGACGTTATAAGCCATTTCTGTAGTAGTATAGGTAGTTTGAGGCGTACCACTCAAACTACCAACTGAACACTATGAAGTCACAATCAGCTCCGTATAAGATCTAGGAGATCCAAAATCCTAAGATCTCCTCCCCTCAGTTAACACAAGTCTGCCCCAGTGACATATCAGTCACACTACAATAACCTTAGTCCGCCCTTTGTACACATGCCACAACACTAAAAACTAGGGTATTCAACCCTAAAATATGAGGTATGACTGCAGCCATCCCCAATCCCATCACATATACATATTCATATGAGACATAGCCTCAACCGCTCTCCAAAACCTTGGGATTAGGATGACAAGGATATACCCTCCGTACACCTACATATACTTAGTAGTATACGACTCCGATTTCTCCTTTCTAGAATATCATTTTACTGTCCAGCAAGTCTTGACACTAGAAAAGTTCTATGGATTAGGGCACCAACATGATTACAGTTTCAATTGATTAGTTTTCACCGTTCACACATATATCAACCCAAATGGACTATTTCAAACCTTTGACCTTGATATTTTTTTCCAACAAGGATGCCTTTTGAATGGTTATGGGATTATAAAGGTCCTAAAAAGTTATTTTGAATGCATGCAAGGTGGCTCATAATAAGTTACCTACCTCATATTATGCTTGTAGGTGAGGTATTCAACTGGCCTCTACTTGTTTCTTCTATATGAATGACTATGAAAATACTTCACACATCTTGTTTGAGTGGTCCTTCATTTCTAAAATCTAGACTACCCCATGGTTGAAGATTGATTATGTTGGGCCTTGTAGTTGGTATGAGGTTTCCTCCATTGTTGATTGTAGATTAAAGTGTGCTTGTCTTTGAATATTCTATTATTGCTGGTGGGAGAGGAGTTTTAGAGTACACGAATCTCGATCTAAATCTCCTGAAGTTATTTGGAAGTCTAGCAAAGCTGACCTTGAAGTTTTCTATCTAAGTTGATATTGATATGTGATATAAGGTTGTTATCTAGGTTTCTTTTGGGAGAGTTATCTGTGAAGTTTCCTTCTATTTTACTGGATTCTGTTGTTCAATGAAGTTTGGGGGCTTCAAGTTTGAGTTTGTTTTCTTGTATAGCTTTTGAGGTGGTGATCAGTGTTATATAGCTTATCTACTACATATATTCAATGAAGTTTGTGGGTCATCGTGTTGCTTCTTTGGGTTTCTTCTCATGATGGGCCTCTCATCTAATGATAATTATGATAGTTCTTTATTTTTCTATAGGCTCTTCTTGTCCCTTATATGCATGAGTTCTTCTTTCTCTATCTAAGTTGTTTTGGCTCTGTGAATGAAGGCCGATCTCTGGTATATAGTTATCTATGGATTTGTCTTCTGATATCCATTCTTTGTAACCAGTGCTATATAGCTTTTCTATTGTCGATCCTCAATGTAGTTGTGAGTTGGTGCTTGGATCTTTCTTATGAAGGGTCTCTTGTTGATGATAACTCATGTTCATTCTTCATTTCTTGTAGGCTTCTCCTTTCTTTTATATATCTGAGTTCTTCATTTTCATCCTTGATGTATAGATATGTCTCTCTTCAAAATACTGTAAATCTACCCAAAGATGTTTTGTACTTTTTTTACCTTGAAAAATAAAAAAGTAAGCAATTTTTGGCGAACAAAAAAATGATAATTAGTTTAACCTAATACTCATTTGGTGTGAAATCTCTTATAATATCTTCAACATACTCACTCTAAGGTCCTAGGTCTTAGTAGGGAACTTTAATTATGGTCGAGATTATAGTTAGTGTTCACTACAGGAAAACTTAGCAATAACGACGGAAAAAGTTGGTCGTAAATGTGAATAAGTTTGTCGTTAAAACTACTAGCGATGAGAAAAAAAAGTCATCGCATCTTGTCGTTATTGGTCTTGCCGTTAATAAAAATAACGGCGAAAAATTTCAGTTCGTCGCTAATACAAATCACGACGACTTATATAGTTTGTCGTTAACAGTTTTAACGAAGAAATTAAATGTTTGATGTTGATACTATTTGCGACCACACAAACTTGTCGTTGATACTAGTTACGGTGACTAACAGGCTTGCTCATAAAGGTCAACAACGATGTCTTTTTTCCGTCATAAATAGCTATAATGGCAAAAAAAAAACTAAATTCCAAAATTTGTCCATCATGTTTGCAACACACTTGGATCCTCACCTAAGAAACATGAACACGTACACAAGATGGATTTCTCCATAGACAAGAGGGAACACAATTTCCAACAATGAAGGACGTGCCACTAGGAACGACTGATTTATAAGTATACAATTATGTCGATTTATATATAAATATTTGGACATATATTAAACTTTATGTATAAACACAAATTGATATAAATAATTCATCCATGAAGGGAATCTTCATGGAATCCAACCAACAATCGACATATACAATTAATATATCCATAAGTCAGAGTACAAATTAACTCAACAAATATATGAAGATCCTTAATTATAAAATTGTTGCAGTAAGAATATATGGAATGGTAAAATCAAGGGAAGCAAAATTTTGGATGCAATAGTTTTCTTTGTTTATGTAAGTAATAGTGAACATGTACTTTTTGGAGGAAGAATGAGAGCGGGTAAAGAAATATGTTGGCGATGATGGAGAAGATGAAGAATAAGGTGTCTTGGAGGTTGAGATGGAAGAAAGAGAAGAGGAATGCATTCAAGTGTTACTTAAGATGCACGGACAAGAGAAGAGTAGGGGAGATGGAGATGTAGAGAAGCAAGGAAAGAGGAGGCATAAGGATGAAATTTTTACTACTTTTGTTGAGATAAGCAAATAAGGATGACAACACTTTTCTATTAAGTGGACATGTCAGAGGCATGTTCTTCATGTGTCCAAGCATATCTAAGTCAGAAACGTGTCAGACACAGACACAACAACCTCCAGGTAGATAATATATTTAAAATTCTATTATGTGATCGCTTAGCATAAGACTTAATCTATGAATGTATATTACATGTATGATTGATAAAGATCGGAATAAATTTATGTTTCAAAATCTAGTTCAATGCACATATTTATAAAATGATAAGGTTGGACATTTTCTAATTTAATGAGCTTTGTTCAGAAGTGAAGAACGTATAGAAGTGAGAGTACTTACTTTTTCAATGCCCATGTTTGATGAGGATGATACCAGAAGACAAATGTATATAGAACAACATTGGATTCAAGCTCAACTGAAAGAATGAACCACATGAAGTGTCCCAATAGTGATTGCAAATTTCATTTAAACATCGTCATATTCAAAAATCAATTCATGTAGGAAGCGGCAGCACTGGCCGCTTTCTTAATCGTTGGTCGTGTTTTAAAGAATTGTTCAATGTACTTAGTTAATTATAAGGTCCAATATCTTATGATTTAGATAGCTCTGTTCTGAACAACTAATTAAAGATGTGACTAAAAAATTATATAGTGTAGACAATTGATACGTGCAGCTAAGTGTATTCAACATAGATTATTATAATGTTAAAATACTAAATTTATATCAATTCTGATAGGAAAAAAGAATGAGTACTCACAGTTGTATATTTTAATGAGTAAGAAAAGAGTACTTACCTTTTGATTGCACATATTTGGTTTATCTTGATCCAAAGACATTGAGACACTCGTAGTGAAGAATAAGTGGAAGAAGAAAACCATTTATAGCTAAATCCCATAATAGAGTGTAATATATAATCTGAATACCAATCACCATCACCATAAATGAACCCTACAAAAGAGATTTTAAGTATTAGAAACACAATTCATGGAATGCACATATCTCCAGATGTGCGTCAGACACATAAAGCCGAATGTGCAACAGACACATATCTCCGGATGTGCAAACAGACACATTTTCCACATGTGTAACGGACACATATCTCCGGATGTGCAACAGACACATTTTCCGCATGTGCAACGGGGCATATTTACCATATGCTCACTCGAAAACCAAAACAACATATACATTGTGCGTTGAAAAACAAAACGGCATGCATTTAGAAGTTTAGGGGATAGGGAGGGGTTTCCAAGAAGTGTTTCAGTACAAGACTCCACTCAGTTTTTTAATGGATGTGACATTCTTTTCTTGCATCGAAGAATTTACTATGTGTTAACTGAAGAATGAATCGAGAAGAAAATAATATATAGCTCTTTCCATAATGAGTGTGCACATATCATATGAATAGAAATCATCATCACATATATAAAGCTATGTACCTGCAAAAAATGATATATTAGGGGCACATATCACTGAATGTGCAACAAACATATAACTGCAGATGTGTAACGAATACATTTTCCACACGTGCAACGGATATGAATGGCTTATACCAATACAACGAGTACTCACAGTTGTATATTTTGATGAGTAAGAAAAGAGTACTTACCTTTTGAACCAAAGACAATCAGACACTCGTAGTGAAGAATAATTGAAAGAAGAAAACCATTTATAGTGAAATCCCATAACAAAGTGTAACATATAATTTGAATACCAATCATCATCATAACAGAGTGGGAATATACATATCTCCCAAGATATCAATATTGTGCAAATCGAACTCATCAATTTGAATAACCTGAATTTAGAACAAAACATATGAAGATGAGGACAATAAAAGAGCATAACCTACATAAAGAAATATTGATATCAAAATAAAGTGAAAGAAGGCTCAATAGTAAAGAAATATTGATATCAAAGTAAAGGATGCCTTTTATCCACGAGTATACCCTAAAAAAGAAGGCTCAATAGTTGCCCATATCCCTAGGAAATCTGGCTGTAACAGATCATCATTCCGCTAGTGTACAAGTAAAGTTTGTTGTGAGCAAGTGTATTCAACATAGATTATTATATAGTATAGACAATTATATAGTGTAGACAATTGATATGTGCAGCTAAGTGTATTCAACATAGATTATTATAATGTCAAAATACTAAATATATAAAGAAAAAGAATGAGTTAGTTTATGATTTAAAACCTAAATTTAGAAGAAAAAACATATAAAGATGAGGACAATACAAGAAGAACAACGTGCATAGAACAACATTTGATCAAACTCAAGTGAAAGAATGAATCTCATGAAGTGTATCAATAATGATTGCATATTTCATCTAAACAAACTCATATTCAAAAACTTAATTTTTTTTTTGCATGGAGGGATTTTAAACTCATAGATACATTTCATCCACAAATAGGTTGTATAAAAATAGGGTAACATGACCATTTACCTAGAAAATCTTGTAGTATCAGATCGCCATTTCTTTAGGGTAAGACCTTGTCATACATCTTAAGCATAGAACAAAGAGAAATATATTGTTGTGAATAATGAAAATCTGAAAGAAGAAAAAAAACACATGTTGAATTTGAGGTTGAATTCACAACATATGACACAAATAAAAAATGACTAGATAATACATGACTTGTACAAGCATGTGGAAATTATGAAATCAACAAAAATAAACAAATTAAGGAAAATAAAACTAGATGACATGATAATTTAAACATATAATTTGTGTAGTAGTAGATGCTTACCAAAGCATTACCAAGAGTAGTGCTGATCTTTACAAATATAGAGTTCAAATGAAATGGAAATAGCCCCAATACATAGTCTACATAGACCGGTCAAATAATGAGTGTGTGCCTATCATATAATTTTGATCATCATCACACAATTTAGAACAAAACCTACAAAAAATGACATATTAGGAACATATTCCATCAAAACAACATATGTCTCATGTGTTAACTTCATTCATTTCTATAGTTTTTGTAGTCGTTACATGTTGAGTAATTAATTTCAAACTTGAATCATGTTTTTATGGGGTATTAGATACTGACAATATGAAAGAAGAGATAATTTGAGAAGTATTGGAGCTACCCAACATCAAAATAGGTGCATTTTTTAAAATAAATGAGCACAATCATATTAATAAACATTAAGAACCAAACCTCAAAATTTAAAATAAATAATCAAGGGGTAAGTAGTGTGATGCTATGCTTTGTTAATATGCATCAGCTCCCGATATACTTAACTACACCAAAGTGAGACAAGAGGCAACCAACATGATGCAAAGATTTAATGGTATCCATTAACCTCCGGTATATATATAGTTCGGCAGCCAGAGAAAATATATTAAGAAGTCATGTCTTCACGCAACACCCTACATACCTAAGAGAAGAAGGTTAGGACGTGGTTGACATGATCAATGGTATAATCAACGTTTTCCGACACCTACAGTTACGGAAGCAGCTAAAACCCTACAAACCTACAAACCTAAGAGAAAATATATTAAGAAGTCATGTCTTCACGCAACACCCTAAAACTTTTTCCGACACCTACAGTTACGGAAGCAGCTAAAACCTCAAAAGATGAATGGAAAAATTTAGATGGCATTGTCTCTGTTACAGCTGTAGGAGGCAAGCCTTAGTTGGCAATAATATCCAACATTTCAATAATGTAGGAAAATGTACATCTACTATTCTGCTCTATTTAGAAAAGGTAGGAAGGCTGAGAGCAGCAGTATATCAACCTATAGCAATGTAAGAAATTCTAGAAACTAACAATTTATGGTTATATATTTGATAAAGTGTTACTGAAGTACATACCTAGCAATTATAATTAATCTTAGCAAACGTCATTGTTAAAATGTCTTTCAAAGAGAATAGAAATTAGCTTCCACTCTCGGTTACTTCAGTTCATGCTCCTTGCAAACATCGTTCAGAAACCATAGTCGTAATTATACAAATACCAATTCACTAACCTTTAACTGTTCATATGTGATGTCTTTCTCCATAGTGCACCACGGTGATCCAATAAGAAATTAACCTGGTGGTATGAATATATTGAGCATGTATGGCAGCCATCATCTGTCTTTCTTTGCATTGAAGCTGCATACCGATTCTGATCATGTGGCCTCTCCTACTTAAACACGTATTAACTTCGATTGATCACTGAGATTGAGATCAGAAGAGTGAAGAATAAGGCCCTTTGATTTGTAAATAATCATGCTCAGTTGTTGATCAAGAGTACGAGAAAAAGACGAGTACGAAACACAAGTACAAGATGAAATCCTGCAATTTGTCAGTGTGGCCACGTCGGGGATGAGAGGGTGCCTTCCTGAGTGGCAGCAGTAGGATGCAATAGTATCTTTTACATGGAACAAATAGTTGGTAGCAAATATTTTGGTGTGTATTGATAAAAATTCAGCAGCTATTTCGCCTAACCAGGGATTCTGCGATTAGGATGGGAATTAAGAATAGGATAAGAGTACAACTATTTTAGATAAGCGGGATGGGTGGAAATAACGGTAAAAATCTATATGATAAGAGCCCGACTACTTCACGTCACCAGTGAGGATGGAGACGAGTGCTCGTCCTTAGTAAGACAATTCTACAAGCAGTTTATGAGCATGATCATTCAACCTAACAGGGCTCAGGCAAAGCAGCACACCGCCAGATCAAGGCAAGCCGAACCGAAAAAGCAAAAGATAGGAACAGAAAAAACAACGAAAAAAGAACGGAGAAGAAGGGGGGGGTCAGAGGAGCCGCCCAACACAACAGGACCAAAGGAAAGGAGAAAATAGCACCCAACCTTTAGGGCGCCATGGTTGGAAGAAGCGGAGAGGTAACCCAGGCTCCAGGGAACCACGAGCAACTCTAGACTCCCAAGATGCCGTCGGAGAAGCCAACCAGGGCAACCCAATCCAGTGACGCCGTCACACCCGTGATCCCGCCTGGAAGCCAGCCACAAGACAACCAGACCACGACTCTGCTACACCGGACGAGGAAGGGGCCAAGGGGGAAGAGGAGGTGCACTACATCCGCTGGAACCCTCTCTCGCCAAGCCAATCACAGCGGAGGAAAACATAACACGAGAATCGCCAGAGCCAGTCCGCCCGCTTTCTAAAGCCCTATCATTTGGTGTGAAATGTAATCGTGGGCTGGGCAATATAAAAAAATAACACATTGTTTTAAAAATAGAAGAAATGATCTTGTGAACTGTTGTTAAATACACATATTATTTATGTAATCTATGATATTTTTATGTAAAATATGTACTGTAGAAATGATGTTTATTGGGTTTAAATGAAAAGAGGATGAGAGTTTTAACGTCGGAACGGTAGTACAATTAGCGTCAGGAGGTTATTTTGGTCGTTATTGACTATGCCGGTAACGACAAGAAAAATTATTTGTCACGGTTGGTATAGTTATTACGACGAAAAAATAAAGTGGTCATAAATCTTGACGTTAATACACCAGTTTCTTGTAGTGGTTATTGTTCACTAATTTCCCATAGTTAATTACTGTGGTTATTTCTTTCTAAATTTCATGCCCATGGGATAGTAATAAGTCAGCTAGGTTTATTAGATCCCAAATAAAGTCTGATCTGTTCTAAAATAGGGAAATATGGGTAGTAATAGGTATCTAGTTGAAGAACGGTCAAGAAAGGGACTAGAGAGAGATTGGATAACATCATAGTCAAATAGGGGCCTAGTAGAAAGGATGATGAACATATATGGCTAGAATTGAGTATGCTACATAATCTTTGGAATTAGTTGGTATCATGGGTATATAAATATCCTTAGTAATTGATATTTAAGGTAGAATTACCATGATACATTCAATAAGAAGACATAATGAATGCAGGGTGTACTACATACTATGTCTAAATCCATTTTGACATTCTTTGACATCTCTAGGGGAATCAAAGGAAAGAACTTGAATTAATATAGTTTCATGGTTGATTAATTAAGATGAGTGACTACATTAAATGGATGTATAATGTAAAAGTAACTAAATGTAGCACTAAGCATTTCTAAAAGGTAAAATTGATGAAAAATTTGTATTAGTCACATTTCTATTAGCCAACATACCAATTTTGGGCTTAATTAGATGTCAAATAAACCCCCAAATAGAATAAAGGAGATGAAATATATAGTAAATGGAGATATTTGCTTATTTATATGTTTTCACACTTTAAATATAAAGTTGTGTCCATTTTCATCCTATAATGCTTTAATGTTGATGCCATGTTGATTATTTGTTACACCTACTTGTATGGTTATGTAGCGTTATTTCTTAAAAAAATGAGAACTCGGGATTGCTTGACCTGATATCACAGAAAATGGGTCATTGTGTCTACCCCCCAACTCCTGCTCACAGGAACTCACTAGGGAGTCCTTCTTCTCCCCCTCCTCTTCCTCTCTACCCCTCTCTCCTATTTCTCCTCCATCGTTCATCCTTCTTGTCTCATGTTTCCTATTCCTTTACACTAGTAATGTGATGTTCTCTCTCTCATTTTATGCCTGATAGTCTGTTAGGGAGTAGCTATTGACAACAATTACTAAGGATCGTGGAGACCATCAATATGACTAGAGGCCACTCCTTCCTTCCTTGAGCCACCTAAAAAACCTAAACAATCTCCTCTCTTTGTCCTCCCTCTACATGATATCCAAACAATGACTTTGCTTTGTGAAGAGGACAAAGTGCTTCCCAACCATGGACCTGCAGATGCAAGTTATGTCAATGCCCAAATATGTAATGGATCTCCGCCGCTTGCAAACTGAGAACCACCGGCCACCACGAACACATTAAGGTAGCACCACATACTGTGATGGTCTCCACCAAAGTTATTGAGCACTGACCAATGACAATCATCTCATCCTCCAACCTAGTTGTGACTGCCTCAATGCAATCTCTGTCTAGTACTTCCTCACCTCCGTCTCCCTTCCACACACACGAGAAACATCTGCCACCATTAAGCTTTGTCAAGATTCTTCCACGCATGGCTTCCTTTGACCTCGTCTTAGTCATGTTAGCTTCCCCCGAAGGGAATCAATTCGAGAGGGAGCCTAGAAGGTCATTGGGTCAGGTAATCCTTACCAGTGGATTTTTGCAATCAATGATGCCAATTGTGGTGCCAACATTCTTCGTTAAACAACAGACTAGCAATCAAATGAACTTTTTCTAGATTGCCCCTTTTTCTACAATTTTGGTTGCCTCATACATAGGGGCATTAATGCCCTTCACATCCTGTTTCTATGATTAGACTGTGCGAGATTCAGTCCTATAATTCTACCCGATTTTGTTTGTGTCATGACATACATATAAAAATAATCACTAGAGGCATATTGGCATTTGCTATGTTTTGTTTTATGAAATTCCTTTAGCATGTTCATCTTAGAAAAGTCATGACTCATTATTTGGATATGACAATATGTAGAATTATACACTTTTGAAATCAGAAAGTTCCTGCTGATTTAATGGTTTGATTTTTAGATCCTAATTTCGATGTTGTAGTGGGGTCCATTTAGGAATTTAATAAATTAAGTAGAATAATTAATAAGCATTGTACACTTTATATATCAAAACTAGATTTGGAATACATGGTCATGAACTTAGGATTACTTCTCGATGATTAGGTATGAATTATAAGGTGTGTGGAATCCTTATATATGATTCTTTCACGTTATTCAGCCATTCTTCGTGCATGTTGTCCAATGTATTTGATATCCATGATGGTTACATTTTTAGTCATTCTTTGTGTGTGGTGTTAAAGTGTATTTGATACCCCATAAGTGGTATGAGTTGGGAAATAAATATTCCATTCATGTACATGTGCGTTAAAATTGGAGTGTTACATCTCTCATGGGTGTGAACGTATTTTGTTCCCTTGACCCCTGCCACCATAGTCTTGAATATCATTACCATTATGAAGTACTTTTATGACAATTAGTGAGAATATGATTGATCGGTACGATGCTCCTCTACCTTTGAGGAACATTACCAACCATACTAGGTGATGTCCTTTGTGCATATTACCTCCCCTAAAGTAGCTCTCCACAAAATCAATCATGTCCTTGTGAGTGATATCCCATGCAAATTGAGAAACAAACGCATGTAAGATAACCCATGCCGAGACGCACTTCACCTCCCAATTCCAAACGTTGAGAATTTCTATCCATGTAATGACAAACATCTCAAAGTACCATTATCTCTCTACTTGCTCAACCGTATTAGGTACAACTAACCCCCATCCTCTTGAGGTGGCATTGAATAGCTAGCGATAAATTCTTATAACATGCCCAATCAAATACTTCATCCATGCCCTAAACGTCACTACGCATGAATTTAGTTTCGTTTATGTGTCACTCCTTCCTTCTCTTCTTGGCTATCTTATGAAAAAACGTGTCATGTTTTTTTTTCTCCCTTCTCTTCCACTTCACGGTATATTCCATCTCTATCTTCCACAAAATCCCTTCCCAATGCTAAAGCAGCCTAATGGAGCCCAGCTGTGTATTTTTTGTATGTATTCACATTCGAGCTGATCACGTGCAGTATGGGTTCATAACATAAGGGTAATAAGTTGTTGGCATGTCAGTAATCGTGAGCGGTGGAGCCAGATATTTGCCCTCGTTGAACGTAAGGCCATCCGTCTGAGTCGGACTCTCGTCAGGATGGGACCAGTGGTTCCCGCTAACTAGCGCCGGTAGTGGTTGGTGCCGGTAAATGACAAGCGTTTGGCACGTAGCCCTAGGAAGGGGATTTTGGTACAGAGTTAGACACAAGGTCATGTGCATCGGGTGGGGATGGATGATGAGATGATGAGGCGGTGACGCACATCCACGGCATGGCTGAGTCAGACGCGACTAGATCACGGCTGTCTTGCAACTGTATATACCCATACTACCCCGGATCGAACGGACGGCCGCACAATTTTCTCTTCCTCCTCCCTTCCCCAACGAATCTGCTTATAAATACCGCCGCGCTCCTTATCCGGTTCAACAAATCCGGCCTCCGCTGCGTATCTTCCCCTCTGTTTCCCTAGCCCGTCGTCGCCGTTCGCGGAGGTCGCTGTTTTCTAATTTTCTAGAGAAGAAGATGACGATCCTCGTCGAGCAGCCACAGCCTGTCGGTGAGTCTTTCGTTGCCCTTTTGGTTTGAGAATGTATAGCTTGTGTTGAATGTTGATGGACGTTTGATCCATTCCCAAGTGTATCTATATATCCCTGCTGTCTGATCACGCCGCCGGTCGTCTGCAGAATTCCATTTGGAGGAGAAGAAGAAAGTTGTCGCCGAAGTACGCGACGATGGCATTGTGGGGGACGTGAAGGAGGCGGCAGCGAATGGTGGCGAGTTGGTTCTGGACGGTGGGTTCGTGGTCCCGGATATGAATGCATTCGGGCAAACATTCAGGTATCGTTCATGGCCTTTTTTGTTGCTGCATAAAGATGTGGATTAGGAATGCGGGGTTCATGGACGCCTCTTGTTTTGCCGCAGGGATTACAATGCGGAGTCGGAGAGGCAGAAGAGCGTGGAGGAGTTCTACCGCCAGCAACACATCAACCAGTCGTACGAATTCGTAAGTCAATGAATCATGATCGTATCTTCATTGCATACAACAACCCCAAAATGCCAGCTTTGCACCCTACATCAGATTCTACGTACATTCAGCAAAGTCATAATAACAAGTCAACAAACAGGTACAGCGCATGCGGGCCGAGTACGGCCGTCTGGGACGTGCGGAGATGAGCATCTGGGAGTGCTGCGAGCTGCTCAACTCCTTCGTCGACGAGAGCGACCCAGACCTAGACGAGCCCCAGATCGAGCACCTGTTACAGACCGCCGAGGCAATCCGAAGGGACTACCCGGACGAAGACTGGCTGCACCTCACCGGGCTAATCCACGACCTAGGCAAAGTGCTCCTTCACCCGGACTTTGGGCAGCTCCCGCAGTGGGCGGTCGTAGGGGACACATTCCCCGTTGGTTGTGCCTTCGATGAGTCGAATGTGCACCATGGGTATTTCAAGGAGAACCCTGATCATGGCCACAAGGTGTTTAGCACCAAGTTTGGGGTGTATGAAGAAGGGTGTGGGTTGGATAATGTGGCTATGTCGTGGGGGCATGATGATTATATGTATATGGTTGCAAAGGAGAATGGGACTACGTTACCCTCGGCTGCGCTGTTCATCATCAGATACCATTCCTTCTATCGTAAGTTCTTGATCTAGTAGTGATTCATCATCAGATACCCTTCTTTCTATCGTAAGTTCTTGATCTAGTAGTGATTCATCATCAGATACCATTCCTTCTATCGTAAGTTCTTGATCTAATAGTGATGATTCATGCATCCTCCAGTGCATTTCAGTCTATGTTTCAACCAACAATAATCTGAATGTATTTCGACTTGCAGCTCTCCACAGGGCAGGAGCATACACGCACCTGATGAACGATGAGGACAGGGAGAACCTCAAGTGGCTCCACATTTTCAACAAATACGACCTGTACAGCAAGAGCAAAGTCAGAGTCGACGTAGACAAAGTCAAGCCATACTACATCTCTCTCATCGACAAGGTTCGCCTAACCATCCTTATCCAGTTATCCTCTCCCCGCCGTTTAGCATGGAGAAGGACGAACTGCTTACAAGTTGCCAACCAGTTTGTGTTTTCTGATCAATTGACATTGAATTCTATCTACCTGTGTTTCAGTACTTCCCTCCTAAGCTGAGATGGTGAATCCTACACGGAGTTCTTGGATCGGTGCGTCGATTCGCTTATTCCGGCCAGGCTAGTCGTCACAGCCGCGGTTCTGTGCTGAACGTAGCCGACCCGGGTGGCAACAGACTTGATGGGACCTCTCCGGGACATTTAATACCTCTTCTTCTCTTATTAATCAACAGTAATGTCAACATTCTTCTTCTACAAGTACCTCCGCAACCTGTATTGTTATACGAACCACTCCTAATTAAGAGACAGCGGTTTGTGATTGAATCCAAATTCATTCTACGACGTCCAAATAAATACGGCTCTTATATTCTCAATTGGTCATGGAACCAAGTGGCTATTACTACGTTCCTTTAAAGATATCTTCGAAAGGTATTTTAACAGCATCAGCTCTATGAAACTAAGATCTAAGAAATAAAGATAGTGCAACTTGTACATACCCAATGTTATATACAACCCCAAAGAACTAAAAAATTCTTCATGAGGCGGGAAAGAGGAAAACAATTCTCACAGGAAATACAAGATAAAAATACAAATAATGGCTCTCATATACATAGAAACAAGTATATTACAAAAATGAAAGCAAACAAACTGATGCTTGTTGAGAAATAGGCCACTACATTGGTCTAGTGAGTGGTTACTCCTCTTATCCCAAGTGCATACCCAATGGTTATGGGACGGTGGCAGCTCTCTCAACCCTAGATAGCCAGTGCATTGCACCTTACCTTTATATAAGCCTATTTATACTTTTTCAATCTATAATAGTTCATCCTCATGACGAAGTACCTTGATTTAAGAACTAATAATGATGGTGAGGACGCTCAAAGATGGTATATTCATGTTGTTCTAGTCATCAAGATTCGAACCAACTTTGAACTAATGGTTTGGCATCAAACCTTATTACTTCTCTCTCTCTCTCTCTCTCTCTCTCATTGACAAGGTTCATCGACCGTCCTTATCGATATCCTTATCCAGTTACCAAATGACATTCAATTCCATCTACTCATTTTTCGGTACTTCCCACCTAAGCTGCGCTGGTGATGGAACCACTGTGACCTTATCAAAAACCACCCATAATTAAGATACATGGGGTTATGATTGGAATCAAATTCATTCCAAACCGTCGAAATAACTAGATTCTTATATTATCAATTGTCATATAATCAGATTAATGAGTGGATACTACTACATCCCTTAATGATATTTTGTAACGTATATTAACAAAATCATCTCTAACTAAGTGCTAAAAATAAAGATGTACACCATATGCATACATAAAATCATATACAGCCACCAAAAGTCACTAATTCTTCAATAGGCGCTAAGTGTAAGTTTCTCATAAGAAAAGAAAAAATTATTGTAGCAATGGCTCTCATATTTGGAGGAAGATGAGTCATGAAAAGGAAATTAAATAAATAGTTGCATGCTGAGAAAGCAACCCATTCAACTAGTGAGTGACCATTCATCTTATCCCAAGTTTAGACCCTAGTAGGGGCAGAGACAACTTCTAACCCTAGGTAGTTTCTACTTGCACATAAGACAACAACTCAACTTATCACCTCAACGGTAAGTTAAGCCTACCTATACTTTTGGCATTTGAAATTGGTTTATCCTCAAAACAAAGTAGTCAATATCACAATTTGATTACCGATAATAGTGTGCTGACGTTGTTAAAGGTGATATGTTCGTTCCTATAGTTCTTGTCATCATGATTGGTATAACTAAGAACTAATGATTTGGCACCACCATGTGTCTTAATTTTTAAAATTTGAGATGCCTGAAATTAAGAAAAAAAGAAAGAGGAGGGGTGATTTTGCAATATCACAACTTTTTAGTGGTCTTTACCTACTTGAGCCCAGATGAATTATTGATGAGTAATGACACATCAAATTTTAACTTCTTCAATTTTTGATGAAAACTCAAATCATTACCAATTTGTATAAATATGAGAATGCAAATGCGCGCGAACACCCACAAAAGACCAATACAATTTATTAGTTAATCACAAATACTTCACTACGTTAGTTCTTACCTATTTTCTTTACATATCAGAGATTTGAAGGTACAAATAAAGGGGATCTACAACCGTGTTACACCTTTTCTTATGCACGCTCACATCCCATGACCCTTCTTGCCACATCTTGTGGCTATCTTTTTATCTAGTTTTTAAGCTTTGAAAGATGTAAAGTTAAATGTAATTTTGGATTAGGTAAGTACAAGCGGAATAATTACAGATCAAGAATAAATAAGCCATGTACCTAGTTCATAGATACCTAACCCAAAACTAAACTCAACTCTAATCCGGTCATCCCATGATTTAGATAAGGTCATGTATATAACATGCATTACATACATCATACATCTTACAAAAGACTTACTAGGGTCAAACATAGGTGATTAGGATATATTTCATGATTAAATTATTAATTTGGAGTTTCTAGGTATGAGGTAGCTAAGAGGGCCGATAGCCATAAGGCATCACCCTAAAAATGACTAAGTTACATGAAAATTCCCGAGTTGGGTTAAATTCATGCTAGCATTACTTAGATTAAAGATATGTGAATGAATACCTAATTTGGGGTATCTTTCACCACGTAGCTAAGAGGATCTCTAGCCTTGTGACATCATCCTATTAGCCTACAAGTAAGTTGAGAGGACCCTATATTAAGTTAGATTCAAATAAGGGTTTCACTAGGTCATCTTGGTCCATTTTATGAGCATAAATAACTATGGGTTATATTATTGACAACCACATGTGACAAACCTAAAGCAAGATTGATGATCATCATATACCATCACTTCATGAATTCTACAATGTTGCCCCCAAATAGTGAAAATTAGCTTATCTCATGTTTAAAAGAATGCACTGACTTGTAGTCTTTTCTCATCAAGAAACAAATGAATAAAACAATTTGTTATTCATTCAAGGATAAGTATCACCCTCTAAAATGGAAAATACATGCATAAACATGGTTGAGGATAGGTTTCCATATGATATAAACCCTCCTAAATCAAATAGCATTCCTTCTACCATATGTCCCCTATATTTCAGTTCTTTGTTTCTATGATTCAACGAACCAAAATCTGATATACATGGCACTGGGAGCTCTACATAGGGTTGGGGCATACACACACTTGATGAATGAAGAGGACAAGGAGAACCTCAAGTGGCTCCACATCTGTAATATATACAACTTCTACAACAAGAGCAAAGTCAGAGTTGATGTCGACAATGTCAAGCCTTACTACCTCTCTCTCACCGATAAGGTTCTTCCAACACCCTTATCAATATCCTTATCCTTCCCCATCGCTTAGCATGGAGAACAATAAGCTGCCCACAAGTTGTCGTCTGATTTTGTTTTTTTCTCACCAACTGACATTCAATTCTATATTCTTGCATTTCAGTGCTTCCCACCTAAACTACGGTGGTGGTGCCTACATAGAGTTATGGGATCGGTGTGTTGCTTCACTTATTCTGTCTAGGCTAGTTGTCATAGTCGTGATTTTATGCTGAACGTAGCCAACCCAGATGGCAACAAACCATATAGAAGATCTCTGGAACAAGTATTACTTCTTTGACTCCTATTGTCAATAATGTAAAGATTCTTATATTATAAATACCTCTACAACATGTATTGTTATATAAACCACCACTAATCAAGAGACAATGGTTTTTAATTGAATTATATTTATTCAATGCCATCCAAGTAACAAAGATGTTGTATTCCCAACTATTATGGAAGCCAATGGATAAATGGCTATCACTACATTCCATAATGATCTTTTGTAAATGTAAATTAACAAGACCATCTCTAAGAAATAAAGATGCACACCTTGTGCATACCTAAAGTGATATACAACCCAGGAATTACAAATTCTTCATTACAATAAGAATAGAGAAATTCTCACCAGAATAGATAAATATACAAAATGGATTATCAGGATGGCTCTCATATATTAAGGAAGAGGGATTGCAAAAAGGAAACTAAATAAACTAATACATGTTGTAGACACAAAAACCAACCACACATGTCTGGTGAGTGCCCACTCCTCTTATCCCATGTGCATACCCTAGTAGGGGGCAGTGGCACCTCCCAACCTTAGGTAGCTCCTGCATGCAAATAAGACAAGCGCACAACTTATCGTCTTACCTGTAAGTTATAAGCCTATCTATATTTTTTCAATCCATCATTAGTTCATAGACACGACGAAGTACCATTCTAGATACCACTTTTATCCCCGAACATTAATGATGCTTTGCAACATCATGGATGGAAATCTACCATGTTGGAAGAGATGCAAGATTTACATAAAAATCATACATGGGACCTAATTTGTCCACCACCTAAAAAGATTAATGTTGGCTTCCTTTTGGTGTTCTCAGTCAATCAACACTTTGATGGCTCTATAAAGTGATTAAAGGTGTGACGGTTGCTAATAGTCTAACTCAATCCTTTTTTATATTTATTTTATGACACTCTGTCCAATTATGAGGATTGCCTTACTCTGCATTCCCATTTCCTTGGCAACTCATTTTAACTTGCCACTCATCCAATTGGACATCAAGAATGTTTTTCTACATGAAGATATCTTAGAATAAGTCTATACATAGAAACCTTCTGACTTTGATGGGTAGGGGAGTCTTCTCACAAAGTCCACCACGTATGACACTCTTTATATGGACTTAACCAATCCCTTACAACATGGTTCAATAAACTCAACACAATCCTTGAGAAAATAGGTTTTTAGAGACTAGATACAAATCATTCATTTGTTCTCTTCAAAGTCCTCAAGAGGACACATCATGTAACATCCCAAGATTTGAGGCCTTGGATAGAATGATCTTCAAAGGAATGATGGGACTACCCATATCACCAAGGTGCACCTCCTTTTCAGGAAGCCCATCTCTAAAGAACTTCATAGTTAAGTGTGCTCAGCTTGGAGTAGTACTAGGATGGGTGACTAGTTAGGAAGTTTATATTAGCTTGCATGTGAGTGAGGACAAAGCATGCAGTTAAGGCTAGTGGTGGTCTGTGGGGCCATTTGTCATTCCTAAAACTCTACTACAACCTTGGGCAGTGGGCCCGGGTGTTATAAATGGTATCAGAGCCATAACCCCCTCCAGTAGGTGGGGCTCACATGGGAATGTGACATGCCAGTCTTGAGCCATGCGGTCCAGCCATGTTGGAAAGGATCATCCATGGTGACATAGCCACCCTTTATCTAGGTATCCGTGATCGAGAGTTGGGTGTTCATGGGCCATTATGGGTCTATAATGAAATGGGGAAGAGATTATGAGGACATATACTTGAGCCTTGACGAGGATATTAAGAGTTTATGTGGGGGAGATTGTAACGTCCCTAGATTTGAGGCCTCAGATAGAATTATCTTAAAAGGAATGATTGGACTACCCATATCAGCAAGATGCGCCTCCTTTTCAGGGAGCCCATCACTAAAGAAATCCATAGTTAAGAATGATCATCTTGGAGTAGTACTAGGATGGGTGACCAATCCGGAAGTTTATCCTGGCTTACGCATACATGAGGACAAAGAGTGTAGTTAAGTATAGTGGTGGTTTGTGGGTCCAATCGTCATTCCTGAAACTCTACTATAGCCTTGGGCAGTAGGATTGGGTGTTACACATCCTCCTTGCTATCTTTATCTATGATATTGCAATCACTAGAGGTGTCAAAAATTGACATCTCTCATAACATCCCAGGATTTGAGGTCTCAAATAGAATGATCTTAAAACGAGTGATTGGAATACCCATATCACCAAGGTGCACCTCCTTTTTAGGGAGCCCATCACTAAAGAACTTTGTGGTTAAGCGTGCTCAACCCAGAGTAGTACTAGGATGGGTGACCAGTTGGGAAGTTGATCTTGACTTGCACGTGAGTGAGGACAAATCATGCAGTTAAGGCTAGTGGGCAATAGACCCAACTGTTACAAATGGTATCAAAGCCATAACCCCTCATGTAGGTGGGCGTAACATGGCAGGTTGGAACTGGTTATCCATGGTGATATACCCACCCTTGTGCTGGTATTCCATGATTGGGAGCTGGGTGTCCATGGGCCATTCTGGGTCTGCACTGAAATGGTAAAATATTATGAGGCCATATAGTTGATCCTTGACGAGGATGTTAAGAGTCTAAATGGGGGGGAGATTGTAACGTCCCATGATTTCAGGCCTCAGATAGAATGATCTTAAAAGGAATGATTAGACAACCTGTATCACCAAGGTGCACCTCCTTTTCAGAGAGCCCACCACAAAAGAACTTTGTGGTTAAACATGTTGAAACCTTAAGGCTAGCGGTGGTCTGTGGGGCCAGCCATCATTCCTAAAACTCTACTAAAGCCTTAGGAAATGGGCCCAGGTGTTACATCTCCAATTGAAGCCTTGGGAAATGGGCCCAGGTGTTACATCTCCAACTTGAAACAATCACTACAGACCCATTTCCTAGCAAAGTACAGGAGAAATCTATGATACTTCCTCAAAATAGAGGTCATTTGCTCCTCATAGGGATCAACGATGTTATGCCTTGGACCTACTTCAAGAGATTGAGGTGATAGATGTAAAATGTGCCTCTATTCCAATATATTATCACACAAAGGATCCACGTGAGGGTGCACTATTCTCATACCCAAAAAAGTATCAATGAAAAGTTGAAAATTGACTTATTTTTTAATCACTTGAACTAACACCAACTATGTTGTCAGAGTAGTTAGTCATCATATGAGTGCACCACTTCAAGCTCACCGGTGTAACATCCAACACATCCTAGTTTGTCTTAATAACATTCCACTAAGAGGTCTATTCTAGAAATATTCTAAAGAAAAACCATTACCATACATGGATACACATATACGGAATCGGCATGAGATGCTCAAGATTTTTTATCCACCTTTGGTTTCTGTATTATTTTAGGAAATAAACTAGTCTCCTAAAGTATTAAAAATAGTCTATGGTTTCTCACTTCAACGCCAAAGTTGAAAATCAAGCTATGGCCCATGCATGTTTCAAACTGTAATGGGTATGGTCCATTTTAACTGAGTTTGCAATTTTTTAGTAGGCTCTAGCTCCTCCATATTGTGACAACCACGCTATAATATACGTAGCCTATAATCTAATTTTTCAATAGCATACAAAACACATTGAGGAGTATTGCCTTTTGTATGAGACCTGGGCTACCAAATGTGTACTCTCCAATTTAAGTAGGAGTGTTAGTATAAATGGTATATTGGTTACTTAGGCATTGACCCACAATATTTATAATTTTTATTATGATTTAAGTATAGTTAAGTGAGAATACATTTACCCACTTAAGCACGCACATGTATCTCTTGAATCCTTTATATAGGAAACCTATTATATAAACTACTAAGGCTTGTTGATATTGTATCTACACCTTCACAACAGATAACAACAACCATCAAAGCTACATACTAACAAAGTTACCTGGAGAAGACTACTGATAGGTTGTGTTAAAGGTTAAGTAAACAATTTCCTTCAATCCTCAAGCACAAAAACATATTAAGTACTGGTTAGACTTTTCAAAATCATGATGGAGTATAGATTCTAGAAGGAACAAAACTTTACGAGGTGACCAATGTATAGGAACTGGAGTTAGAAGAGATCATAGACAGTCTGATAGCAAAATCACAATGTAATAAGAACTCCTGATAGAAATTAATAGTAGATGTGCCTCGAACAAGATTTGTAGCAGACTATAGGTCGGCTCAGATTAAAATCCTTGTGCTCACAAGTTAATTGACTTTGCATAGACAATTAATCATGAATATAATGCCAGAGTACAAGTGATTTTTACACTGACCACATCTTTTTTGTGTGGGTATTTATGCCTATAGAGACAACCATATAATGATTGTAATGGGGAATCATATACTTGATTTTATGATTATAAAGGTAATTACATCTACTATGTTTGTGTCAATCATGAGATAATGACAAGGACGTAGTAGATGTCTAGAGAATGATGTTACTCAATGACATATGTCTTCAGGTTTAGGACCTAAACAATGAGATCATATGTATGATAATAGTACATGCATTCTTGTTATGTCCCAAGTCAAATAAAACTGTAGAAGCAAAATAGATAACAGTTATACACAAGACTAGAGTGTGTTTTGACTGATGAAAGAGTCTCATTAGTCATGATATGGGATATCAAGTCAAACATATAGGTATATGTTAGAGAACAGTAAACTAGACAGACCCACCTTGAGAGTAATGCATGGAGACCAAGGAATGGTAGTCAAAATCATCTCTCTTAGTGATAGTGGTGATTGTGGCTCTTAGTCCTGAAGTCACCACACTCATAACATATTGTTTGATGTATTTTTCCATCATCTAATGTGACCATGAATAGGGGTTTTCATAAAGGTGATGCTCGAGTATATTGTGACACATGGGGACTAATTGTGAGTAATGTGTGGAAGTTGTCCCTCCTATAGGAGATTAATATCCTGCCCACTTGATAAGAGAGACTGAGAAATGTATGGCCATACTCATGTGACTTAATATAAGATATGTGAACTCACATACATTTCATACAGTGTGCTCTAGTTCAAGAAACATGGATTGAATATTGATAGGATGATGATTCCATGCATCAAGTTTAATGTGGATATCAGAGACAAAGGAACTATACGACCACAGTAACCCTAGTAAGTTGTTCTCCAAATTTCTAATTACTTGGGTAGCAATGATGTGTTGCTTCATACCACTCATTGCTTATGATGTTATAAATTAATTGTGGTCACACGTATAGGATGCGCCTAGAAAAGGAGTTTACCCATGAATAAGGTTGAACTTGATTACTAAATTATTTAGGTATTTAATTTAAACAATGTTGGCTGAAAATTGGCTGACTGAGAATGTGAGTCAACTGACTCAAGTATTGATTCGATCGACTAAAGTGTCAAGAACAACATTGGTTGAATTAAAATGTGAATCAATAGGTTCATAATGTGAACCGACTGGTTTAGAATGTGAGTCAACTGATTGAGTGATCAATATCATCACAGTGAAAGGCAATATGTTTATGAATAGGAAATATAGTGAACCTACTAATTAGAGTATTAAGTTGACTGATCATGTGTGAATTGACCAGTTTAGAATGTGAAATGACTCATTTGTGATTCACATCAAGTAGAAATTTTTGAAAATCCATTTCTTTGACTCGTCATTGATCAGGAAACCCTGACCCTGGACCTCCTATAAATAGAGGGATAATCAAGGCTTTCAAAAGAAAACTAACACTAAAGAATGTTGTCCTCTCATAGTTGTGGTAATGTGAGAGCTCAACGAAAGTCTTACCCGTAAAATAGAGAGACAACAAGGAAGAACAAGTCACAACACTAGCACATTGACATCAAAGTGAGAACTCCTTCCCTTTGGCTATATAAGCACAACAAGGAGTTTCCAGTGGTCAGGTGGACTACATAGATGTCTAGAGGTTGTCACCATCACACTAGGACATTTGTTGTCAACCTCCGTCTGTGGTGCTACACTAGGAGGTCATTTCTAATGACTGTTCATTGTTACTTTAAGAAGAAGCACAAGATGTTGTGGGGGTTGTCATTGGACTTACTCTAGGACCAGATATATACCTCACAAACCCCTTTCCTGGATACATCATTGTTGACACAATCTGCTGGTTTGGGATTCAAGCATAATTTTTTTGTTTCTATTGTCTTTTTGTTGTCCTAGTTTCCTAATAGTGGTATCAGAGCTAGGTTAATTTACTGTCTATCTGGGTTTAAATCAATATGATTGGATTCATTTTTATTGCATATAATGTGAATAATATAATGATTAATGTGTATATCCAATGAAATACACATACGATCACAATATATATATATGATATACACATATATATATATATATTTATATATGTATATATGCAATCTATACACATCTTCCTAAAATCATTCAAATGGTGTATGAATGTGGGGTTATGACCAAAACCCCTGTGGATGTGTATGGTTGGTTGTTTGGTTTCTTACTGTTACTTGATTTGCATATTGAGCCTCTCTGTTTCTTTTCAAATATAAATTAATTCTCTCCTTCCTATACCTCCCTAGAATGTACTTGAGGTTTCCCTTTTATAATGTAATAAGTTAGTAGGAATAGGATAGTTTACAAAATCATAGTTTTTAGGAACTCTTATCTTATTTTCATTCATATTTATGCTTCATGGTGTCATATATATTTCTTTAATCACCAAACTTTCAAGTTTTGATGAGTTATGATATGATTTTCACCATTCCTTTAGGGTATAATTAAGGTATGTCCACCATGATTTCTTAATTATTATGCTCTTTGGATAGTTTCCAACTGATTACTTGGTCAAGGTAATCATAAAATATTAATCAAATAGTTCTACACTTGCCTTTCTTTCAATAAATGAATACCTGGCCAGGACATTCAAGTACTAAACTCATGAAGTATGCATTATGTTTATGTCATTTTCATTACTTAGTTATCATCCTAGTCCTAAGTCCTAGTGTCCTTGTAGACTCAACGAACCTAAAGCTCTGATACTACCAAATGTGACAAAACATCACACAAAGTGAGATTACTCAAAACGCAAACATGATCAACCACTAATAAAACACACATCTAGAAAAAGGGCTACTTAAAACTGATTAAATTTTCACAAACTTACTCAACAACGTTTACATAAAAGCCAAACCTCTCAAATTATTTCATAAATATTATCAAAAGTCTCTTACAAAGGCTTCGCGACCTCATCCACAACATGTACAACTATACACATGAGATATCATCTACATGTGTAACATCTGAATACTATGAAAGCTCGAGTCAATAAAACACTATATACAAAATGTTTCCACCCAGAACTGACATGGATGAATCTAGGACATGCTAGAAATCTAATCAACTCATTCTGTGTTCCATCACATCAGTTCCTCCTCACTACCATGGGTCCGCTATTGCTACTGATGATCACCTAAAAAGATTATGGTGACCCACGGGTGAGACCCATGTCCTAATGAGATATATAACTCTCAACAACGCTTATTGATTACAATAGGTTCTTTAATTAAATAGGTTACGTAGATTAAGAAGATGAAACAGATGATAGATAAAGCAAAAAAATGAAATTATGAATCATAATGTCTTATTAAGAGCAATTCTAAACAGATTCTTAGAAGCTAGCATTATTCTCAATTAGTAGATGTAGCTATTACTATGAGCATATCAATAACACTGTGAGCATATTTGAACAATAGGGTCATGTCTAACAATATAGCATGACTACAGTCATAAACAAAACCAATAGCATAAGCATATCTAACAATATACTATATCTAACAACATAGGCATATCCAATAGTATGAGAAAAGCTAACAACGTGAGCATGTCTAATAGAATATCATGTCTAACATGTTAAGCATATCTCCATCTTAAGTAGAGTTGACAAAATAAGAACAACTACCAGCATAAGCATGATTAGTAGTTTAAGCATAGCTAATTACATAGGCATGGCTAGAAGTATAAGCATAGCTAACGACATGAGATGAATTTCATCATAAACATAACCAATAGTAGTGGTATTTCTAATAATAGAAACATGGAAACTTCTCTTATAGCACTATACATCATCTATATGTGAAAAGAGAAAATAAGGGTTATCATCCAATGCTGAAATGTGTTTATTCCTAAGCAGATATACTATACAGTTGTATTACATATTTTATTAATGCCCTAAGGAATTAAGGTATATCACTCAATTACAACTGACCACTGCTAAGTTAACATCAGTGTCTTACAAGATCTAATAGAGTCAGACTCCAATGATGTCCCTCACCCTCGGTCAGTACGATTCCACTATAGTGACATACAAATTCAAACTACAAAACACCTAGCTCGCCTTGGTATCTTGTCACTGAGGTACAACCATCATCACCCTCAAAATATCATATATGTAAAACTCCTAGATATGACTGTAGTTGTTCTCACACTGAGGCATGACTGTAGCCATCCTCCATACACCTTGGAATCAAGATGACAAGGATGCCAATCACTTGTACCTCACATACTCAACGATATGCACTTCGAGATTCCCTTAGGAATACTCATTTCACCATCCAGCAAGTCTTGACACTAGAATCGATCTATGGCACATGGAAACTACATGATTAACGTCTCACTTGATTAGTTAATGCCAATTGGTTGAATTAAGGCTTTATCAAACAAGTGGACAAACAAAACCTAATTCATTTTTAGCAAGCATTAATATATAACAACTTTAGAAAATATAAAATGTATGAAGCATAAAACTTATTTCAACATCACAAGGTACCATTTGATTACCATTCATGAGACTCTACTTGTCATCACACCAACAAAGGATATAAACCCTTATCACATTATACCAGGGTACCAACCCTTATCATATATAAGAGAATCACACCTCTGTTAGGGTTCAACCATGCCCAAAGGTCGTTAAGACCATCACATTATCTCTTGTAAGAACATCATTATCTTTCCATGCCTTCCAAAAGGCTCAACAAACCATCATTGTATTTGTGATACATATGTTCAACATAACATTGTAATAAAGAACTAAAGTATGTTCACAAGATAACATAGTAAGGTTATTTTATCATTAAGGGCATTCCTTTATTATAACAATATGCAAGGGAACTAGGTATAATTAACCACCATGATTTAATTGTACTAGGACTAGAATAAACAGTGCAAGTTGAACTAACATTACAAATAAGCACTTTACAACAACCTTAGGTTTATATATATTCGAGGGAAAAGGTAAGACTACAAACTCATGGGCTTAAAACAACTGATCCTAAATAATCAAATCCCTTCCATCAAATCATGTGTAGTAAACACAACCCATCAAAGCATAAACCTCACATCAGACCATCAGGTTCAAGGAAATTAAAACCATTGCATCATGTATATGAATCACAATTGCATAACACCCTCACCCAAGACCTTTAGATGTCAAATAGGCAAAACCATCAGATACAAAACATGTAAAACCTTGAGACATACATCTAAGAAAACCATCGAGTTATGACCTAGAAATATGGGGTATCACCATCAGATGTGACCCGTAAGCTCACCATCGGTTTTGAGCTCTAGGTTTACCATTGGTTGTGAGTTCTAGGCTCACCATTGGTTTCAAGAGTATGGAAACCCATCAATTTAGATATTAGTGAAGCCATTATCTATCTTAGCCAAGCAAACCATCAATTGAGAAACAAAGTAAATGGTCATTCTAACACTTAAAGAAAATAGTCCATAACCATTTAGGATGAATATTTCTTGTGTCACTAAAGAGTACCATCTAACGCTCAGAGAAATTAGCAAATCAGAAAATTAGAATAACCATAGATTGTGAACCTAGTGAGACCATTGAATTTCATCACTAAATGGAAAATCAAACTTCAAATGTCGAGTAAAACAATCAATTCATTAGAGGGGAAAACCATCATTTGGCTAGGGTTTAAGGAACCATGATTTGAACAAAAGATAGGAGAAACATGACCATCGGTTCTTGAGCACATCAAGCCATCAAAACAGTAACCAATGTGAACTATCAGTTGTCGCAAGAAGCTCAACCATCGGGTGTTGAAGCAAGAAGGGAAAATAGTTGGTAACACCTAAGGAAAACCATTATTGGTTAGGCTTTATGAAACCATCGATTGAACCGATTGGTGAGAGAACCAATACCATTATTTATTAGGCATAAGAAGGACCAAAATAGAAGCTAAGTCCAAGCCATCAGTTGGCACAAGAAGGTTAGATAAATAGCTCAAAAACCAAATCGTCTGGTTGCAATACAAGGAGGGGAAATCAGCTCAAATACATAAGAATAAAAACAATCATTTGTGAGAGTTAAGATAACCATTGATCATTATGTGATGAAGGCAGGATAACAATCATTTATTGAGCTCACCAAAGTCATCAAAATGGTAACTAAGGTGCCACCAACGTTTCTTCCAAAAAGTGGAAACATCAGATCACACAACAAAAGAGAAATCAGTTCAAGGCACCAAGGAAACCCATTGTTTCAACTACTTAACTCCATTAATTATTATGATTATGGAAATCATCGACAATCTAGAGATAAGAGTATTATGACCATTGTTTCTTAGGATCTAACAAGGCCATTAAAATAGTAACAAAACACAACCAACATTCTACACAAGGAACTAACCATCAGATCATAAGGCTAGGTAGAAATAAGCTCAAAATAGGTCAAGGACAACCATCACTTTATACCACAGTAACACCATCGATTCATGCTCAAGAAAGGTTTAAATCTCATCTTCCAAAAAAAAGAATGTGCAAAATATTAAGGAGATTAACAATAAGATTATATACTCAAGAATCATCATATATATGCACAATTTAACTAAGGTTTCAAATTTTCTAATCATTACTATGTTTTAGAGCAGGATTTGTTCATGGAAAGTTAAAAGTAAACAATAAACATGAAGAAAGTTATATAAATCACCTTAAGTATGAAGAGGAGGCTCCAAACAGAAAGGTTGCTTAAGGAAAGAGAGAAGAAAATCCTAGATTTGAGCTCAGCTCTCGTCCAAACTAGCTTTTCTACAAGAATAAGCAACCCAATGTCAAGGAAGCAAGAAGAAAGGTGTTCTTCAAGAGTTTTAGCACAAAATCCACCATGGAAACTGTGGATCCGACTAAGAAGAAGAGAGGGGAAGGTACGACATTAGGGAAAATGTAGGAAATAGAGATGATCTTACTTTCTTAGTTCAAGAACAAGCTAAGGAAGCTCATCAACCTTGACAGGAGGGTAGATCTGAGCTCTAAGTGCACATGCAAGTAGATCGACCAAGCTTCATCTACCTTGGGCTCCTCCTTCTCCGCAAAGTAGGGGAAAATGAGTTCCAAAAGCAAGGGCGACGAATTGGGTGAAGGAAGTGTGTAAGGGGTCTGTTTGCATGCAAGGAGAGGTATATAAAAAGCTAAAGTAGAGAGAGAATGAAGAGGCAAGGTGTCTTAGCCAAACTTCCCAAGTGTCCATCGTCAAGAGCATATTTTCATGAAACCTAGCACCCCATCGTTAGTGGAAGTCAAGAGGCCCACCGAAACTTGATTCCTAGGTCAGACACCAACCCAACTAATAAGAAAAACCATCATTTCTATTACACAAGGCCGCCCATCTATGAGAGGAAATCCTAAGTTCAACCTTAGGTAGATGTCACACACAAAACCAAGGTGTGTCTAGGTGCCCCATGGTACAAATAATGTGTGTCAATTTTAAGCATAATGTGTGTCTACCCAATCTCCCTCCCTCATAATGAGATGAAATAAGCATTTGGCTGCAGCCCAAACACAAAGTTCACCCCATTCCAAGAGTAGAGATGGTACATCCACACATTACCTTTCAATTTTCACATATTAAGTTGAATCTAAACTTACCAGTTCTTAATTTCATAGCATTCTTATATTCCATGAAGTCAAGTGTCCCTTTTCTTACTCTTAAGTTAGGGCACAACTTCTCTCAAGTTTTTATGACTTCCTTATATCTTTTATATTTACACCTCATGTTTTATAAGTCTAAGCCAATTCCTTGAGGTCTCTAAGGGTATAGGTACCTTTGGAGTGATATCATCTTTATGCAATAAGGGAGTGCCTTTCACATTCACCCATTAGGCTACATGATTCTCATGGAGGTAGCTAATCGCCTGAGTCATGTAACTTGGATAAACCTAGTTGTTACCTCCTGATCACATGGTCATGTGCATTCAGGGCATATCAACTCCCAACCCATCGATCCTATGTACCTCCAATACAACCTACCTGACCCTAGGATTGCATTAGCACTCTACCCTTCCTAAGGGTTTCTTTTGAGATGTCACATCTTTTAAGAACATTATTCTATTATTTAATTCTTTAACCTAGATTGCCTTCATCTCTCTCTTTTGAGTACACATTATGCAGTGTAGTCCCAACATTGGGCTCAGACCACCTTCCCTCTAGGGCTTGGTGCCATGTCGGTCTTCCCTCCTGGGCTTGTCCTTCTGTGATCTTCCCCTCCAAGACTTGATCCTAAACATATACACTATGGACTTGGGCCACCTTCCCTCCTAGGCTTGGTTCCATGTCGGTCTTCCCTCCTGGGCTTGACCTTCTGTGATCTTCTCCTCTAGGGGCATGATCTTGACCTTCCCTCCTAGTCTTGGTCGTCCACTTAGGCCACCTTCCCTCTAGGACTTGGTGCCTTATTGGTCTTCCCTCCTATGCTTGACCAGTTGTGTCACTCAGAGATGACATCCTTGGGTTCAAATAATATAAGTGCTTTCAATTTTATATCTTTACCTCTTCACCCCTCTAGGTGAGGATTTAGGTTATCTCAATACTTAAATACCTTTATTCACTTATCTTTTAAGGGAAAGTCCTAGCCTAGGGTGCCTTCTTGGCTCATAGGAGGGAGTTAGGCTCTCTAGCCACAACCCGATCCCAAGATCTAAGGTTTTGCCTCCCTCCTAGGTCATCTTCCCACTCTTGGGTTGAACCACCCCAGGTTGGCACTCTAACCCAAAAGGTTCATAGATATCATTTTCTTTATCATTAGGCATAATTTTTTTTTCATTATAATTTATCAACACATGTTTTCTCAATTTCCAGAATACCCCCTCATGGTTTCTGTCTATTCTGTGAACTTGGGTCACCTTCCCCTCCAGGGGCTTGGTTCTACATCGGCCTTCCCCTCTAGGGGCTTGGACACCATCACCAAACTTCTAGAGACAACATGAGGGGTTTGAGTAAGTTATATTCAATCTTTTATTTTTCACACACACACATACACACACACACACACACCATATATATATATATATATAACTATTCAATTCATATATTTCTTAAGACCCCTTACATAAGTGTTTTGCTCCTCGTGCACACATGCATGGAGATTGGGTCACCTAAACCCATCCCTTTATCTTTCTTATTCCTAATTTCAAGTTTCACATGGGTGATATCCCATACCACCACACCATGTTCATAATTTAAGATTAAGGCTTTAAGGTTAGGGTTAGGGACTATACTCTACCTCTTAGAGTTTCCATATCCCTTGACCCACTAGAGTTTTCATACCCTAAACCATGTCCTTCCTCTAAGAAAGGGCTTACCCATACATGTAACTTTCTAGTGTCTACCCTCTGTAGAGGGACTTACACAAAAGATTACCTCTTTTCACATTTTACTTCTCTAATTAACAATTCCTTTTCAAGGCTTTTTAAGCAAAGAGATGAGAAGTAGACAAAATGTGAGATGAGAAACCTAAAAGACATATTATGCTTTACTATTTTTTTCTCTTAAATTTCTAAGGATGAATTGAAATCATAAACTATTAAGTATTAGTTGATGAATTTGTGCTCTGATACCAAATGTAATGACCCACACTTTTGAGTGTCGAAAAGACCTTAAAGTCGCATATCGTTAATCATAAATTCCAAGATCAGATTCAAGAAATAATATAGAACAGTAAACAATTCTAATTAATGAACAAATACTTATATGTTTGCATAAAAATCTCCTCTACAGAATTACATAAATTTTAGAAATATTTAACATGTACATGTATGATGATATACCATTATATCTAAACCTTCAAGAATAACTTTAGTATCTTCAACATATTTATCTGTAACATCATGTCCATGAATCAAGTATACCTGATACCTAAAACACTGACAAACAAATACACAGTTAGTATATTCCAATATTGGTATGTGGATTCATCCAATAATCACACATACAAATATAAGCAAACATCTTTATCCTGCACATAAGAACATAAACTTGTTTTCATATTCTAACCCATATCTGGTCTACTACCTCAGGTGTAATCACTGTCCCTCCAGGGCTCGTGTGCATTACCCTTAAGATCATTCTAACCCAGGGTTCAAAATATTGTTATTTACTTTTCATGACACTCATAGGAAATTTATAATTTGCAAGAAGTAAATAAACAAGCAAGCAGATTATCATTCGTTCAATCTCATTGAGAAACCTTGGCAAACTCAAAATTCGATACATGTATTCATAAGTGTAACCAAGTACCTTATACCATCGTAGAAACCATGCAGATTATATCACATGTACTTTAAGAGTGTATCCAAACATCCAAGCAACAAAGCATTCAATCTGAAATATACATACTACATATGTTCATCATGTATTTGCATTACATTATTCAAATATGGATTCACCCCTAAACGAGGGTTTAGGGTTATCTTACGTTTAGACTAGGGATTAGGGTTACAAAACCCAATTCCTTCATATCATGGTTTCTAAGGTTACAAACCCAATTATGTATATTAGGTTAAACCCTAATGATCATCTTAAGCATATTAGACTATTCATGATATCTATATTACATTATCAACATTAAATCATATCAAGATGTAGACATTAGTTTCAAAACCCTAAATCATCATGAATAAGATCATTAATCTAGAATCATCATTTATTTATCATTATCAAGGATTTTCTTATTATACATGTCTAGATCAGGTATCAACTGTTACAACCCCAATTTTTGGGTTCACTTGGTGAGAAATGCAATTTCTCATATTAAGGATAATTGAACAAAGAATGGTATAAATTGTTTTGAATACATGGATTTTGTTTACAATAGCCTTGATGTCAGTGTTGTGGGCTTTATTGGCTATTGGGCCCAAATAACAAAGAAAATTCAATTAGTAATGAATAATTGAATATTTGAGAAAAGAATAATGTGGAAACCTCTATAAGGCAAATCCAAAGAGGATTTCATGCCTCTTGAATTCCTTGGGTTCCAAGGAGTCCAAAATTGCATAAAAAGTGCAATAAGAAAAGAAAAGATTAATTAAGTATTCTTTTATTAAGAAAGAAATTGAAAATAATGATAAAATGTGGAAAATGAGTGGAAAGAGGCATAAATGAGATTTCTTGGTGAATTTTCGTATCCATGAGGTTGTTAATATTAAAAGGAATATCCATAAGGGAAAACAAAAGAGAGATAAAGAGAAATCCTCAAAAAGAGATATTTTAATAAAGAAAAAGTAAGATAATGAGAAAATGGATGAAAGATAAGGAAAGAGGCTAAGGAAATATTCTCAAGAGGGGATTTCGAGCCATTAAGGTTCCTTGAGTTCCAAGGAACTCAAAATAATAATTTAATAGCAAAGGAAAGAGAAAATAAGTGAGAAATATATATATTTAAGAGATATCTTGCATTTAAAGAAAAGGAACGTTTTCTTTGAGATAATGAGCCAAATTTTGGTATAAAGGTAGATTAAGTCATTATGGACTTTCCCTCCAAATTTGGGATTAATTGGATACTTGGTTTGGAAATTATAGCTTTTACAAGATTCCCTAAAGTGTTGGGTTTATAATAAATGTCACGATTTTCTCTGATTTAATTGGAAATAGAAGGAACAATGTCAGCCATCGGATAGAGATCCGAAGAGAGCTGTGCATCACTTTCCTTGAGTCTGAGGAGGACTAAACCGCAAGAACAGAGGGATATTTCCCTCGATTTTCCTCGCAAACCAATGCATGTGCCAACTTGGAAATCTCTTTGTTGGATTCGGGATGGAATTCTGAGTTGGTTATACCCTACTTTCCTATGCTGTGGATGCATCTAGAAGAAACACCCAACTGGGCTAAAAGCAAGGATGGCGGTGGGTTTGGAAAACCCTAAAAAGGGCTCTAGAATCTTATAAATAGGACCCTCCTCAGCTCGGGCGGACCCTCACGAGCTCTAACGACCCCTTACCTAGTTCTATCATGCCCCGAGTCGACAAGATCATGAAGCTCCGGTGAGCCTCCACCGTGGTGCCGCCGCAGGACCATCACAGGGATACGCTAGGTGGAATAAAGAAGACGCGAACAACAGCCATTGGATGGAAGACCATTCTGGTCTCACGGAGCAGATCTAACGACTCTGGTTTTGGTCGGCTAACTTATCTAGTAAGTGGAGGGCAAGTGACGCAAGACGTCTGATCCTCAGAGGGATCAGTAGACTATCCAACGAACGGCCCAGAAAATACGGTAAATAGCCTTTTCTATCCAATATTCAAGAAAGCTGATGAATCTTGCATAATTCACTAAAAATAGATCCTTTGGCCGAAAATTATGAATAAGTAGTGTTTTTTTATCAGAAAAATGCAAGGAATGCAATGAAAATGTAATTGAAACCTAATTATGCTTGCAATTTAGAAAGTGTATAGAAGTGCCATCTTTGATAGTTTAATAAATGGAAAAACCCTAACCTTTGATAATTAATGAATTTGAAAGGGGTTATATGGGCAATTAAAGTTGATATTAACCTGTTAATTGTAAAAAGGTACATTAAGATTGAAAAGGATGATCTTTGCACGTAATTAGGTTAATTTAGAGATTATGTGCATAAATATGCTTGAAATTTGAAAAGTATATAAAGTTATTACCTTTAATGATGTTCTTTGGATAATTCAAGCCAATATTAACCTGGTGATAATAAAAGGATTATTTAGATCTAAAAGAATGATCTTTGTGCATAATTGTCATAATTTAGGGTTTCATATACCTATGTTTATATGAATGGGCTTAGAAACCCTAATTTGGGAAAATATGCCTTTTAATGGTTTTAATTGTGCAAATCCATGAATAGGACAAAGTTATGTTGTTCTATATCCAATTTGAATATAAAAGTTCCTAATTATGGATAAAAACCCTAAATGTAGTAATTAGGGTTTTCTCATGAATAAAGGTAGAGTTATGGCAAATGACTTCATATATTAATTAGACCCTAATGAACTTGGAAATTGATGATTAATGCGGATAATGATCTTGTTATGGATTAAAAGGATAAAATAGTAGCTTTAATGAAAAAGAAGCTTAATTGATGATTAATGTGCCTGTAATATGAAAATAAGGTTATATGTTGTTAAGATAACCTTAATATTGAAGAATAGATGAGATAATTAGGGTTTATGAGTAATGGCATAAAATTAGGGTTTAATATGGTAAAAGATGAAGGAAAACCCTAATTGCAAAACAAAACCCTAAAATGGATACAGAACCCCTAGAAAGTGAATCCAAGTCAATAAAGTAGATTCTTGATAAAGTGTGTAATAAATAGAGTGCATATTCTTTTCAAGAATTATGTGATGATTGAATTGCTTGCTTGGATTTCATTCTTGGTTGGGTTAACTTAATTCTTGTGAAATCATCAAATCAGGTATGTGGTTACGCTTATGAATAATCGCTCTAGTTTCACGGCGATTCCCAAAGTTTTAATCGATTGCTTGAAAATAACTGTTGGATGTTTATTTATTTCATGCAACTATAAAGTGACTATGATTATCACTATAAATGTGCATATATAACTGACTAGATCCGGGTCCACCTCTATTGCTTTGAAAAGGCTAAGAAAAAAGGGGTAATTCTAGAGCAAGGTCTAGGTTACCGAGAGTTAGAAACTGGGCTACCTACGTGTAGTGCCATGAGACTCATTAGCCTGCCATGAGTTAAGGAGTGGGCTACTTACGAGTAGTGCCATGTGGCTCAACCCTAGAAATTGGTTCACTTATAGGTGGATGATGAGGGGTTTAATGGGGACAACATAGAGGATAGGGTACTTTTGGATCGCGGAGTTATATCTAAAATGTAATCTTGGTTGTTAAATGATTAATTGAATGATTACATTATTAACGTAATTACATGATTATTGTTTCCCCCACATACCAGCTTCGGCTGACTGACGTTTTGTTTGTCGGCGTTTTAGGTACAAGCCAAAAGGACAAACAGTAAATCGTCATACTGTGTAATACATGAACTAAAATACAAGAAGGATTAGTTAGAGTAGAATCCTTAAGTGGATAGAAGTTTAGAAATCCAAGTTTTAAAAAAGGTATGCAAAAATTTATTTTCTTACAGTTTTTTAGTATAGTCTGTTAAAATTTGATAATTATTTATGGTTAGTTGTCGAACCTTTGATCCGGAAGTTATGGGTGCGGCTTCAACCTCTTGGTCTCCCTTAATTGGGTGTTATCGGGAGGTGGGATCGTAACATTTGGTATCAGAGCGTAGGTTCCTCACTTAACCATTAATAATTATTAAATTTTACAAACTCCATAGAACCCAAGGGAGTTATTAGAGGATTATCTAAAAGACAGAGGTGTCTAGAAAAGGATCACGACCGGGGGCTGGCAATATTTTCCTCCACACCGCTAGTCGGAATACGAGGACTCCCAGATCCGTGTGACTTCCTGACCAAAGTCTTAGGGTATGAATCGAAATAAGATACCTTTAGGACTCTCTCATCGTATTCGTCCCTTCTCATCACAAATTCCCTTAAGGACCTTAGGGATTAGGGTTTTCTCTCTCCTCCACACCCTCTTGAGGTATGGGTAAGGATAATAAGGTCTAAGGAATCCTCCACCAAATTAATGAAAAGTATGTAAATAAGATGCCGTGGACATAAGCTTAATAGATTAAGCGCAAATTAAAGGATAGATACATGCTTAGGTCGTATGACATAAGTTATCATGTCCTCAGAAGATAACTGAGGCTAGACCTTCTTGTCAGGAGGATAAGTTAGTCTTGGAGATAGAGATCTCCATTGCAAGTAGAGACCTCGCACATCCTCTGAGGATGATGCTAACCCTAACCCTAAGTGATGGTTAGAGGGAGATGAGTTGGACCAGGTGTTTGAAGGGACATGCCTTTGGGATGCCATATGATCCATGGGTGACCTAGCACCTTTGGCAACCCAACCCTGGGAAGGGTCGTGCATGTTAGAGTGAAGGATAGCTCCTCCTTCATTGTTGAGGTTAGATAAGAACCTATGGAACCCCATAAGCTGATAGGCACCCTGTATGTATCAGTAGTGCGAGCAATAGGTTGAAACCCTGGTCGAGGGAGTTTGATGGATAGCTTATGTGATAAGTATAAGGGGTTATAAGTTGACCATAAGTTTCATCTAGGTAGGGGCATGCTTTTGAGGTTGATCCTTCATGAAGAGAGGTCCTCTAATGGTGAAGTTGGATGTAGGGTTAGCTCTAGAGAGAGCAGGAGACCCAGCAAGAAGGTTGGAAGCCTAAGACCCCGAGATATGAGGAACAATGGATGATAGTGGTTGCCTCATGATCGATCCCTAGAAGTTGATGATATCTTGGTTGCCTTTAGAGGGACCAAACCCTAGAGAATGAATGAGGCTTCTGGCACCTATGAGTCTACGGTATAAGTGTTTACCTTCTGAGAAGGGAAGAATAAGTTATGTATACCCTGGAGAGGTTTAGTAACAGTTTATGAGGCCTTGTACCTTGTTGGTTGTCCTTAAGAAGGACCCAAATCTAAGTGTGCTCGAGTTGAAGGATGACAAGGAGTGCATGTCATGCCTTTTGCATGCTTGGTTCATAGTTAAGAGACAGAGCATGTAGTTGGACACCTAAAAGTGAACCTAGGGTTCCTAGGCCTAAGAGGGGAAGTGGTATACCTAATGCTCATGATGAGAATTAAGTTGCTATAGTTTCGAGCATGGTACTCCTCATGTATAGAGGAAAAGGGAAGTCCCTTAAGTTTAAGGTATGCTTGGTGAACCCCTCCCAGCTAAGTTGATGACATGGGAAGGTATGACCCAGATCTAATGTTGATGGATGAGAACCCAGATGACCTAGCATGGTTTAGTGGTATGCTTGTACCTTAATAGCTTATTAGGGTTAAGTATATGGGTGTAAACCCTACACCTAAGGATGTTTGTGACCTTGTGGTCAAGAGTTGTAGTTTCCTCCCATCATGGGAGAGGGACCCTTTTTAAAAGGCGTACATAGGTTTTTGTTAAAACGTAACAGAGGTCTCATAGGATCTTGAGAAGCTAAGTGAAAAGTACATGGTATGAGAGTGAACCTGTAGACCCATAGATATCCATCTCTAATTGCATATGAATGTGTTACCATGGAGGTAACCGATATGGGGCTTGACCAAGGTGGGCAGGTTGCCATGATCCCTATGAAAGGATGAAAGCCAGCCCATGAATGCAGAAAGAGAGATGATGAAGACTTGGGTAAGGTTCTAAGTGAATATGTACTATAATGGAGAATCCTAAGTCTATCCTAGGGTCAGGTAGGGATAAGACTGATGAAAGTAGGAGTTGCCTAATTCCCCAGTTGCACATGACCATAGGGTCGGGAGGTAACATCTATCATTGTCTGAGGGCCATGGGTTAGGAGATTGATCACCTTCATGAACTGATGGGACCCAAAGGGAAGATGAGTAGGGCACTCTCTTGATGCACGAGGGAAGAGGGATGACCCCAAAAGAGCCAGTACCCTATAGACCTAGAGGAGATGACCAAGGATATAAACCTCAGTAGGTTCAAGACTAGTTTAATATCATGATGTCTATGATGTAGAGACATATGTGACACATTGCAACTTAGATTTAAAGGTGTACTGGCAAGGTGGGATGTACCATCTCTACTCTTGGAACAGGAAGAACTCTGTATTTGGACTACAGCCAAATGCTTATTTCCTCTTGTTATGAGAGTGATAGATAGGACATTACACATGCCACACACCAAGGATAAGAGATGATGTAGGTTGGAACGTTGCCACGAGAAATGGGGATAGAGAAGATAACCTACCCTGGTAAAGTGAATGATACATGGATGGTTTGCAAACACTAAGAGGAATGAGGTAATCACCTGATGAGGATGTTTTTACCATGAGCTATGTGGAACTTACCAGTTATACCAGGTTGAGTTTGATCACCATGATGATGAAATCAGAGAGTGTTCTTAATGAAGATAGACATAGAGTTTGAGGTGAGATGATAAGTGAAATACATGGAAGTGTATGTCTTCAATGTTACCTAATACCTAAGGATGTGAGGTGGTAATGAATGTTCTGGTTAAAGACTTGTTTGAGTAGAAGCTAGAAGAGGTTGTTTGGCTAACCCTAAGTTTGAAAAGGAGAGGTGTTTGAATAATACTCAGATGTAACATGATACGTTGAAAAGTTAAAGGTTGTTTGGTTAGCCAGTCTAGTCCTTGATGCAATGAAAGGATGGTGGTAGAACCTCAGATGTATTTCTTTGGAAACGAAGGTGATGAAACCCCGACTAGAGTGGTTTAGGGTTTCATAGGAATCAATCTTGAGGAATCATGACATACATTAAATCATGATTGAAGATAACCATACACCATGGTAAATGGCAATAGCACTTTGGATTCTTAAGATAAAGTTGCATGGGGTATGCTGCCATGCAAACCAGAAGGTGAAGGACGAACACCAGTAACCCAATAAGTTGAAATAAGGGATAAAGAGTTCCCGAGAGGGAATGTGAGTTCATCTCTATGGATGATATCGAAAGTCTCCCCTTGACCAAGAAAGGCCATGGGGCAATATGGGTTATGGTAGATCACCTTACCTAGATGTCATAAGAAAGAAAGAAAGAGTACTGTCAAGGGACAGATCGGGTTGAGCTACATATGAGAGAGATGGTTCAACTACACCATGAGGCGAGTTCAAAAGTTCATGAGTATGACTTAAAGGTTCACTTCCATAAGGTGAAAGTAGGTACATGAAGAACTCGATGATAGTACAGTTTATCACCACTTAACTAAAGGTTAGTATAATCCAGACCAAATGGACTGATGAGGGCATGTGTGCTCGTTCAAGGTGATATCTAGAGACAGTTCTTGTCCTACGAAATATGTGACAATGACTACCATAGCCAGTATCATGTTTTATAAGAAGCTCGGTAAGGGAGGTTGTGTCGGTCACCACTTCAGTAAGGTGATGTTGGTGAAAGGACCACATGATGGTTAGAAAAGGAGCACAGTGAGTGTAGATGAAGTCGCTTTTATGGCTGAAAGGAGCCTAGGGATGACGAAAGTCATGAACAGATGCAAAGTAGACTGACATGCAGTCCACTGTGGGAGAATATGAGACATGAAAATCCGACCCCTCTAAGTTATAACTAAGAGAGCTGAGTCCCCGATGCATGGGTTATTTTGACATGGTTTGATGGAGAAGGTTAAGTTTGACCTTACCCCTCAGGATAAAGTAATGTGTGATGAGTTCCATGTGTCCAATTTAGAGCACTATGTGAGGTACCCTGACCATGTGCTGAGCAGTGAACCTAGGGAGGCTGACATGGCCTGAGTCACCTGTGTAGTTTATAGACGCCGGGATGAAAGAACTCAGAGAAAAGAATATGTGATGATAAAGGTTTTGTGGAAGCGCCATGAGTACGGTAAAGCCACATAGGGGCCAATGATGGACATGGAAAAGTCTTATCCTGAATTGTTTGTTTGCTTGTTTGAATTTTGAGGACAAAATTCCTATAAGAGGGGAAGGATGTTACAACCCCAATTTTTGGGTTCAATTGGTGAGAAATGCAATTTCTCATATTAAGGATAATTGAACAAAGAATGGTATAATTTTTTTTGAATACATGGATTTTGTTTACAATAGCCTTGATGTCTGTGTTGTGGGCTTTATTGGCTATTGGGCCCAAATAACAAAGAAAATTCAATTAGTAATGAATAATTGAATATTTGAGAAAAGAATAATGTGGAAACCTCTAGAAGGCAAATCCAAAGAGGATTTCGTGCCTCTTGAATTCCTTGGGTTCCAAGGAGTCCAAAGTTGCATAAAAAGTGCAATAAGAAAAGAAAAGATTAATTAAGTATTTCTTTATTAAGAAAGAAATTGAAAATAATGATAAAATGTGGAAAATGAGTGGAAAGAGGCATAAATGAGATTTCTTGGTGAATTTTCGTATCCATGAGGTTGCTAATATTAAAAGGAATATCCATAAGGGAAAATAAAATAGAGATAAAGAGAAATCCTCAAAAAGAGATATTTTAATAAAGAAAAAGAAAGATAATGAGAAAATGGATGAAAGATAAAGAAAGAGGCTAAGGAAATATTCTCAAGAGGGTATTTAGAGCCATTAAGGTTCCTTGAGGTTCAAGGAACTCAAAATAATAATTTAATAGCAAAGGAAAGAGAAAATAAGTGAGAAATATATATATTTAAGAGATATCTTGCACTTAAAGAAAAGGAACGTTTTCTTTGAGATAATGGGCCAAATTTTGGTAGAAAGGTAGATTAAGTCATTATGGACTTTCCCTCCAAATTTGGGATTAATTGGATACTTGTTTTGGAAGTTATAGCTTTCACAAGATTCCCTAAAGTGTTGGGTTTATAATAAATGTCACGATTTTCTCTGATTTAAATGGAAATAGAAGGAACAATGTCAGCCGTCGGATCGAGATCTGAAGTGAGCTGTGCATCGCTTTCCTTGAGTCCGAGGAGGACTAAACCACAAGAACATAGGGATATTTCCCTCGATTTTCCTCACAAACCAATGCATGTGCCAACTTGGAAATCTCTTTGTTGGATTCGGGATGGAATTCCGAGTTGGTTATACCCTACTTTCCCGTGTTGTGGATGCATCTAGAAGAAACACCCAACTGGGCTAAAAGCAAGGATGGCGGTGGGTTTGGAAAACCCTAAAAAGGGCTCTAGAATCCTATAAATAGGACCCTCCTTAGCTCGGGAGGACCCTCACGAGCTCTAACGGCCCCTTTCCTAGTTCTATCATGCCCCGAGTCGACGAGATCATGAAGCTCCAGTGAGCCTCCACCATGGCGCCGCCGCAGGACCATTGTAGGGATACGCTATGTGGAAGAAAGAAGACGCGAGCAGCAGCCGTCAGATGGAAGACCATTGTGGTCTCGTGGAGCAGATCTAACGGCTCTAGTTTTGGCCGGCTAACTTATCTAGTAAGTGGAGGGCGAGCGACGCAAGACGTCGGATCCTCAGAGGGATCAACGGACTATCCAACGAATGGCCCAGAAAATCCGGTAAATAGCCTTTTCTATCCAATATTCAAGAAAGCTGATGAATCTTGCATAATTAACTAAAAATAGATCCTTTGGCCGAAAATTATGAATAAGTAGTGCTTTTTTATCAGAAAAATGCAAGGAATGCAATGAAAATGTAATTGAAACCTAATTATGCTTGCAATTCAGAATGTGTATAGAAGTTCCATCTTTAATAGTTTAATAAATGGAAAAACCCTAACCTTTGATAATTAATGAATTTGAAAGGGGTTATATGGGCAATCAAAGTTATATTAACCTGTTAATTGTAAAAAGGTACATTAAGATCGAAAAGGATGATCTTTGCACGTAATTAGGTTAATTTAGAGATTATGTTCATAAATATGCTTGAAATTTGAAAAGTATATAAAGTTATTACCTTTAATGATGTTCTTTGGATAATTCAAGCCAATATTAACTTGGTGATAATAAAAGGATTATTTAGATCTAAAAGAATGATCTTTGTACATAATTGTCATAATTTAGGGTTTCATATACCTATGTTTATATGAATGGGCTTAGAAACCCTAATTTGGGAAAATATGCCTTTTAATGGTTTTAATTGTGCAAATCCATGAATAGGACAAAGTTATGTTGTTCTAAATCCAATTTGAATATAAAAGTTCCTAATTATGGATAAAAACCCTAAATGTAGTAATTAGGGTTTTCTCATGAATAAAGGTAGAGTTATGGCAAATGACTTCATATATTAATTAGACCCTAATGAACTTGGAAATTGATGATTAATGCAGATAATGATCTTGTTATGGATTAAAATGATAAAATAGTAGCTTTAATGAAAAAGAAGCTTAATTGATGATTAATGTGCCTGTAATATGAAAATAAGGTTATATGTTGTTAAGATAACCTTAATATTGAAGAATAGATGAGATAATTAGGGTTTATGAGTAATGGCATAAAATTAGGGTTTAATATGGTAAAAGATGAAGGAAAACCCTAATTGGAAAACGAATCCCTAAAATGGATACAGAAACCCTAGAAAGTGAATCCAAGTCAATAAAGTAGATTCTTGATAAAGTGTGTAATAAATAGAGTGCATATTCTTTTTAGGAATTATGTGATGATTGAATTGCTTGCTTGGATTTCATTCTTGGTTGGGTTAACTTAATGCTTGTGAAATCATCAAATCAGGTATGTGGTTACGCTTATGAATAATCACTCTAGTTTCACGGCGATTCCCGAAGTTTTAATCGGTTGCTTGAAAATAACTGTTGGATGTTTATTTATTTCATGCAACTATAAAGTGACTATGATTATCACTATAAATGTGCGTATATAACTGACTAGATCTGGGTCCACCTCTATTGCTTTGAAAAGGCTAAGAAAAAATGGGTAATCCTAGAGCAAGGTCTAGGTTACCGAGAGTTAGAAACTGGGCTACCTACGTGTAGTGCCATGAGACTCATTAGCCTGCCATGAGTTAAGGAGTGGGCTACTTATGAGTAGTGCCATGTGACTCAACCCTAGAAATTGGTTCACTTATAGGTGGATGATGAGGGGTTTAATGGGGACAACATAGAGGATAGGGTACTCTTGGATCACAGAGTTATATCTAAAATGTAATCTTGGTTGTTAAATGATTAATGGAACGATTACATTGTTAACGTAATTACATGATTATTGTTTTCCCCACATACCAGCTTCGACTGATCGACGTTTTGTTTGTCGGCGTTTTAGGTACAAGCCATAAGGACTAACAATAAATCGTCATACTGTGTAATACATGAAGTAAAATACAAGGAGGATTAGTTAGAGTAGAAACCTTAAGTGGATAGAAGTTTAGAAATCCAAGTTTTCAAAAAGGTATGCAAAAATTTATTTTCTTACAGTTTTTCAATATAGTCTGTTAAAATTTGATAATTATTCTTGGTTAATTGCGGAACCTTTGATCCGGAAGTTATGGGTGCGGCTTCGACCTCTCGGTCTCCCTTAATTGGGGGATATCGGGAGGTGGGGTTGTAACATCAACTCTACATAACCTAATCTACTTAATTAAGCATTCGATTAAAGGAAATTCTAGGTTTTCCTTTGCATTAAACACATGAGAACATGTATTGCCTATACTTTCAAAACAAGAAGCATATTTTGACTATGATTATATTTTCTTTGGATTCCTCTCATTTTTGTAAGAAATTTCATATATAGGTTCATTACCATCCGATCTACCATTAATTAACTACATTATTTGCAAGATTAACTATATTGGACCAATCATGTAACACCCTGTCAGCATTGCGTACCTCATTACTAATCAGTGCCGATGCAGTGTCACTGACCCAGCGTCTGCACACAATGCCCATGCCGACGCAGCGTCACCGACCCAGTGTCTGAACACAATGCCCGCAATGCAGCGTCTGTGACTCAGCATCAATGCAACGTCCCCGACGCAACAACCTCGAAGCATCTCCGATGCAGCACCCCCAAAGCGACACCCTCAACACAACATCTCCAACGCTGCACCCCGAAACAATGCCCTCGACACAGTGCCCGTGTCTGCACCTCCACAAACTTCTTGCCGCTGCTTGCTCCCTTCTTGCTGCATGACCAGCTGAACGAAGGAAGGTATTGTGTTGCACTTGGCACCCAGCGTGATAAGGCCGAGACCTGAGATTGTGATAGAGTTGCAAGTCCATGTATGCCTCCTCGACACAACCTACTGGGTTATGAATGTTAGGCTGTGATGATCAATAGATTGTCACCAGACAGAGATGTGTGGCTATCATGTGTGTTGATTATCGCGAGATCGAAAGATAGGGATCAGGGTGAAGGGTCAGTTGTGTAACCATTGAGTATCATGGGGATCATACATATACATATGAACTGCTTCTCATCTCTTCCTTTGTCCTCTCCTTCAAATGTGGCAAGGCACTCCCTTCCAAAAGTGGTAAGGACGTCATGTTGGAAAGAATTATATACATGCCCACTATATTCCCTTTTCGATATGCATTAAAAGGATATTCTTTTTTACTCAATGATCCATTGCCAACTAGTCTTTTCTCTTCCTCTCACAATTATGGTAATCTTTTGTGAAGTATTTATATTTGTCAAAATCAATGCAATTAAGAGATTCCCAATATATAGACACCAATGTTCATAACTCTTACACCAAAAACCCATAAAGGAAAGCATGAAACATATTGGATAATGGATTCTAGATTATTCATTTATTTCTCTCATTGATATATCCTTGCATCAATTAAAGGAACTTATTAATTTCCTTTCCAAATTATATTTATTCTTTTGGGATCTAATGTGATACCTTTCACATACAAAGCTTGTTCCTTTTGCACATTAATACCATTATCCCACGATATATCCTTTTTCTATAATTTTCCATTCTTTCTCTTGTTTAGCATTTTAATGGATTATTGCAAACAAACATCCTTTTATTTATTTAACTTGTCACAAGGATAATATTATTTCATAAATAATACCATTTAGGAAAATGATTTATCAGGACATGCTTTATATTTATATCATTCAATTTTACCAAAATTGGGGATATAACAGGTGGCATGCTTCCCAAAATAAAAACTCCATACCCCACGAAAGGGCATACCATCAAAAGATGCCAAAAAGGTACATGAAAAAAAAGTGTGACCAATGTAGCCACAACTCGACAAATTCATATCCTGAGTCGAATATAGGAGGGATCAATATTTTTTTCACCTCTTCTTTCTTTGTTTTCGCACCCCCAATTTCGTCCTATTCTTGTGCAACAACTTACACAAAAATAAATATTGAGTGTGTCAAAAAAAAGTAAGAAGAAACCAATTTTCTTCAAAATCTCATATTTGAAGCTAGATGTGATAATTGTTTTGATAGGGAATTTAGAAATTTATTCTACGTGGTTCTGGGTGATTGGGTCACTTGGCCAAAAATTGGAGGTAAGGATTATAATGATGTTACAAGGGTGAGGAATAACATACTGGGAGTATAAATTAGACTTTATTTCTATTTTAATTTGCTTGAGGATGAACAAAGATTTAAGTTCATGGTATTTTGATGAATGCATATTCATCATTTATTTTTGCATCATTTAGGATAATTAATTATTACTTTTTTTTGGTAATTTTAGTTTGATTCAGAAATCAACAATACTTTCATCCTCTCAATATTTCTTTTCTCAATTCTTATGAGATTTCTCTCAATTTTTAGGATGTATTGATGCATTTAACTCAAGATAAGAAAATATAGGGAACCTTTCAGATTTCCCATAGACTTTAATATACCTCACTCCAAAACAGTTACAACTCCCACATACAAATTCTACATTTGAAGTTTAGATATGTTTTGAAAAGATAATTTCAATTGATACAGGAAAAACATATTTCCCTATGACTTTGGTAGTTATTTGACTCTCCAACCACCTAGTAAATGTGCCTATTTGTTTTCTCACAGTGCTTGATTTAAATATATACTCTGCACCAAAATGGGCATAACTCCCACATCCCAAGGAGAAATTTAATGTTCAAATATATGTTGGAAAGAAAATTCAAAGCTTATAGGAAAAACATATTTTTTGTCACACTTTAAAGCTTGTTACTAGTCTAAATTTTTACTTAACTTTGGGAACGAGAATGTTTTGAGAGAGAGTCAGAATTTTATGGGTCAAAAGAAGGCAGTCAATGATTTTCTCTTTTGCCTATTGAGGAAGGAAAGTATTCTCTTGATCAAGACATATAGAATCCACCTCTTCCACTTCCTTCTCCTCTCTTTCAGGGTTTGCACCCTCTTTTCCCTATAAAAGGAGGGGGGACCTCACAAGAAAAAGAGGCATCATCTTGTAATCTTAGATTAAGTTCTTAGCCTTACTTCTTCGTAATTTCTATTCCTAGCATCATGCTCAAGTAGTCTTTTTCTGGGATACAAGGACTAACCATACAACCCGTTTCTATGTTCTTTGTATCAACTCTTTGTTCTTAGTTAATGAATATCTCTCAATCTGATTCTTTTGAGCAAATGATGGATATGTTCATATGAGAGCACCAAAACAAGGGCCCCAATTGAATGAAACACATGCACTCCTGACAAGTTTTTGTGATAATTCATCTTTTGATCCATACTTGATCTTAGATAGGTAAGGATCTTTGTTATCAGAATGCCGAGATCTCGGGTTTTAGTAGCACGAGTGGTGATTTTACTCTATCTTTTTCTTATCTATTATAGTCCATAGTGATGAGACCAATTGATCTATGGATTAGAATACCAAAGCGATATTTACATATTTCTTAATGTGACAATGGATAAGAAAGTGTTAGACAGTTGGGCCATGATCCGAACACACTGAGGCCAACAGGTATGTGGGAATCTTGACCCTTGTGTGGTCCAAAAGGACAGAAAACCACAAGGTCTTAATTTAGAAACTAAGAAATGAAGTTGAATCGAATTGTATAGGAGCATGGTTTTGGTGGAAAATCCTCAGATATTAGATCTTTCTTTTATTAATCTAGTTACATTTTTATTGTACAACTTTAGTTTCTATTTTAGTTTAATTCAAACTCTCTCTCAAATGGATTTCACTTTTTGTTCTCACTATCAAATTTGAATTCAACCATCCTCTTTTGTCGTCTCTCTGGATCGACCCTTATATACTAGCCTTTATCAGAAAGTAGAAAAAAAGATTAAACTCTAGAGTAATTTCTCTAGTGATTGGTGTGCTAAACGACGTGCATCAAACTAAAGTTACAATGTGGAAGAAATAAAAAGATCTAAAATAATGTTTTATTTCCAACAAATGTATTTTACAAAATCAGTCTTATCCAAGCTTCACAAAAATAGTAACATTCCCTTCATGTCAAACAGTAAAAATTAAAGATAGTTTTATAAATTATGGAAATGTATCAAAAACCTTAAAATTAAAAATCATTGAATTGAATCATGTATAATCCCTTCAAACGTCTTTTCACACAGTTTTATATATCTAGTAAACACAAAATTAGAAATGAAATATTGAATATAAGGACCATGTATGCCATTTAAAAAAACCAGAATCAATTGTACAAACATATATATATTGTTTGCTAGAATAAATTTGAATCAATAAGAGTCGTAATGGCATAAGCTACAACTAAATATTGAAATTGGACTTTAACACTCCAAAAAACTATAGCCGACAAAGGAACATACTGAACCAATTTAATGACAGAACAAATATGGTGGATGGATCTGTAGATCGATAGTAATAGGGATATTCTTACACTAATGAGTAAGTAAAAAGTTAATGGACTCCATTTGATGATCGAACTATAATTTCAGGCAAGAAATTACTTCAAGCACACAATCTCAGATCATTTCTATAAAATGATTAACATTAAATTCAACATTTCTTAGTAATGAAAGTTAACAAAGTGTTTATGTAAAAGATAACGTTTGTAAATATATAACACTAAAGAAAATCTAAAAGTAAGGCAATGTCAAAAGAAAATGAAAGATATAATAAATAAAATGAAGGAACAAACAAGTATGAAAATTAAAAATTATAGATTTCCAACAAGAAATAATGAAGATCAAAATCAAGAAAATACAAAAGGTTTCGTGAAAGAAAGGTGAAAAAAGGCATGCATATGTCAAATGAAGAACATGTTCTTTTATCTATATATGTTGTTATTTCTTCTATTATGATATGTGATCCTCCATCGGGAGCTCAGTAGGTTCATTGCTCAATACATGGCTCAGGTACATCACATAGTGCTCTAGATCGGACACATGGAATATGTCATACATCATGTTATCCTGAGGGATACGGCTAAACATAAGCAACTCCACCAATCCATCTCAAATCGACCCATGTATCGGGGACTCAACTTTCTTAGCTATAGCTCAGAGGGGTCGGGTTTTCATAACACATATTCACCTACAGTGAACTGCAAGTTAATTTGCTTTGCATCAACTCACGACTGCTATCGATCTTGGGCTTTTTCAACCATCACTTGATCAAAGCGTCTTCATTTGCATACAGTGTGGTCTCACTGACCTTTACAAGGTCCTCTCACCGACATCATCCAAATGAAGTGGTGACTGACAAAGCCTCCCTTATAGAGCCTCTTACATCCTGATACTAGCTTTGGTGACTATCATAACAAACAAACTTAGCTAGGGGCAGGAACTACTCCCACAAATCACCCTGAACGAGCACACATGCTCTCATCATACCCTCTAAAGTCTGGACCATACTCTCTTGACTGTGCATTAGTTAGGGGTGATATGTTGTACTCAACTTCAATCTAGCATCGAGTCCTTCTTACACCTACTTGCACAACATGGAAGTGAACTTGAGGTCATGCTCAAGATATTGATCTCACATTACGATGTAGTTGAACTATCTCTCTCTCATATATATAGCTCAACTAAATCTATCATACTAACAATGCAATCTCTTAGGCAAGGGATTAGGTAAACTTGGTAAGGTGATCTACCATAACCCATATTACTTCATGACTTCTCTTGGTCTAGGGGAGACTCACCACAATATCCATGGTGATGTTCTCCCATTTCCTCTCAGGGACTCTTCATTATCTGTGGCAACTCACTGGGATATTGGTGTTCTGCCTTCACCCTCTGGCATGTATGGCGATAGGCCACATCCAACTCTATATGCTTCTTCATCCAGGTCTTCAAGGTACTACTACAAATCTTAACCATTTTGGTAGTACCACGGTGTACCTAAAATCATGAGCTTCTTACATGACATGATTCCTCAATGATGACTCCTTAGAAACCCTAAAACATTCTAGTAGTGGGTTTCACTACCTTCTTTTCCTAAGCGGTGTATATGAGGTTCTTATAACAATCCCTTTATCTTGTTAGGATCTGCACTGGTTAATTGGGTAACCACTAACTTGATCAACAGGTCGGGTTGTATCTGGATGTTAGCCACACATGTCTAGTCAATCATAGGGTTCACCTAACAACCTCTGCCATCCTCTCTACTAGCCAAAAAAGATAGTTGTATACCTGAGCTATATCTTGGTTAAGAGTATCTTTTACCACATAAGCTTCCTTAAGTGCTAGGTTATGGTGAAGACATAGAACCTCATATACTCCACTTATCTCCCTCATCTCAACTTTAGGTCTAACTGAGTCAAGAAAACTTCGAGCTCATCATCTCAGTTATAAAACCCAAACTTATGACTCATAGATTCCAAACTACTTCCAAAGAGGTACGTCCTCATATCACCTCTGTTCTTTTCATGTTTTCAACCATCTATCCCACATACTTTCAATAAGTGTGGAACATCTTCCATCCTAGACCATCGTGAAAGGGTTTCAACTCATATCACCTTTATCCTTAGTATATGGCATGCATACTATCATGTCTCTCACACCCATAACAAGATGAAATAAGCATTTGGATGCAGCCCAAATACATAGTTCATCCCGTTTTAAGAGTAGAGATGGTGCATCACACATCACCATCACTCTTTCCAATCTAAGTTGAAACATACTTCACATGACTCCTCACCATGAACATCTCCATTATGGGTATACACCCATGGAAAGACTTTTTTTTCATCAACTCTGGATCTCAACATCTCTCTTATGTATAAACCTCAGTCATTACCTCAAGCTCTATAGGGTGTCAATACTTTTTGGGTGATCTGACCCTTATGCATCTAGGGAGTGCCTCTCACATTTACCCCTTAGGCCCCATGAACTCATGAAGGTGGCCAACCTCATAACACATGGTCCTTGGGCAAAGGTAGTTGTTACCTCCCAACCCTATGGTCTCATGCATCCAGGGAACAAACAACTCCTACTTCCATCCGTCTTATCCCTTCCTGACCTTAGTATCAACTTAGGATTCCATCATAGCACATCTCATTCTTGAATCCTCACTTGAATCTCCATCCTCTTTTTGGGCATTCATGGTTATCCCTCATAGGAATCATGGCAACCTACCTAACTCGGTATGGCCCCATACAGGTTACCTCCATGACAACATATCCTCATGCCTCTCAGAGATGGTTACACATGGGTCCAAGATTCATGCTCGCACGATGAGATCTTGTCCATAGCTCATCAAGCTCTTATAAGTGACCTCTTTAGATTACCTCAAACCTAAATAAGAGTTGGTGCTCACCCTACATAAATGGTTCCTTCCCAAGATGGGATAAAACTATCTCTTGATAGTAACAAAGGTCACAAAACGTTCCAACCTCCAAGCTAGCCCTATCATGCAACTTATACACATAGCTAGCAAAAGCCATTCTATTAAACCATTCTGAGTTCCTTGGTATGTCATACTTGTTCCTTATTCCTCAAAGTTGGCCAGTCTCATACATATGTCACCAATATGTGTGAGGGGTTTATCAAACATATACCTCATTTCCAGTGGGGTTTCCTTTTCTCTAACACATGGGGGTGCCATGCTCGATTTCCATGAACTCATACAGCCTCGTGAGCATCATGTACACTAGGTACTGTTACTTTCCCTCTTTGGTCCAAGAACCCCAGATTCACCTCTTATGCTTTAGCTCTCTAACTGCAAGATCAGTTATTTAACCATGAACCGAGCCTATACCAGATAGAGCATACACATCCTAACACTCTTCTACATGAACAACCTTTAGAGTCCTACACCAGGACAACTGACTGGGTGTGAGGCCTCCCAACTTGCTATCATACCATACCTCTTCAGGGTCTATGGAACTCTCCTTCGTACACCTAAAAGTAGGAACTTATATCATTTGTACATTTTTTCACAAAGCCTCTTTCTCCTTTCTAGGGTTTGGCTCCTCTAAAAGCATCCAAGGTACAACAAGCCTCCGAGGACCATACACGAGACAACCACATCTATCTACTCAGGGTCGTCTATTCTAGGTCATATCATACCAAACTTCTCATGTTTCCTCATGTCTCGAAGTCAAGGTCTCCAACCTTCTTCATCGGGTCTTGCCCTCGCTCTAGAGCTAACCATACAACTGTTCCTACCACTAGAGGTTCTGTCTTAGAAGATGGGTCAAGCTCTTAAGGATACATGTCTATCCCTACAGGGTGAAACATACTATCAAGACCTATGTCCGGCCAAGGTCATGCAAAGTTCTGCATGCTCTTCTCATGAACATTAGGCATAACCCTTCTGGCCTAAGTCTAAAACTTACTGTCAGTCTTGTTGTCACAATCTTCTATGTAGGTATGTGCCTCTTCCTATCCATATATGCCCGTTAGGGTTCCTATACGATCACCATCAACCCTCTTAATGAGGGAACTATCTCTCACCCTAATAGGTACGACCCACCCAAGGTCGGGTCGCCACAAGGCACTTGAGGTCAAGCAAAAACTCATAATCTATGTTTCACAGGGGTACTCAAAACCTCCATGTAAATCATGCATGAATAGCCCATGTGTTGGATGGTATAGAAGATTAAGGTATCCAACTCATCTTATCATCTCTTCCTCTTCCTGGAGGCCTCTTCCCCCAAGACTAACTCTCCTCGTCCTCCTACAAGAAGGTATAACCTTAGAGCTCTCTTAAGGGCACAACAACACACACCATGCAACCTTAAGCATGTAACTAATCTTTAGTTTGTGCTTAAACTATTAAAACTTATGTCCATGACATCTTGTTTACATGCTTTTCATTATTTGGTGGAGGAATCCTTAATCCTTATTAATATTATCCCAAACATAAGAGGGGTGTGGAGAAAGAGAGAAACCTTAAGCACTTAGAATCATATATGAATTAGGGTTGAGAAAGGAAGAAGATAGATGAGAAAGTCCTAGATGTATCTTACTTCGAGTCAAATCCTCTAATTTTGGCCAGGCAGTCACACAATATCCAGGAGTCCTTATAGACCGACCAGTGGGGTGGAGGAAAATCTTGCCAGCCCCCAGATTGTGATCCTTTTCTAGACACCTGCATCATTGGAAAATCATCTAATAACTCCCTTGGGTTCTAAAAAGTTTGTAAAATTTAATAATTATTGGAGATTAAATGGAAAACCATCGCTCTGATACCAAATGTAATGACCCCGCTTCCTGGTAACCCCCAATTAAGGAAGACCAAGAAGTCGAAGCTGCTATCTGTGAACAGGATCAATGGTTTTGTAAATAATAAAAAATAATTAATAAATTCTACCAAAGACTAAGCTTAAAATGGGATAAAATTTACTTTTCACATACCTTTCAAAAATAGGAATTTGGAACTTCTACCCAATGTAGAGTTCTATCTAACTAAATCCTCCTTTATGATTTAACTTTATTCTTCATGAGTTCCACTTTATTGTTTTCCAATTTTATACATTCTTAATATGTCAAAAAATAAAACGTCAATCAGTATAATGAATTATACTGGTATGTGGGGGAACCAAAATCTTGCATCTATTTGTAACAACATAATGCAATCAAATTATTTCTTAACAGATCAAACTTCACATATTAAGCATAACTGCTCAATCCCTACATATCCTTGCCTCTGTGCTATCCCTGCAGTGGACATGGATACTACCTCTCTCATATGGTAGATCTCAAATAACCCCCATGATCCTACCTTACAAGTAGATCACTACATAGGGTTGTGTAGTCGTATGGTCCTACCCAAGAGTAGACCAACACATCGACTAATGATAACCTGATGATCCTACCCTAAGGGTAGACCATGTATTAGGTCATCCATTTCATCATCATCAAAGCTACAGAGGAGGACTAGGATCTGATCTAGTCATGCACATATATTTATGGTGATAGCCATAGTCACTTTATAGTTGCATGAAATAAATGTCAACCAAGTAGTTATTTCTAAGCAATTGATAAAAACTCAGAAATTTCAGTGAAATTAGAGCAATTAGTCATAAGCATAACCACATACCTGATTATGAGTCAAAAGAAGCAAGATATCCAAATCAACTAGATGCCAATCAAGCAAGGTGAGCAACCAAATCAAGCAACCCTTGATCTTGAAAACATGTATAACACCTAGTTGTTACCATCACATCCCAAACAACTCTTTATTGACTTGGGATACCTTTCTAAGGTTTCTAAGTCTCATTAGGATTCTTAAGGGTTTCTTAGATGAATTTCTCAATCTATATCCTTTTCGGGTCAACAAACCCTAAAATAGCCTTTTTACTCATGAAAGCCTTAATTATATAAATTATCCATATTAAGAGTCTTTTAATCTCAAATTGACTTAAGATTATTATATCTCTATCTTCTTCATGTATTTACATAATTAAAACCATTAAAAGTCATATTTGCCTAAATTACGGTTTCTAAGCCCATTAATGATCTTTCATATACATGGAACCCAAAATTGAGTCAGTTATGTATTAAGATCATTCTTTTCGACCTAAATCTTCCTTTTATTAATAAAAAGTTAATATTGGCTTTAAAGTATCCAAATAACTTTACCAAATTTCATTAATATCACAATTAGGGCTTTTCATTAACAACACCATTAAAGAAGACAACTTTATGTAATTTTCAAATTTTAAGAAAAATCAGGATTTGATTCTATTTTTATTGAATTCCTCCCATTCTCCCAATCAATTTTCATATATAGTTTGTCCTAATCGGAGTTACCAATAATTAGTTATGAAATTGCAAAGTAATTACCTTTAGGGCCAATCATATGCTGCCACGTGCCCCTTTTTCCGGCTACTTCTTTTCTTGGATCACAAATCCAGCCTTGGATCTGATTCCTTCTTCATCTGCCAACTTGCCTCATCATTTCCCTATTCTCACATGTGAGCTTTTGCCCGTAGGCTCTGCCTACCGCTGGTTCCCGGCGAGTAAAGCCCGCCCCGGTCACCCTCACCTCCTCGACCTCCGACCACCGCCCTCTCCAAACCAAGGTACCCTCGTGTGATCCTTCCCTCCTGGGAGAGTCAACGTCGAGGCCTATTCCTCACATTCCATGTTCCTCCACAGGAACAAAGTACCAGGACTGTGATGGAAGCTCCACACCCAAAGCTAGGGGGTTACAATCCTCTCATTGGCATCACGTTTGGGATTAACACGTCTTATATAGGCATGATTTTAGGGAAGATTGCCCTTCTGGTCTACTGAACCAACTGGGATTTGGGAAAATCCATTTCTTATAAGGAAACGGGGGAAACTATGGGCCGTTGGGTTCAGTTTCCTCTCCCACATCTAATGGAGCAATCCCCAGGTTCGCACAGGGATTGTGCGTCGAGAGAATCGATTGGTAAAACTCCCTTTACTATTTCCTTTTCTGATCCCAAATGAAGAGAAGCAACTGTTGGATCAAAAATCAAACAGCGATCAGGCCATGTATTAGAATAAAGATTTCTGATCAAATTGAATAAATGTGACATTTAAATAAATCCCCTTCACTTTAGGAAAACATACAAAATTCATATCTCCTAAGCCGCTTATCCTTTTAATCCCAAATTTTAGGAGAACGTCCATAATGACTTGAACTAGTTGTGTGGCAAGTTTTGTACTCAAAAGTATGAGAGAATTTTCTTCATAAGCAAGTTATCACTTATTAAGGCATATTTTATGCATATTTTCTCTCTCTTACTCTTTTATATTCCTTATTTGGATTCTTTTTACGAATAGAAAGCTTGTTGATTCAAAATATCATCCATGATGATTCAATCATACATATTTATACATATTTTTTATATTATCTCAAATTTCCTACTGAATAATGCATTATTTGAATTCTTCTTTTTATATTAATCATATTGGACTCAATAACCTATTACGGTCCATGAATTCACATGCATAAGGGAAATATTGCAAAGGAAATCCATTCAATACATATAATTCATACAATTCCCATAATCATACATTTATTGGGCAAATTGCATTTCCAACCATATGAACCCAAAAATTGGGGTTGTAACAAGTCATATATTGGAATCATTCATATTTTCAATTTATTTCAACAAACTAATATATATATATATATATATATATATATATATATATATATATATATAGAGAGAGAGAGAGAGAGAGAGAGATTAAAATCGATAATTTGTTTTTCTAGTGCATTAGCAACATGCAAGTTTTGAAGTAACTCATCCTTTCTACGTGGCTTCTTCCAAGTGACTACCATCTACCTAAAATTTAATAAAGAGACTAATAGAAATTCTGAGTTTATAGATTTCATAAGACACTTAATAAATTGTGTACTCACGTAGATTTTGAAAATTAACCCTTACACATTGTTCGACTTCTGCCGCCTCTTTTTGTCTATAGACCATGGTTTACAACCTGGGTTGAGTTAGTTAGGACAATGGAATATTTCTAGTTGGACCAGGATAAATCTCTTTTTTCCAAAAAAAAAATCTAAAACAAATTCGTCAAAGTATTATGTAATCACATTACTTTCAAAAGAAAGTGACCAATCCTAAATAAACTTTAAAATGCATAATATCCAATTTTTGAAACTAGTCATTCAATTTCATTAATAGATAGCACATATCAATGTCTAGTTGTTGGGGAATCCAAGTGTTCTCTCCTATGAATAATGACAACACACCAACTGAAATTCTTAGTATACTGAGGGACCCTATGTCCTTTAACTCCACACAGACGTATGGAAGTGTAATTCCACAAACTAGGGGCACTAACCTGCCCTTTTGTGACATTTAAACATTATGCTACTATTTTCAATTAATAAGTGTTGGTGGCCTTTCAATGAGGTAGGCTAAGGTATAAAATCAATTTTTGTCCAACCAACCTATCTAGTCATGCATGCAACCAATGAGGGAAATAACTTTCCAAGTAGAAATAGAAATTTTGTACCTTCAAATCAAAAGTATCCAAAATGCAAAAATTCCAAGTTGAAAGATCTTAAGATTTCATGATCAAGATTCAAACATCTTCAAGAGTTGTTGAAAAGCGATATTCACAATTAGGAAAAATATGTTTACTATTGGCTTGGAATAAATTGTTCAATTTCTACTATACATGATTTAGGTTTTTCATCTTGAATTATTAGCTCATATTATAAATACATTATTTCTTGTTTAGGATTTTACATATCTTACACTTATAAGATCCTCCATATATGTCTAAATTTCATCTATGTGTATGAACTAATATGAAATCTACAAGTTAGGTCTACTCATTTATGTCTACAATATTATATAATTCAAATGATTACATAGGACGAAAGTATCCTTTACATAAAGTATTATTAATCAAATTTCCCTTGTTGAAGGATTCTAGGGTTGAATATTTTTTTTTACTTTTGTTCTTATTGTTTTCCATCTTATTCGAGAAAGACTAATCAACATACACATTTAATACTTCCAAGATGCATTGATCATTGAATGTATACACATAAGTATACATATCTAGGGTATGCATTCCATAATCATTATTGACTTTTAGAATTGGATTTCTAGTGATATTAGCATCGGGTTAAGTGATCAAACATTTTTGGTTGTTATATTGACCATGTTTTGTGTATGGCATATATATTGATATATAATATATGGCCAAACATGACTTTACAAATTGGAGTTCTATGATTAGACTTTCCAGGCGTTATGCTCTCTAGTATCTATATGCAAATATGTCTATATGCTACTTGTGATACAATAGGTATGTATGAACTGGATTATATATTTGATGTAATAAATTTTATTTATGTCCCTTGGATGGAAACATCATTTACTATTTGATCATCATTAGGAATATAAGTCTACCATATTTCTACATTTTACCATAGGGTTATTCAACTACATAACACATGTACTTGAAGGACCATATGTAATATCCTTGTTCTTATTTAGATCGTAGCAATTTGGTTTACTCATTAGGTTTAGAAATGTCATAGAAGGACAAACCAACATTTCCTTGATCTGAGTTAGTAGCTTCAGATGTGCTTGGGGCTCTCCTACTAATCATACACCATAGATACGATATGCATATATTGACTAGTCCCCATGATCAAGGTTGAGTTTGTTGGTGTTCCTATAGAGGGACTTGGGATGATTTCATCATGAGGTGTATATAGGGTTAGAAGGGGTGTCTTTCACGGATGTTTGTAGATCTACCATTGTGAAGGTGAAATATGTCACCAATGAGTCCATTAGGTGTTGTGGCATCATGACCGAACAAATAAAATTTTGAACAAGGTGAGGATCATGGGACACCATGAGTCAGGGCAAATCTAAGATCGACCTATGTAGAATTTGGATTTATAGAAAAATTTGTCTACTTATTGTACAGACAAGTTGATGTTGATGGTGAGGAGTTTGGGGTTTGATGGTGGAGTTGCAAGTTGTCACCAAGATGTATTGTTGGTTGGATCTGAGATGGTTGGGTAACGATCAATGATGATCTACTAGTGTTTCCATGAGTTTTGAAGGATTTCACTCTTGATTCATTGGTCTCCACAAGTGTCGGTATGATCTAAAGCTTGTAGGAAAGGGGAATGGAGATGCACACTGGTATGTTCATCGGGGAACTTGTTGGATTATTGGCAAGTTGTAGGTCTACATATCTTGAAGAAGACTCAGGTTCTTGTCCACCGATAGTTGTAGGTCTTTCTCAATATTGAAATTGGTGGCATTCACGTCAATGTTGGCATCATGATGCAAGGCTCCTTGGTGAGTTTGATAACTTAAGTAGTAGTTGTTGATGGGTGCTGGCAGGGTGTGACAAAGTGGAATTTAGCATAATTATGAGTTAATTACAATTTTTCCCTCCTTCTATTCACTCATGAACTCAAATTATTTTTCCAGGCTTCTAAATCAATATTGATATATGGTGATCAAAGTGGAATTTATACACATTATCCAATCAGAAGTTTGATTAATTCATCATCTTGTCCAAAGAAGAAAATTGGTCAATCAAACTTCATCATATGGTTCATAAACTTTTTGTAAATATTCTACACATATTTGTAATGCTATGGTCCAAATTGCATCTCATTTGGACATTCCTACAATTTTCTATGAATTATTAAAATTGATGTATAGAAAACCCCTTTCTTTCCCTTTTATTTGCATTTTTATTTGTCTTTTTCCAATTCAGTGATCCTTGGAATGATTAAGGGGGGAAATCTCGGCCCTTGGATCCACTCTCCCATGGATCATGGCCTGATCGTGCAGTTGGGACTTCATCTTCAAGCTCCCGCAATCAGTGGGGATGTGTTAATGGGAACAGAAATGGAAAGCACTCAATCGTGACCTCGATTCAAAATTCCAAATGAGAAGATATGTTCCTCCCATGATTTCACGCTCACCCAATCCTACTTTTAAAATATTTTGTACACTATTTCACTTCCAACAAGCCTCTCTTACTCTCCCATCTCACTCTAGAGGCCATGGCCTTCGACCCAATTCCTCGAGCCCTAAACCTAGTCCATACCCTATAAAATCCCTCACAATCGATCGCCTACATCATTCTATAGAGATACCCCCCTTTTCATGCTCGCACATAGCCACAAATGCCCCCAAATCATCCCCAATCTCCTACTGCTCCAAGTAGCATTATCGACCAACCCAAATTGGGTGTTGTACCCCCTCGGCTCACCACCGAATGGCAAGCTTCGACGGCGTATTTTCTACCCTCCTCGACGCCTCCTACTCTAGTTCCCCTCCATGTCGGTGAGCCATCTCTTCCACATCCACATTCTCACATGCGAAGGCTAGAATGGGAGAAAGAAAGGTCGCAGACTGGCCGGTCTAGAAGGGAAACCAATAGGTTTAAGGGACCCAGCAGACTACGATGTGAACTGGTAAATCAAGTATGAACTGGCCAATTCAAGGATCAATTCGATCCATTGAATCAATGAGCCCTACACCTATGTAGAAAAATCCTGACCCTCCAATCATGCAATCGAATGGTCCTGAAATTTCCTATTTTAAGGTATTGTTTCTCCCATTCTGCTAAAAAAATCAAATAAATGGACAAAATTTGAAAAAATCATGTCTCCTAATTCCTAGCTCCAAAAAGTACAAATAAATAGTCAATATTGATCCAAAAAACCAAAGGAATTTATTAAAAATACTTGTGGAGCCTAATTCCTAATGTATTTCACTGATACCCCTAGACTTGAATCTCTTACTTATTTAATTTGTCTAATAATTCAACAATGATGTTTAATCTTTGGAAACCCTAGATTTGGACTCTGATGATTATGTTGTAACCTAGATCTAATCTAGTTGACTCATATATTCTTGAAACATGAATCATTAGTGATCTATATCTATTTATTTGATTCAATCTTGAATATGATCTTCGTGAATAATGAGTAATCTGGATATTGATCTTAATATTGCAAAACACTTGATATACATTTGATACATCAATCTAATCTTGAAATCCAATTATGCTAATTATCATGATGATAATCTAGAAATATGATGATGACTTGGATAATTATCAAAAAGTTAGGGTTAACACACATGATCCAAGAAAACCTAAGTAGGTCATCCACACTTGAATCTTGACACTTGAATAATGTTGGACATATTGAAATATAATGGATTATAAGTGGATGACATAACCTTAAGGTTGACATAGGAAAGTGTAACACTAATCTCCAATATTGAAACATGATCGTCCAATATCTTGATGTTGACCCTTGATCCAAATATTGTGATTTAGGATCTGACTCAAAAGGTTGACCTATTCCTTGTTGATTTGTACTCTAAGTCCTCGGTGAAAGGTATGCTATTATATCTCCTCCTTGGTTGTATTGAAGATACTTTTTATGTATCTCTTGATTGTATACTTGGCTATATACTTGGTTGAGATATTGTTCCCTATTGATTAGTTTTCCATTTAGCCTATGTTATATTTTGAGAAAAACATGAAAACATAAATGATATTGCCCATTATTATTGCCCGTATATTGATGTTGATAATGTTGATATGGAGTGCATGATACCTCCTCGTTTGGAGGTGGGACTTGTACATTGGCCTCCTACCTCATATGGAGAGAAGGAGTTTGGTGACCTTTCCCACCGCGTTGGGGTGATAGAGTCACGCAAAATATATAAGCATGCTTCTCGATTATAGCATAATGGGAACTCATAATAAAAATCACATTGTTTGAAATAAACATCTTGTCGAATAAATATTGGTTTTGGAATTTTCTTGTTATACTATTAAATATAAGTCCTACCAAGTATACTCTTTTTCTATAAACCATTTTACTTGATTTTGATAGCGTATCGTGCAACTGCATGATTGTGTCTTGATTTTCTTGAATTTAGGCAAAACAAAAGGAACATTGATCGCTTCCACACACTATATACTCTAATGAAAAAGATATATTGGCAATATCTCCAATTTTGGGTTAGTTTGTTCTTTAAAATTCCCTATTTATGAGTTATTATTTCTTATTATATATGCCAGTGTGTGAGATCCTATCGAGCCACTCAGGGACGGGCGCTTCAATCCTTTTACTACTGTCTAGGAAGTATGATTGGGATTGAGGTAATAATGGTTCCATGACAATTGGTATCAGAGCATACACATTCCCGTATACTTTAAGTAAATAATTTATCGAGTCTCTTGAACCTGAAAACCCTAAAATCCTTAATGGTGAAAAATTGAGGTGTCTAGGCTCGGGGTTCTGGCATAACTTCTCCTATCTGTTTTCACGGTGGCTAAGATTCCCCACTCTACCTGGCCTTAATTGATACATAATTGGACCTAAAGGTTCTCCATTGAAACCCTAGAGAGTTTTATAGCATCTCATCTCTTCTATAAAGACAACCCTAAGCCACCCATGTAGATGAAGATTAGGTAGTTGTAACATACTAGATCTCGGACCCTACCCTGGAAGTTGACATTTTGGACTTATCCATAAAAGGTTGAAGGTTAGACCTAAATAGATGTTTAGTATGATCCTAATGAGCTAATATACTAATTTATCACCCTAATGTAGCCCAATGTTTTCACATTAGTCTTAAGTTAATAATGGATACATAAATATGCCACATAACTCACTTTGGTGGTAAGGAACTTAACTGGATGAATAATTTAGATAATGGACTGTTAATGGGCCATATGACATATCTCATAAAAATTAGTATCAAAATTGGAAACAAACTTCAAATTCGAAATCTACATATCAAAATTAGCTTACATGTCAAATTTCATCTAATTCGAACAACCTTGAAATATTAGGATAAGTTCAGGAGAGAGAAAATGAGTAAAAGGCATAAGTAATGAATAATGTGATTATGTAACTTATTCAACACATCAAAGATAACTTGTGGATGAAGTTTGGTCCAACTTGGATGTTGTTCGTGCAAGTTATGTAATTTAGGTACATTCTGGACTTTTCTGCAATTTACCCAATTGGGAGGTCTTCTTTGCAAATTGTCACATGCATTATAATCCGTATATATTCCCTTACCATTCTTGAGTTTTTGAACCATAGGGAACCTAGTTGCACCTTGGTTTGAAGGTGTTTCTTTCCAAGGGCATTTTAGGGATTACTCTCTTTATAAATGAGCTTGTCTTTAGAAGCTATCAACCAATGGGGTTATTTCTTTGATTGGATGTCAGTTGGAATGGCTTGTAAGTGTCCATAAACCGACATTTGATATTCAAGAAGCCTCTATGAGTTGTCCTCTTGCATGGCCATGAAATCCCTAGGCTAAGGACACATGGAAAGCTCCATGGACACCTCATGCTTGACTTCTTCCTTATCCATAAAGGTTTGCATGTCCATAGGCACCCTTAGCATTGGACACATGGAAAGTAACTTGACACCTCATTCTTGACTTCTTCCTTATCCATAAAGTCTTGCATGTCCATGGACACACTTATACATGACACATGGAAAGTCTCAGAGACATCTCATAGTTGACCTCTTTCTTTATATAGCCATATCTACGCCTTCCCAACTCCCAATTCAAAAACTCTTGCTCTCCTTTATTTTCTCTATCTTAGATCATCATTACTACTATGTTTTTCTATGAAGGTTCTGTCCCAAGGTAAAAGGAGGTGCCTACCTTGGTGAAGAAGGCTCCTAGGGTTCCAAATTTCTCTATTTATGATTTCTTAAGCTCCTCCTTGGTGATTTTGACCTAAACTAGTAAGTATCCTCTTTTATTTCCCTATTTTCATGTTGTTAGTCTTCCTTCCACCTTCCTCAAGGTCGAAAACATTGCCTTCCATGGTGATACCCAACCTAGAACCCATAAAAACCTCATCTCCATTTTCTTTTGCTAGGGTTTGCACCTCTAAAGTGGAGAAGGTGATCTGTGCTCAAGAAAGGAGCTTGGCTTGGAGCAACCAAACCTTTTAATCTCAGGATCCTTGCTGTTTGGACCTTCTTACCTTCCTAGAGGAGATTTTTGTTAACCCCCTTCTCTTATATTTCTTAGTACATGCTTACAACTCATGCTTCTATGTTTAAAATCGATGATATCCATCTCTATTTACCATGTTCTAGGATTTTGCTTTCTTTCTATTTTACCTTCTCTAGAAGCTCTAGTTTGGTTACGTATGCAACCTCAAACTTGATCTTGGGTCAAATGGTGTTTTATCCCTCTCCCTCTCTCTTCAATTATCTTGATTGGTTTGATGATGTGGCAATTTCCTATTGGTCAGTGTTGAAAAATTCATAACGTCCAATCTTCTTATCCAAATTTGACAAATAAATATGTTTTTGAATTGGAAAATTAATCTCTATCTAATAAAAATATTTTCAAGGTCTGGTTTCATGGTTTGACAAAGGGAGGTTTTTGTAAAATGAATTTAATGCATAAAAACCATAAAAATTTCATCTTAAACCTCATAACTCCAAAATTAACATAAAAATATGTTATCTTGATCAGGAGAACCTAATAAGTTCATTGTTGATATTTTCAAAAGCTAAATCCGAATTTTGCTAAAAATTTCTAAAATTAGGGTTTCTATACATTAATGTGCACTATGTACTCTAATACATGTTAGTACATTGAAAATAGGTAAAGTGGAACTTGGACTCAATTAAAGTGGTGAAAGTTAGTAATTGAAATCACTAAGAGAGGTATGTGAATTCCTTACACCCTATGTTGGGATAATTGCAGCTAAACCCTATATTTCCCAAATGATGCTTGAATGAACCCTAAATCTTCTATTCTTGAATCCTAATGTTGTTCATGCCTCAAATCATATTATAATTTCTTCTTGTTTGGGTCTTATACCCCACTACCATGCTTATTCAATATTATGACTACTCTTGCCATGATTTCTTTTCTAGCATGTAGATTTATGTTATATATAATTTAAAGTAGCAATACTTATGTACAACCACCTACAGAGGGCATGTACTTAATCGCCATGGGGAATTTTTTTATTCTCCCCTATATAATTGTGTAGGTGACTGGGAATGTCTTATTATCCCATCACCTATAGGTTAGAGGTCTGCTAGGTGACTCAACCCTACTTAGTTTGGTAGACATAATTTTCTTACATGCAATTAATATAATTGTTAATGGCAAGTTTCTTTTGAATATATCCTCATACTCTTGTTATCTTCATCTTATGATGAACCCTAGCCTGTTCTTATTTGCTTTACTTATCTTGTTATCCTAGACTTGTTTTGTGACACATACCTTGTTTTCTTTCCATTTTGCTGGGTGCTCTCCCAACCACCCAGGTTAGGACGAGCTTTTGAGTTGAACCAAGAGAACATAGCTTTGGGCATGGATCTAGCACTTGGAGATGTTGCTCTGGAGACAAGATTTGAAGTAGTTTAGACTTCCCTCTATTTATATCTTTATGTTGTATCATACATATAAACCCATATGGGATATTTTGATGTACTTTTGTAATCTTTTATGAAAGTTGAATATAGTCAATTATTTTTATTCCGCTGCTGCACTTTGGTCTTTTGCATACCATTATAATAAATTGGAAAATTTATACCTATTCCAACATACCTTTGAGTGTGTTTGGAATGGATGTTAATTCTTTAATTTTTTTTGTAAGGGGGTGATCCCGCCTCCTTACAGCATGGTATCAGAGCCCATGGTAGTCAGAATCTGACTATTTCAATTTTATCTCCCTAGTTAGAATACTTTCCTTACCTTTAAGTGACATGTTTTCCCTAGAGTTGATCCATAGATGATGGAGGGTTGATTTAGGATCCTATAGTTTCACATTAGAATAATGATTAATAGATCCATAAAATACTTACAACTAAAAGATGCATAAGTAACTGTAGTAACTTGAGGTTGTTTAGCTTGGCCTTTAAGCAGCTACTAGGACATGAAGTTTAAAGCAAAGGTGGCTATAAAGGATTAGGGTTTGGGGGCTGGCAAGATTTTCCTCCGCACCACTAGCTTGGTTTATGAGGACTCCCAAATTCATATGATACTGGCCTGGCCTGAGCTGATATGAATTGTTCAAAATAGCATGCTTTTAGACAATAGGATCCTTAGACATCTATATGATTTATCTTTAAGGACCCTAATATGTTGAACTAGTCTCCCAAGTGTAAAGACTTGTTTGAGGATGGACAAGAGAAAGTTAACCCATAGTTCATAGTTAGTCTTTACAAGTTATGCTTAATTTTTTTGCATGATGCTTATGCAGTTGAATATAAGAAAGTTTAGTTGAACCTTTTGTACCTAAAGAATAGTTTTGACTCAATAAGATGAATCCTTTAAGGGGTGGTGAATAAGTTGTTTTCTTATATGTGGATGTTTTGATTTCGAGGATGAAATCCCTTTAAGGGGTGGTGTGTTGTAACATACTAGATCTCGGACCCTACCCTAGAAGTTGACATTTTGGACTTAGCCAAACAAGGTTGAATGTTACACCTAAATAGATGTTTAGTATGATCCTAATGAGCTAATACATGAATTTATCACCCTAATGTATCCTAATATTTTCACATTAGTCTTAAGTTAATAATGGATACATAAATATGCCACATAACTCATTTTGGTGGTAAGGAACTTAATTGGATGAAAAATTTAGATAATTGACTGTTAATGGTCCATATGACATATTTCATAAAAAATAAGTCTCAAAATTGGAAACAAACTTCAAATTCAAAATCTACATTACAAAATTAGCATACATGTCAAATTTCATCTAATTTGGACAACCTTGAAATATTAGGATAAGTTTAGGAGAGAGAAAATGAGTAAAAGATATAAGTAATGAATAATGTGGATGAAGTTTGGTCCAATTTGGATGTTGTTTCTGTAAGTTATGCAATTTTAGGTACATTCTGAATTTTATGCAATTTGCCCAATTGAGAGGTTTTCTTTGTAAATTGTCACATGCATTATAATCCTTATATGTTCCATTACCATTCTTGAGTTTTTGAACCATAGGGAACCTAGTTGCACCTTGGTTTGAAGGTGTTTCTTTCCAAGGGCATTTTAGGGACTACTCTCTTTATAAATGAGCTTATCTTTAGAAGCTATCAACCAATGGGGTTATTTCTTTGATTGGAGGTCGGTTGGAATGGCATATAAGTATCCATAAACCGAAATTTGATATTCAAGAAGCCTCTATGAGCTATCCACTTGCATGGCCATGAAATCCCTACGCTATGGACACATGCAAAGCTCCATGGACACCTCATGCTTGACTTCCTCCTTATCCATAAAGGTTTGCATGTCCATAGGCACCCTTAGCATTGGACACATGGAAAGTAACTTGACACCTCATGCTTGACTTCTTCCTTATCCATAAAGGCTTGCATGTCCATTGACACCCTTATACATGACAAATGGAAAGTTTCATAGGCACCTCATACTTGACCTCTTTCTTTATATAGCCATATCTACCCCTTCCCAACTCCCAATTTGAAAACTCTTTCTCTACTTTATTTCCTCTATCTTAGAGCATAATTCCTACTATGGTTTTACATGAAGGTGATGTCCCAAGGTAAAAGGAGGTGCCTACCTTGGTGAAGAAGGCTCCTAGGATTCCAAATTTCTCTATTTAAGATTTCTTAAGCTCCTCCTTGGTGATTTTGACCAAAACTAGTAAGTATCCTCCTTTCCTTCCCTATTTTCATATTGTTAGTCTTCGTTCCACCTTCCTCTAGGTCATAACCATGGACTTCCATGGTGAAACCCCACCTAGAACCCATAAACACCTCATCTCCATGTTCTTTTGCTAGGGTTTGCACCACTAAAGTGAAGAATGTGATCTTTGCTCAAGAAAGGAGCTTGGCTTGGAGCAACCACCCCTTATAATCTTAGGATCCTTGCTGTTTGGACCTTCTTACCTTCCTAGAGGCGAGTTTTGTTAACCCCCTTCTCATATATTGCTTAGTACATGCTTAAAACTAATGCTTCTATGTTTAAAATCGATGATCTCCATCTCTATTTACCATGTTCTTCTAGGGTTTTTCTTTCTTTTTTTACCTTCTCTAGAAATTCTAGTTTGGTTACCCATGCAACCTCAAACCTAATCTTGGGTCAAATGGTGTTTTCTCCCTCTCCCTCTCTCTTCAATTATCCCGATCAGTTTGATGATGTGGCAATTTCCTATTGGTCAGTATTAAAAATTCATATCTTCTAATCCGCTTATCCAAAATTTTCAAATAAATATGTTTTGGAATTGGAAAATTAATCTCTATCTAGTAAAAATATTTTCAAGGTCTGTTTTCATGGTTTGACGAAGGGTGGTTTTTGTAAAATGAATTTAATGCATAAAAACCATAAAAGTACATATTAATCCTCATAACTCCAAAATTAACATAAAAATATGTTTTCTTGATCAGGAGAACCTAATAAGTTCATTGGTGATATTTTCAAAATATAAATCCGAATTTTTCTAAATTTTTTTGAAATTAGGGTTTCTATACAATAATGAGAACTGTTTACTCTAATACATGTTAATACATTGAAAATAGGCAAAGTGGAACTCGGACTCAAATAAAGCGGTGAAAGTTAGTAATTGATATTAGTAAGAGAGGTATGTGCATTCCTTACACCCTATGCTGGGGTAATTGCAACCAAACCATTTATTTTTGTAATGAGGCTTAAATGAACCCTAAATCATCTATTCTTGAATCCTAATGTTGTTCATGCCTCAAATAAGATTATAATTTCTTTTTGTTTGGGTCTTATACCCCACTACCATGCTTATTGATTATTATGACTACTCTTTCCATGACTACTTTTCTAGCATGTAGATTTATGTTCTATTTAATTTAAAGTAGCGATACTTATGTACAACCACCCATAGAGGGCATGTACTTAATTGTCCCAGGGAATGTTTTTATTCTGCCCTATATAATTGTGTAGGTGACTGGGAATGTCTTATTCTCCCCTCACCTATAGGTTAGAGGACCGGTAGGTGCCTCAACCCTACTTAGTTAGGTAGACATAATTATCTTACATGCAAATCCTTTTTACTATAATTGTTAATGGCAAGTTTCTTTTGAATATAGCCTCATACTCTTGTTATCTTTATCTTATGATGAACCCTAGCCTATTCTTATTTGCTTTACTTATCTTGTTATCCTAGACTAGTTTTGTGACACATACCTTGTTTCCTTTCCCTTTTTCTGGGTGCTCTCCCAACCACCCAGGTTAGGACAAGATGTTGAGTTGAACCAGGAGAACATAGCTTTGGTCACAGATCTAGCACTTGGAGATGTTGCTCTGGAGACAATATTTGAAGTAGTTTAGACTTCCCTCTATTTAGATCCTTATGTTGTATCATACATGTAAACCCATATGGGATATTTTGATGTACTTTTGTAATCTTTTATGAAAGTTGAATATAGTCAATTATTTTTATTCTGCTGCTATACTTTGGTCTTTTGCATACCATTATAATAAATTTGGAAAATTTATACCTATTCCAACATACCTTTGAGTGTGTTTGGAATGGATGTTAATTCTTCAAAAAAAAAATAGTAAGGGGGTGATCCCGCCTCCTTACAGTAGTCTTCTCATCTTCTCATGTGGTCCTTCTCTTATGACCTTTTCACACATGGTGTCTCGATAATGGGTAGCTTATGCATGGGAAAAATGAATGTCACTAGAAATTATTAACAAATAAATAAAACGATACCATGATCTAACCTTAATTTGAAAACTCAATTTTGATCAACGAATCTTCAAATAAAATACTCATGTATGAACCCTAATATCATGCAAACTCAATTTATCCAAAACTAGACTACATGCTCCCTATGTTTGAGGTAAATGTAAATAATCTTGATATGGTGAAATAAGAATGACTTATACCTTATACCTCATTGTTGATGAGGTCTCTATTTTACTAATGTCCATGTTGCCCTATTATTGATTAAACCTCAAACATAGTTAAGTAAACTTTTTCCCTATTTGATGCACATCATAACTATGCCATCAAGTGACTAAGTCTAGGACTCACAAAATAAGGATGTAAGACTATGATGAAAAAAGCAGTTCCTATTGATTATTGATGCCTTTTTAATCTCAATTATGATATGATGAGCATGGACCAAAATCATGCACCAATTTCCAAATTATATCACTAACTTGATCATGAAAGGAAAGGAATGCAAATTTTGACATTATTGCCCTATTATCTTGAATTTTGATCTTATGACCTTAATAAATACAATTTGATCATTGATACTCTCCTTATTTGAATAAGCTCAGTGGATCGTGACTAATGTTGGTAATGTGCTAGATTAGGGTGGTAGTTGGCTCATGACTCCCCTAACCCAGGTCACATCCCTATTTTGACTAACTTTAAATTCTCATCTTGTGGATTACTTAGAGTTTGGAAAGGTATCCCTTTTCGCCTGATTTGGGATTGGTTGACCTAAGTCTAATAGTATAAAACCATGGTTGATACTCAATCTTAAATCTTGATTTAATGACGATCTTGAAATGTGATAATGTTGACTATAGCTTGTGGTTGACTTCCTAGATAGACCTAGGTCTAGATCATTCATCAACCTTGGATACCATGATAATGAAATCTTGATATGTTGCTTGAATATTGCTCGAATATTGTTGCTCAAAATTGATTATAGATGAGTGATCCCCCCTAAGGTCTAAATAGGAATCTACACACTCCTTTGGAATATTTATACATATGATCTTGATGTCTAAACTTCAACTCTTGATATTGATGTACAAAATCTTGAAACATGATATGGAACTTGAGATCACCTTAGATATATAAGTAGTGACTTTCATAATCCCAAATTTTAAAATTTTTTAAATTATGACTATTTTGAATCTCTCGATTTATGACTTAGGGTTTATCTCTCATTAGGACTAGGGTGGGACCTCCCATTGATTTTGATCCTGAAATCATGATATTGAAAGTATGATGTTGTCTCGAAATGTTGAAATATGAAATCTTAAATCATGGATGTATAAGACCACCTTGGACAATGTAGAATCTAGGACCTTGAGATATTGGGATTGAAAGTCACCTTGTACATTTGATTCAAGGACTGTATTTGTTTGACCTAAAATATGATCTCTCCATATTTGTGATCAATAGGATGCTTTCCATATTTGTGACTCATATGATGACTTTGAAAAATATATGTGTTGCCCTTGATACTCAGTTGCTCGATGATGAAATGGTGTTAGTACCAAGTTGATTATGATATGAAACATGCTATCCCAATTATGATGATTGTACTACTTGAACTTTGAGGACATTATTTTTATTATATAGTTTAGGATACTCTAGTATTTAAGGATATGATCTGGTTTTTTATAATCCCAATTTTGAGGATGTTTTTGAATTTTGGGGACAAAATTCCTTTTTACAGAGGGAAGGATGTGACAAAGTGAAATTTAGCATAATTATAAATTCATTCCAATTTTTCCCTCCTTCTATTCACTCATGAACTCAAATTATTTTTCTTGACTTCTAAATCAATATTGATACTCAAAATCAAAATATGGTTATCAATGTGGAATTTATACACATTATAACATCACAAGTTTGATTAGTTATCATCTTGTCCAAAGAATAAAATTGGTCAATCAAACTTTATCATATGGTTCTAAAACTTTTTGTAATTACTCTCCACATATTTGTAAAGCTATGGTTCAAATTTTGTGTCATTTGGACATTCCTATGATTTTCTATAAATTATTGAAGTTTATGTATAGAAAACCCCATTATTTCCCTTTTCTTTGCCTTTTTATTTGGGTTTTTCCAAGTCAACGATCATTGGATTGTGTAGGGTGCGAATATCAGCCCTTGGATCTTCTCTCCCATGGATCTCGGCCTGATCGTGTGGTTGGGACTTCATCTTCAACCTCCTGCAATCAATGGGGAGGTGTTAATGGGAACGGAAATGGAAAGCAGTCAATCATGACCTCGATTCAAAATTCCAACTGAGAAGAAACGTTTCTCTCATGATTTCACACTCACCCAGCCCTAATTTGACTAGCTTTTGTACACTATTTCACCACCAACAAGCCTCTCTTGCTCCCCCATCTCACTCTGGTGGCCCTGACCTTTGACCCAAGTCCTCTAGCCCTAAACCTAGTCCATAACCTATAAAATCCCTCACAATCAATCACCTACATCATTATGTAGGGATCCCCCCCTTTAGTGCTCACACATAGCCATGAACACCCCCAAATAATCCCCAATGTCCTTATGCTCCAAGCAGTGCTGCCAACCAGCCCAAATTAGGTGTCGTACCCCCTCGGCTCGCCACCCAAATCTGCTACCACCATCCAACTCACGAGGGCATGGCGAGCTTGGACGACCTCTTTGCTACCCACCTCGATGCCTCCTGCTCTAGTTCCCCTCCAAGCTGGCGAGCCCTCTCCACCATGTCTATGTGCTCATGTGCAAAGGCTAGAATGGGAGAAAGAAAGGTCGCAGACCGGCCGGTCCAGAAGGGAAACCAACCGGTCCAAGGGGCCCAACAGACCACGAAGCGAATCGGTAAATCAACTATGAACCGGCTAATTCAAGGATCGAACTGATCAATTTAATCGAAGAGCCATGTTCCTATGTGGCAAAATCCTAACCCTCCAATCACACAATTGAACAGTCCTGAAATTTCCTATTTTAAGGTATATTTGCTCCCTCTCTGCTCAAAAATCAAATAAATGGACAAAACTAGAAAAAATCATATCTCCTGATTCCTAGCTCCAAAAAGTATAAGTAAATAGTCAATCTTGATCATAAAAACCCAAGAAATTTACTAAAAATACATTTGGAGTCTAATTCCTAATGTATTTCACTAATAACCCTAGAATTAAATATCTTACTTATTTAATTTGTCTAATGATTCAACAATGATGTTTAATCTTTGGAAACCCTAGATTTGGACTCCGATGATTATCTTGTAACCTAGATCTAATCTAGTTAAACTCATGTACTCTTGAAAATTAATCATTAGTTATCTAGATATATTTATTTGATTCAATCTTGAATATGATCTTCATGAATAATGAGTAATCTGGATATTGATCTTAATCTTGCAAAACACTTGATATACATTTGAGCCATCAATCTAATCTTACAATCCAATTATGCTAATTATCATGAATATAATCTATAAATTTGATGATTACTTGTATAATGATGATAAAGTTAGGGTTAACACACACGATCCTAGAAAACCTAAGTAGGTCATTCACACTTGAATCTTGACGCTTGAAGAATGTTGGACATATTGAAATATTATGGATTATAAGTTGATGACCTAGCCTGAAGGTTGGAATAGGAAAGTGTAATCCTAATCTCCAATATTAAAACATGATCTTACAATATCATGATGTTGATCCTTGATCCAAATATTGTGATTTAGGATCTGACTTGAAAGGTTGACCTATTCCTTATTGATTTGTACTCTAAGTCTTCATTGAAAGGTACGCTATTATATCTCCTCTTTAGTTGTATTGAAGATATTTTTTTTATGTATCTCTTGATTGTATACTTGGCTATATACTTGGTTGAGCTATTGTTCCCTATTGATTAGTCTTCCATTTTTCCTATATTATATTTTGAGAAAAATATGAAAACATAAATGATATTGCCCATTATGACTGCCTGTATATTGATGTTGATAATGTTGATATCGAGTGCAAGTAACCTCCTCATTTTGAGGTGGGACTTGTACATTGGCCTCCTACCTCATATGGAGAGAAGGACCCTGGTGACCTTCCCCATCGTGTTGAGGTGATAGAGTCACACAAAATATATAAGCATGCTTCTCGATTATAGCATAATGGGAACTCATAATAAAAATCGAATTATTTGAAATAAACATTTTGTCAAATAAATATTAGTTTTGGAATTTTCTTGTTATACTCTTGAATATAAGTCCTACCAAGTATGCTCTTTTGCTATAAACCATTTTACTTGATTTTGATAGCATACATGTTAGGCCCCTGAACTTGCTTAATGAGTTGAATAATCTTAATTACCATATTTCTATGCTTATAACACTAATATAACCTTGTGATATTCTGTTAAATCATAATACAAGCTTAAGTTTCAAATTTGGTCCAATTTGGACACTTTTTGAGCAAGTTATGCAATTTTATGCACATTTTGGACTTTTCTACAATTTACCCAATGGAGAGCTTTGATTTGCAATTTATCACTTGAATTATGCTCCTTGGATATTCTATCATCATTATTTATCTTTTTGAGCAATGGGGCGCCTATTTAAACCTTGGTTTGAAGGTGTTTTCTCCAAGGGTATTTTAGGGTTTACCCCTTCATGGATGAGCTACCTTTAGTAGCTATCAACTAATGGATTATGTGATTGGCTGGGAAATTCGACAAAGGAAAGATAAATAGGTCTATAAGGACGGTGGGGGAGCTTCTTGTGTATGTTCTTGTATATTCTTAATAGTTTAAGGCCATAAACACATGGGGAAGCTACTTTTACACTTCATGCTTGTTCCCATCCTTATCCATCGGCTATATTTACGTCTTCCTTGCCCAAGTATGAAGCTTTGACTGATTTCTCTTTCCTCTGACCTGTAACAACGACTCCACTCTATGTTTCTGTGGAACCAAGTGCTCTATGGTAGAGGACAACCTCTTTTTGGAGAAAAAGGTCTCCTACTGCTCCATTTAGCCCTACCTAGGGTTTCCAAGGTCATCTTTTAGGGATTTCAACCAAGGAAAGTTATTTTCTTCCTTCCTTCTCCATTTATCTTGCTCTTCTCCTTCCTTAGACCTTCCTCTAGGTCAGAACCTAGCTGTTCCATGGTACAAATTTATCTAAAGCACTAAAACCCTACCTTTCTTGCTCCTTATGCTTTGGGTTTGCTCATTTGATGAAGAAAGGAGCTAGATGGACGAGTTCATAGCTTATGCTTAGATTTTATACCCTACCTGCTCGATATTTCTTCTGTGTGGGGTTTCATATTCTCATTAGAGGCAAGTTTTATAACTTGCACCACATTTATTTCTTAACATAAGCTTTCTAGATCATGTTCTTGCTTGAAAATAATGATCCATGCACTAAAAAGCTATGCTTGACTTGGATTTCGATATTTATAATGTTCCCTATTCTGATTTCAGCTATAGATGAACCTGTGATCATGTGTACATTATTCCTAAGGTATAATATGACTTGGATCAGGTTGGTTTGACAACCTGTGGTGCTAAGCACCTATCAACCAATGGTCAATTTTAGGGTTTTAAGTTGATTTCTTCTATAAACCCACGACCCTATATAGTTTGATATTTGATGTTGATTAATGAATATAGTGCTGATCTAACAAACTATGGTGACTTAATGATCACTAATGATGGTGGATCATGTCTCCAAAACCTATGATGAGTTAATCATATAGTTGTAGCATCAATTAAGCCTTAGACTAATGGTTTCTTGGGTAACTTGATGCAATGGTCTTACCTTTTAAACATCCAATGGTTTTGGGTGACATTGTGGTATGGTGATATGGGTTGAATGATGATGGAACAAATGGCGGGTTACTCTTAATAAGGTAGTCTTACCTATTCACTATATGGATAGAAGGGATGATAATCATATTATGTCGATATGTAACCCTAATGAGGTATAGCTTGTTATACCTAGCTTTAATATAACTAAATGATGGTAATAGGGTATGAATAGTCCTTGAATGACTAATACAATCATGAATTACTATGTTAATGTTGTTGAAACCCAAGTATGTTATAACCCAATGGTTACACCTTAATTTATGTGTGGGTTCATACTTGAGAATAGTATGGAATGTGATGGTGATGCTTCACCTTATGCATCCATGATCCAATGGGGATGTCATGAGTTAGGGTTTGGGTATAAGTGTTGATTAGTAACATTAATATAATTTATCTTTTTGAACCTAACTCTAATTCAAATAGATAAAGATGAGTATTCATGTTTAACATTCTTATATGATGGCATGATGGTGAAGTAACCTCCTTAACATGATCATAACCTTAATGTGTTAATTGGTGGTTGTCATAGCCACATGGTTGATACTTGCTTTTGCGAAACATGTGCATTATGAATATGATGAGGGTTAATCATTTCTATATTCCTTGCATGTTGATGTAATAAAGGAATGTTCTTAATGTTAATATAACCCTACTACGGTTGTTTATGAATATCTCCTAGCTCATTTATGTAATATTGTACTGATCTGGTATATTATATGTAAGTGATGTTGTTGAGCCTTGTTATAAGGCATGAAAAGATAATGATGATCTTGTAGGAAATAGTATTGTAACAATGTGAGTTTTTCCTCTATTCTATTATTCAATTCCTTCATTCATGATCTCTTTTTATTCTTTTATCAAAGTAGATACCCAAAACCAAATTCTATTGATTCATATAATTTTCATGCACTCTTTCCCACTCTAACTAGCTGAATACACCATCTTGTGCAAATATTTATGATGGGAAATGTGTCTTTACCCTTTGGTTTTTAAACTTTGACACTTTATCCTACACTTCATGTTGTACCTATGGTCCAAATTTGAGACCATTTGGACCTTCTTATGATTTTATACGAATTTCCTAAGATCTAGCCCTTTCCTAGCTCTTTTTGGCCTTTTTTTTTCTCTCTTCTTTTCCCTTGATGGGCTCGGCCCATCTTGTACATTGGGGCGCCGCTGGGTCAGACCTACCCCACTGATTGACCCAGCAGCCATTGGATCACAATCCAACAGTGGTGGGGTCATCCTCTACCTCACGCCTGATATGGCAAGTCCACGGTCGACTGACCACCCTAGCCCCTAACCCAACCGGCTATTCAATCCTGTTTTGCCCCTATGTCATGACCAAAAGCTCCCTTACCCTCTCTTGAAGATTCCTCGTGCTTCAGTCTTACAAAATCACATCTTGAAGGCCAAGAAATCGAGCCACCTCCATAGGGTGCGCCGCACCCTTTAAGCCTTAACACTTGCCCCAAACTCCTATATAAACCCCTACTACCTTCAGCCCGACCCCACAGATACGAACGACACCTCCTTTTCCCATGCAGTGGTCTCTCTATCCCATTCCCTTTTTCTCCGGCCACCATCTCTATTGTGTCACTACAACATTTTCTGGCGGTACTTTTGGCCGAGTCGACCTATAGCAACCATCGGATCACGGTCAGACCTTGACCGCGACCCCAGATCAACGGGCGCCCATCCCCACACGAAATCTTCCCTCTGACCTCCTCCTCAAGCACGTATGCATGAGCACATATTCTCCTCACCGTTGATCTACCTTGCGGGTCCGCGATTGACCAAGAGATCGACGACCCTCATTTTTCTGGTAATTTCCCTCTTTGCCCAAAACTCCAGAAAATGACTCAAACTTGCAAAAATGATATGTTGAGATTCCTAGCTCCAAATATATCGAAATTATAGTCCATTTTCATCAGAAAAAATAGCCCGATCTAATAAAAATGGTTTAAGAACATGTTTCATATCTATGTTCTCTATTTTATGCAAGTACCTTTGAATAACCTTCTTGAGTATAAAATGGAAAACTTTCTTAATTTCATGATCCTAATCTAGTTCCTGATCCATCATGCAATCTTACTCTAATGCTTAAGCACAAACCTATCATTATGATCTAGAAACTTGAATAATGACTCGAATATTGATGATATAATTAGGGTTATCTAATATGATTCCTAAAAACACCAAAGTAGATCATTCATTCTTGATATATGCTTGATGCTTGATTAAATGTTGAAATATTGATATAATGTCGATTATAAATGTATGATCTACCCTAGGGTTGTATAGGAATGCAAAACCCTAATCTTGCATACTCGATAAATGGTTCTTGCATAATATGATCTTGACCCTCAAATCTACATCTTGATTGATCTAGGAACTACTTGAGACCTTGACCTTTCACTCTCGAACCTTTACTCGGTTAGCATCCAAAAAGGTACGCTATTATATAACTCATTGATTGTATTGAAGATACTTTTATGTATCTCTTGACCATATGCTTGGCTATTTCCTTGAATGAACTACTGTTCCCTATGATTATTCTTCCGTTTTTCCTATACTATATTTTAGAAAACATGAAAACATAAATTGCAATACCCATTATGACTGCATGTATATTGATGATGAAAATGATATTGGAAAAGTTGATAATGTTGATATTGAATATAAGAAAACCCCCCTTATTTGAAGGGTGGGGTTTTGTACATTGATCTCCTATCTCCTATGGTGAGAAGGAGCTTGGTGACCTCCCCATCGCGTTGGGGTAATAGAGTCACACAAACTAATATAAGCATGCTTGTCGATTACATCATAATGGGAAATTTGTAATAGAATTCTTGTTGAACAACATTTTGGTTTTTGGAAGATCGTTCGATATTCTTTTGAAACATAAGTCCGGCCAAGCATACTAGTTTTCTTATAAATTGTTTTACCTATTTTTATATAGCGTGCCGTGCAATTGCATTGACATTGTGTCTTGATTTTCTCGATTTTAGGTAATGCAAGGAACTGGATATTTACACTCATCTACTCATTTATCCATTGGAATAAAGACTGCTACATCAAATATGGACTCTACATGGGAGCTAATTGTAAAAGGGATGTATTTGTTGGCTAGTTTCTTATCTTTTTCTCTTTCCATGTTGCCTATGAGCCTTATGTACTAAACCTTTTGGTTCATTTTAATAAAGAAGAATGTTATTTCATTTTTTCATATTATCTATGTGTGATTTTTGGGCCACTCAGGGATGGACGCTCTAATCCCTTTAAGACTACCCATTTGGACAGTGGGATTGGGATTAGGGTAAGAACGGATCCACGACAGTTGGTATCAGAGCCATAACACACTTAATATGCATTAGTGAAACGATGTTCTTAATCAATGAACCAAGGAAGCCCTAAAATTTACTATGGTGAAAATTGAGGTGTCTAGAAAGAGTAAAAAGGGGGTTCTGGCATAATTCCTCCTATCCATCTTCACGGTGGATGAGGTTCCTCCTGCTCCACCTGGCCTTAGTTGATCTAGAAATGGATGGAAGGACTTCCTATAACCCTAGTGAGACTTATAGCATCTTATCTCATCTTTAAGGATTTCCCAAGCCACCTATTAGAAGGAAGTAGGATGACTTCTCATCTTCTCGTTCCCTTTAAGGTGTCATGACTTGATCTATGTACTCTCTCTATTTTGGGTAATTTAAGGATGGGAACAACTAAAATCCAAAAATAAATTGAGAAAACTTATTGCAATATTTCCATTATCTATCATATTTTTACTTTGAAAATTATAAATAAGAAAACTTATATCAGTTGAACACTTGCAGATGGCCCCAAAAACCAGGAACAATAGGGATGGTGAAGGGACCTCTGGTACTAAAGACAAGGGGAAGAAGCCCCGTATGAATGATGATGAAGATGTCAGTTCTGCCAATAAGACCACCGATATGGGGGAGTGGGAGTTGAAATAGAAGGCCATTATGGATGCCCTCCATGACCTAGCTATTCGTACAACATCCCTTAAGCCAACCCATAACCCAAAACCCATCACTATCCAAGATTTTATGAAACTCAACCCAGAAGCCTTCTATGGGGAAGACAAAGATGATGTCTTAGACAAGGTTGATGCCTGGTTAGTGTCCATGGAAAACACCTTTAGGGTTTTTAGGTGCCCTAAACAAGACAAGGTCGGTTTTGCTACCTACAAGTTGAAGGGGGCGACCAAGTTGTGGTGGGAGAATTATATCCGGACACAACATGTCATCCCTGTCAACTAGGAAGCCTTCAAACCCATTTTCACCAACCGTTTCCAACCCACATATGAGAGAAAGGAGAAACAAAAAAAATTCCTCACCCTTACCCAAGGAACTAACACAGTGGCTGAATATAGCCGACATTTCCACCTTCTGGAGAGGCATGTCCCCAACCTCACTGAAGAACAAAAACTTGACTGTTACATTGATGGGTTCTTCCTCACCCTAAAAGATTTTGAATCCTCATCCAAACCCACCAATTTTCAAGATGCCTATGACCATGCCTTATCCATGGAAAGAACCCTAGGGATGGGATATGGGAAACCATTACCTACCCTTGCCTATCTAGGCCTGACTAAAGTTGTACCTGCAAAACCCAAACAGAAGGGAAAACCCCATATTGGTGGCAATAAGAACAAGAACCGACAGAAGAACCAGAGAAATCCTCCTGCCCAAAACTACAATCAAGGCCAGAACCAGAATTACAACTGTGGTCCTGCACAAAACTAGAATCCTGGCCAAAATAGGGGTCAAGGCCGGAAAGCCAATATTCCTCGTTGTCGCAACTGTGGTAACTTCCACACTGGCCAGTGCATGTATCCATCCCCGGTCTGCCACTACTACAAATAGGAGGGTCATTTCATAAGCAACTACCCCCACCCTCCTCCATCATGGGACAAGTAAGGCGAACATCGACAGGCATGTGTCTTTTCTGTGAATTTGGATGAGGCGAAGGCTAATGAAAACAAACTCATGGAAGTTACAGTTTAAATTCAAAATTATTTCCAGAACATTATATCATGATTATCTTGTACAAAATCCTTACACAAATATATGTATACATAGGCATGATGCAAATCTATGACCATTTAGTTGTTACTCTATTTGACTCTGGGTCAACAAACACCTTAATGTCTAAGAATCTTGACTCTATGTTGAATCTTGAAACAAGGGACTTAGGTTACATACTTGATGTAACTACCCCAAGTGGTAAGATGAAAGTCTCCTACTATATTGTTGAAAAAGTCCCTCTATCTTACACTGGACGTAGTTTTGAGTCAGATTTCATAATCTTAGACATGGAAGACTTTGACCTTATTTTAGGGATGGATTGGCTCCATAAAAATCATGCTCTAATCGATTGTCATGCCAAGAAAGTCTTTATTTCTAAACCCAACCTCCCTATTCTTATAATTCTTGGAAGGAAAAATCGATATCAAAATGTTGTTATTTCTCTGATTAAAGCCCTAAAGGGTGCAAAGCATACCTAGCAATTGTAACCATAGTAAATATTGATACGATTGCCCTAGAAAACATTGATATAGTGTGGGAGTACCCGAGTGTCTTTCCTAAGGAGCTCCCTGGGCTACCACCAGATCGTGATGTCAATTTTTCTATCGAATTAGCACCTGGTACCACACCCATTTCTCGGGCACCCTATCGGATGGCTCCTACTGAATTGACTGAGCTGAAAAAGCAGTTGCAGGAATTGCTTGATCAGGTTTCGTCCACCCTAGTACCTCTCCTTGGGGAGCCCCTGTTCTATTTGTCAAGAAAAAGGATAGTTCCCTTTGCATGTGTATTGACTATCATCTGATCAATCAAGCTACTATGAAAAACAAGTATCCGCTGCCCAGAATTGATGACCTTTTTTATCAACTCCGTTCTGCCCATGTCTTTTCAAAAATTGATCTACGTTCTGGTTACCACTAACTCAAAGTTAAGGATGAAGACATCCCTAAAACAACCTTTCAAACCTGATACGGGCATTACAAATTCCTAGTCATGCCATTTGGGTTGACCAATGCCCCTGGTGTATTTATGAAATTGATGAATAATTGTTGGCTAAATAGACATCATCAAAATCCCTTTGTTTTGAAAATAAAAAACGTTTCATTCTTGTAGATCTTATGAGCTATTTGAGTGTTGTAGGAACTAGGTGGATGACACAACTTTAGAAGATCTAAATGCTCACAATGTGTTAATTTCATTATTATAATCAAATGTAAAAACTTGTACAAGTATATAATGTTCAAGTACTTCGATATCATGTAAATCAAGCGTTTAGATCTTCCCTAGCCATTCACAACACTTAGATAGGTCATCCCCTATAATAGTGTCACAACTACACACTCATACACACACTTAGTATTCATCTAGAACCACCAAAATAGAGACATTCTTGGTTGAACTATTTGTCGACCGAGTCACACTTAGTCGAATATCTTCTCGATCGATAGTCGCCCATGTTAATCCTTCTAATAGGTTCTATAGTCATTAGACCTAGCAGACAAGGTGGTTGGGAGTTGGAATCGAATGTTATATACACTTGCTCCAGACCATCCTTTGGTCGAAAAAGAGTTTGATCAAGAGACTCTCGGTCGACAAAGTCTTCGACCAAGAAGGTGTCTGTCTGCACTTTTCAGAATTAATAAAATAGTCATTGCTAAAGCCATTAGTGGATACCTAACGGCTAGTTGAGCACTTAAACCCCCCTAGAAAGTGTCTAGAACGTCCTTAAGCATTCATAGGCCATTCCTATAAATTGGGCATGCCTTAGGACACCCAAAATACACTTGTGCAATACTTGAGCATGCATACTTATAATTGGCAATCCTTTCTTGTGAGAAATTGAGAATCTTCTACACTTGCTAATCTTTCCCATTGCTACAAGTTCGTGTCCTATAGGCTAGAATCTCCTTTCCACCATACTTACACTTTAACACACATTGGTTAGGAGATCAAAATGCTTGATATAGGAAATCAAGACTTGTGCTACAATGGTATTTGTAATTTCCATTTTCCTTTCTTGTTCCTTCTTATATGCTTTGTACTCTCCTTGCTACTCCTAGGTTGGAGGTTGCAGATTGGAGAGGGTTTATCTTCTCAGGTGGAGAAGGGTCTTCTCAGGAGGATAAGGTGGACTTTGGACTACTTCTAGAAGGTCTCAACGGGAAGCTACTTCAAGGAGGAAGGCTACTTCAAGGGTGAGCTTGAAGTTACTTCAAGTGAAGGCTGCTTCAAAGTTGGTGAGACTACTTCAGGGTGAAGGTTTTCCAAAGGGTTTGGGAAGGTAGTTGTATTTTATGTAACATCCTTGCGAGGTAATAAAATACAGGTGCTTTCAAATCCCAATTGGAAAAAATTGGGTAGTGGACTGACTCCCTTAGTATTTGCTAAGGGTGGAACCACTCTAAACCCTGTATCCCCTTTCTAATCTTTTATGGTTGATTGTTTGAATTATTATTTTTAAAATCTTCATAAAAACCCTATTCACCCCCCTAGTGGTTTTTCAATTGGTATCAGAGCTAGGATTCAAGGAACTCTAACAAAGTCTTTAAGAATGGGTGACGGGGTACTCAACAACCTCAACTTGGAAGGGACACTCGTGGCTAGACCTCCACCTTTGGATGGCACTAACTACACCTACTGGAAGAGGAGGATGTAGTTCTATTTCTAGGGAATTAGCTAGGATCTCTGGAGGATGGTGTCAAATCCATATGACTTTCCTCAAACAGAGTATGCAACTTGGGATGCTAATACGTTAAGATCAGCACAAATGAATGCAAAAGCTGTAAGTATACTCTATTGTTCAATTTTCGTTGGTGAATTCAATAGAATATCAAATTATGAAACAACATATGCGATATGGCATAGACTCTCTATAACCTGTGAATAGTTAAGAATTCTAAAATCGGAATGCTTAAACAAAAGTTTGAACAGTTTCGTATGGATCAAAATGAGTGTATTAGTGAAATGTATGAAAAATTTTCTTCTATTGTTAATAGTTTGAATGCATTAGGTAAAGCCATTAGTGAAGAAGATCAAGTGTCAAAAATTCTTAGGTCTCTTCCTCTTAAGTACAATCCTAAGGTGACCACAATTGAAGAAGCCAATGACCTCACCTGACTAAGGATGGATCAAATCATTGGCAACTTAGAAGCACATGAAGCAACCTTAGAGGAGGAAGAAAGACGAGAGTGTGAACTTCAACAAGGAAGAAAGAAGGACATGGCTTTCAAGGCTACAAAGGTCATCACTCAAGAAAGTGATGAAACAAGTGATGGAGATGAGGGAGAAGAAGCTCTAATTGTAAATGATAAGAAATATAGTAGATTTAAATCTAACACAATTATTGGTTCTTCTTCTTCCTCTCCTAGGTGTTTTGAATGTGGAAAGAAGGGACATCTCAAGAATGAATGTCCTAAAGCAAAGAAAGGAAAGAAAAGCTCATCCAAGAAGAAGGGAGAAAAAACATACAAAGATGCATGGGATGATTCAAGTGATAGTGAAAGTGGAGAAGAGAATGTGGAGTGTCTCATGGCCAAAGAAGATGATAGTGATGATTCTCAAGAGGTAACCCTTATTGATTTGCCAAAAGAAGATCTAATTGTTAGTTTACAAGATACTAATGACAACTATGTTGATTGCAAAAAGAAACTAAAGAAGGTTACTAGAACTAATGAGGATCTATATGCTAGATTGAATAATCTTTCTTTCAAAAAGGATAGTATTGCTTCTGAAAATTTGACCTTGAAATCATCTTTAAATGATTGTAATATGAAGTTGCTTACTTTAGAAACAAATCATGATCTTCTTTATCAAGAAAAGGTTGATTTGCTTGCAAAACTGAATAATTTTCAGACTCAACCTACCCTATGTAATCATCTAGATTATGATGCTATTGTTAAAGAAAGAGATGTTTTATCATCTAATCTAGATCAAGAAAAGTTAGATATTCAAAAGAAAATTGATGAGATTTCTAAGTTACAAAAAGAAGTCAGTAGCTTGAGAAACAATGGTAATTTTGATAAGATCCTAAAGAACTCTTCTGGTTATGGTGGAACAAGACATTTAGGATATGTTCCAAAAGAAAATTCTTATCAACCAAAACCTAGGAGAACTCAAGCACCCAAGACTAAGATCATGTTTGTACCCAAGAACACAAATCAAAGTCCTAGGAAGAGAAATGAAATTGATTGTATTTGTTGTCATTATTGATTGCGTCTAGGACATTATTCCTTTTCAAGTCCTTACAAGAAAAAAGATGTTGATTTAGTATAGGTTCCAAGACCCCAAACTTAGAAAATTTAATATGATTAAGTTGAGTTTTGACCTAACACTTCATTTGAATATCTTAATGTCTCATCTCAACTTAATAGAATGGTACCTTAGCATATTACAATGATTTAATCCCAAATTAACATAAACAATTTACTGAAACAAACAGAAACATTCCCGATCGACAAACAGTTTGACCAAGACATCCTCGGTCGAGAAAATATTCGACTGAGGGAATGCCTGTGACAAATCTAAAATCTACAACAGAATTTATAGTGAAAACAACAACTATTCTGGTCGAAGAATTTTTTATCAGAGCAAAAATCGGTCGAGAAATTGTCGACCAAGTGAATTTATATTTTAGTTCAGTTCGAACATGTACAACAAAAACTTTCTCGATCGACAAATTGTTCGACCGAGGCATCTGTCAGTCAAAATATTTGTCGATCGAATGAAGATCTATTTAGTTTAATTTGTTAAATCATGTTCTGTTTGTTGTTAAACGTAGCTAACCATAATGGATCATCACATGGGTACCAAAACCTATATTTTATTGTAGGACTGGGTAGTTGACAATGGATGTTCCAAACACATGACCGGGAACAAGGATGCATTTCAAACTCTTGAGGAAAAGAAAAGCGGAACAATCACTTTTGGAGACAATGGTAAAGGTAAAATTGTTGGAATAGGTAATATTGGTACAAACCTTGAAATAAAGAATGTTTTACTTGTTGATGGTTTGCACCATAATTTAAGAAGTGTCAGTCAATTATGTGATAGTGGATATGATGTTTTATTCAACAAAAATTGATGCAAGTTACTAATAGAAAACACTACAAATGTTGTTTATGAAGGAAAAAGAGTTGGAAATCTATATATCCATAGACCTAACTCTATGCGATATGTAGTTGGAAAATGCTTACTTGCAAAAGAAAATTCTTTACAACTATGGCATAGAAAATTAGGTCATGCTAGTTCATATGTTATCAAAAAGCTAGTTAAATATGATCTTGTTTGTGGTTTGCCTAAGTTATCTTTTAATCAATCTAAAAATTGTGAACCATGTACTTTGGGTAAACAAACTAAAACTTCTATTAAACCCAAAAACATGCTTAGCACCAGTAGATCACTAGAACTTATTCATATGGATTTGTTCGGACCTATGAGGACACAATCTATTGGTGGGAAAAGATATTTCTTTGTTATTGTTGATGACTACAGTAGATATACATGGGTACATTTTCTTGCAAATAAAGATGATACTATTCAAGTTTTCATACAATTTTGTTCAAAGATTGAAAATCAATTACATAACAAAATATGCACAATTAGAAGTGATCATGGTGGAGAATTTGAGAATCATCTATTTGAAGAATTCTGCACATCTCAAGGCTACACTCATAATTTTTCTGCCCCACGCACTCCACAACAAAATGGCATAGTTGAAAGGAAAAACCGATCATTACAAGAAATGGCTAGGACTATGATGCTTGAACATAATACACCTAAAACATTTTGGTGTGAACTAGTAAACACAACTTGTTATGTGCTAAATAGAGTAACTGTACACTCTTATTTGAAGAAAACACCATATGAAATCATGTATACTAAGAAACCAAGGGTTGACAATTTTCATACTTTTGGCTCAACTTGCTATATCTTGAACACAAAAGATGATAGAGAAAAATTTGACTCTAAATCACAAAAAGCCTTTTTCTTGGGATATTCAACTTCTAGTAAAGTATTTAGAGTTTACAACACTATCTCTAGAAAATTTGAAGAATCCATTCACATTACTTTTCATGAAGAATAAAAACAAAGTGATAACATAGTTGATATTACTCATCAAATTGAAGATCTAACCATATCAATTAAAGATAGCCAAAATGCTAAAAATGATCAACAAATTGAGACACAACACCCCATCCCTAGAATTATTAAGGATCGTCCTCAGGAACTGATCATTGGAAATCCTAAGGATAGAGTAAAAACCCGATCATCTTTTAGAGATGTTGCAAATATGGCATTTGTATCTATAATTGAACCTAAGAAGGTGGTTGAAGCTCTAAAAGATGATTATTGGATCATGGCAATGCAAGAAGAATTAAACCAATTCACTAAGCATGATGTATGGGACTTAGTTCCTAAACCTCAAGATAAAACCATTATTGGAACTAAGTGGGTTTTTAGAAATAAGTTAAATGAGGTCGGGGAAGTAGTAAGAAATAAAGTTAGGTTGGTAGCACAAGGGTATAATCAACAAGAAGGAATAGACTTTGATGAAACTTATGCACCAGTGACAAGACTTAAAGCCATTAGAATGCTACTAGCTATAGCTGCCCACAAAAACATCAAACTATTCCAAATGGATGTAAAAAGTACATTTCTCAATGGAATAATACAAGAAGAAGTATATGTTGCTCAACCACCTGGTTTTGAAATTCTGGAAAAAGGTGACTATGTATACAAACTCAAGAAAGCACTCTATGGGTTAAAACAAGCACCTAGAAATTGGTATGAATGGCTAAAAAATTATCTTTTTGATAATACCTTTTCAATTGGAAATTCAGATTCTACTCTATTTTTCAAAACATATGAATCTGATTTTTTTGTTATTCAAATCTATGTTGATGATATTATCTTTGGTGCATCCAATGAATCTTTATGTATACAATTCAGTAATATTATGCAAAAGGAATTTGAAATGAGTCTCATGGGAGAATTGAATTTATAAGCAAACTCCCGTTGGGATTTTTATAAGCCAAGAAAAGTATACAAATGAAATTTTAAAATACTTTGGGATGACAAATTGTAAACATGCTACCACACCAATGAGTACCTCTACTAAAATTGACAAAGATGAAAATGGGGAACCCATTGATGATTCTTTGTATAGAGCCATAATTGGTAGCTTGCTTTACTTAACCACTTCTAGACTGGACATCATGTTTTCCGTTAGACTTTGTGCTAGATTTCAATAACAACCTATGCAAACTCATTTTCAAGCCTTCAAACGGATTTTAAGATATTTAGCCGACACTATAAGTTATGGTCTATGGTATCCTAAAGGACAATCTTTGGACTTCAAAGATTATACCGATGCTGATTACACTGGTTGTCGAATTGGTTGAAAGAGCACAAGCGGAAGTTGTTTCTTATCAGGAAGAGCCTTAGTATCTTAGTTTAGCAAGAAACAAAACATGTCTTCCCTCCCTACAACTGAAGCTGAATATATGGCAGTCGGGTCTTGTTGTGCTCAAGTGCTTTATATGCAACAAGTTTTAAACGATTATGGTTTTACATTTTCATCCACGCCTATCTTTTGTGACAATACAAGCGCAATAAACTTGGCACATAATCCTATTTTACACAGCCGTTCCAAACATATTGAAATCCGTCATCATTTTCTAAGGGATCATATCTCTAAAAATCATGTATCCCTTCATCATGTTGATACGAAAGATCAATTAGCTGATATTTTCAAAAAAATTGCTTCCATTAGATCAATTCAATAAAATAAGGAAGAAACTACTCATTACTCCCTTACAAGATGTTTTCTTTGACATTTGTGCTTCTTAAATCAGTTGGTTTTTCTTATCCTTAGATTTTGGCTTCAAATGGACATCCTTTCAAATGATTTGATGGTTATCTTTTTGAAAGGGGAGAACAAATTAAGGGGGAGTTGTAACACATGATTTTAACGCCTATCTTTTTGAAATGACAAAGGGGGAGAAATAATATAAATCTTAAATACTCAATCAATGAGTTTCATAATCTCTTGGCTTTACATTAAAAGTTGTTATATTCCCTAAGAGTTGGACTTTATGTTCCACACTTCATTGGTAATAATAAACATACATTCAATAAACAAGAGAAGGAATACACAAGGTAAATCTCAGGTATGAAACTCAACTTATTTTAAGATAATTTGATCTATATTTAAAAATGTTTGTCATCTTCAAAAAGGAGGAGATTGTTGGCTAAATGGACATCATCAAAATCCTTTTGTTTTGAAAATAACAAACATCTCATTCTTGTGGATCTAACGAGCTATTTGATTGTTGCAAGAACTAGGTGGATGACACAACTTTTGAATATCTAAATGCTCACAATGTGTTAATTTCATGATTGTAATCAAATGTAAAGACTTGTACAAGTATATAATGTACAAGTACTTAGATATCATGTAAATAAAGCATTAAGATATTCCCTAGCCATTCACAAAACTTAGATAGGTCATCCCCTATAATAGTGTCACAACTGCACACTCATACACACACTTAGTATTCATTTAGAACCACCAAAATAGAGACATTCTCGATCGAACTATTTGTCGACCGAGACACACTCGGTCGAATATCTTCTCGACCGAGAGTCTCCCGGGTTAATCCTTCTAATAGGTTTTGTAGCTATTAGACCTAGCAGACAAGGTAGTTGGGAGTTGGAATCGAACATTATATACACTTGCTCCAGACCATCCTTCAGTCGACAAAGAGTTCGACCAAGAGACTCTCGGTCGACAAAGTCTTCGACCGAGAAGGTGTCTGTCTGCACTTTTTAGAATTAATAAACTAGTCATTACTAAAGCAATTAGTGGATACCTAATGGCTAGTTGAGCACTTAGAGCCCCCTAGAAAGTGTCTAGAACGTCCTTAAGCATTCATAGGCCATTCCTATAAAAAGGACATGCCTTAGGACACCCAAATCACACTTGTGCAATACTTGAGCATACATACTGGCAATTGGCAATCCTTTCTTGTGAGCAATTGAGCAACTTATACACTTGCTAATCTTTCCCATTACTACAAGATCATGTCCTATAGGCTAGAATCTCCTTTCCACCATACTTACTCTTTCACACACATTGGTTAGGAGATCAAATCGCTTGATATAAGAAATCAAGCCTTGTTCTACCGCGATATTTGTAATTTCCATTTTCCTTTCTTTTTCCTTCTTATATGCTTTATACTCTCCTTGCTACTCCTAGGTTGGAGGCTGCGGATTGGAGAGGGTTTATCTTCACATGTGGAGAAGGGTCTTCTCAGGAGGAGAAGGTGGACTTTGGACTACTTCTAGAAGATCTCAACGGGAAGCTACTTCAAGGAGGAAGGCTACTTCAAGGGGGAGCTTGAAGTTATTTCAAGTGAATGATGCTTCAAAGTTGGTCAGATGACTTTGGGGTGAAGGCTGTCTAAAGGATTTGGGAAGGAAGTTGTATTTCATGTAACATCCTTGTGAGGTAATAAAATACAGGTGCTTTCAAATCCCAATTGGAAACAATTGGGTAGTGGACTGACTCCCTTAGTATTTGCTAATGGTGGAACCAATCTAAACCATGTGTCCCCTTGTGTAATCTTTTGTGGTTGATTGTTTGAATTATTATTTTTAAAATCTTCATAAAAACCCTATTCACCCCCCTCTAGTGGTTTTTCAATAATGTCTTCCAACCTTTCCTCGACGAGTTTGTAGTGGTCTTTATTGATGACATATTGATATATTTGACTGATGTTGAATCACACCATATTCACCTTCGCAAAGTTCTTGACATCCTCCAATCTCAAAAATTCTATCCAAAATTGTCAAAATGTGAATTTTGGATTTCTGAAGTCATGTTCTTAGGCCACATAATTTCTGGTGGGAAAATTTATGTTGACCCTTCCAAAGTCTCTATTGTTCTAGAGTGGCAAGCCCCAAAGAATGTTTCTAAGATTTGAAGTTTTCTGGGTCTTGCTGGCTATTATCGACATTTCATTCAGAACTTCAGAAAGACTGCCTTGCCTCTCACAAAGCTCACCAGGAAAGGAGAATAGTTTATCTGGTCGAAGGAGTGTAAGTATAGTTTTCAAGAGCTAAAGACAAAGCTAACAACTGCACCTGTCTTTACTCTTCCCTCAGGAAATGATGGCTTCATCATCTTCACCGATGCATTAAGGTTCGGTATGGGTTGTGTCCTCATGCAAGAGAGAAAGGTAGTTTCTTATGCCTCTCGACAATTGAAGCCAAACGAGGTCAACTACCCAACCCATGACCTCGAGCTTGATACCATCATATATGCTTTGAATATATGGCGACACTACTTGTATGGTGCCACCTTCGACATCCTCACCGACCACAAGAGTCTAAAATACATCCTGAAACAGAAGGATCTCAATCTCAGACAGAGGCGTTGGCTCGAGTACCTTAAAGACTATGACTTCACCATTGCTTACCACCCTGGTAAGGAAAATGTGGTGGCTGATGCACTCAGCAGGAAACAGGCTAAATGTGCTACTATCTTTACTACTAAATGGAAGAACATGGAAGTAATGTCACCTTGGGCCCTGAGGCATATGGGCAACGTTCTTAGGTTGGCCAGTGTCCATATAAAACTAGGCCTCCAGTCTGAGATCTTTATCAGCCCAAAAGAATAGCAAGAGCCTTGATGAAATCACTAAGCTGTTAGAGTAGCCCCAAACTCATCTGACAGTCGGTATGGATGGTGGAATCCAATACAAACAACATATATGGGTCCCACAAGATTCATACATGATAGAAATGGTGTTAAGCTCACGGGTCGAAATATAAAGTGCATCCTGGATCGACTAAAATGTACAAGGATCTGCAAAGACACTTCTGGTGGAGGAATATGAAGACTGACAGTGCTACTTTCATCTCCAAGTGTCTGACCTACCAACAGATCAAGGATGAACATCAACGTCTAGGAGGTCTTCTACAACCCCTACCTATCCCTGAGTGGAAATGGGAAAACATCACCATGGATTTTGTGGTGGGTCTACCCAGGACCAGGAAAGGGAGTGATGCCATTTGGGTTGTAGTTGATTCCCTAACTAAGTCAGACCATTTTATTCCGATCAAGACAACAACCAAAGTCCCAATGCTAGCAGAGTTGTACATTCGGGAGATTGTCAGGCTGCATGGAATTCCTGTATCTATTGTATCAGATCGTGATGCGAAGTTCACTTCTCACTTGTGGTGACAAGTATAGCAAGAACTGGGAACTCAGTTGAATTTTAGTACTGCATATCACCCACAAACTGACGGACAGTCTGAGAGGACAATCCAAGTTCTAGAAGACTTGTTGAGATCATGCGTCCTCAATTAGGGCAGTTCTTGGGACCACTACCTTCTTCTCATTGAATTTTCCTACAACAATAGCTACCAGTCCATTATAGGCATGCCTCCCTATGAAGCTTTGTATGGAAGACCGTGTAGATCTCCACTTTACTGGGATGAAGTAGGCGAAAGACGAATTCTGAAATATGAGGAACTACAACTCTTTTCTGACAATGTCAACCTAATCAAGCAAAGGTTAAAAAGGGCCCAAGATCGTCAAAAGTCTTATGCTGATGCACATAGGACTGACACTTAGTTCTTAGTAGGTGATCATGTTTTCCTAAAGATTCGACCAATTCTAGCCATTGCAAAGAACAAAGGCAAACTTAGCCATAGATATGTGGGTCCATTTGAAATTTTGGATCGCATTGGGGAATGTGCTTACTGGTTGGCTTTACCTCCACAATATAGCATGAAGCAGAATGTCTTTTATGTGTCGAACCTGAAGCGGTATGTAAAAGACCCTAGCCATGTCCTCAATCATGAACCGATTGAGCTGAAGGACACCCTTGTATACTAGGAAGTCCTAGTTAAGATACTTGATACTCGCATCAAGGAACTCAGAAAAAAGAAAATTGATATGATCAAGGAGTTGTGGAAGCACCCTGGGAATGATGACGCTACCTGGGAGTTGAAATCAGATATGGAAGAAAGATTTCTTGACCTCTTTAAGGAAGTTTGAATTTTGAGAAAAAAATTCCTTATAAGGAGGGGAGGATGTGAAAATGTGAGTTTTTCCTCTATTCTGTTATTTAATTCGTTCATTCATGATCTCTTTTGATTCTTTGATCAAAGTAGATACCCAAAACCAAATTCTATTGATTTATATAATTTTCATGCACTCTTTCCCACTCTAACTAGCTTAATACACCACCTTGTGAAAATATAAATGATGGGCCATGTATCTTTACCCTTTGGTTCTTAAACTTTGAAACTTTATCCTAAACTTCATTTTGTACCTATTCTCCAAATTTGAGACCATTTGGACCTTCCTATGATTTTATATGAATTTCCTAAGATCTAGCCTTTTCCTAGCTCTTTTTGGCCCTTTTTTTCTCTCTTCTTTTCCCTTGATGGGCTCGGCCCATCTTGTACCTTGGGGCGCCGCTGGGTCAGACCTGCCCCACTGATCGACCTATCAGCCATTGGATTGCAATCCAATGGTGCTGGGGTCATCCCCTACCTCACGCCTGATATGGCAAGTCCATGGTGGAACGACCACCCTAGATCCTAACCCAACCGGCTATTCAAGCCCATTTCGCCCCAATGTCATGACCAAAAGCTCCCTTACCCTCTTTCGAAGCTTCCTCACGCTTTAGTCTTACAAAATCACATCTTGAAGGCCAAGAAATCAAGTCGCATCCATAGGGTGCGCCGCCCCCTTCTAATCCCTAACCCTATCCCCAAACTCCTATATAAACCCCATGCTGCCTTCGGCCCACCCCCACGGACACGAACAACACCTCCTATCCCCACACCATGGTATCTCTCTCCTATTCCCTTTTTCTCCAGCCACCATCTTTGCCGCGTCACTTCCGCATTTGTTGGTGCTACTTTTGGCCGAGTCGACCTACAACAACCGTCAAATCATGGTCAGACCTTGACCGCGACCCCAGATCAACGACTGCCCATCCCCGTGTGAAATCTTCCCTCTGACCTCCTCCTTGAGCACGTGCCCAGGAGCACAAATTCTCCTCGTTGCTGATCTACCTCACCGGTCCATAGTTGACCAAGAGATCAATGACCCTCATTTTTCTAGTAATTTCCCTCTCTGTCCAAAATTCCAGAAAATTATTCCGATCTAATAAATATGGTTTCAGAACATGTTTCGTATCTATGTTCTCTGTTTTGATGCAAGTACCTTTGAATAACCTTCTTGATTATAAAATGGACAACTTTCTTAATTTCATGATGCTAATCTAGTTCCTAATCCAACCTGCAAACTTACTTTGATGTTTAAGCGCAAACCTATCATTATGATCTAGAAACTTGAATAATGACTCAGATATTGATGATATAATTAGGGTTATCTAATATGATTCCTAAAAACACCAAAGTAGATCATTCATTCTCAATATATGCTTGATGCTTGATTAAATGTTGAAATATTGATATATTGTTGATTATAAATGGATGATCTACCCTAGGGTTGTATAGGAATGCAAAACCCTAATCTTGCATACTCGACACATGGTTCTTGCATAATATGATCTTGACCCTCAAATCTACATTTTGATTGACATAGGAACTACTTGAGACCTTGACCTTTCACTCTTGAACCTTTACTCAGTTAGAATCCAAAAAGGTACGCTATTATTTAACTCCTCCTTGATTGTATTGAAGATACTTTTGTGTATCTATTGACCATATGCTTGGCTATTTACTTGGATGAACTACTGTTCCCTATGATTAGTCTTCTGTATTTCCTATACTATATTTTGGAAAACATGAAAACTTAATTTGCAATGCCCATTATGACTGCCCGTATATTGATGATGATAATGATATTGGAAAAGTTGATAATGTTGATATTGAATATAAGAAAACCCCCCCTTATTTGAAGGGTGGGGTTTTGTACATTGACCTCCTATCTCGTATGGTGAGAAGGAGCTTGGTGACCTCCCCATTGCGTTGGGGTAATAGAGTCACACAAACTAATATAAGCATGCTTCTCGATTACAGGATAATGGGAAATTCATAATATAATTCTTGTTGAAAAACATTTTTGTTTTTGGAAGATCGTTCGATATATTTTTGAAACATAAGTCCTACCAAGCATACTAGTTTTCTTATAAATTGTTTTACCGATTTTTATATAGTGTGCCGTGCAATTGCATTGACATTGTGTCTTGATTTTCTTGATTTTAGGTAATGCAAGGAACTAGATATTTACACTCATCTACTCATTTATCCACTGGATTAAAAACTGCTACATCCAATATGGACTTTACATGGGAGCTAATTGTAAAGGGATGTAGTTGTTGGCTAGTTACTTATCTTTTTCTCTTTCCATGTTGCCCACGGGCCTTATGTACTAAACCTTTTGGTTCATTTTAATAAAGAAGAATGTTATTTCATGTTTTCATATTATCTGTGTGTGATTTTTGGGCCACTCAGGGACGGATGCTCTAATCCCTTTAACACTACCCATTTGGACAGTAGGATTGGGATTAGGGTAAGAAGGGATCCGCGACAGTTGGTATCATAGCCATAACACACTTCATATGAATTAGTGAAATGATGTTCTTAATCACTGAACCAAGGAAGCCCTAAAATTCACTATGGTGAAAACTAAGGTGTCTAGAAAGAGAACAAAGGGGCATCTGACATAATTCCTCCTATCCATCTTCACGGTGGATGAGGTTCCTCCTGCTCCACCTGGCCTTAGTTGATCTAGAAATGGATGGAAGGACTTCCTATAACCCTAGAGAGTATTCTAACATCTTATCTCTTCTTTAAGGATTTCCCAAGCCACCTATTAGAAGGATGTAGGATGACTTCTCATCTTCTTGTTCGCTTTAAGGTGTCATTACTTGATCTATGTAGTCTCTCTATTTTGGGTAATTTAAGGACATGAACAACTAAAATCCAAAAATAAATTGAGAAAACTTGTTGCAATATTTCCATGATCTATCAAATTTTTACTTTGAAAGTTATAAATAAGAAAACTTATATCAGTTGAACACTTGCAGATGGCCCCAAAAACTAGGAACAATAGGGATGGTAAAGGGATCTCTAGTACTAAAGACAAGGGGAAGAAGCCCCATATGAATGATGATGAAGATGTCGGTTCTTCCAATAAGACCATCAATATGGGGGAGTGGGAGTTGAAACAGAAGGCCATTATGGATGTCCTCCATGACCTAGCTGTTCTTACAACATCCCTTGTGTCAACCCATAACCCAAAACCATCACTATCCAGGATTTTCTGAAACTCAGCCCATAATCCTTCTATGGGGAAGACAAAGATGATGTCCTAGACAAGGATGATGCCTAGTTAGTGTCCATGAAAAACACCTTTAGGGTTTTGAGGTGCCCTGAACAAGAAAAGGTTGGTTTTGCTACCTACCAGTTGAAGGGGGTGGCCAAGTTGTGGTGGGAGAATTATATCCGGTCACAACAGGTCATCCCTGTCAACTGGGAAGCCTTCAAACCCATTTTCACCAACTATTTCCAACCCTCATCTGAGAGAAAGGAGAAACAAAAACAATTCCTCACCCTTACCGAAGGAATTAACACAGTGGCTGAATATAGCCGACAGTTCTTCCATCTGGAGAGGCATGTCACCGACCTCACTGAAGAACAAAAACTTGACCGTTACATTGATGGGCTCTTCCTTACCCTAAAAGCTTTTGTATCCTCATCCAAACCCACCAATTTTCAAGATGCCTATGACCATGCCTTATCCATGGAAAGAATCCTAGGGATGGGACATGGGAAACCATTACCTACCCTTGCCTATCTAGGCCTGACTAAAGTTGTACCTGCAAAACCCGAACAGAAGGGAAAACCCCATATTGGCGGGAATAAGAACAAGAACCAACAGAAGAACCAGAGAAATCCTCCTGCCCAGAACTACAATCAAGGCCAAAACCAGAATTACAACCGTGATCCTGCACAAAACCAGAATCCTGGCCAAAATAGGGGTCAAGAACGGAAAGCCAATATTCCTCGTTGCCGCAACTGTGGTAACTTCCCCACTAGCCAGTGCAAGTATCCATCCTCGCTCTACCACTACAACAAATAGAAGGGTCATTTCAGAGGAAACTTCCCCCACCCTCCTCCAGCATGGGCCAGGCAAGGCGAACATCGATAGGCCTGTGTCTTTTTCGTGAATGCGGATGAGGCGAAGGCTAATGAAAACAAACTCATTGAAGGTACCTTTTAAATTCAAAATTATTTCCATAACATTATATCATGATTATCTTGTACAAAATCCTTACACAAATATATGTATACATAGGCATGATGCAAATCTCTGACCATTTTGTTGTTACTCTATTTGACTGTGGGTCAACAAACACCTTCATGTCTAAGAATCTTGCCTCTATGTTGAATCTTGAAACAAGGGACTTAGGGTACATACTTGATGTAACTACCCCAACTGGGAAGGTGAAAGTCTCCTACTATATTGTCAAAAAAGTCCCTCTATCTTATGTTGGACGTAGTTTTGAGTCATATTTCATAATCTTAGACATGGAAGACTTTGACCTTATTTTAGGGATGGATTGGATCCATAAAAATCGTGCTCTGATCGATTGTCATGCCAAGAAAGTCATTATTTCCAAACCCAACCTCCCTATTCTTGTAATTCCTGGAAGGAAAGATCAAAATCAAAATGTTGTTATATCTCTAATTAAATCCCAAAACTTGATATCTAAAGGGTGCAAAGCATACCTAGCAACTGTAACCATAGTCAATCCTGAAACGAGTGCCTAGAAAACATTGATATAGTGCGGGAGTACCCGAGTGTCTTTACTGAGGAGCTCCCTGGGCTACCACCAGATCGTGATGTCGTGTTTTCTATCGAATTAGCACCTGGTACCACACCCATTTCTCGGGCACCCTATCAGATGGCTCCTGCTAAATTGACTGAGCTGAAAAAGCAGTTGTAGGAATTGCTTGATAAGGGTTTATCCACCCTAGTACCTCTCTTTGGGGAGCCCCCATTCTATTTGTCAAGAAAAAGGATGGTTCCCTTCGCATGTGTATTGACTATCATCTGATCAATCAAGCTACTATGAAAAACAAGTATCCGCTACCCAGAATTGATGAACTTTTCGATCAACTCCGTTCTGCCATGTCTTTTCAAAAATTGATCTCCGTTCTGGTTACCACCAACTCAAAGTTAAGGATGAAGACATCCCTAAAACAGCCTTTTGAACCTGATATGGGCATTACAAATTCCTAGTCATGCCATTTGGGTTGACCAATGCCCCTGACGTATTTATGAACTTGATGAATAATGTCTTCTAACCTTTCCTCAACGAGTTTGTAGTGGTATTTATTGATGACATATTGATATATTTGACTGATGTTGAATCACACCGTATTCACCTTCGGAAAGTTCTTGACATCCTCCAATCTCATAAATTCTATGCAAAGTTGTCAAAATGTGAATTTTGGATTTCAAAAGTCATGTTCTTAGGCCACATAATTTCTGGTGGGAAAATTTCTGTTGACCCCGCCAAAGTCTCAGTTGTTCTAGAGTGAGAAGCCCCAAAGAATGCTTATGAGATTTGAAGTTTTCTGGGTCTTGGTGGCTATTATTGATGTTTCATTCAAAACTTCAGCAAGACTGTCTTGCCTCTCACAAAGCTCACCAGGAAAGGAAAATAGTTTATCTGGTTGAAGGAGTGTGAGTCTAGTTTTCAAGAGCTAAAGACAAAGCTGACAACTGCACCTGTCTTGACTCTTCCCTCGGGAAATGATGGGTTCGTCATCTTCACCGACGCATCAAGGTTCGGTCTCAGTTGTGTCCTCATGCAAGAGAGAAAGGTAGTTTCTTATGCCTCTCAACTACCCAACCCATGACCTCGAGCTTGCTGCCATCATATATGCTTTGAAGATATGGCGACACTACTTGTATGGTGCCACCTTCGACATCCTCACTGACCACAAGAGTCTGAAATACATCCTGACACAGAAGGATCTCAATCTCAGATAGAGGCGTGGGCTCGAGTACCTTAAAGACTATGACTTCACCATTGCTTACCACCCCAGTAAGGCAAATGTGGTGGCTGATGCACTCAGCACGAAAGAGGCTAAATGATATCTTGAGATTCTTAGCTCCAAATATATCAAAATTATAGTCCATTTTAATCAGAAAAATTAGCCCGATCTAATAAAAATGGTTTCAGAACATGTTTTGTATCTATGCTCTCTATTTTTATGCAAGTACCTTTGAATAACCTTCTTGAGTATAAAATGGACAACTTTCTTAATTTCATTATCCTAATCTAGTTCTTGATCCATCATGCAATCTTACTCTGATGTTTAAGCACAAACATATCATTATGATCTAGAAACTTGAATAATGACTCAGATATTGGTGATATAATTAGGGTTATCTAATATGATTCCTAAAAACACCAAAGTAGATCATTCATTCTCAATATATGCTTGATGCTTGATTAAATGTTGAAATATTGATATAATGTCGATTATAAATGGATGACCCTAGGGTTATATAGGAATGCAAAACCCTAATCTTTCATACTCGATACATGGTTCTTGGATAATATGATCTTGACCCTCAAATCTACATCTTGATTGATCTAGGAACTAATTGAGACATTGAATTTTCACTCTTGAACCTTTACTCATTTAGCATCCAAAAAGGTACGCTATTATATAACTCCTCCTTGATTGTATTAAGATACTTTTATGTATCTCTTGACCATATGCTTGGCTATTTACTTGGATGAACTACTGTTCCCTATGATTAGTCTTCCATTTTTCCTATACTTTATTTTGGAAAACATGAAAACATAAATTGCAATACCCATTATGACTGCTTGTATATTGATGATGATAATGATATTGGAAAAGTTGATAATGTTGATATTAAATATAAGCAAACCCCCCTTATTTGAAGGGTGGGGTTTTGTACATTGGCCTCCTATCTCCTATGGTGAGAAGGATCTTGGTGACCTCCCCATCGCATTGGGGTAATAGAGTCACACAAACTAATATAAGCATGCTTCTCGATTACAACATAATGGGAAATTCGTAATAAAATTCTTATTGAACAACATTTTGTTTTTTTGAAGATTGTTTGATATCCTTTTGAAACATAAGTCCTACCAAGCGTACTAGTTTTCTTATAAATTGTTTTACCTATTTTTATATAGCATACCGTGGATTTGCATTGACATTGTGTCTTGATTTTATCGATTTTAGGTAATGCAAGAAACTAGATATTTACACTCATCTACTCATTTATCCACTGGAATAAAGACTGTTACAACAAATATGGACTCTACATTGGAGCTAATTGTAAAAGGGATGTAGTTGTTGGCTAGTTTCTTATCTTTTTCTCTTTCCATGTTGCCTACGGGCATTATGTACTAAACCTTTTAGTTCATTTTAATAAAGAAGAATGTTATTTCATTTTTTCATATTATCTGTGTGTGATTTTTGGGCTAGTTAGGGACAAACACTCTAATCCCTTTAACACTGCCCAATTGGACAGTGGGATTGGGATTAGGGTAAGAACGGATTCGTGACAAGTATGATGGTCTTAATGACCTTTGGGCATGGTTGAGGTCTGAATGAAGTGTAATCCTCTTACGTTGATAAGGGTTGATACCCTGTGATATTATGGAAAGGATTTATATCTTGTAATACTATGATGACTAGTGTGGTCTCATGAATGGCAAGTGAATAGTACCATGTGATGATGAGATGAGAAATTATGTTTCACACATTTTATATCTTTTCAAAGTTGTGATATTTATATGCTTGCTAGAAGTGAATTACGGTTTGCATGTCCACTTTTTTGATGCAGCCTTAATTCACCCAATTGGTATAACTAATGAAGTGCAAGTCTAATCGTGTTGTGCCTTGTGTCGTAGAACCATATTTAGTGTCAGAACTTTCTGGATGTTGAAATGAGTATTCCTAAGGGAAACTCAGAGCGCATACTTTTGAGTATGTGGGGGTGGTAGGTTGAGGATATATCCTTGTCATCCACAATGAAGATTGTAGAGGTTGGCTATGGTCATGCCTTATAAATCTGATGTGATTGAGAATGACTGCAGTCGTGTCTTGGTGATTATAACATGATGTGATTGAGGACAACTACAGTTGTACCTTGGATTAAAGGGTTTTGTATATCCTAGTTTCTAGTGTCATGACCTGTACCAATGGTTAGCAGCTTGACTATATGTCCCTGTAGTGGTAGGTTTGACTGATATGTCACTGCCTTTATACTCATACTGATTGAGGGAAAGAGATCTTAGGATACTGACACTCCTAGATCTTGTATGGAACCGAATAGCCCTTCGTAGGGGTCTGTTGGACTTTCAATGGTACGATTCAAATTCCCTAGGGCATAATAAAAGATGTAATACAGCCATGTAGCATATTTCTTTAGGGTTATACATGACATTTCACATTAGATGATAACCCTTGTTTGTTATCTTTACATAAAGATGATGCTTAGTGCAATTAAGAGATAGTAGACATACTTATGTTGTGGATATTCTTAAGATTTTAGATGCGTACATACAGTAGCCATGATTATGTTGATAACTGTAGTGCTACTACTGATTATAATCATGATGCTAGCTATCTCATGTTATTTAGTTTTGTTTAGCATGCTAGCCATGTCTTTATGACTAGTGATGCATATACTTCCAATCATGCTTATCTAGATAGTTGTACTTATGTTGTTAGCCCTTCTTATGATGTTGATATGTTCAATCAATTAGGCATGCTCATGTTGTTAGCTATGCTATGTTACTAGACTTTCTCATGATGCTAGATATTAATATGCTACTAAATTTCTTATATTGTCAACAAGATAAAGGATGATAGTCTGGCTAATGATGATAGTTATTATTTACTTCTTTATGTATTTTGTTAATCAACAATACTTCTGATCTTATTTGTTATATCTAATTAAACTTCTTAACTATTTAATTACTTAAACATGTTGTAATTAATAAACATTGTTGTAGGTTATATCTCTTGCTGGGACATGGCTCTCACCCTTGTGGTTTGCCACTTTTTTTTTAGGTAATCGGAAGTGAAAAAAACAAACATGTGGTAGTAAAGAGGAGTTGTAGTAATGAATCTTTGAGAAAGTTGATTAGATGTCTAGTGTCTCCTAGAGTCATCCATATACTCTCAGGTCCGGGTGAGAAAAGTTTGTATATGGTTCTTCAAACGAATTGGACTTTTGTTAGTATATTAATGCTTGTTTGTGTGGCATATACGAATATTGTTCTCCTATGTATATATGTGGTGGCAAGATGATAGATCAATTTGTATCAAATTCTTGGCATAGTATGGATATAAGAAAGATGTTGGATTCTTACGCAAATGTTTATGTGCAGGTGCTGACGTTGAAATTGGTTTTGATTTACCCATATTTTTGGGTATTTGGTTAATTGGTTATTGATTGTGTTTTATGTTTTGAGTAATCTCGTTTAGTGTAAATGGGTTCTCACAAGTTTGGTATCAGATGTTTAGGTTCACTGAGTCTACAGGGACATTAGGACTTAGGACTAGGATGATGTCTAAGTTGGGAATATGACATAAAAATAGGGTGCATACTGCCTAATCTCAGTATTTGGGTGCCATGGCCAGGTATTCAATTATTGAAGGATGGTAAGTATAGAAGTCTTAGATTGATATCTTTCTGATTACTCTAATCAAGTAGTCATTTTGAGACAATCTAAAGAGCATAATGAATAAGAAATCATGGTGTGAATATCTCAATCCTACCCTAAAGAAGATGAGAATTGCATCATAATCTATCAAAACTTGAATGTTTGGTAACTATAAGAGAAAGATACAACACCATGAAATCTAAATCTGAATACAAATAAGAAAAAGAGGAGTTCTTGAAGATGTGATTCAAGAAGATAATAAAGTAAAAGACAGATAAGTATATGCTTATAAAGTGATTCAAGGTATGAAATCCACACAAGATGGAGAGAACTCCAATGATAAGTATAAAATGAGAAGATAAATGAGAACAATGACAAAGGAATAAGGTGGAACCTGAGTTACTCTCAGACCAATCTATGTGTGTAAGAAAGTGTTAATGTAAAATCAGCATGCCATGTGAAAGAAATTAATGGAGATGATCCATGTTTAATGAAGAAAATGTATAATATGATGATTTACCTATTGATAAGTGGTTGAAAAACATAATAAAATAAGAGAACATACCCAAGTGTGATAAATAGTCATCAAGGAAGGAGTAATGAGATATGTTAATCATGATGATTCATTTGCTAATGGCAAGCAACCCAAAATAAAAAGGGTAAAATGATACATAAGAAGTTTAACATGCATAATGAAAATAGAATTGGTTACCTTTTTGCTAGTGACCCTTGAACAATACTTTTATGATGTGGGAAGTGTGTTTCCCTTTGCGTCTGTCCTTTCTAGGGCACAGATTTCAAGGGGATCATTGCCACTTGGTATGTGTGGATTCACTGCAAACATGAAGATGGATAACTTATTATAGCATAAGGTTGCTTGGACTATGGTTCCAAGATCATAAAGTTTGTGATGAGTTTGCTTTTTAACCTTCCAATAATTAGGAAGAATCCTCTTATATGTCTTGAAATTTATTATATTGGTAAAAGTAGATGAGATAAGGATGTGAGTTCCTTATAGCACATGAGGTGGATACCAAGGTAATGAATCCTAGTATCCAAGATGTATCAATAGTATGGGAAGTATGTGAAGGTTGGAGATGTTTACTTAATGAACATATCAAGTATTCCTCCCTCTTAAAGAAAGGGAGAGAGAGTTGATGATGACCCTCTAAATGTTGTTTGGAAGGAAAAACAAAAAATGATTCTATAATGTTGTGTATGGTACAGTGATAGCTGGGCCAGACCACTATCAAGGATAGATGGTTTGTTACTCAATACATATGTGAAACGTATTCCTTTAAGATTAACATATGATCAAATATCAATTTATAAGAGTTAGATTGGATGACATAATTCACATGACCATGATGAGTTTAGAGTTATATCCTTTGGACTAACCAATGTACAAATAGAATTTATGGATAGGAGGAACATAGTATTCCAGTCAGGTCATACAAGTTATATCAATCTTTAAATGATGGCATGTCAAATTATTTAAAATACGGTCAATAATTTGATCAATATTTATTCAAAAACATTAGGGTTGATGAAGTAGCAATAGATATGAGATAAGTTGAACAAGAGTGAGATGGGGTTGATTAAGTGGCTTTATGGGATCATGATATGTCTTCTAAGTAGGTTGTGTAAATCCTAGTAAGGTGAAGATATTGTTGTTATTTCACCCCTAACATGGTTGACTAGGAATGATGTTTCCTTGTATGGAATGATAGGTGCCAACATCAACATTTCTTTTGATACTTGAAAAAGAACTGACAAGTGTTCTAATGTTAGTGTATCTAATAAAAGGATGGATACATTGATTTTTTATATGCTTCAAGAAATGGTATGGGACACATGCCATGATTGGTAAAAAACTAGAAAGTATGAATTTTGAGTAATGTGTTGATATAATAGATATAATTTTAGGATGATAGCTAGAATTTAAAGTTGAACATTACTACTAGAGTTGTATAGATGACACAACAAGTTTCTACATTCAATATTGAGAATGTCTTCATAGGTCGGGGTTTTTGTGCTGACCCAAGAGGATATATGTATGAATAATGTGACATTACCATGATATGAAAGTAACCATGTGAAGGTAACAGGATGAGGTGCAAAGGAAGTACCCATCTTTGTTTACCTTGGATTTTGGGGGCAAAATCCTTGTTAAGGGTTTATAGTTGTAAGGCCCCTGAACTTGCTTAATGAGTTGAATAAGCTTAATTACCATAATGGAATGCTTATAACCCTAATATAACCTTTTTATATTCTTTGAAATAATAATACAAGAATAAGTTTTAAATTTGGTCCAATTTGGACACTGTTTGAGCAAGTTATGCAATTTTATGAACATTTTGGACTTTTCTATAATTTCCCCAATTGAGAGGTTTTATTTTCAATTTATCAGTTGCATTATCTTCCTTGGATAATCTATCATCATTCTTGAGCTTTTCGAACCATGGGGAACCTATTTAAACCTTGGTTTGAAGGTGTTTTCTCTAAGGGTATTTTAGGGTTTACCCCTTCATGGATGAGCTACCTTTAGTAGCTATCAACTAATGAATTATATGATTCGCTGGGGAATTTGACAAAAGAAAGCTAATAAGGTCTATAAGTATGGTGGGGGAGATTCTTGTGTGTGTGCTTGTATATTCTTAATAGTTTAAGGCCATAGACACATGGGGAAGCTACTTTTACACCTCATGCTTGCTCCCATCCTTATCCATGGGCTATATTTACCTCTTCCTTGCCCAAGTACAAAACTTTGCTTGCTTTCTCTTTCCTATAACCTGGAGCAACGACTCCACTCTATTTTTTTGTGGAACCAAGCGCTCTAAGGTAGAAGACAACCTCTTTTTGGAGAAGAAGGTCTCCTAGAGCTCCATTTAGCCCTACCTAGGGTTTCCAAGGTCATCTTCTAGGGATTTTGACCAAGGCAAGTTATTTTCTTCCCTCCTTCTCCGTTTCTCTTTCTCTTCTCCTTCCTTATACCTTCCTCCAGGTCAAAACCTTGTTGTTCCATGGTAGACATTGCTCTAAAGCTCTAAAACCCTACCTTTCTTGCTCCTTATGCATTGGGTTTGCTCAGTTGATGAAGAAAGGTGCTAGATGGACGAGTTCATAGGTTATGGTTGGATTTTCTACCCTACCTGCTCGAGATTTCTTCTGTGTGGGGTTTCATATTCTCATTAGAGGCAAGTTTTATAACTTGCACCACGTTTATTGCTTATCATAAGCTTTCTAGATCATGTTCTTGCTTGAAAATGATGATCCATTCACTAAAAAGCTATGCTTGACTTGGATTTCAATTTTATATTGTTCCTTGTTCTGATTTCAGTTAAAGATGAACTTGTGATCATGTGTACGTTATTCCTAAGGTATAATATGACTTGGATCATGTTGGTTTGACAACCTATGGTTCTAAGCACCTATCAACCAATGGTAAATTTTAGGGTTTTAAGCTGATTTCTTCTATAAACCCCTGACCCTATGATGGTGGCATTGCAACAACCCTATGGTGTTGTCTTCATGACAATTGATGGTTGTAACCTAGGGTGCCAACTGACGTTCACCCCTTAGGTCATGTTTTGGCCTAATTATAAGCCTAGTGATTAACAACTAAGTAACCTAATGATGCTATCAATCAATGGTGATATTTGTTTGATATTTGATGTTGATTAATGAATATAGTGCTGATCTAACAACCTATGGTGACTTAATGGTCACTAATGATGGTGTATCAGGTCTCCAAAACCTATGGTGAGTTAATCATATATTTGTAGCATCAATTAAGCCTTAGACCAATGGTTTCTTGGGTAACTTGATGCAATGGTCTTACCTTTTAATCATCCATTAGTTTTGGGTGACATTGTCGTATGGTTATATGGGTTGAATGATGATGGAACAAATGAAGGGTTACCCTTAATAAGGTAGTCTTACCTATTTACTCATTAATAGAAGGGATGATAATCGTATTGTGTTGATATGTAACCGTAATGAGGTATATCTTGTTATACCTAACTTTAATTTAACTAAATGATGGTAATTGGGTATGAATAGTCCTTGTATGACTAATACAATCATGAAGTACTATGTTAATGTTGTTGAAACCCTAGTATGTTATAACCCAATGGTTACACCTTAATTTATGTGTGGGTTCATACTTGAGAATAGTATGGAATGTGATGGTGATGCTTCACCTTATGCATCCATGATACAATGGGGATGTCATGAGTTAGGATTTGGGTATAAGTGTTGATTAGTAACATTAATATAATGTATCTTACTGAATCTAACCCTAATGCAAATAGATAAATATGAGTATTCATGTTTAAGATTCTTATATGATGGAATGATGGTGAAATAACCTCCTTAACATGATCATAACCTTAATGTTTTAATTGGTGGTTGTCATAGCCACATGGTTGAAACTTGCTTATGCGAAACATGTGCATTATGAATATGATGAGGGTTAATCATATCTAGATTCCTTGCATGTTGATGAAATAAAGGAATGTTCTTAATGTAAATATAACCCCTCTATGATTTTTTATGAATATCCCCTAGCTCATTTATGCAATATTGTGTTGATCTGGTGTATTATATGTAAGTGATGTTGTTGAGCTTTGTTATAAGGCATGCAAAGATAATGATGATCTTGTAGGGAATAGTATGATGGTCTCAATGACTATTGGGCATGGTTGAGCCCTGATTGAGGTGCAATCCTCTTATTTTGATAAGGGTTGATACCATGTGATATTGTGAAAAGGATTTATATCTTGTGATAGTATGATGACTAGTGTGGTCTCATGAATGGCAAGTGAATAGTACCATGTGTTGATGAGATGAGAAATTATGTTTCACACATTTTATATCTTTTCAAAGTTGTGATATTTATATGCTTGCTATAAGTGAATTAGAGTTTGTATGTCCACTTGTTTGATGCATCCTTAATTCACCCAATTGGCATAACTAATCAAATGCAACTCTAATTATGTAATGCCATGTGTCATAGAACCATCTTCAGTGTCAGAACTTGTTGGATGGTGAAATGAGTATTCCTAAGGGAAACTCAAGGCGCATACTATTGAGTATGTGGGGGTGATAGGTTGAGGATATATCCTTGTCATCTACAATGCAAATTGTGGAGGTTGGCTATGGTCATGCCTTATACATATGATGTGATTGAGAACGGTTGCAGTCACGTATCGATGATTATAACATGATGTGATTGAGGACAAATGAATTTCTACCTCAGATTAGAGGGTTTTGTATACCCTAGTTTCTAGTGCCGTGACCTGTACCAAGGGCGGACTAGTGGTTAACAACTTGACTAAATGTTGTTGTGGTAGTAGCTTTAACTGATATGTCACCGCCTTTTTACTCGTACTAACCGAGGGGAAGAGATATTAGGATACTGACACTCCTAGATCTTGTACAGAACCAAATAGACCTTCACAGGGGTCGGTTGGATTTTGAATGGTACAATTCAAAATTTCCAAGTTGTAATAAAAGATGTAATACAACCGTGTAGCATATTTTTTTAGGGTTATACATGACATTTCACATTGGATGATAACTCTTGTTTGTTATCTTTACATAAAGATGATGCTTAGTGTAATTAAGAGATAGTAAATATACTTATGTTGTGGATATGCTTAAGATTGTAGATGCGTACATACAATAGCCATGATTATGTTGATAACTATACTGTTACTGTTGATTATAATCATGATGCTAGCTATATCATGTTGTTAGTTATGTTTAGCATGCTAGCCATGCCTTTATAACTAGAGATGCATATACTTCCAATCATGCTTATCTAGATAGTTGTGCTTATGTTGTTAGCCCTTCTTATGATGTTGATATGTTCAATCAATTAGACATTCTCATGTTGTTAGCTATGCTATGTTACTAGACTTGCTCATGTTGCTAGATATGCATATGCTACTGAATTGCTTATATTGCCAACAAGATAAAGGATGATAGTCTGGCTAATGATGATAGTTATTATCTGCTCCTTTATGTATTTTGTTAATCATCAGTATTGCTGATCTTATTTGTTATATCTAATTAAACTTCTTAACTATTTAATTACTTAAACATGTTGTAATCAATAAACATTGTTGGAGGTTATATCTCTTGTTGGGACATAGGTCTCACCCTTGTGGTTCGCCACATTTTTTAAGTAATCGGAAGTGACAAAAACAAACATGTGGTAGCAAGGAGGAGCTATAGTAATGAATCTTTGAGAAAGTTGATTAGATGTCTAGTGTCTCCTAGAGTCGTCCATGTACTCTTAGGTCCGGGTGAGAAAAACTTTGTATATGGTGCTTCAAATGAATTGGACTTTTGTTAGTATATTAATGATTATTTGTGTGGCATATACGAATATTATTCTCCTATGTATATATGTGGTGGCTAAGACAATAGAACAATTTGTATCAAATTCTTGGCATAGTATGGATATAAGAAAGATATTGGATTCTTATGCAAATGTTTCCGAGAAGGTGCTGATGTTGAATCTGATAAGCGAGGTATTTTCTATGTATTATATAAGATTTGAGATTATTACCTCTTAGGGTCAATTGGTGGGTGCCACGTGGCTCTGAGGAATCACGGCTCCTGCTTGAGCCTTACTCATGTCCAACCAGTTCGTGAGTTTGCGCCCAGTTCAGTGTTAGGCCGATCAACGCCCTTCTCCTTCTCACGTAGGTCTGTTTCTCACAGCGTGACCCTATTTTTCCATGAAGTACTAGCACCGTCGCCTCTCCAGATCTTCGGCGAGAAGAACGGTCCTCCTACAACCAGCGATCGGTAGCACCCTCTCCTTCTCAGACGAAGCTGACGCTGTGAGGCTGGTCTCTGGTGAAAGATCAATGTCGCTCCATCGTGGTTGGGTCTGCTCCGATCCGCTGTGCTCGGTGCCAGGTTGCATGAGATCGGCTGCTCCTTGCTCGCTGCGCCCCGATCAGGGGAAACAACTGTGCGACCCCTATTCCCGATGTTGTGTGAGTGTCGCCGCGGGCATAGCTCCGCCGAGGAAGCCAGGTCGTAGAAGGTCTCGCGGCTGGATCTTTTAGGGCAAATAGATCCAAGGTAGCTTGATGGAGATCTTCGGGGTGGCACCGCGAATAGGTCCGGTAGCAAGGAATCATGTTGTATCGCCCTCCTCCATCTTCCCTTCAGATCACTACGATTAGGAGTTGTGGCCATGCCATCGCCTGCTCAAAACCCCTGGTTGGCAGGCCATCATGATTAGGAGTTTTCTCCCTGGTGTTTGTTCCTGCCTCATCCCTATTTCCCAGCGCCGTCGTGGCCTGAGACTACCGTGTAGAACCTCCGATCTGATGGTGCTATCTTTGAAGATTGATGCACACTCAGCACTCTTTGCTGCTCTAGAGTGTCTGTGGTACCTCAGATCCTCGGCGAGAGAGAAGAAGCTTGATCTCGCCTGGTCAACTGCGGCTATCTTTGGCCTAACTGGGTCTCTTCCATCTTGGATTTCCTCCATGGGTGGACCTCCACAGCGCCTCTCATGCATCGGGAGAGGATCTCCAACCTCCCTCTTCCTCTCAGTCGCTTCTACCTGGCTATTGTGATCACAAGGATGGAGATATGTAGAGAATGATAGGGTCGATCACTCTCACTACTGCATGAAACAGAAGTGGTGAGAGGTTGTTGGGAAGCTACAGATATTGCGGATCTCAACTAAGGATGAGTTGGGTATGTGTGTCTTGCTAGTTTGATACTCATCACAGACGAGACCGGGGACTCAGTCATCCCCCCTCATCTCCGCAAGATCTGGAGGTAGCAGATGAGTAGCTAGTCATCTGACCCTCTCTATTGGTGGTTGAGATCATGCCACCTTGGAAAACTGAGGGCCGTGCCTAAGAAAAGGTCGGACAAACTTGCGTGACATATGAATGTCATGACATATCCATAGGAAACCATATGACCAAAGTTTTACAACATATAAATCATTAATTTCTTCTTCATCAAACCATTATATTTCTTTGCAGAGACATCCAAATATCTTGAAGTCTGAACCCCTTGTTCCTCATTACACAAAACATCTTGTTACTAAGTTTAAAACAAAACTCCAACATTTGGTTCTCTAACTCAATTCCCCAAACAACCTTATAAATAGGTACATAAACCTTTAATAAATTTCAATGGACCATTAAATCTTGACCTAACAAATCCCAAAATACTTGTTATGCTCTTAAAACCTTTGGGTGCATCCTTATACCACTTGAGTTCGTTGAGACTGTTAAATGAGCCCTTGGTCATATAGTGTCCAAAACAATTAAACAAAGTTATTCATAATAATAGAACTTAATTATCATCATCACCAAATGTATTTCAAATCATACTTTTAGGTGAATTAATTCTAATGTTGAATACATCACTTCATTCTAAGACTGATCATCTAGTGAACATTATTGAACCTCGAGTTTTATCTTGTGTATTGGTACCCTAAAATCAGGGTTATGACATAATCTTACTCCTCCACCAGTGACACCTATTCATACTCCTCCACCGCTATCGAACACACACTCCAATTCCTCCTCTGCAACTGTAGGTCTCTGCCACTGTAGGTATCTCCCCCTTTCTTCTTCTTCTCTTCCCTTCTTCTCATATTTGAGAAGAAATCATATTATGGTAGTGGAAGGAGAGGAGAGGAGGAAGGATGAGAGGGGGAAGGGAGATGGAGATAATTAGGTAGTTTATTTTTATGAAATTAATAAAAATCATAGTGAATTGTGATGAAAATAAATTATATTGTGATGAATTGTATGATTGTGATGAAAATGCATTTATGTAACAATGTATTTGATGTTGATTCATGCTACATTATGCAATCAAATCGGTATATATATCTTTAAGATGTTTGTTTCACCTAACTTCAATTGGATCTCATCTATGCTGTAATGATTACACTTAGCATGGAAGATGACTCTATATTAACTTGAATTGACAATGTCAATGTTTATGTTGAATGACTACACTAGTTTGTCACACTAAATTAACTCTAAATTACTAAAGCAGAGAACTTGAATTGACTCAAAATTCAACTGTGATTTGTCACACTAAGTCTAAATGAATTCATGTTGTATGATGTAACGTGGTAATGAACATGCAAGACCTAGTTTGAGATATTGAAACTAATATGTGAGTAAACCCTATTTTGTGAATTCTTAATATATATAGTCTAGTCTATAAACCCTAGATTGTGTCATTGGCCTAGAAACCCATTCGGGATTTACTCATTAGGAGTAAACCTTAAATTGTCCCCAATTTGGGACTATTCTTGAGCACTTCATCTCACTTAGTATGTAAGTGTATAATGTGTGTTCAATTTTAATAAATTTTGATAGCATTTCCCCTTTGTTCTCTGGGTACATATGTAGGTGGGTATTTGCCCATCTACATCGGTGTACTTAGAGAACTGTGGGGAAATGATGTCCAAATTTATTGAAATCAAGCATGCATTATACACTTACTAGGGAAATGAAGTGCTTAAGAATGGGATAGATGGTACACATTCATGAATGTGAATGCTCAATTATTATAACATATTTTCCCCCTAAAATTAACTTACTAGCTAGAACCTGATGAGCTACTCCTCTCCCAACTGATCATATAGAAATGGATCAATCATGGATATCTAAACCAAATATTTGCACTATGGAGTTTAATAATGGTCTCGATGAGTTTGTAAGATTTGCATAGGAACATAGAAAACAACCTTGAAATAGGTTCTATTTCCCCTGTACAAATTGTAGCAACAACCTAAAAGTTGACACCGTTGATACAATCAAAGATCATAACATGTGCCATGGGATTGTACACGGCTATACAAAATGGTACTGGCATGGAGAGATTCCTAGTATGAGATCAGATGAATGGCACTGACAATATACACATTCTCCATTGATTATTTATAAAAAACCAACGATATATACCCAACATTTCACTATTCATTCACTGATAAAACCGGTATCAAAAAATTTGGGGTCAGTTATTTGTCATCACTCTACCAATGAGGAAAATGGTAATGGAGTCAGTTGTTTTCTTAGAAACCAACAAGAAAAAGGTCAAAGAATGTCACCCGCTGCGAGTTATGTCATCGGTTCCTCCCTGACAAAGAACCGCCGACATAAACTTTTTTCATCGATTTGTGTAATAGACAAAGAATGGTTAAGTTTTACCGTTGCTCACTTGGTCATCGGTTAAAAACCAACACAGAATGTCTAAAGTAACTAACTTTATATCCCCATTATGCAATATTGAATGATCATGCACTAACTATTGGTAGTTCATCACCCTTGTGCTATATTGTAGGATAATCATATTCACACGAAGGACCTTTCCCAATTGTTGGTTTCAGAAAGTGTTATTAATGTTATCTTCTACTTCATCTCCTTCTCATACTTTATAGCCTCACATCTCTCTGAAAGTGCCCACAACCATGGTTTGCATTTGGACATATTTCTCTAAAGAAACACATTGTAAGTATATCAAACACCCATGTACTATATCTTTGCAGCATCCCTCCACATGTGAAAGGGATATCAATGAAGACTAACATTGAGGAGTGTTGGCCCTAGAATCAACAGATCAATCTCCTTGAGTTAGGAGAGGTTCCCAAACAATCACATCCTCACTCATTATTGATTGGCACCATCAAATATCATTGCGTCCAGTGAAAGTAGAATCAACTTTTCCCTACGACAACAATGTCCCCCGACAACAACATTGTTGTGCGCCAGCGCCTCCTGCTACATTGAAACTAAAATTGGGGCCTCTTGGCAGACAAATAGAAGCCATCAAGTAGGATTTTTTAATGATTTGAGTACTCTACTACATATACATGCATATTTATCTTTATATAGTATCCAGGTATAAGGATGAAACATACTTTATTCAAACTACTCGAGATATAAATTCATTTTGTTTCATACTTCTATAACCAACAAACTTGTATATAAATGCAGATGTGATAGATATATATAATTTCATTGGAGTCGACTAAGTCAATCATGTTTATATTTCCAAATCTATATTAATTATATTAGTTCCTCATATATTTAATATTTGAGTTTTCAATAATTGAATATAGGAAAATAAGGAAAAACCTTTAGTAAGATTTGTTCCTCAACAATATTCCCATTGTGATGATCTATTACCTGTTGCTACTTCATCCAGTCTTGTTGGGCTAAGTTGATGGTGACTGCATTTCAAACAAGCATGCATGCTTCCCGTGGTGGCACTCAAACTTGTTGACCTGCATACATGAAACCTATAGTGACCATGGTGAGAGATGGTTTGTTGTAGAAGCAAGTTTTCTACCACCACTAGAAGTCCTTTGGTAGCCAAGATCCCCTTATTTCCTCAGATTCCATAGGCCTTGAAAATGGTAAATGGTCTACAATTTGTGTAATGCAACATACTAAAATTTGTGTACTTAATCTATTTCGAGCTACAACTTATATATTTTCTTGAACTTTGGATTATTTGCGCATTGGTCCTTCACTCTGTGTCTCAATCATTGTTTTAATCAAATTGTCAATTTCTTTGGTACAAATTATAATTCAAGTGAATTACTTGTGTCAAAATGAATTCATTGTCCCCACTTGAGTAATATTTACAAATTAGTCCCTTAATGAATCACTTTGACAGATTTGTGCAATTTGAAAGTGTGGTTCTCCAATACATGTACAAAGTCTTTCAATTCAGAAATACACTTATTTTGTTAACTAACGGCTTTGGAATCAAACAAGAAACATTATTTAGAATATTATATATACTGATCATTGAGTGATTTATGATAGAAGACATAATAGGAAAGATGGGGCTTGGAACAGAATATTTAATTTTAATATTTGACTTTATATCAATTAGACACGTGGTTGAGTTACTAGAGAAATAAGAAATACGATTTAGCAGTAACAAAATAAAGGAGGTCATCAAACTATCATGATAATTCACTTTTCATATATTAGCCAAACTAAAAATGTAGATGACCTCCCCATTCCAATTTCAACTTGATCCTCACAAAAGGAAATGGCTTCCTGATGGTGCCATTTGTTCTCTCCTATTCATCTCTTACACAAATGCTAGATTCATCCCCATCATCACCCTAAATAAAAGTCATATATGATTTGGATCTACAAACACTTTTTCCCTAACAACTTTGTAGTCATTTCCCTCAATCTACTAAGACCTAATGTAGGATCTTCTTAAACATAAATAGACCTACACCGCAACCTTACAGTAGGTAGTATTGCCTCTTGACCCAACCTCCTTGTTTCTATCCACCCTATGTCACAGAACCATTATTACCCCAATCCCAATCCTACTTCCTAGACAGTAGTAAAAGGATTAAAGTGCCCATCCCTGAGTGGCCCGATAGGATCTCACACATAGGCATATACAATAAGAAATAATAACTCATAAACAAGGAATTTTAAAGAACAAACTAACCCAAAATTGGAGATATTGCCAATATAACTTTGTCATCAGAGTATATAGTGTACAAAAGCCATCGATGTTCCATTTGTTTTGCCTAAAATCAAGAAAATTGAGACACAATCATGCAATTGAAATAGAAATACTATACCAAAATTGTCAGAAAAATGTGTAGAACAATGTGAAAGCATAATATTATACTTTCGATGCACTAATATCAGTGATATCACGTTAGATGTGTAAGGCTTATTTTATGGATAATAAATATCAAACGATGTTCTAAAATTTTGATAACATGTCAGTAAGTCTATAATAATGTTTATAATGCATATGATGTCAGATATGGTCATGATGATGCACAAAAGTATATAATTTGATTAATATGGCTATTTAGGGCTAATAACACCAAAGATAATGCAATTAATACATGCATGCCCAATAAATGATGAAATTCATAGAACATTCTCATATCTGTAACTGAAAGATAATATGTAAATATGAGACCAGTTTTGTACACGAAATTCATGTTATATGAAGATGACCCTTGATACACGGGTTGTAACCCTAACTTGAATAATGTATATAGACTAGGGTTATTATGTGCACACAAAAAATATGGAACCTAATATTTAGATAATGAATCATAATCTGGAAAATGACATCAGTAAGTTAAATATAAGACAATAATGCAAGTAAATGTTGTAATATCCTAATGAAATAATATAAACACTAATGAACACGACTAGGGTTAAGATGATGAGAATCTGGTGATAGTATGTGGTTTTGTTATTAACCAGGTGATATCCAGATATCTAGATGAGCAAGAATGATTAGAAATCTCTGAACTCAGGTACGTGGGATTTATTAAGTATAAGACTAGTTTTCTGGTTACCTATGATATGTGATATCTTGAATGCTCGTATTTGGATATGATTGCTTGGTTGAACTACTATGAGTTATACTTCGCCAAATCTAATAGAACATAAATGAGTATGGTGGGTTGTTGCTACTAGAGCACATAGCCTGGTGTGGATGTATGTTGCCTAACATGGATGTATGATTCCTTGGCCCATGTTAGATGTATGATGATACTATATTGCCCACACTAGATGTAAGTCAAGTGCAAGTATGTGTAGTACAACCGCATCAAAGTGAATGTAATAAAAGGAATGTTTACCTGATTATGGATTTAAATAATGTTTTCTTTTAATCTTTCTTTCTCAAGTTATTTCAATTATGCAAACATATTAGTATGTATCTTTCTACCCACGTGCACAACACCTTGTGTGTTGATTCGCTGTTTCACGTATGTTTTAGGTTCAGAGATAGAATGGGAGGAAAAAGATGGACGTGAGCAGTTGTCCAGGTTGTACCTATTGTGTAGATCATGTTAGCATACATGTTACTAGACTTGTAAATCTTCTTTCAATATGTAAATTTAATTCATGTTGTATAAATATAACATGTTGAATGTTGAGTATGTTATGGTTGTATGTTCATGTATGCGTATTATGCTTCCGCATCGCTTTCTGATATGATTGGATGATGTTTTCGGATTCTAACATCTCATTCCCAATAGGGTTTGGAGAAATCAAAATCTGGGGACGTCACAGATTAGGTGGGGAGTAGTGTCATAGCAGCACTGGTAGAGGTAAGAGAACCAACATTAGCAGCATCAAGGGCCAAGAGAACCAGCACCAACAACATCAGAGCAAATTGTCGGGGCACCTGTTCCAAAGAAACGTGGGTAGGGAAAAGAGGGGGAAAGGGTTTCTCGTAGAGTTAAGTAAACCATGTACTGCCATTTATTCCAAAGACCGACGCCCTAGAGTTTAGGTTGTCGGTTGTAGAAAAACAAATGTCAGTATAATCACAATTTTGACGGTAGTTGTCCACAAAAACCAATGCCTAATATCCCAACCCTTCAACACCTACTCTGTCAGTTATAGTAAGAATAACTGACAATAAACATCAAGTGGAGGTAGGAAAATTTTTGTGGGGCACATGGAGTGAAAAAATTTCTCACCATTCTTTGTGGAGAAAACTGAACCAAAACACCAATTATTTCCTACATGAAATCGATGGTGTGTGTACCTCTTTATCCCGTCAGTTGTTTCTAAAATAAACAACTATGTATGGTTTTTAGAGGCAACTTAAATGCCCCCAAAAAATTTGCATGAAATTACATTGTCGTGGGGTGATATATATCATCGGTTTCTCTAATGAGCAACAGATGGAAAAAGAAGTACAACTCGTGTTTCCTCAGCTGGTCAATCAGTAGTGGTTTCCTACCTAGAACCAATGCTATATATAATATGTCGACTTTCTTTGAAAAAAGACTCGACGCGATATGGCATATCTATAGTAGTGATTGTTTTAAAATATAAGACAAAGCTTCTCCCTATATACCTCCTCATCTTTTATAATTGTATGTCACATATTGTAAGTTATCATCAGATTCACCTACTACAATGCCACCACAATACTTAGAGCTATGCTAGCTCAATTGAAAAGACATTTCTATTTTTTTGTGAAGTTATTGGTGTTGGTATGTATTCCCAGAGAGCCAATCGTGTGATGATTATAATGAGGAATGATATCATTAATTTGATAATAATAAAGGGAAATACCATTTATTTGGTTTTATTCATTTATGAGATAATGATGTAACATAATAAATGTCTAATAATGGTGATACTCAATGACATATGTCTTCAGGTTGAGGACCTGAATGATGAGATCATACGTATCATAAGAGTGCATTCTTATTATGTCCCTAGTCACATATTACTATGGAAGCAAAATAGACAAAAATAATACACAATACTAGAGTGTGTTGGTTGGTGATAGAACCTCATCAGTGATGATATATGATCTCAAACCAAACACATAGGTACTTGTTAGAGAACAACGTACTGGACAGACTCACCTTGAGAGTGACACATGGAAACTATGGAATGGTAATCACAATTATCTCACATAGTGATAGTGTTTGGTTCTTAGATCTGAATTCATGACACTCATCACATGTCATTCAACATATTTTGACACCATCCAAGGTGACCTCGAATAATAGTTTCCATAAAGGTGATTCTCAAGTACATTTTGACACACGGGGATTGATTGTAAGTGATGTAGATGAGATTTGTCCCTCTTGTTGAACATTGATATCCTAGCCACTTGATAAGAGAGACTGAGAAATGCATGGGCATGCTCATGTGAGTCAATAGGAGATACTGAGATCATGTGTATCTCAAAAGTCTGCTCTAGTTTAAGAAACAATGATTGAATGTTGAGAGGATGACGATTCCATGCCTCAAGTTTAATCTAGATATTAGAGACAAAGGAACCATACAATCACTATAACACTTGTCACAAATTGGAGGATGAAGTTGTTATCCAACTTTCCAATGTTTTGGGTAGAAATTATGTGTTGTTAGATACCGCTCATTGCCTGTGATGTCATAAATTAGTTATGGACACTCACTACCAATGCAATTTGGGATGTATAGGGTCACACATATAGGATAAACCTGGAATAGGTGTTTACTCATGAATTTGGTTTAACTTGATTACGAAAATGTTTAGCTATTCAATTTAAACAAGATAGGTTGAAAATTGGTTGAACTAGAAGTGGAATCGACTGGTTCAGAATATGAACTGACCGATTCAAATTCTAAATCAACTGGTTCAGATTGTGAATCACCCAATTCAATAACCAATAAGATTGGATCAAGGATTGATGTAGACGTCATGCAGTGCATTAACCATCACATTAAAGCCAATATGTTTATGAATAGGAAATAATGTGAAATGACCAATTCAAGTGTTGAATTGACCATTTCACATATGAACCAATCTATTCAGTAGTCAACTAACCAATTTGTGGCTTGCGTCTTCTAGAAAATTCATGAAATTTTGCCTCTTTAACTCCCAATTGATTAGGAAATCCTAACACTAGCCCTCCTACAAACAGAGGGGTAGTCAAGGCTTTTAGGAGACACAACAATAAGCTCTGACAACTGTTGTCCTCTCACAGTTGTGGTAATGTGAGAACCAAAGCAAGTCTTACCCATCAAAGAGAGATACAATGAGGAAGAGAAGTCAATCCTAGCATGTTGATATCAAATGGACAACTCCTTTATGTCAGTTCCATAAGAATGATAGGAGTTCCTAGTGGTCTGTGTAGACTACATTGAGGCATGGAGGCCATTACCACTCGCTAGGAGGACGTCATCAATCGCCGTCTGTGGTAATACACTAGGGGCCACTACCGACAACTATTCGGGTGCTTCTTGTCAAAGAATCACGCCGCTACAAGGGTAGTCATTAGACTTGCTCTAGGACTAGGTTATGTCTTGGAACATTCCTTTCCAGTCCATAGTTGTTGACGTGATCTGTTGGTCAAGGGGAATATGGAAAGAAAATTTGTCTTTCTATTTCCATCTCTATCACCATATTTCCCTATAGTGGTATCAAAGCCATTTCAATTTACTATGTTTTGGAATTTAATCAACATCACCAAATTTCCATTTGATTATTTATTTTATGGCATACACTATGAATATTTAATATGATTAATGTGCACATCTGATTAAATACCACATACAATCCCAATATATATATGGTATAGATGTAATTTATATGTGTCACCCTAAAACTATTTTAATGGTGGATGCAAGTAAGGTTATGGCCAATACCCCCTATATATGTGTGCATAGTTGAATGGTTTTATTCTTGCCTTCTAAATTCAGTTTGCATATCGAGCCTCTCTCTCTTTTTCCATATGTAAGTTAATGCTTTCCTTCCAATACTTACCTCGAATGTAACCTAAGACTTCATCTTTTACAATGTAATAAATGTAATAGGAATATGATAGTTTTATTTCCTATTTTGGCAAGTAGAAGGTGTTCTACAACATACCACTTGACTGACTCAGAAGTTGAACCGATTGAATGGAGGAGTAAGGAGGCCAGACAACAAGAGGAGTCAATTGATTTGACTAGTAGCCCAACCAATTGATTGGAGGAGTCCATATATTGATTGAATTGGAGGCCAATCAACTGATCAAAGAGACCAATCGACCGACTAGGAGGCCAACCAATCAACTCAAGGGTTCAGTCGACAAACCAGACTGGTTCCAACACAAACTTCTAAAGTACATGCTGTTACATATGATGTGGACTTGGGTGGTAGAATTTTTTTGTGGCTCCAAAGAATTGAATTAGTAAGGAATAATCATCACTCATATTTTTAAAATTACATGTTTGGATATGGATAGTATGTATATGATACATATTATTAGTATGTGGCCATTGAATATGTATATGTGGTATATAAATAAAAACCCTCAATCATTTATTAAATCTTAGATGCTTTCCATAAGAGACACACCTGAAAAGCTTGATCAACCAAGTGTAGGTTACACCAAAGCATAGTGTGTCGTCTATGTTGTGGAAGTGTGATAACAGATATCCTGTTGGATTAGGTCAGGCTTAACTAGGTGGACTTAATGAGATTAAGTGCCTTGAAGCATAGAGATGGATTGTGATAAGGAGTTGCGTACACCATCTATCCAATAGTTGCATGAGATGCAATTGGCACAAGTTGCCTACCTAAATAATCCAGTTTTGGGTGATCAGCCAAAGTTGACTCATGATTTGACAAAATATGGATCTTGACTCACTAGGAGAGTGTACGCTACAATCTTATGAATTGGTAGTTAGGGCTATCAATTTGAACAAAATAGTAGAAGCGATAATCAATTAAAGGCCTAATTAATATTGTAAATATTATCAAATTAAATCAAAAGTATTTTGACAAAGTGGAAATTTTACTCATGTATATATCTTATTGAATTTGAGCACCCATTGCTACCTATTGATACTTGCCTATATTGTTTATTTCTTTGAATTTTGTCATGAAAATCCTATGTAGATAGGTGCATAACTTTACCTTCCAAATATTGATTTTGTACCAACTTTGGTGACCTATGTTTCCCTTCTTGGGGTCTATGTGTGGTTTTGTTCCCTTTAGAACTCATGGGCAGGTGAGAAATACAAGACCTAGAAGACACGTGCAAGTGTTTTCCCCTGTTGAAGAGTACATAGGAATCAATACATATTCTTAATTTTTTAATCTTATGTAAAGTTTCTACAACTCTAATATAAAGAATGATGGTATAAACTGGTGCAATTTTGTAAATATTTGAACATAAGGATTAGGTATTTACAATTTTGAGCAGGAGGATTTGCAGTCTTCATTCTAGTTAATGAAAGTTTATGGAAGGTGGCCAAACCTCAATGCATCGTCGTCGATGACAGAGTTGAAAAATGAGGCTCTAATACTTGTAGGTATATCCTAGACATTTCAATGTGTAGATTGGTAGCCATCGACCTAGTATTTGTTAGCATTCCTTGATTTTTAGAAAGATGGAGTAGTAATATCCGGTTATCTTGGCTTGAGTAAAATGGAAGGTGCACGAGGAGGAATAGGAAATATTCATGACTATGGTATAAAGTATAGGTGAATCACGAAGGAGACCTTGTGGTTTTTTATTGGCCACTAGTATCGTTAGTGACCATAGAAGAAGGTGACGACATCCCTTGTTTCCATCATGGCTAAGTGCAAGGAGAGAGGAGACCACGGAAGTCAAGGTTTCTTATATTTAGGGAAATATAGAGGAGAGGAGGAAACATGGAGACGTAAGGAAGAGAAGAAAAGGAGAAGAGAAGATGAGGAGGCTAAAAGATGTTGGTTACCTAGGGATAACATTGTTGATCATGAATATGAGAAACCAAAGCCACATGGAAGGGGGTGACATAATACACGATAAGTAAATGGATTTTTTACTTGTGGATCATCTAGAGAGACTGGGATTTCTCTTAGCTCAAGAGATGGCCACACATATAATTCTACACTCATTGCCTAAATCATATAGCCAGTTTATTGAGTGCTACCACTTGAGTAACTTTTCCAAACTATTGTCTAAATTGCTTAGCATGTTGATAAACACAAAAACACAAATGAAGAAGGACAAACCCATGACGTTGATCAGAGAAACAGAATCCAAGGACAAAGGCAAGGCCAAGAAGAGTTCTGAGGCTAAGCTAAAATCCAAGTCTTCTACACTTAAGATAAGGATAAGGAGAGGTGTGAAAGGAATATATCATTTTCACTCAAAAGGATTAAGGAAGATGAAGCAAGGGATATAGATCTCTATTTATGTTATAAATGTAATTGAGATTAACTTTGGTACTTCTTCATCTTGAATACTAGATATCAAATGTGGATCACACATTTGCTCAAATGTGAAGGATCTGAAAAGAGGTAGACCTTTAAAGAAAGGTCAGGTTGAACTATGTGTTGCTAATGGAGCAAGAGTTGCTTCCACTACAGTTGGAACCTATGAGTTATCCCTTTCAAGTGAGCTTATAATAGAGTTGGGGAACTAATATTGTGTGCATGTGATTAATAGGAACATCATATCTACATCTTGTTTGGAAAAGAATGGATTCAAATTTCTTATAAATAATGGTCAATGTTATATTAATAAAGATGGGATCTTTTATGGAAGTGCCATAATGTCCTATGGTCTATACTTGATAGATCTAGAGACAAGTGTATATAATTTAAATACCAAAACGATAAAACTCGATAACTCAAACCAAACTTGCCTTTGGAATTTTCATCTAGGGCACATAAATGAGAAATGCATATCCAAACTCCAGAAAGATGGTTATCTAGACTCTTTTGATTTCGAATCAATAGAGACATACGAGTCTTCTTTTTTTGGGACATATGACAAAGACTCCCTTCATTGGTAACAGTGAGAGGGAAAGTGATCTATTAGGACTCATACATGCTAATGTGTGTGGCCCTTTTAGAACAAATGCTAGAGGTGGTTATTAGTACTTCCTTACCTTTATTGATGACTTCAATAGATATGGTTATGTTTACTTGATGAAACATAAGTCAGAAATCCTTGAAAAGTTCAAGGATTTCATGAATGAAGTAAAAAATCAACTTGGTAAAAGTATTAAGGCACTTGGTTCAGATTGAGGTGGAGAATAGTTAAGCCAAGAGTTTGAGGACCTTCTGAGACCACATTGGTATCGTATCACAATGGCCTTCACTTGGAACACCACTGGACAATGGTGTATCAGAAAGAAGGAATCACATATTACTACATATAGTGTGATCAATGATGAGTTTTCTTGATCTTCCAACTTTCTTTAGGGATCATTCTCTAGAAACTCCGACATTTACACTTAACCTTGTACCATCTAAATCAGTTCAAAAGACCATATGAGATATGGATTGGGAAGAGTTCTAAAATGTCTTTTATGAGGATTCAGGATGTGAAGCTTATGTGAGGAAAATGTTTCCTAAAAATCTTGGCCCTAGATCAAATAAATGTTGTTTTGTTGGATATCCAAAAGAAACCAAGGGATACTACTTGTATAACCCATCTAACAACAAAGTGTTTGTTGCCAGGGATGCTGCACTCTTAGAAAAGGGATTTATTTCCAAAGGAATCAGTGGGAGGAAAGTATAACTCAAAGAGGTTCGAGACCAATAAGAAAACATTGAACCTATAGAGGTATAGGAGGAACAAGGAGACTTACAAAGTGGGGGTGAGGGAGTAGCCCAGTAGTACGGCTCGGAAATCATAAATGAAGGGACCCGAGTTCGAATCTAGATGCGTAATCCTCGGGGTGCAACAAGGCCCCACATTACTAAGTGCGCCGCGGTGCCCCCATGAACGTGACTAGTTCTATGGTTTACCCTTGGCTCGGTGGGGTCCAATAGTGGCCAATCTTGGGAGGGGTTCCTCATTATAAAAAAAAAAGAAGGAGACTCACAAACTATTATGGAATCTCAAGTTCCTCATGTAACACAAGAACCCCATAGATCTAGTAGGACACGCCTTGAGCCTAAAATATTTGGTTATCTTGTGACTCAAGAAGGAACTAAGTTGGTCATAGATGATGAGCCAACGACCTACCTAGAGGAAAATGAGGGACTAGAGTTTGAGAAATAGCTTGAGGCCATGAGATTAGAGATGGAATACATGTACACCAATAAGGTATGGACCTTGGTGGATCCACCTAAAGTGGTAAAACCCATAGGGTGCAAGTGGGTCTTCAAGAAGAAAACTGACATGGATAGTAATGTACAAACCTATAAGGGTAGATTGGTTGTAAAAGGTTTCAATCAAGTTTAAGGTGTTGAATATGATGACACTTTTTTACTAGTTGCCATAGTTAAGTCCATCAGGATCATGCTTGACATTACAACTTATTATAACTATGAGATTTATCAGATGGATGTTAAAGCCTCTTTCCTCAATGGAAATATTCTCGAGGTTGCAAGAAGGAACTAAGTTGGTCATAGATGATGAGCCAACGACCTACCTAGCGGCTACTGAGGGACTAGAGTCTGAGAAATAGCTTGAGGCCATGAGATCTGAGATGGAATCCATGTACACCAACAAGGCATGGACCTTGGTGGATCTACCTAAAGGGGTAAAACCCATAGGGTAAAAGTGGGTCTTCAAGAAGAAAACTGACATGAATAGTAATGTACGAACCTATAAAGGTAGATTGGTTGCAAAAGGTTTCAAACAAAGTTTAAGGTGGTTACTATGATGACACTTTTACACTAGTTTCCATAGTTAAGTCCATCAGGATCATGCTTGACATTACAACTTATTATGACTATGAGATTTATCAGATAGATGTTAAAGCCTCTCTTGATGATGTGTGCATGACACAACCTGAGGGTTTTATAAATCCAAAGGAAGACAATAAAGTCTGTAAGCTACAAAGATCAATCTATGGATTGCAGCAAGCATCTCAGAGCTGGAATCTTCATTTTGACGATACAGTCAATGAGTTTGGCATTAGTCAAAATGAAGATGAACCTTGTGTGTACAAGAAGGTTAGTGGGAGCATAATTATGTTCCTCATATTGTATGTAGATGACATATTGTTGATGGGGAATGGTATTCCTACTTTATATATGATAAAGAACTAGATGGGAAGTACCTTCTCTATGAAGGGTTCAGGAGAAGCATCCTATATCTTAGGAATCAAGATATATAGAGATCGATCTAGAAGGCTTCTTGTCCTAATCCAGAGTACATACATTGACAAAGTGTTGAAGAGGTTCATCATGTAGGACTCAAAGAGAGGGAATTTTCATATGTCTCATGGAATTAGCCTCTCAAAGCCCAATCTCTCAATTCTTGTGAAGAACGTGAATGCATGAGTAACATTCCATATGCATATGCAATTGGATTTATCATGTATGCAATGTAATGGACTCATATTGATGTCTCATATTCCTTCAGCATGATGAGTAGATATCAGTCAGATCCCAGTGAGAGCCATGGGATTGTTGTAAAGAACATCCCTAAGTACATAAGAATGAACAGTTTCTTATTTATGGTGGTGAGGAAGAGTTGGGTGTAAGGGGTTACACTGATGCAACCATCCAAACTGACAAAGATGATTATCGATTGTAATTTGGATTTCTATTTTGTTGTAACAATGGAGATGTAAGGTGGAAGAGTTCAAAGAAAGAGACAGTTGCTAATTCTACAACAGAGGACAACTATATTGTTGCATCAAATGTAGAAAAGGAAGTTATCTAGATCCATAAGTTCATTAGTGAACTTGAGGTGGTTCCAAGATTAATGATGCAATGGAATTGTATTGTGATAACAATGGAGCTATTGAACAAGCTAAGGAAGCAAGATGACATCAGTGTTGCAAGTACATACTATGACGGTTCCATCTCATATGAGAGATTGTATAGTGAGGAGATGAGAAGATTTGTAGAATGCCGACTAAAGGCAATGTTGTTGACCCACTAACAAAAGCACTTTCACAACAGAAGCATGATGAACATGCTGGATCACTTGAAATAAGACTCATGAGTAATTGTCTCTAAGTGCAAGTGGGAGTCTATTGGTATGTATGCCTAGAGAGAAAACCATGTGATGATTGTAATGTGCCATGATGTAATTAATTTGATAATAATAAAAGGAAATTTTGTTTTATTCAACTATGAGATAATGATGTCATAAAATAAATGACTAAGAATGATGATACTCGATGACATATTTCTTCAGGTTGAGGACCTGAACAATGAGATCATATGTATGATAATAGAACACAGTTCTTGTTATGTCCCTAGTCAGATATTACTATGAAAGGATAATAGACAACAATAATACATAAGGCTAGAGTGTTTGTTGGTTGGTGACATAATATCATCAGTCATGATATGTGATATCAAACCAAACACATAGGTACTTGTTAGATAATAGTGTACCAGACAGAACCACCTTGAGAGTGATACATGGAGGCCATGGAATGGTACTCAGAATAATCTCTCATGGTGATTGTGATTCTTACACCTAAAGTCATTACACTCATCACATGTCGTTCAATGTATTTTGACACCATCAAATGTGATCTAGAATAAGGGTTGACATAAAGGTGATGCTCAGGTGCATTGCGACACATGGAAAGTGATTGTAAGTGATGTAGATGGGATTTGTCCCTCCTATAGGAGATTGATATTCTGATTACTTGATAAGTGAGATTGAGAAATGCATGGCCATGATCATGTGAGAGAATGTGAGATATTGATCTCACATGTACCTCAACAGTCTACTCTAGTTCAAGAAACATGGATTGAACATTGAGAGGATGATGATTCCATGCCTCGAGTTCAATGATGATATTGGAGATAAAGGAACTATATGATCATTGTAACACTAATCACACATTGTAGGTTGAAGTTATTCTCCAACTTTCCAATTACTCTGGTTGCAATGATGTGTTGCTAGATATCGGTCATTGCTTGTAATGTCATAAGTTAGTTATGAATACTCACTGCCAGCGTAATTTGGGACCTATAGGGTCACATGCATAGAATACACCTAGAATATGAGTATACTGATGAATAAGATTTAACTTGATTACTAAAGTAATTAGGTATTCAATTCAAACAAGATTGGCTAAAAATTGGCAGAACTAGAAAATGAATTGACCAGTTCAGAATATGGACCAAGCGGTTCAATTATCAATAAGATTGGATCAAGGATTGATGTTGACGTCATGTAGTGCATTAATTCACTTTAAAGTCAATATTTTTGTGAATATGAAATAATGTGAAACAAACAATTTAAGGGTTGAATCGATCATTTCACATATGAACTGAATGATTCAATGGTAGACAAACCCCTTCATGGTTTGAAGCTTCCAAAAAATACATTAGTTTTAATCTCTTTGACTCCCAATTGATCTGGAAACCCTGAACCTAGCCCTCCCTATAAATATAGTGTGAGTTAAGGCATTTAGAAAATGCAAAAATAAGCTTTGACAATTGTTGTCCTCTCACATTTGTGGTAACTTGAGAGCCCAAGAAAGTCTTACATGTCAAAAGGGAGAGATAGCAAGGGAGAGACAACAAGGGAGAGAAATCAATGCTAGTATGTTGACATCAAAGGGATAACTCCTTCATGTCAGTTCCAAAAGAATGATCGGAGTTCCCGATGGTCCACGTGGACTACGTAGAGGCATGGAGGCTATTACCACCTGCTAGGAGGACATCATCAACTACCGTCAGTGGTGCTACACCAGGAGGCTTACACTGACAACCATTTGGGTGCTTGTTATGAAAGAAGCACACTGTTGCAAGGGTAGTCGTTGGACTTGTTGTAGGACAGGGTATATGCCTTGGAACCTTCCTTCCCAATCCATTCTTGTTGATGTGAACCTCTGTTCAAGGGGAATATAGTAAGAAAATGTTTCCTTTTGCTACCATATTTGTTGCATTATTTTCCTATAATTGACACCTAAACTCTTTAGTAATCTATAATCAAAGTTGTGGATGGAACTTAAATAAATAATCTAACTATATCATCAATATAAAATATTGGATGCAAACCAAATATTATATTACTTTGCACCAATTTAGGAACTAAGTATAGCATAGAATTCATGAACAACTTCTTGCATGCACATGTTCCTAAGGTTTGAGCTTCGTACACCACATCCCACATGTGGGTCTTCTTTCCATGCTTCTAATAAGTATATCTCATTTGATCTGGTACTATTGTTATTTGTTGGTTGCACATGTGGATCTACGTGCTTCCCTTGTTTGAGTACAAGAAGGAATTAGTGTTCTTGTCATGAGTTTTTTTATGGGCCCATTAAAAGTCGTTATAATCAATCCTTACTTAAGATTTTACCATCTAGGACTACCATATCTATTATGAGAACTAACTCCATGTGGTTGTTCTCTTTTTTTCCATTTTTGTTTCCAACTGATCTCCATTCTCTGTGTGATTTATTCTCATGGTTTCTCTTGTTTGATTTCCCTTGTGGTGTTCTTCTTTTTTGGGTGCTCCTTTTTTCTAATGTTACTAGTTATTTTCTTATTATCACTCCAAAGGATACCATAAATCAAATTATTTGTTATCTTATATAGATCTATGATGTCTACCTACTCTACCTCACTGGATTTGAATCCTTATAAATATTGATGGCGCTCCTTAATTTTGTGGAAAAATAATATCATGGTACATTCCCCTTTTGGGTAGAGGTTTTTATTTTATATAGAAGGGCAGCCTTCCTCCTATATATAGGATAAGGGGGAACATATAGACTCGATACAAACCCTAATGGGCCAAGACACAATGGGCCGATATTACAAATAGACTAAACAACTTAATTAAATAGACTTTCTAATACTCCCTATCAAGATAAGCCTTGTGAGAATCCCAAGTCATCTTGCAAAAAAAACATACAAACTAGAGAAAAATGAAAAAATATAAACCAAGACCATACAAGAATTTTCTAACCCTCAATGTTATAATAAATCACTAAAAAATTAAATAATCCCCCTAAAATAGACAATTTAAAAAAAGTGGATACAAAGGTAGGTAACAAGACCTTTCTTATCAGTGTGAAGTGGCATATGGAGTATAAGTAAACATCAACATGTAGGCATCATTATATTCATCTCAGTCACAATCGTCTCAAATAGATGAGAGAGTGTTGGAACACAAGAAGTAGTAGTCAACATGCACAAGGCACAAATAAGCCAGAGATTACTAGCACACAACAGTAGAAAAATAAATGGTGTAGTCAGATAAAGACCAGTGTGCGAAATAGAAAGCAGCTAAGACTCCAACATGAACAAAAATATCAGAAAAGAAGAAGCTCCATCATATACAAGTAAGTATCCAAAGGTACCGTCATCATCACATCATATAATTTCTATCATAGCAGCAGACGTCACGGTCCATAGAGTGTTGGGTCACAGTCAAAGTAGAGGTGTGCAAGGCGCATACAATTAGTCAACATGCAAATAGAGCACAAATAGTAGGTAGTGCAAACTCACAAAGTAGCAAGTAAAATGTGCTAATCATAGCAAAAGTAGCAATAATGGCATTACTGAATAAAAAATCAGCAATAAATAGTATAATTGAAGCAAATAACTTCATAATAGTATTTAACATTCAAGAAATAGCACAAGTGAAATACATAAATCCATATAAGTATTTGATCCATATAGTATAAAAAATAACCCTACAACATAGCAGACAGATCCATATAGAAACCAAAATAACACCACATAACAACTGTAAAAGTAGCATGAAGGATCCACATAGAAGTAAAAGCAACATCACATAGTAGCAACAAAAGTAGAACAAAGATCCATATAGACATATAGAAGCATAATTAGAATCTTCTTATTATCTCCTCCATATCATCTCTTCCCTCTAATCATTACTCTCTATTCTCCCCTTCACACTAACCACAAAAAGAGTCAAGCGAGTGGCTGGGTTGAAGAGTCAAAAACAATGGTAGAGGTGATGTCTATGTAGGTAAATATATGGAGGAGGTAACGGATAGATTGAGGCAATGTGAAACATGAACCAATTATATAGATTGAGATAGGAAAATAAATGCCAAATAAAAAAGTCATGTGATCTGATTATTATTTGGTACAGTATGGATGTGAGGGATAGTGCAAGTATTGAGGATGTAGGCAATATGTTTGTAGGGTTGAAAAGGATGTGAGGTTAAAGAACAATCTAAGATGATGTAGCATATAATAGAATAGTCTGAGATGATGTAGCATCCCAAGATGCAGCAGTAGTAGCAGGTGACTTACAATGTCTTTGGGGAGACATGTGGTGTCATGTAGCATGTCAAATTCTAGTAGAAATCAGTTGACATGTTGTGTCATAGTGCGACATGCCATGTCAGCTGGCAAATATTAGGGTAGAATGCAAGTGACACACCGTGTCAAAGTGCATCCAACACACCGTGTAAAATAGTGACACACTATATGGTTGAAAAAAGTGTGAACCATGTAGCGAATGAAGAAGAACTCCACCTATATGTCATGTAAAATAATGACATGTTGTATTAGCGATGAATAGTAGAAGAAAACCCCAAAGATAGTAGCAGAAGGGGGATCCGTCCATATCTCCATCACAAAAATATGGGGATGAGGTGTCCCCATTATTAGCAGAAAAGGAGATCTTTTCCCAAGATTTTCGACTAGATCTCAATGGTGGTCGCATGGGTGATGAAGGCGTTGTAGATCAACAGTAGGGTAGATGATGACGATATAGATATGAAAAGATGTAGATGACAACAATAGAGATTTTAAGAGGTTAGATAATGATGATGTAGATCGGTTGATGATAGCGACAAATAGCATAGCAGTGCCAGATCGGTAAGAAAATATTATTGACGGAGGCATGGTGGTCCTTGTAGATCTAGTACCAACAACTTCAAAGTGATTACTTTTTGTAGATTTGATGGAGACAACTCCTAGAAGAAGAAGGTCTAAGAGATCCATACATGCATCCAAACAGTAGGCTTTTCTCCTTTATGTGCTATCTTTCTCAGGGTTGGGGTGGCATAGGAAAGCCTACTTTGATACTGTTGACACCTCATTTTTGCTCACAGGATAGAAATTCAAGAATAATGTCAATCCTCTGCCTTATTGGAATCTATTCTACATCCCACCTAATTTCCACATATTCACTTTAGCCATTTTTTGCATTTTTTCACCCATTTAATACATTTATTTTTTCCCACTTTTAACCAGTTTGGGTTCTTCTGTGAAGAAATTTTCTTCCAGAACAAAATCACAATTTGTTCCTCAGTCATGCCTTAAATAGGATATCTTTTTCTATAAATTTCCCAAATTGAATTTTTAGGAACTAAATATTCCGTTTTCAATTGCCTTTTTTAGAAAAATCTAAGATATAAATCTGACTTATCATTCTAACCAAGTTTTCTTCATTTTTTGCTAGAACATTTCTAAAATTACTGGAAAAATGAGAAAATCATTTTTTCACATGGAGGACACCCAAGTGGAATGCAACCATTCTTCAGTTACATGTGGGTTGATCACCATGTATGTGCCAAGCATGGCGCATCTAGATGATCTTCCGCCTCTTCTAGAAGATTTTATCCTGAATCTCAAATCCTAATACCAGACTATAAATCGACCCCCATATCCAACGAATTCCATGCCCCTTTCATCTCTCCTAAATCTTGAAAATGACTACCTTTCCCTTTATTTTTTATATTGTCGATGATCAGAGGAACCTTCCTCTGACACAAAATGCCCTACTAGATTTTGTTGATTGGTAAATAACTATAACTACTGCACCTAACTGTTGAATATGCAAGGTATCTAATTATTGATCTATAATTTTCATGTCTAACTTGATCTATTGTAGCATCTGATCCATTATCTAGTTGTTTCTATTTAATGTCACTTATACTATTTCTCAAAAATCAGATTTAGTGTCTATAAGAACCTATATGCTAGTCATCCTTTAAAATCCTATGCATCGGTCCTAATCGCCAATGATATATCCCTGTTGTGTCCTAAGGTGATTAGGACCCCAGTACACCTAAAAATTAGGATTTTCATGGCAATGAAGGGAAAGACATGGACATCCCTATCCCTAATAGCCCGCCTACAAATAAAAATCATCTTTTATTTTGTTGATCTTTTGATAAAAATCCTAACTTGCTCACTCTTTCATCTCATAACTGTGCTTCATACCAATTTACTGGGCAAAATGAGGGTGCTAATTCTTCCTCATTTATAACTAGATTTTTTTATCCAATCTCTGCTTATACCATTACATTCTGTTTTTCTTTTATAAACAGCAAGAATAATCTCTCAGAATCCTCTATGGCTTCACCAACACACATTTTTCTTGCTTTTCATATAAAATATGGTGTCGACTCCGATCACACCCTTTATCTTTATTTTTTTTACTTTCACTACAAAAAAATGATGGAGCTTTATTCCCAAAATATTTCTCCAATTTCTTCTCATTTTCTAGGGATCGGGTGCAACATACTAGTGCCTCTGCTAGGGAGTGCCAAGACGATCTAAATCAAACTCCCATTGTTGTGATTTGAACATTGAGTATCTTCAAGTTTTTTTTTTCTTGTTGTTTTTTCTTTCTATTAGGGAATAGGGTGATGGTTCACACTGATCTACCAGGCTTGGGCTCACAAATAGTGGTGATCTGTCACCACTGCCCCTGTCTTTTAGCTATTTTGTCTTTGTTAGGGAATGAGGGTGGTAGATCACTGTGATCTGCCAATCCAGGCACACGCAGATTGAGGTGATCCCTCCGACTATCTTTTTTGGTCCTTTGTTAGGGTGTTTGTCCGCGCTTCCCATCTAGGTTTTAGTGTCATATTCCCTCATTTAAAAAAAGACAAATGAAAAAATATATAAATGATAAACAACGGGTGCAAATTAGAAACTAAATCTGGTTTTCTTTTGTGCTATTGTAATTTCTTCATCCACATACATGTGATTGTCATGCATTATGGGCTTGTTTTTGAAACAAATCAAAACCCAACACTTGCACTTCATAAACCTACCTAAAAACCCATGTGTCATGGAATGGATGCCAACCCCACGTTGGATCCCTAGAAATGATATGGGATGTCAGTAAAGGTACCAATGCAGTAATAAGTTGGATGTTAAAAAGCCTTGAAAACATCCCACTCTCCTAGCGCTAATGACGGGTTATGTTGAATGTAGTCACGGTGTGTATTAGGAGTAGTACCTTTATCTATTGAACTCAAGCTACCCCTCGATGAGTGCCATCTATCCAAAAAGAAGATAAGGACCAACCCCTCCTATATAGGTCATGCTTGAGTGAGGACATAATATGGACTTTAACTCATGGGCTCAAAGGGAAAATATATGTTTCTTGTGCATATATCCTCTCTTCATTGTTGAAATAAAATATTGTCAATAACTTCTTTTATTTTCATATTCAAATAATCTTTTTTAAATATTAACAATCTCAAACAATCTTTATCAAATGTTAATCAATCACAAAGATCAACAATATTAAACCATCTTTTTCAAATATTAAACAATATCAAAGCATCTTTTCCAAAGATTAAACAATCTCAAAGATACACAATCTCAGACAAAGTTTTTTTAAGTATTAAGCAATCTAAAAGATAAAAAATTTCAAACAATCTTTGTGAAAGATTAGCAAAAGAGGTATGTCCTCAAAACTTGGACAAATTGAAGGACAACTCGATGTCATGCATGACATCATTTTCCAATGTCGGGTCCACCTTAAAAGGGTCCTAGAATATGACCTTAAACTAATACCACTTCAACTTTCAAATTCTTTTGGGTCCTAGTCTATGACCTAAAACTGGCCCAATCAAGTACTTCCTCTTCCTAAACATGATCCTGGACTATGACCAAAAACTAGACCACAACCTCTTGTTGAATGTCATAAAAAAGGAGAAGCCACGCCTAGGCCTCCTCCATGCTCAGCATTCCTTACACAAAAACAAAACTTTCTTTGTCACATTCTTCTGAGCAAGGAACAAAGGATCAATATAACTTTTCAGATAAACCCCTCAAGCTAGGAGGAAACTAGGGTGTCATGGATGTTTTCAAGGGTTTCAGTTTGGTAACCCTGCTGAATGAGGATTTCTTGGGGAAGAAAAGCAATTAGTTAAGCACATTGACTGGCTCAGAAAGTGTCACCTTACTCTTGATCAACCACTCAACCTCCCACTTTCCATCCTTCTCTGAATGATTCTTTTGGAACACTTTCCAAAGGAACTACACTCACACCATCTTTTTAATTTCCATCCATAGCATTGGAAAACATTTTGTGTATAAATGTTGATTTTTTTCCTCATTTAGTCCAAGCTATGGGCATGAAGAACCACCAAAACAAAAAATACATTTAATAAGAAAAAACAACTATAGGTACCTTTCAACATGAGAAGAATGCAAGAAGTATGGAGCATCCTTGTCATGCATTCCGTCCCATCAATGAGGGGACATTTTGAATTTCTAGACTAATGTAATGTTTGTAGGGGGATATTTCCCAAAAGAAAATATTAACTTTTTCCTAATGTTGCATCCTACTTTTGAATCCTTCTAATGCTAAAGATGGGACATCACAGGAACAATGAGAAGCCCGTACCTCACACTGTCCTATCAACGAGTAATCTAGATAGAAAGGAACAACAATGTAGAGTGCCAGTGAGATGGTTCCTTTAGAGATGATGATGTCTACAACAAGAAAGACTAACTTGAAGAGGTGGAAAAGTGTAAAGAAGCCCAAGTTGTTCCTGAAGCCACGGTTACCCAAGAAGGACCTCAATTTGAGAAACCTATCAACATACACTTCCTACTTCCACCAAGTTCATCATACCTAGGAGGGTGGTATTACCCAAGGTTCACCAGACAAGGACTTTTGCATGCAGGAGCATCTACACTGATCTTTTCATTTGGCTTGTGAGGTGCCCACCCACCATAGATAGAAGCATTCAACATAAGGCTCTATTAAGGTCCAACACTAGTAGACATCAAGACCGTCCCCATACTTCAAGAGGCACTTATGCCCTTCTTTTTCCCTAAAGATGAAACTGAGGGAAAAAATAAACAATAAAAAGTCACAACCACATAGGAAGAGCCTTAAGCATTTGATGCTTCCATGTAAGGTTTAGATGCACTATTTGAACGGTTGAGGACCCATCACCAGCCTGCACTCCATGTATCTACCATTGTACTCTTGGTACAACTCGTACAATGGAGAAGGGTATGGATTCCCATTGCTGACTAAGTGGCTCCTCCAGTTACACAAACCATCAGTTATACATGTGGTGGTTGCACACCAAGAAGTTGCTGCACACGAACCTATTGTCGTGGAGCCCCTACTACTTGAGATCATGCAGAAGATAAGACTACTAGAAGGGAAGAAGGGTGATGGGAATACATTCACTGATTTCTGCCATTTTCTTGAGGCAAAAGCTACCAGACAACTTCAACATGCCTAAATTTCATGAATACGTTGGAAAAGGGGGCCATGTGCCCCACGTCAAGACATATTGCTAGATATGTTGGAAGTCTAGCATGACGATAAGGTACTAATATTTTGTTTTACACAGACTTTGACTGGCCCTGCATTGGCCTGGTACATCAAATAGGACATGACAACCATCACCACATGGGTTAAGATGGCCAAAAATTTCATTGATTAGTATGCCTAGAATCTAAATCAGGTCTTGACCAAAGACGAACTAGAAGTATTGCAAAAAACTATAGATGAGAGCTTCTCCGAGTTTGTCAGGCAATGAAGGGAACTTGAAGCATAGCTAGAGTTCAAGCCAATATATGAGGAGGCCTTGTATATGGTGATCCAAACCACTTCACCAACCCTCACCACCCTCTTATCCCTGCAAAGGTACGATACATTCCCAGAGCTCATACAAGCAGGTGTATGAATTGGAAATTCGATTAAAATGGTAGGCTATCATAAGATAGACCTCACCTTCCACCCATCACTTCTTCAATGACTAATCAAAAGACCAAGTAGGCCAAAGTTAAAATATAAGAAGCCATAGTTGGAGTAGTGCTTGTCCCATTGGGGCAGGAAGACAACAACTACCATCCATATAGGTCTCCACGGGTCAAAGGCCTACATCCCAAGATGTTCAGGCCCAAACACTTCAACAAGCTCATGTGATGCCACCCAATTACCAGCATCAGTGTTTGTCCCCATAATATGCATGCCTTCCAAACAACTAATATGTGTATGCACCGCCACATTTTCATTTGTCCATGTAGTAGACGGGCGCACCCACTCCTCCGTAGCTAGTAATCTGACACCTCATTCCAAACTACATCTCCATCATTATAAGAGCCTCCTAACATTGAAGAGGAATTTCACACCTTTGTGTGCTTCTCTCGGCACTATCCTTCTAGATATTAAATATCTACTCAAATTTTTGGCCATAAGAGAGTCGTTGAATCCTTTACCCAAGGGTACAATGCCAATGCATTTTGCAATTTTCATAGAGCAGCGGGCCACAAGACTGACTTGTGCATCTCACTAAAGCATGCCTTACAAGATCTCATTGATAATTAGGAAGTGCACGCATTCATTGCATAGGAGATGCTATGCTCTCCAACATAGTGGTTGTAATATCCTCACCAGAAGACTCACCTTGTAGACTTATCCTTCCACTAGAATAAGCCATCAAAAATGAGTCTCATGGTACCTAGCTTGTTGCTTCTGTCTAATAATATAAGTCAGTGGTTCTAATCCACACCAACACACCAAGCACCTGCTAGGGGGAGAAAGTGCAACTAATTGTCATACTAGGGGCATTCTAGGGGCAGAAAGCATAGTCAACCAGAGTGTTGAAAGCAAATCTAAAATTGCAAAAGGCCTGGATTCCAAAAACAAAAACCCCTACCTGCTCTTTCCCTAAAGTTGTGATATCATCTATAGCAATGTCACCTATCACAACAAAGGTAGATCAACATTTTTCCCCAATCAGAGGTTCCATTTCCCCTTGAGAAGGGCAAAGAAAAGGTGACTACTCATATAGGAGTCCCTAACATCATCACAGAAGAGAGGGGGCGGTTAGGTCTCTGTTCCGACCATAGATACCAAGAAGGTACCACCCACATTGGAACTCTGCATGGACAGATCCTAAAGATTCAGATCTCATCCAATTCACCAACAAATCAGAAGGAGAAGTGTCACTCAAAGAAATGATGCATAACTCTCCCATACATTGTGATGTTGTCATGAAGACTCTAAAAGGGGCCTACATCTCTAGTGACATATGGCTATAAGCCCTTGCGGCCACAATTGAGTTAGTGATGACCCTGCACTTGATCTCATTATCTGATGATTAGATCCCAAGTAATGGAACTCACAATAAACCCCTAATGATTACTACACTATATAGCGGTGACAATGGTGCATGACTCAACAATGCCCCTTAAAAATGCTAATCGATATGGGGAAAGATCTTTAGGACCTTCCATCTATAACAAATAAAGAAACCTCATTCGATGGAGTGGTCAAAGACGTTCTAGGGGAGACCACTCTAAAACTACAGACTAGACCGCAAATGTTCATCATCTACTTCATCATCATAGAGTTGAGTCTTTCCTTCAACCTACTTTTGGGGAGGCCATGAATTCATCAAAGTCGAGTGGTTCCTTCATTACTACATCAAAACCTAAAGTATCAGTTGGGCCATGCCATTGTCACAATTCAAATCAACAAGCCTAGTACTATCATATTGATTGAAGAAGATGATCTCCTTCTTCGCCTTGAGATGCTTCATATTGCCAATGCAACTAAGTGCCCCCACACAGAAGGAGGTGACATCTACATCATGACCCAATGATGTTTGCACAACCGTTACAAGAAATGTACATCCACCTTGATAGAGGGTTGGGTGCTTAGTGATATGGATATATAGAAATGATCCAAATCTCTTCGTGACGAAAAGAATTTAGGTTTGGATTCTATGGCTCAGACTACACCTAACCTCAGATCACCAGGTGGATGTTGCACTAGAAGCCCTTAGTGTTGTGGCCCACAATGAGGGGATTAACCCAAGGAGGTTACCTTAACAGCCTATCTATGACCTGAGACATGAGTTGTGAATCTAAACAACTTTGACTAGAAGAAGAGAATCAACTCATGGTGTTGTACCAGTGGGACCTCAGCCCTGAGCAGAAAGGTCCCAACCCATATTTTCCTTGTATTGTGGCTATAACTAAAGACTAGTCTAATATAGATAAGGCAATTTTCCCTGTGACACTACCTTACTTCGTGCAAACGGTCAATGATGATGACCAAAAGGACTATCCTAGGATTGAAGCCAATGTCAGGGAGATTACTCTTATCATATATGAAGACTAGGGCATCTAGACCACCAAGAACAATCAACAGTCTAAGATCTAAAGTCATCCCTCCAAATGAGGATGCAACTAAAGGAGTGTCTACCCCTATTGTCGAAAAAATGTGCCTTTGGCACTCGGACACTGGCAAATGCATCACACATCATCAAGATAACCACATTGTCCAGATGAAGATCATCAGCTGACACCTAAGGGTGGACACAACACTTGATGTAGATAGCTACAGTCCTCTCTTGATCTGCCCCGGCTGGCTCAACCAAGATGACGCCAACCTTACAAACATCAACATGCAAAAGAAGACTATAGTATCACATGGGGCAACTAAGACGGCACCTATGACATGATTGAGGGGTGGGGAGTTAACGCCATCCTTGATTCAAAGGCTATGCGAGAACCACAAATGCTCATCAGCCATCTCTAGAATGGAGAAGATGTTTAGATCTGGTATGTGTATGACGGAAACCCCCTAAGGGCCAGGTTTCCTCCATAACCAAAATAAGCCCATTAGAAGAGTGACTGATGGAGCTTCCACTCACATGGAATTGTGTACACCACTAAAAATCCTAAAGATAGTAAATCTTCAGGTTTAGCCTTGCTTATACTAGATTGAGAACTCCACCCACGTATGATGAGATACGTGGAAGTCTTATCATAGTATAGTTAAGGGTCGAATCCACAGTACAACGGTCTTATTGAGAGCAACAAGATGAAAAACGTTAGAATCTCATTTAACCTCTTAGAAGTTGGTATCTAGATCGAAAAGCTTGGTTTGGTTGTTTTAAACTAAGTACAAGTAAAGTAGAGCAAGAAAGTAAACTTAAGGATTTTAACAATGATAAAGAGCCACTAGGATGTGATCGGCTTTCGCCACTACTACACATGAATCAAAACATGCAACATAAAACATAACCTGCAAAAAGAGTCTAAACAGTTAGCATCTTTGTAGATTTAGTTTCCTTTCAGAGAACTAACTACGAGAAGTGTGGTAATGTTGCAATTCCAGCCATCCCCGAACGAATGGTCACCTACTTTACATCATTCCCTTCACAAAGTGTGTTCCTCGACTTATCAAGATTGTACTTTCATACGTCAACTGATTCCATTTCATAGTATGAAAGTACAATGATGGAAGTGAGTTTACTCCACTTCTTGAGAAACACTCCTAGACACCGAAACACATGCATGGTGGATACATGCATCAACAACCAACTTTCAATCGAGATTCGAATCTGATAGTACAAACGTAGACAATTCATACTAAAAGATAAAAGATAACATGAGTTGGTGATCAAGCAAGACGCATTCATTAAACGATTGATGTTGAACTAAAAAGAAAGTATATCTCTATTGCAAACTATGGATTACATTGCATGAAATGAAAACATGGGTAGCGGGGCTACTCCCCGCACCCTAGTGAAAGAGACTACTCGCTCATAGCTAGGATAAAGAAGGAGGCGAGAACAGAGAGAGAGACCGCCATCCCCATAAAGGAGAGAGGAAAGTCAACCCCTTGGAAGGAGAGAGAATGACGATCTTCACACTTCACAGGTTACTCGATGATGAGGTCTCCTCTTCCCACCTTCTTTGGTGAAGAGAGAGGAAGCAACTTTAGGATGGAGTGTGGATCTCAGACCAGCAGCCTTTGGGCAGAGGATGGAGGTTGGAATAGCTCTGGAGTAGTAGAGGCAGCCTTTGGACATCTGAAAACTTCCTCCCTTTGGAGGACCCCTCCAGTCTTATTTATAGGCTTTAAGTGGAGTCCAAACGGTTTGGGCAGTTTTGGGTCCAAATGATCTTGAAGACCGTTTGGGTTTTGAGACCGTTTGGACCCTGAGACTGTTTGGGCTCTGAGACCGTTTGGACCCCGAGACCGTTTGGACCCCGAGATCATTTGGGCTCTGACACCGTTCGGCTTCATGCGGTCTTGGGACCGTGTGACTCCATGCGGTCTCGGGACCGGTTGGCTTCATGCGATCTTGGGACCGTGTTACTCCATGCGGTTTTGGGACCAGTTGGTTTCATGCGGTCTTGAGACCGTGTGGCTTCATACGGTCTTGGGACCGTGTGACTCCATGCGGTCTCAGGACCGGTTGGCTTCATGCGGTCTTGGGACTGTGTGATTCCATGTGGTCTCGGGACCGGTTGGCTTCATGCGGTCTTGAGACCATGTGAGGCTTTTGTGATTTTTTTGTGTCTTTTTTCTGTAAGTAAAAAGGGAGAAAAGTTAATCTAACAGTGTATTTGCAATAAGAGAGGAAAGTTAAGGATTCTATCTAATTTATCTGAGAAAGAGTGTGGAAAACTGAGGAAAATTACTAAGATATCATCACAAAATTGGAGGTTATCACCCCCCTAACTTAGAGTCTAGCTTGCCCTCAAGTTAGATAGAGCTGAGGCATGTAGTGGCGAGGTGATTTTATTTAGTTAAGATTTCCATACTCTTGCTCCAATTCTAAACCTGAGATCTCCTAAGGTTGTATTGGGGCTTTTTACCTTAACTCTTTCAAGTATTTGAGAGTTGCTTGGATCTCAAGTTTCTTCCATATCTCGTGGCCCACATTGGGACCACTATTTTATCCTGTGCATGTCGTTGACTCTAATCAGTTTTATAGTTCTCTGAAAATCCTACCGGGGGCTAGAGTGGGTATGAGGGTTGGCTAAAGGCTTGATGTGTAATTCCCCTTTCAAGTGGGGGATGGGTTGTCTATGCTTTTGGGATCTCACTACTGGGCACAATATATTTTCCTTTGTGAGGGCAGCTGAATGTACAGTCCGGGTGAGTCCTTTATCATCCTTTCATATATTTAGATACCTTAGGGTTTCACTACTGGGCATGACACATCTGCCTTTGTGAGGGCAGCTGAATGTACCGGACGGGTGAGACCTTTATTGGTTCTTCATATAGATCCTTATTCATTGCACAACTCTCATAGTTTTATTCAACACTCTGGCTTTTATTTGTAAACTCACAGGCTTAGGATTTGGATTTCTAGGAATTTTTATTTGGGCGGCCAAGCCTCTTTTATTTGAAGAGAAGAAAGTTGTTCTTAGAGTTTCTCGACATGCACTTATTTGGTTTCTACTAGTGGTCCACTTGCAAGGCTTCATGAATTGGATGTCACCTGATGTCCCTCCCGACCTTGAGAGTGTTTGGATTATTTCGGCCCTGATGCTGACCTGTGGAGTGTCAGATGTAGAATTGAAACAAAAGCATGAAAATCGAGTGAAGATAATTTATTAATTTGCCATTACATGTTTATGTGTTATTCTTGTTATTACTCTTGAGGACTACTAGATTCTAAAGTTTGTTGGGGATGACTTTGTTCCAAGAAGGGTGTTATTCTTCATGAGTAGGATTTATTGTCGGGAAAGCAAATTAAAGCAGAAACTAAATGTGCCAAGAAGGCTAAGAATTTTTTTTTTACAAATTTGAAAAAGAAGATAGAGAGGTAAGGATTAGAAATGATACCTCGCCCTTGTCCAGTGTACTCCCCCTAACTTATCACTCACTCTATCCTCAAAGTGTCAAAGTGATAGGTTGAAAAGTACAAGGACAGGGGCATCAGGCGTCAGTGAGTCCTTTATTAGCGCCATGTGTGCGAAGGAGATTAGCAGCGAACTTTCCATGTAATGTGTGGTAATCCACATCTATCATGTCCTCTACTGGTCTTCCAAGGACCATGATGGTGTATATCCAGTAGAGGACATGGAAACCACAGTCGTTCGACTCGCAGAGCTGCTATGGGCACTTGTGGCTGAAGGCGGGGCGATGAAAGTGTTCTTTACCATATGCCCGTGTGTGCTTGCTGAGAAGGGCATGTAGTTGATCGGTACACTCCTTCGCCACCTCCTCTATAGGCATTCATGGTGTTGTAGTGTATTGTTGCTGATCTAGATTGTACTGGCTATCAAAACTATTGTATATGATTGTTGTTCCTTCATGAAGATTTGTTGCCAACAACATCCAGTGTTCTGAATGAAGGAAAGGGAGCATGATAAACTTCGGAGTCGTATGTTGTAGGAAGGAAATGAGTGCCTCAGTCGTTCCAAAGTTCTTTAGCTTTAGGAGATCGTCCTTCATATATTTGGATGCCATATAGGTTGTAGGGTGATTCTGTCTGAGAAGAAATTGATAGGCGGCCTTCAAACTTACGGATAGAGACCCTTTTGTCTATGTAGTTTCTCGTAACGCGTCTACCACGACCAAAATGTCACCGGACATGAAAACGAGGTCATCTTTCTCGGCATAAAGCCTTGACATGAGGAGACGAAGTTCATTATCAGAGAGGCTTTTGCAAGCGCTGAGGTCAAAATTGGGGAATGTTGGTGAAATGGCAGACAGGGGGACCATTTGTGAAGGTGATATGTTGATGGTCGCCTCGGTTATCAACTCAGTAACCCCTTCATCATCTGCCAGATCGAAAGAGTAAGGGTCCCATTTCTTCTTCTCGAGAACCTTGGTGGGTTGTTGTTTCTCCAACTCCTCTATTGTTTGCCTGAATGGCTGTTTTGGAGGATGTTGGATGGCCAAAAAGAGATAGAGAGGAACTTCGTTAGGTGCCATAGTTGGGTCCTTGAAGAACCGTCCATCACAGATTAACTCCATGGCGTAACGACCTCGCGGAGAATGAAAATCTTTTGTGGCCAGTTTAGCGAAAGGGATTTGCTGATTGAGCACTTGAATATGACGTATAACATAGAAAGCACAATCCCTAGAACCCTCTTGAGTTTGGGCGTGGGGGTTGATGATTTGGAACCAAGGTTGGTTCCAATTATTGCGTAGGGATGGGCAAGCAGCCCAAATCAATTTCAAGAGCCGGAAAGGGATGCATCTGGCCTCCCCGACCTCTGTTCCAGTGAAATTGATTACTCCGGCTCTTAGTTCAGTGGTGCAAAAGTTGTACACCTTGGCATCTCGAGCCACGGTGTCCACGATCATTAGCAGCCAGTGACCAGAGACTTGGAAGGACACGGTAATGTAGCATGCCTTTCTGGAAATTCCCCTCTACAACCATTTTATTGATTTGCTTTGTAGTTTTTTGTATATAAGACTCATAACTAGAGCAGGTGATGCATTAAGAACTGGTTGTTGCCGCTTAGAGCTTCTGTAAGTTTTGATAGAATTGGCAAGGAGGACACAGAAGACTACCATCTTCACCGCTGATTGTGGTCGAAGGATGGAGCGGAAGTCTTCACGTGTCAACTTGCATTAAGTCTTCGTATTTTGGTAGATAACATCGTCCCCATCTTTGACATTCTCTATGATAGTGTATAAGATTAAGATATCATGAGCATCTAAGGTAGAGACGGCTGCCAAGTCTAAATCGTGCATTTTATGAGGTAGAGGTGGCGGCGGGGGAAGCTCTTGCGGAGGGAGAGAAGAAGTCTGCTCCAGATTGTCTATGTACTGCTGTAGATCTTCATCTTTGTCTGAGTCAGAAGCTGATTCCAGATCTTCGTCTGTATCCAAACTGACTCGTTCTAGATCTTCTTGCTCTGGGGGAAAGGGCACCAATTGGTCGGGTGCGGAAAGGTGTTGAGCTAATGTTGCTTGTTGTTGACTTGTGCTGGTTCTGAGTAAACATTGTTGGAACTCAGCAAAAGCTACTTCTCTAGCAGATTCCCCCAGAGATCCCATTGTTGAATAGTCAAGGAATTGATCCCCGTAAGACATATTAACGTTGTCATTGTGAGTCGGGGATTTGGGATCTTTATCACCTTCATGGTGATCTTTTTGTTGTTTTGATGGATCTCCTCGGCTGGGGCCCTCGCTAGTATTGTCTGGGTCATCAGATTGGTCGTCCGAGGAGGTGCTTTTATTGGAGTTAGCCGAGGAGTCAGAATCCTCATCATTATTGTCATATTCATCATCATCTTCGTCTGCCTCTTTGTCTGTTGTCTTCATTGGTGGAGGCTTCTTGCACTTCAGGTGGAGTGCTTGTAGCTCGTCGAGAGCCACTTGCGTATGCTCATGTGTTTTAAGCAAAGCGTCATGGGCTTCTTTAAGGTATGAATATCGAGCTTCGGCGGAGAGGAGTCATGCAAAGAGATCTTTTACTTGAGTTCTCAGTTGGTTTATTTCATTATTGGATGACTCCTCTTGCCGGTTATATAGCTATGTGAGGGTGGTGCAGATGTCATCCAAGTGTGTGCTTAAAGCAGTTTGTTGCGGCTTAAGCTCATGCAGAGTTTCTAGCAGGGGTTGATTATGCGCAGAAATCCTGTCGACCTACTTGACCAGATCGTCTTGCTGGCCTTTCACTTTGAGCACCAACTTTGGCAATTGCTGCAGGCGGTCGTCGAGGCAGTTGACTTTCATGGCCCCTGCTTGCTATTGTTTGTGGATGGTGGAAATGATGCCTGGAAAGGCAAGGTTTTACGCGTCGATCTTGGCGACCTGCATAGATAGACCCTGCACACAAGAAAAAATGGATTGTAAAATGTTAGAAGGGTCGGTGAGGAGGTTTCGAATAGCGTCAAATTGACGTCCGAACTCCTCACCGACGTTTGTGAAGTGGACCCCAGATGTGGAAGGGTGGTGTGACTGGGGTCGGGGTGGAAGGGTGGTAGTGCCTTGCAAAAGAGACACTGTTGATGGTCCCGCGAGCTGCGTGGTAATCATAGATGGAGTCACCAACGGTGTCGGGGTGGTAGCGGATGAAGAGAATGGTGATTGGCTGGGTGAGATATGATGGAGCGAAAAAGTTGAGGAGAAGGGAGTGGAGATGGGAGCGGAGTATGTGAAGCCGGGTGTGGGAGCGGAGAAAGGGGTGCCTGGAGAGAAAGAGGGTGAAGTGGAAGATGTGGGTGGAGGGATTGTTGTTGGGATTGTGATGGAGGAAGGTGGAAGGGTGGTGGATGGTGGGATGGTGGTGGATGGTAATGTGGTGGGGGTGGTGGTGGTGAGCTCATCATGTAGGCTCATGATGAATGAGTCTACTGATGAGGTAGTGATTAGCTCCTTCAGATGAGGGTCATCTGTCTCTGATTGTAGTTTTGATGTTGGCATCCCTGACAGCTGTGGTGGTTGTAAATGTGCCTTGGATGGTCGTTTAACTGGTATTTTTGTTACCCTAGCTGCCGGGGCATTGATACTAAGCTCTGTCTATCCCGCTTTGGTCTTATTTTCTTGTACTTTGACTGAAGCCAAGATTTTGGTAAGCTCTTCATCGGTGAAGAGAATCTTGTCTTTGTCATAATCCACAAGCTCCGGAAGCGGCAGCAGAGTTCTAGAAGATTGTACTGTGGGGCAGAAAATGTAGTGTAATTTCACATACTTTTCCTTGATAATGTAGGATTTCTTCAAGGTTTTCTCGTTAGTAAGGATGTCGCCCTTGATCTGTGTGCATCGAGGGAGTAATTTGTCCATTTTGAGGTATTTGATGATGGAAGTTATGTGCCTGCCCATGTAGATTTCTTTTCCTATGGTGTAGGCTAAAAATTTTTGTATCATGTGTCGTCCAATGTTGACCGGCATTCCATTCAAAATGAATTAAAGAACAAAAAGGTCAGCGGTGATAACATTTCCTCCTTCTGTTCTGGGGAAGAGCGCACTGGTGAGAATTTTGTGAAGTGTGCGTACTAGCCCAGAATGGATATTGGAGGCTTTGCAGGTCTTTGCCTCATAAGCTGGGATCCATGTTAGGGTTTTCCAGAAGCTGTGTCTATTAAATTGGGAGTTCTCTGTGCCAACAGCTTTGGCCTTTTTGAGATGGTCTGGGTTGTCTATGAAAATGTCATTCAGAAGATTTTCTATTATAACAACGTTGTTTCCAAAAAGTTTGGTGACCAGCCTGTGGTCACCTCTGTCCCTTGTTCTGTGCATAATGTCCACCGCTTCTTTGGTGAGATGTGTAAAGAATTATGTAGTGGGTTCGACATATGAAATTTTAGGGACAAAGCACAGTCTGGAGAGATTAGCGTTGTCTAGCATGTTGAGGATTCTGTCGTAGATCCCCATCTTGAGCAGTACGCTTGAGCAGACGTACTTTGTTGGTTTTAGTACTTTGTCGATGGATGGGAGGGTGTGGATGTAAAGGTTTTCTGGTGGTGGTGTGGTGGTGGTGAGCACTGAGAAGACGGGGTGGTCGCGGGGGTGGTAGTGGCGGGTGTTGGGATGGGCTCTGCAAGGGTTTGTTCCCTAGCAGTAGCGGGGCAGACTTGCTTCCTTATCTGTTTCTTTGATGGTTGTTCTTTTTTTGCTTCCTGGGCCTTTCATTTCCCCTTCGATTTGTCGATTGGGGATGCATCTTCAGAGTTAGGCTCGTATTCGGAGCCTTCATCACTGGAAGAAATTTCTTCCACTTCTTCTTCAGGCTCCTCAGCTAGACATTTGTTGATGCGGTCGATTTCACACAAGACCGCTATGATGTTGACCTTTGGTGAGGCCTTTCCAGTCTTGTTGTAGTTATCGACGATCTTTTGGAGCTTTCCACGACTTTCTATTAGTTGTTCCCTTGTCCAGAAGGGAGCGTCTTCGGTTCCGGTGGGTTGCTTTGCTGGTGAAGCCATTTCTGAAAATGGAAAGTCATGTGTAAGAATAACCAGTGTAAAAAAAATTGATTTTGTATGTGTTTATGTGTTTTTATGTTTTAACGAAAAACAAGCTGTTTTGAAAGACAAAATAGTTTGAAGACTTTTTGGTTCCAAACGGTTTCAGGACCGTTTGGCTTCAAACGGTTTCAAGACCATTTGGCTCCAAACGGTTTGAAGACCGTTTGGCTCCCTACGGTTTCAAGACCGTGTGGCTCCAAATGGTTTCAGGACCATTTGGCTCCAAACGGTTTTAGGACCGTTTGGCTCCAAACGGTTTGAAGACCGCTTGGCTTCAAACGGTTTCAGGACCGTTTGGCTCCAAACGGTTTCAAGACCGTTTGGCTCCAAACAGTTTCAGGACCGTTTGGCACAAACGGTGTCAGGACCGTTTGGAAGGTGGAACGATGGGGGTGCGGCAGACGACGGAGAAGCGAAACTGGCGGTGATAGTGATGGTGGCGGTGATAGAGATGACGGCGTCGGTAGAGATGATGGTGGTGATGGGAAAGGGGGGTTGCGTTGGTGACGTAAACGTCGACGATGGCAGAAATGGAGGTGGTGCATAAATGGAAACACCGATGATGTGGCGTGCTGGTCTACCTTGCAACAGCTGGTGAAGATGACGACTGCGATGCGAAGAGCGGTGGTAACTGAGATGCGGTCACTGTGAAGACACACAGAAACGGGAATGACGGTGGCGTAGAGAACCTGCGTCACGGGCTGCACGGGAACAGGAGCAGGAGAGATGAAATAGTGCACTGAGGGTTTTAGAAAACTCGAGAGTTAAAAGAGGGAAGAAGGAGAGGGGGGTTATATTTATAGGAATCGAGGGTTGACCCTACAAATTCCCCAGGTCAAACGGTTTGAGACCATTTGGACTCCAAACGGTTTCGAGACCGTTTGGGCTCCAAACGGTTTCACAACCGTTTGGGAAGGCTTAGGTTATTTTTCTTTTTATATTTTTATGTTTGTTTTGGTTATGTGAATTTTTTATATTTTCAGATGATAAACCTAAGTTAACGAAAGGAACAGAAAATAAAGATAGAGGATAAACGGTGATACTCAGATCTTGGGTTGTCTCCCAAGTAGCGCCTGAGTTTTATGTCACTGGATCGACGAAGTTTTGATGTTGTTATGTTGATACTGTGGGGTCTTTGATCTCAATAGTCTGTCTTGGGTTTTTGTCTGCTGGAGTATAATATTTTTTTAGTCTATGTCCATTGACAGTTCTTTCACCTCCATTGTCGTCAACAATTATGATGGCACCAGTCGAGTATATGTTTTTGATAGTAAAAGGGCCGGACCACTTTGTGCGGAGTTTTCCGGGGAACATTTTGAGCCTGGAGTTGAAAAGAAGGACTTTATCTCCAATGGCGATGTCTTTTCTTTTTAGATGACTGTCGTGCCACATCTTGGTTTGTTCTTTATAAATCCTGGAACTTTGGTAAGCGGTCATTCTGAGTTCCTCTAGTTCTTGTAGCTGGAGTTGTCTGTTTTCTTCGGCACTTTTAAAATCGAAATTCAATTGTTTAATGGCCCACCAAGCCTTGTGTTCCAGTTCAACTGGAAGATGAAATGATTTCCCGTATACCAAATGGAACGGGGTTGTTCTAATTGGTGTTTTATAAGCTGTTCGGTAAGCCCAAAGGGCATCAGGAAGCTTGGTGGACCAGTCAGTACAGTGTCTATTGATAGTTTTTTCTAAGATTGCCTTCAGTTGTCTATTCAAAACTTCAACCTGACCACTAGTTTGTGGATGGTAAGGCGTGGAGACTTTATGGTTGACTCTATATTTCTTTAAGAGGTCTTCGAAGCTTCACTGTAGAAAATGGGTTCCACCGTCGGATATGACAGTTCGGGGGACTCCAAATCTGGGAAAAATGATATCTTTAAACATCTTAATGATTGGTTTGGAATCGCTAGAAACTGTGGGTATAGCTTCTACCCATTTTGAGACATAGTCCACAGTGACCAGTATGTAAGAGCATCCATATGAAGAGGGGAAAGGATCCATAAAGTCTATCCCCCAAACATCGAAAATCTTGATCTCCTGCCACATAGTGAGAGGCATTTTGTTTCTTTTTGTTATACCACCGGAGAGTTGACACTTGTTGCATGATTTTACAAAATCATGGGAATCTTTTGCTATTGTTGGCCAAAAGAAACCCGATTGTAGGACTTTCATGGTGGTCTTTTTCAAACTCATATCTCCTCCAGTGGGGTCGGGATGACAATGTTCTAGGATAGGAGTAATATCTTCTTCAGGTAGGAAGCGGCGGAAAAGTCCATGTGCACATAGTCGAAAGAGATAAGGTTTGTCCCAATAGTATTGCTTGACATCGTGGAGGAATTTCTTTTTGTCATGGTAAGAGGCGGAAGGGTGAATGATTCTCGTGGCCAGATAATTTACTATGTCAGCATACCAGGGGAATCATGTAGTAATTTTCATTAGCTGGTCATCGGGGAGAGAGTCTCTGATAGGTGCTTTATCATCATCCTCGACTTCAATATGGCTGAGATGATCAGCGACGAAATTATCCACTCCGCTTTTGTCTTTGATTTCCAAATCAAATTCCTAAAGCATCAACACCCAGCGGATAAGTCTGGGTTTTGCATCTTGCTTCTGAATTAGATATCGTATGGCGGAGTGGTCAGTGTAGACGATGACCTTGGCTCTGATCAGGTAGGAGCGGAATTTCTCGAACACATAGATGACAGCTAAGAACTCCTTTTCTGTAGTGGTGTAGTTCTTTTGCACTTCATCGAGCATTTTAGATGCGTAGTATATTACATAAGGTTTCTTGTCAATTCTCTGCCCTAACACGGCCCCCATGGCATAATCGTTGGCGTCACACATGATTTCAAAAGGTTGTGACCAATCCAGGGTTCTTAGTATGGGTGTCGAGATTAAAGCATTTTTCATAGTTATGAAACTTTGTAAGCATTCTTGGTTAAAATTGAACTCAATGTCTTTGGTCAGAAGTTGGGTCATGGGTTTTGCTATTTTTGAGAAATCTTTAATAAATCTTCTGTAAAACCCAGCATGACCTAAGAATGCTCATACTCCTTTTACGTCTTTTGGCGGCGATAATTTAGAGATAACATCAATTTTTGCCTTGTCCACCTCAATCCCTCTGTCACTCACTCTATGTCCGAGGACGACACCTTCAGTTACCATAAAATGGCATTTTTCCTACTTTAGGATGAGGTTCATTTCCTCGCATCTTTGTAAGACTTGTCCAAGGTTGAGTAGACAGTTATCGAAGGAATCTCCATAAACTGAAAAATCATCCATGAATACCTCCATTATAGATTCCGTTAATCCTGCAAAAATAGTAGACATGCACCTTTGGAAAGTAGCAGGTGCGTTGCATAGCCCGAATGGCATTCTTCTGAAAGCATAGGTCCCAAAGGGACAAGTAAAAGTAGTTTTCTCTTGGTCTTCCGGGTGTATAGGGATTTGGTAGAACCCGGAATAACCATCTAGATAACAGAAGAACTTTTGATGGGTTAAGCGTTCAAGGATTTCGTCAAGAAAAGGCAGAGGGTAGTGATCTTTTCACGTTGATTTGTTTAATTTCCTATAGTCGATACACATCCTCCACCCCGTCACACTCCTTGTAGGAACTAGCTCATTTTTTTCATTTAGCATGACGGTGGTTCCTCCCTTTTTGGGGACCACTTGGACAGGGCTGACCCATTGGGAATCTGAAATTGGGTAAATAATGTCGGCTTTCAGCAGTTTGAGGACTTCAAGGTGAACCACCTCTTTAAGGTTGGGGTTCAACTTTCTCTGATGCTCTCTTGAAGGCTTGAATTCTTCGACCATGGGCAGCCTATGCATGCATAAGGTTGGGTTTATACCTGTCAGGTCAGTTATTTGGTACCCAATGGCTTTCTTGTGTTTCTTCAGCTCAACAAGAAGTCTTTCTTCCTGGTTTTTCGTCAGAGTGGAACTGATGATAACTGGACATAATTTTTCTTTGTCCAAGAAGACATGTTTAAGTCTCGTTGGTAGAGTCTTCATCTCGGGAGCCTTGGGTGCTTCTGTTGCTTCTACAATAGTGACAGATTTGAGATCCTCAAAGGTGGTTGTTGGTGCTTCTTCAGCTTTCGCTAAGTGTTGCAAGCATTGTTGAACCAATTCATTGGCTGAGAATTCGACTTCTGGATTTGTTAAATATTCTCTAAATCATCATATGGCTCGGATATTTCCAATTGGGACATTTGATGTATTGCATCTAGGAGAAAAACCTCCTCTTGAACGTTGTGACCTTTCATGCTGTTGAGGACTCGGAATTGAATTGCTTCTTTTCCCAGTCTTAGAATGATTGTGCCAGCTTCAACATCAATGAGTGCCCTGGCTGTGGCAAGGAAAGGTCTGCCAAATATTATTGGGTATCTTAAATCCTCCTTGATATCCATAATGAAAAAATCGCATGGGACATATGCATCTTTGCCTATCCTGACTGGAATGTCCTCAATGATTCCTAGGGGTGCAGTGATAGTGTAATCAACTAACTAAATTGTCATTGTTGTGGGTAGCAAGTCAGTGAAACCCAATCGTTTACACATGGACTAGGGCATAATTGAAATGCTAGCCCCTAAGTCAGCTAATCCCTTTTTGCTCGAAGCATTTCCAATACAACACTGAATACCGAAGGAACCAGGGTCCTTCTTTTTCTTTGGCATCTTATTAAGAATGATATCGGAGGTGGTCTGAGCTAATTTGACGGTCTCTTGCTCTTCAGTAATGTATTTCCTTGATAGAAAAGTTTTCAGGTATTTAGCCCAAGCTGGTACTTCGGAGAGGGCGTCGAGGAGCGGGATGTCGATATAGAGTTTCTTCATCGCCTCCTTGAATTTTTGGAATCTAGTATCCATCTTAGTCTCTTTCAATCTTCCTGGATATGATATCCTAGGTTTATATTGTGGGACCTCTGACTCCTTGGGGGCTTGTTCCTTTTCTTTGCCTTTTTCAGTCTCTACAGAATTCTCAGTTGTTAGGTTCGAGCTTGCATTTGGAACAAAGATAGGTGTATCATCATCATCATGAGTGATCCTTGTAGCTTCATGAAAGACACGGCCCGATCTTGTAGTGACGACATTCAATTGCTCTAGTCTATTCTGATCGTGTCTTGGGTTTGATTCCGGTTGGCCAGCAAAAGTGTCTGTCGGTGGCTTCAATTGGGCAACAATTTGTACTAGTTGAGCCTCCACAGCCTTCTGCTGAGCTTGAAGATTGGCAATCATGGTTTGTTGTGACTGTAACATCTGCATGATCATAGTCATCTCGTCTGTTGATTGGGAGGGGGCATTTTTCTGAGTGAGTTGTTGTTGTCCTTGATGTGGTTGTTGCGGAGGTGGTGCTAACTGAGGTTGTTGTGGTAGCTATAACTGGGGGTGCAATTGTAGGTGCAGAGGAGGATGGGTATACTGATAGTAGGCGGAGGGGTTTCTAGGGTAGTTGGATCTTGGGAAGTTATTTCTGAGGTTCCCTTGATTTTGATTAAAGTTGCTTTGGAATCCAGATGGCAACCTATTGGAGGACCCGCCTTGTGTTTGATGTTGTGGGTTAGCAATCCCCGCAGGATTCCCATACTAAAAATTGGGGTGGTTTCTTGGTTGATTTGGATTATAGTAAACTTGTCTAGGTATAGAATGAATGGAATTAACTTGTTCGGGCATCTGGTCTTCAGAGTGTTCACTGATTGGTTCATGTTGTTGTTGTGGTGGTTGCATATCCATCATCACATTGAAAAGTAGACCACATGACAGTGTAGGGTGATCAGATGTGTGACAAGCTTCATAAGTCCTTGTAGCAACTTTAACTTGTTGGACATGGGGGTTTTTCTTCTTATCATATTCTCCAAATGAAGTTTCAAGAGCCTGTTGTTTGTGAGCTATAGTCTTTAAAGCTTCAGCAATAGCTTTCATTTCCATTGATTCCTCAGCTTTATAAACTTTGAGGACTCCCTTGCCGGATGATCGTCCCCAATTGGATTGGTCTCAGCTCCAAGTGTAACAATTTTCCAAGCATCCTCGTAGTTCTTCCTCATAAAGTTTTCTCCAGATGAGGAATCCAGAAATTGCTTGATGTAATCACTCACCCCCCTATAGAACGTTTCTATTAATTTATTTTGGGAGATGTCGTGATGAGGATACTTTCTTAGAAGCTCCTTGAATCTTTCCCATGCTTCTATGAGTGATTCTCTAGGAAGTTGGGCGAAATGGTTGATCTTCCCCCTAATTTCGTAAGTTAACGAAGGGGGGGAAACTTCTCTAAGAACTTCTCTTCCAAGGGAGCCCAAGTGGTGATGATTGGCTCCCTATCAAGCGAATTATACCCACTCAGAGCCCTTCCGGACAGAGTGAAATGGAAAAGATGTAACATTATTGCGTCAAAGCCAACTCCAGCCTGTGGGACAAGTTGGCAAAGTGCCTTGAATTTCTTCAAGTGATCCATGCAGTCGTCTCTAGAACCACCAGAGAAGGAGATACCCTGCATGATTTGAATCCATTGTGTCCGGATTTCAAAATTGGGTATGTTGATGATTGGTGGCCGGACTGGATGATTATCTTCGTAATTTTTGGGGACGGCATAGTCCCTCAATTGCTTACTTCTTAGCTCCAGCTGGGCAGCTTGGTTAGCTGCTTCGTTTTCAGCTCAGATGCGGGCCTGTTCTTCAGCTCGGATTTCTACTTGAATCTGAGCACGAGTGTCGGCGATGAGTTTTGCTCTCTGGGCGGCAATGGCGGCATTGACCCTTTCCATTACTAACGTAGCTTGGCGTTGATCTTCAGCCATCTATCTGGCTCTTTGGCAGTTAAGTCTGATGCGGCGGTGGAAGCTTCTCTCTACCTCAGAGTCGTACTCTGGATCAGGGGAGAATCTGAGATTATGCAATGGTTGCATACACGTCTTCTACCTGAGTAGAGAAAGAAACACACCTTTTAGATGATGCAAGAGATATGATGAATTCAAGAAGATATGGACTAATGGTTAAAGGAAAGTGTAAAACCCTAACCGACTAGAAAGATAGTAAATGAAATTGAAACGTTCTGTTGTCCCTGGCAATGGCGCCAATTTTTGATGGAGCTTCCACTCACGTGGAATTGCGTGCACCGCTAAAAATCCTAAAGATAGTAAATCTTCAGGTTTATCCTTGCTTATACTAGATTGAGAACTCCACCCACGTATGCTGAGATACGTGGAAGTCTTATCGTAGTATAGTTAAGGGTCAAATCCACAAGACAACGGTCTTGTTGAGAGCAATAAGATGAAAAACGTTAGAATCTCATTTAACCTCTTAGCAGTTGGTATCTAGATCAAAAAGCTTGGTTTGGTTGTTTTAAACTAAGTACAACTAAAGTAGAGCAAGAAAGTAAACTTAAGGATTTTAACAATGACAAAAGAGCCACTAGGATGTGATCGGCTTTCGCCACCACTACACATGGATCAAAACATGCAACATAAAACATAACCTGCAAAAAGAGTCTAAACTGTTAGCATCTTTGTAGATTTAGTTTCCTTTCGGAGAACTAACTATGAGAAGTGTGGGAATGTTGCAATGCCAGCCATCCCCGAATGAATGGTCACCTACTTTACATCATTCCCTTCACAAAGTGTGTTCCTGGACTTATCAAGATTGTACTTTCATACGTCAACTGATTCCATTTCATAGTATGAAAGTACAATGATGAAGTGAGTTTACTCCACTTCTTAAGAAACACTCCTAGATACCGAAATAGATGCATGGTGGATACATGCATCAAGAACCAACATTCAATCGAGATTCGAATATGATAGTACAAACATAGAAAATTCATACTAAAAGATAAAAGATAACACGAGTTCGTGATCAAGCAACAAGCATTCATTAAACGATTGATGTTGAACTGAAAAGAAAGTATATCTCTATTGCAAACTATGGATTACATTGCATGAAATGAAAACATGGGTAGCGGGGCTACTCCCCGCACCCTAGTGAAAGAGACTACTTGCTCATAACTAGGACAAAGAAGGAGGCGAGAAGAGAGAGAGAGAATGCCATCCCCATAAAGGAGAGAGGAAAGTCAACCCCTTGGAAGGAGAGAGAATGACAATCTTCACACTTCACAGGTTGCTCGATGATGAGGTCTCCTCTCCCCACCTTCTTTGACGAAGAGAGAGGAAGCAACTTCAGGATGGAGTGTGGATCTCAGACCGGCAGCCTTTGGGCGGAGGATGGAGGTTGGAATAGCTCTGGAGTAGTAGAGGAAACCTCTGGATGTCTAAGAACTTCCTCCCTTTAGAGGACCCCTCGTGTCTTATTTATAGGCTTTAAGTGGAGTCCAAACGGTTTGGGAAGTTTTGGGTCCAAACGGTCTTGAAGACCGTTTGGGTTCTGAGACCGTTTGGACCCTGAGACCATTTGAACCCTGAGACCGTTTGGGCTCTGAGACTGTTTGGACCCCGAGACCGTTTGGACCCTAAGACCGTTTGGGCTCTGAGAACGTTTGGCTTCATGCGGTCTTGGGACCGTGTGACTCCATGCGGTCTCGGGACTGGTTGGCTTCATGCGATCTTGGGACCGTGTGACTCCATGCGGTCTCGGGACAGGTTGGATTCATGCGGTCTTGAGACCGTGTGGCTTCATGCGGTCTTGGGACCGTGTGACTCCATGCGGTCTCGGGACCGGTTGGCTTCATGCGGTCTTGGGACCATGTGATTCCATGCGGTCTTGGGACCGGTTGGCTTCATGCGGTCTTGAGACTCCATGCGGTCTTGAGACCATGTGAGGCTTTTGTGATTTTTTGTGTCTTTTTCTGTAAGTAAAAAGGGAGAAAAATTAATCTAACAGTGTATTTGCAATAAGAGAGGAAAGTAAAGGATTCTATCTAATTTATCTGAGAAAGAGTGTGGAAAACTGAGGAAAATTACTAAGATATCATCACAAAATTGGAGGTTATCAGTGACACCTTGATGTGGTATAGATTTGAGAGTGGTTTGTTGTAACGCTCTTCCATATCCCCATCGATCAATGATGAGTTCAGTCAAACTTCCAATATCGTCCAAGGGATATGCTCTTGAAACCGCAATGTTTACACTTAACCTTGTACCTTCCAAATCGGTTCAAAAGACACCATATGAGATATGGAATGGGAATCATCCCAATTTGTCTATGTTAAATATTTGGGGATGTGAATCTTATGTTAGGAAACAATTTCCTAAAAAGCTTGGATCCAAATTTGAAAAATGATATTTTGTTGGATACCCCAAGGAAACTCGGAGATACTACTTCTACACACCAACTGACAACAAAGTCTTTGTTGCTAGGACTGCTGCATTTCTTGAAAAGGAATTTATTTCCAAAGGAATCAGTGGGAGGAATGTAGATCTTGAAGAAGTTCAAGACCAACAAGAAAATAAAGAACCTGAGGAGGTACATAAGGAACATGAAGACTCACAAACTATTGTGGAATTTCAAGTTCAAAATGTAACACAGAAACCTCATAGGTCTAGTAGGACATGACTTGAGCCTGAGAGATTTGGATTTCTTGTGACTCAAGATAGTGATGAATTGAGCATAGCAGATGAGCCAACTTCCTATCTAGAAGCTACTAAGGGACTAAAATATGAGAAATGGCTCAAATTCATGAGATCTGAGATGGAATCCATGTACACCAACAAGGTATGGACCTTGGTGGATCCACCTGAAGGGGTAAAACCCATAGGGTGCAAGTGGGTCTTCAAGAAGAAGACTGACATGGATGGAAATGTTCAAACCTATAAATGTAGATTGGTTGTGAAAGGATTCCATCAAATTCAAGGTGTTGATTATGATGAGACCTTCTCACCAGTTGCCATGGTTAAATCCATCAGGATCATGCTTGCCATTGTAGCTTATCATGACTATGAGATTTTGCAGATGGATGTTAAAACAACATTCCTTGATGGGAATTTACTAGAGGATGTGTACACAACACAACCTGAGGGTTTTATTGTTCTAAAGGAAGAAAATAAAGTCTATAAGCTACGAAGGTCAATCTATGGATTGAAGCAAGCATCTCGGAGCTGGAATCTACATTTTGACAAAGTAGTCAAAAAGTTTGGCTTTAGTCAAAATGAAGATGAACCTTGTGTTTACAAAAAGGTTAGTGGGAGCACAGTCATATTTCTCATAATGTATGTGGATGACATACTATTGATGGGAAATGACATCCCTAATCATCAGACAGTAAAAGTTTGCTAGGGAAGACCTTCTCTATGAAGGATTTAGGAGAAGCATCCTATATACTAGGAATTAGGATCAATAGAGATAGATCTAAAAGGCTTCTAGGTCTAAGCCAGAGCGCATACATTGACAAGGTGCTAAAGAGGTTTAGCACGGAAGGTTCTAAGAGAGGTAACTTGCCAATGTCCCATGGGGTTACAATCTCTAAAGCCCAATGTCCTAGTTCATGTGATGAATGGGCGCGCATGAGTAAGATTTCATATGCATCAACAATTGGATCTATCATGTACGTGATGTTATGTACTCGTCTTGATGTGTCGTGTGCTTTGAGAAGATCCAGGTGAATGTCATTGGACAGCCGTAAAGAACATCCTAAAGTACTTGAGAAGGACTAAGGATCAATTCTTGATATACTGTGATGAGGAAGAGCTTGTGGTAAAGGGTTACACCGATGCTAGATTCCAAACTGACAAAGATGACTATAGATCGTAATTTGGGTTTGTGTTTTTCCTAAACAATGGAGTTGTGAGCTGGAAGTGTTCCAAGCAAGAGACGGTTTAGATTCTACAACAGAGGTCGAATATATTGCCGCATATAATGTTGTAAAGGAAGTTGTGTGGATCAAGAAGTTCATTTCTAAACTTTGAGTGGTTCCAAGCGCTACTGATGCAATTGAATTGTTTTGCGACAACAATGAAGCAATTGCACGGGCTAAAGAACCAACATCGCACTAATGTTATGGCGGTTCCATCTCATATGAGAGATTGTATAGTGAGGAGATGTGAAGATTTGCAGAGTACCTATAGAAAGTAATGTGGCTGACCCGCTCACAAAAGCACTTTCACAGCAGAAACATGAAGGGCATGTTCGATCACTTGGATTGAGATTCATGAGTGATTGGGTATAAGTGCAAGTAGGAATCTTTTGGTATGTATGCCCATAGAGACTATCATTTGATGATTTTAATGGGATACTATGTAAACGATTTGTAATACTATATTGATCATATCAATAAAGGTAAGTTTCCAATCTATATGTTTGTGTTTTATATTGTGAGATGACCATAAAACTTATAGATGTCTATAGAATAATATACTCAATGACATATGTCTTCAGGTCGATGATCTAAATAGTGAGATCATATGTATGCTAAGAGTATGTATTCTTGTTTTGTCCCTAATCGGTTGTTATTGTGGAAATATGCATAGCCATCAATAACACATAAGATTAGAATGTATGTTGGTTGATGGAAGAATCTCATTATCCATGATATAGAGATATCAAACCAAATTCATAGATATTTGTTAGAGAATAGTGTATCAGACAGACTCACCTTGAGAGTGACACATGGATACCATGATTGGTAGTTAGAGTCACATCTCATAATGATGGTGGTGATTGTGGTTCTTAGACCTGAAGTCACTACACTTATCACATGTCGTTCGGTGTACTTTGACATAATCCACCGTGGTCCTGAATAAGGATTTCCATAAAGATGGTGCTTGGGTGCACTGTGACACATGGGGATGATTGTGAGTGATGTAGATGGAATTTTTCCTTCTTACGGGAGTTTGATATTCTGGCCACTTGATAAGCGAGACTGAGAAATGCATGACCATGTTGATGTGAGTCAATATGTGATATTGAGCTTACATATATCTCATACAGTATGCTCTAGTTCAAGGAACATGGATTGAATGTTGAAAAGGATAACAATTCCATGGCTCGAGTTCAATCTGGATATCAGCAACAAAGGAACTATACAATCACTATAACACCAATCATGAATGATAGATTAAGTTGTTCTCCAACTTCTCCAATTACTTTGGTAGAATGAAGTCTTGCTAGATACCAATCATTTCTTGTGAAATCATAATATGATTATGTATATCACTTCCAATGTAATTTGGAGCCTATCGGGTCACACGCATAGGATGTGTTGAAATAGGAGTATAATTGTGGATTTGATTGGAATTGTTCTGAATCACATTGATTACTAAAATGTTTATGTAATCCATTAGAATAATATTGGAGTGATTGGCTCTAAGTGCAAGTGGGAGTCTGTTGGTATATATGCCCATAGATCCATCCCGAGTGATTGCATGGAGTCAAATATTAATTAATCAATTAATGTGATTATTTGGTAAATTAATTTATTCCAGAATATTCTAATTAATCCACGAACATTTTAATTAATGAGTGTTTCTATTTACCGATGGGTTTAGGAAGCCCTACTTCCTCTTGTCTCCTATTTAAAGGGGCTTGACGGCTGATATCTATATAAAATATTGAGAGAGGCTTTTCAATTTACGCTCACGTACGTAAACACTAGCCGTCACCATCCTCAGGAGAGAAAGGAGAGCACTGTGACGCTAGCGTGACACCACACAGAGATGTCTCCTTCCCGCCGGCTTAGGAAGCATGACGTGGAGTTACAGTCCATCCATGTGGATGAAGTAGAGACACAGATGCTGAGACACCTACATTCGGAGGACATCTATGACCATATGTATGTGCTACAAGTGGCGACGCACTCAGTGAATGGGAGAGAAGTTCCGTCCGTGTAGGTCAGTAGTGTTGCATACCATCGTGCAGTGGGACATCGTCAAACTTGCTCCGTGATAAGGTATATCCTACAAACACTCTTTCCGAATACACAATTGTCGATGAGATCCTATTTCGGGTTGCGTGGAATTTATTTTGTTGCTTCCGTCGTGCATGTTTTCTCCACAAAACCCAACAATTTGTCATTTTTCACAGGCTATTGTAAATTACTTTTTGTGTACTTACTATTGATGAATGTATATTCATCATGATTTTCAGTCGCCTTCTTGGGCTCTTTTTGATTCAATACATCCAAATTCAGTTACTAAATATCAAAATCTGCAAAACTTCCTAATTGGTTCAATTATCAAGGTTTTTAACTGATTTAATGTTGATTTTATGTAGGTCTTGATGAGGTTGAACAATCAGTTGGGGCCCACCATTATTTGCCCTTGATCTACCCTCACTCACCCTTGGACTTGACCATACGGTCTTGACTGCATACAGTCTCGCACATGCGGTCTTGACCAAATGGTCTCGCCCATGCGCTCATGACCATATGGCTTCATCCATACATTCTCAAAACCGTATGGACATACTCACCTCGAAACTATATGTAGCTGGGAATATCGAGACCGTTTGGAGAGTACCGGTCTGTGAGACCATTTGGAGAGTACTGGTTTGTGAGACCGTTTGAAGCATCTGTGAAACTGTTTGATAAAGCTATGCATGAGACCGGTTGGGAGAGCTACGTGCATGCCAAACCGTTAGATCCAAAATCACCAAGACTGTTTGGTCTTTTGTTTATCATGCAAGACTAAATGGAGTTGCTATATTCCAAGACTGATAGACCTTGCGAGACCATTTGATGCTTGCCATCGAAACTGTTTGCAAGAGGACCGCACTGCCAAACCAGTTGGAAAAGCATCTGCGAGACTGGTTGATAAATTTACGCATTAGCAATCCATTTGGATAAAGCTACATGCATGTAGAGCTGATTAGAAAAGTAGATCATGCAGACCGTATGAGAAAGTGTGTGAAACCGTTTGAGCTGAACTCATGAGACCGACTGATAAATTATGTGCCACGACCGTTTAAGAAAGTTGGCATGCAATGAAGACCGAATGAAAAAAGTGGATACGCTGCAAACTGTATGGAAGTTAGCTGCAAGACCATTTGGTCATATACAACCAAGACCGTATGGAAAAGGAATGCATGTGAAACTGAATGAAAAAAAGGTTTGTACAAGACCGAATGAAAAAGCATGTAGCCGAGACCGATAGAGTAGAACTTATGCAAATAAACTATTTGGATAAGCATGCAGAACCATTTGAAAAAGGAGGATTCCAGGATCATTTGATAAAGGTGGATCTATCAGACCGTTTGCTTTGCTTCAATACAAGACCGTTTTGTCATATTTGCAAGACTGAATGGAGCTACCAAATTGCAAGACCGATTGGAAAAGATGCATAGCAGACCGTTTGGAGGAAAATATCTCAAGACCATTTGGTTAAGTACAACCAAACCATTTGGAACAGACCGTGTCGAAAACTCACACCAAAAACGTGAGGACCCCATCCAAGCCTATAAATAGGACCAGCAGGGTCCTCATTTGGGCATCAATTCTGGGATGCCGACAGGCTGCCTGTACGCTGGTCCGATCCTGCCACTGTCACTTCATCTATCGTTCTTGTTGCAACTCAAGGAGATTGAGAAGAGAAGGAAGGAGGACTGAGAAAGACTACCCAGTCTATCTTGGCGTCCCTTGTTCTTCATCCAGATCTGCTCTGATACGACGTAGAAGACCACATCATCTTCACTGAGATGCAATCGAGCTTCGTCCATCTCTATCAGATACCTATACATCCAGATGACCAGGAGAAAACAACTTTTACCTACCCGTTTGGAACATATGCTTTCAAAAGGATGTCGTTCGGTCTCTATAATGCACCTGCAACTTTCCAACGTTGCATGGTAGCCATATTCACTGGCCTCACTGAAACTATTATGGAAGTTTTTATGGATGATTTTTCAGTGTATGGAGATTCTTACGACTCGTGCCTAAAACACCTCTCCCTTGTCCTCAAATGGAGTGAAGAAGCACATCTTGTCTTGAATTGGAAGAAGTGTCACTTTATGGTAAAAGAAAGCATTGTTATTGGTCATAGAGTTAGCAACAGAGGAATCAAAGTAGACAGAGCGAAAATTGAAGTGATTTCCAAGATCACCATTCTGACAAATGTAAGGGAAGTTCGTGCATTCCTGGGTCATGTAGGCTTTTACAGATGATTCATAAAGGATTTCTCCAAGATAACCAAGTCGATGATGAATTTGTTGCTAAAGGATGCAGAGTTCCATTTCGATGAAGAATGTGTCAAAAGTTTTAATAACCTGAAACAATCCCTTACAACAACACCCATCATTAGAGCTCCTGACTGGGATCATCCATTTGAAATCATGTGTGATGCCAGTGATTACACTGTGGGTGCTATTCTTGGGCAATGTATAGAGAAGAAACATTATGTGATCTACTACGCATCGAAAACCCTCGATGAAGCTTATGCAACTACTAAGAAAGAACTTCTTGCAGTCGTGTATGCCTTTGACAAATTTAGATCCTACCTAATTGGTTCAAAAGTCATTGTCTACACCGATCACACTGCAATCCGTTACCTCTTGACGAAGAGAGATGCAAAACCCAGATTAATTAGATGGATTCTCCTACTATAAGAATTTGACCTAGAAATAAGAGATAAAAAGGGTACAGAGAATGTTGTGGCAGATCACCTCAGTCAAATCCACACTCTGGATACCAATAAGATCCCGATTAATGATTCTCTTCTGGATGACCAACTGATGAAAGTTTCAGAAGTTACCCCCTGGTACTTAGATTATGTAAACTACCTTGTTGTTGGGGTTATCCATCCTCAATGCACCGGAAATGCACTAAAAAAATTTATGCATGATGTGAAACAATACTACTGGGATGAGTCGTACCTTTTCAAACTATGTGTTGATGGCCTATACAGACGGTGTATTGTTGAGGAAGAAGCTCAGGTTATTTTGGAGCAATGTCACTCAAGCCCAGTCAGAGGTCATATGAGCTCTAAAAAGACTGCCTTGAAGGTTTTTCAATGTGGATTCTTTTGGCCAACCATATCCAAAGATTCCCATGACTTTGTCTTATCATGTGATAGATGCCAAAGACCAGGCAACATAACAAAGGGAGATGAGATGACGTTGAACCTGTGGAAAGAAGTAGAGATATTTGATGTTTGGGGGGTGGACTACATGGGTCCATTCCTATCTTATCATGGATTTTCATTCGTCCTAGTGGCGGTGGACTATGTCTCAAAATGGGTTGAAGCCATACCAACCATCACTAGTGATTCCAAACCTGTCATCAAGATGTTCAAAGATATCATTTTCCCTCGATTCGGAGTTCCACGCACTGTGATTTTTGACGGAGGTTCTCATTTCCTAGAAAGAAGCTTTGAAGCATTGCTGAGGAAATATGGTGTAACTCACAAAGTAGACTCACCCTACCATCCAAAAACTAGTGGACATGTAGAGGTTTCTAACCGTCAACTCAAGGCTATTTTGGAAAAGACTGTAGGACGCAATCGGAAAGACTGGTAAGTAAAAATCAATGACGCCTTGTGGGCCTACGAACTGCTTTTAAAACTCCCCTTGGGACTACACCTTTTCAACTAATCTATGGAAAGTCATGCCACCTGTCAGTAGAAATGGAACACAAGGCATGGTGGGCAATAAAACAACTGAATTTTGATATGAAAGAAGCAGGCCAAGCCAGGATTCTACAACTCCAGGAGCTGGAAGAACTCTGAATGACAGATTATGAGAATGCTAGAATCTATAAAGAACGCACAAAGTTGTGGCATGATGGTCATCTCAAGAGGAAGGACATTCAAGTGGGAGACCAAGTTCTTATGTTCAACTAAAGACTAAGGTTATTCCCAAGAAAACTCCATTCCAGTTGGTCAGGACCTTACATCGTCAAGAGCATCTCCCCACACGGTGCTATTTCTTTATGGAGTGAAAAGTCAGGCGAATTCGTGGCAAATGGTCAACGATTGAAGAGATATTTCCCCTCTGCTGACACAGGCTCTGAAATAATGTTGAATCTCACCTTCCAACATATCCACCATAAGAGTTAAAGGAATCAAGTCGAGCCATCGACGTAAAATAAAGGTGCTTGTCAGGTGGCAACCCGATAAATAAATTCGTATTTAGTTTTAATTTCAAATTAGGATTTTTCCTTAATTTTATTTTTACCTTTTAGATAATTTTAGACCAAATAGAATTGCATCATGAGATGCTATTTTGAGTTCTGAATGGTCTTTATGTTTGAGATTTTCAGATGGAGGAAACACACTGATTAAAACACAACCACATTTGGTGGTCCAAACGGCATGAAATTTCCCCTCCATCGTGGATTTAGAGTTTGCTCGGGACGAGCAAATTTCTAAGTTTGGGGTGGAGGGTGGGTGGTACGTATCTTACTCTCCACCTTCACCCATCTAAATCAGACTTAAGATTTCATCGTCGCATTTTTGACCTAAATTTTCAAAATTTTCAAATAAAGATTTCAAAATTTTAAATTTTTCAAAAGAAATTTGAACATATACTGGATGAAGTTTTGACATTTTTTAAATCTCAATGCATTTTGAATCATTATACCCTCCTTATTCAAAGTGGACCCTCAAAAGGACCTTCTTCTGAAAACTAGCCTTTTGATTGAACTCATCTTGTGAAGCTTATGAATCCTAACATCATGATCTTTATGCAAAAATGGCAAGTGTCTGTCGAACTGATAGGGATCAAATACATCGTGGTTCCTAACTGACTAGCGGAGCAACAACATGAAATCCCCACTGGATCCTCATCACGTCATTATTAGAGCAGAGTATGACAAAAAGAACAACCTGGTGCACGGAATCATAAATCAAGAGGCATTCTGATCTAAACTCTCTTCTACACTTCTTCCATCATCTTCGTACCCCTCCATCCATAAAAAAGAAACAAAAATACCCAAAATAGTGCCAAACCCTAAGTTCAAGGTGGCACGCCACTTCCCTCTATATCCACTTCTTCCATACCCCTCGCAATGAAATAGGGGTGTACCACCAAGAAAAGATGCCAAAGTGGACACAAAAAGAAATGCAATCTCGATTCGAATAGAGGAGAGATTCGCACAAAAAATGCAATAAATGAAATTGCAAATAATATAATTAAATCTCGAGTCGAATAGAGGAGAGATTTATTTCTTCCTTCCATACCTCCCTTCACTCCCTTTTCTACCTAAAGGCACAAATAAATGCCTCCACCACCTTGAAATACACCAGTGTCAGATCAGATGCACACTTGTTGTTCTGCGGGTATCTCTGGACTCTTACGAACATCTTTGACATGCTTGTTTTTGGAAAAAGTGAGGAGGAAGTGAAGTTGGAAAGAAAACTCAGGAATGAAGATATGGTAAGATGTGTTCAGTGATCTTAGGAAGTTGAGATGTGATAGTCATACTAAGCAAAAAGGAAACAAACGTGATGTGAAGAGGAGGCAATCGTATGACCAGAAAGTATTCATTTAATATTTGTTTCATATTTTGTGTTACTCGAGAACGAGAAACATTTATGTTTGGGGTGTTTTGATGAATGCATATTCACCATGATTTTCAGTCTCCTTCTTGGGCTCTTTTTAATTCAATACATCCAATTTCAGTTACTAAATATCAAAATGTACAAAACTTCCTAATTGGTTCAATTATCAAGGTTTTTAACTGATTTAATGTGGATTTTATGTAGGTCTTAATGAGGTTGAACAATCAGTTGGGACCCACCTTTATCTACCCTTGATCTACCCTCACTCACCCTTGGACTTGACCATACAGTCTTGACTGCATACAGTCTCGTACATGTGGTCTTGACCAAATGGTCTCGCCCATGCTCTCTTGACCATACAGTTTCATTCATACGGTCTCAAAATCGTATGGATATACTCACCTTGAAACCATTTGGAGCTGGGAATGTCAAGACCGTTTGGAGAGTACCGGTCTATGAGATCATTTGAAGCAGCTGCGAAACTATTTGATAAATCTATGCATGAGACTGGTTGCGAGAGCTATGTGCATGTCAAACCGTTAGAGCCAAAATCACCAAGACCATTTGGTCTACCGTATGGATATACTCACCTTGAAACCATTTGGAGCTGGGAATGTCAAGACCGTTTGGAGAGTACCGGTCTATGAGATCATTTGAAGCACCTGCGAAACTATTTGATAAATCTATGCATGAGACTGGTTGCGAGAGCTATGTGCATGTCAAACCGTTAGAGCCAAAATCACCAAGACCATTTGGTCTTTTGTTCAGCATGCAAGACTGAATGGAGTTGCTATATTCCAAGACTGATAGACCTTGTGAGACCGTTTGTTGCTTGCCATCGAAACCATTTGCAAGAGGACCACACTGCCAAACCATTTGGAAGAGCATCTTCGAGACCGACTGATAAAGTTACGCATCAACAATCCATTTGGATAAAGCTACATGCATGCAGAGCTGATTGGAAAAGTAGATCATGCAGACCGTATGAAAAAGTGTGTGAAACCGTTTGAGCTGAACTCATGAGATCGACTGATAAAGTATGTGCCGAGATCGTTTAGGAAAGTTGGCAGGCAATGAAGACCGAATGAAAAAAAGTGGATACGCTGCAAACCATATGGAAGTTAGCTGTGAGACTGTTTGGTCATATGAAACCAAGACCGTATGGAAAAGGAATGCATGCAAAACCGAATGAAAAAAAGGTATGTACAAGACCAAATGAAAAGGCATGCAGCTGAGACTGATAGAGCAGAACGTATCCAAGCAAACTATTTGGATAAGCATGCAGAACCGTTTGAAAAAGGAGGATTCCAGGACCGTTTGATAAAGGTGGATCTATCAGACCCTTTGCTTTTCTTCAATACAAGACCGTTTGGTCATATTTGCAAGACCTAATGGAGCTACCAAATTGCAAGACTGATTGGAAAAGATGCATAGCAGACCATTTGGAGGAAAATATCTCAAGACTGTTTGGTTAAGTACAACCAAACCATTTGGACCAGACTGTGTGGAAGACTCACACCAAAAATGTGAGGACCCCATCCAAGCCTATAAATAGGACCAGTAGGGTCCTCACTTGGGCATCAGTTCCGAGACGTCGACAAGCTTCCTGTACACTGGTCTGATCCTACTACTATCACTTCACATGTCGTTCCTGCTGCAACTCAAGGAGACCGTGAAGAAAAGGAAGGAGGAGTGAGAAAGATTGCCCGGTCTGTCTTGGCGTCCCTCGTTCTTCGTCCAGATATACTCCGACACGACGTAGAAGACTACATCATCTTCACTGAGTTGTTTCCACCCTCTACATCATGCTCATGGCAGAATCCTTTCTCTTTCTTATTCTTCTTATTTCTCGCATCATGAATGAGTAGTTCTTCTTTGCTGGGGTGCGGGGACTAGCCCCACTGCCCATGCATTCATGTCTTTTCATTTAACATTCCAAGGTAATGTATATAACTTTTCACTTCGTTGCTAATTGATATGTTTGTAGTTGATTACATGCTTTCTTTCATCTTGTTCTTCTCTTCATAGCATAGAATGTCATTTAATGAGGTAGACTCCTTGACGAGAAATCTGATAGGGTTCCTTGAGGTCGTAAGTGTATGATCCATGAGGGGACGATCCATCTAACCTACGGTGATGCTTCTGTGGTCTAAACATCCCTCAGGGAGGACCACAGCCTTAGTTGGATGTTGTATCTTCTTGTTAATCGTTGATGTTTGCTTGCATACTTATCGCCTATATGCTTGTCAATTAGTGCGGTAGACTCCCAAACTAGAAATAGAATGGGGTTCGTTGAGGTCGTAAGTGTATGATCTGTGAGGGGATGAGCCATCTAGCCACGGTGATGCTTCTATGGTCTAAACATCCCCCAGGGAGGACCACAGCCTTAGTTGGATGTTGTATCTTCGGAACCGTTAGTGCATGATCCGGATGGTGATGAGAAATTAGATGCCTAAGGAGATGCTTACGCGGGCATAAACATCCATCCGGGAGGGTTCGCAGCAGTTCCATTTGGATAGTTAGATGCTTGCCTGGATGTTATGTGTTTGAATGTGTTTGCATGTGCATTGGTGGTGAAACCCGATACCATCCCAGAAATTCCATATCATTTAATATAAAACAAACTTTCATTCTGATCATTTACTTTCCTGCAATTAGTTTAATTAACCTCAACCAAATCAATCGTTCTAAATATTTGTCTCACTTGAGCTAGATTCGACTGACAAAGATTCTTAAAAATGTTGTCCTTTGGGATTCGATCCTTAACTATACTGCGATAATACCCGTCCGCTTGCGGGTGGTATTATTACACAAAGTTTTAGTAAAAGCTCGGGGATTTCAACCCCGAGTGAATTTGTTAGTGTGATATTTGCCACATCAACTATTCATTTTCATATTAATTTATGCATAGTTTAATAATATTATCATGTGTTACTCAATTGCATCAAATAAGCATAATTTTAATGTTTTTGAATGATTTATTATATTTCAAGTACTTATGTAGATTTTTTTGCGATTCCAGGTACCACAAGAGTCTCACAGACTTGGTACTACCAACTTCAAATGTTGGTACTACCAAAATCACATCAGTAGAAGACTCCAGGAAGCGCACAGACTCAGTAGTACTGAGTCCAAAAATCGGTACTACCGACTTTGCATCAAAGACAAAGCAAATTTGACTTTCAAACTGGGTACTACCAAGTTCAAAAGTCGTTACTATCGAGTCTACCCAATCAGGCAGTCCAAAAATCAAGTTTAATCCGACGGTTGATGATTTATTTTATCCTAAGTCACTTCTATGACTTAAAGGTAGTTCTTCCAGACCTAATCTAACATTCTATTCCATTACAAGACGGCGACGACACGGGAGAGGAGAATGAGGAGAAGAATTGCACATTCAGGAGGTTTCGGGCACGTTCAGTGGGCAGGATTTGTGGATTGTGTATCCGTTCATCGACGTGGAGCATCTAAATCACGTTTCTCATGGGGGTTCATCAATTTTCTATGTTCTACATGTTTTTCCTTCTTCCAAGCATGTTTTTGTCCATGGAAACCATGAGGGGCTAGCTCCCATGTTCTTTAGGACCCGGGAGTAGCCAGGTTGTACACTGTATATAGATCTTTTGCATTAGTATATTGTTTTCCCCTTATTCTGGGGCATGTTGCTGTGAAATCATATTCAATTATCTATGTTGCGCACCATAAGTGATTAGCTAGATCCTTAGTAACTTCGAAAGGAGGATTAAGGATTGTAAATCTATAGTAACACACATTTTATATCACCCTTTGGGAAAGGTGGCTTATGAACGTGAAGAGATTACCCAAATATTATTCATAAAGCACCTAATGAATCAACCAATTTTTGTGGAAATGGGATTGGCATTAGCATAGGTAGTGAACTACACTGCTGGAGTGGGTAGTTCTTGCTACATGCTCTTTGTCCAGAAGTGGGAGAAAATATATTAATATTACATTAAAATTGTAGTGTCAATCGTGGTGAAACCATAGTCCTAGAGAATTTCTTATCATTGTGATCACAACCCATTAAATTAGTTTTCTTTCTTACAATTCATTTAATAACTCTTAAATCAAAGTTTTCTTTGGCTTAGATAATCAAAAAGCATTTAATAGTAGTTTTTTGAATTATGTTAACCCATGTTCGATATCTGGGCATCTTTGGCTTGTATTACTTCGACGCGTACACTTGCATTTTACACGTACAGTTTAGTCGTGTCATGTTTTTGGCACCTTTTTCGGGAAACGACATAGTCAAGCACTACAAGTGTTGTAATCGGCCACTCTAGGGCACCTTATTTATTTATTTTTTATTATTTTATTCTTTCCAAAGTTGAATTTCAAATATCTTCTTAATTCAATAACCAATATCTCATTCTCACATTGAATTTACAAATTTCAGGTACTAGTGCATGGTTCAAACATGAACCACTGATTACATTTCCACAACAAATCCACAACCAGAAGGTATGGGTGATGCAGAAGAAGAACAAACCATCTGGGAGAAGATCAAGGAGTCATCCTCAATAGCTCAGCTTGGGCCAATCAAGTGATAAGAGATAAATGTGAGAATCTAAAAGATTGATCCTGGGATAGTGGCATTAGTTAAGCAATAAGCATTCATGTCCACAGTATTGAAGACCTAATGACTCACATTAGCAATTTTGTTGAAAGTTGTGACATGGTGAAGATAAACAAGGTTCCCGCCACTGTGATATACATGAAGTTGTTTCCATTGTCCTTGGCAAACCATGCTAATCCTAGTTCTATAACCTCAAGCTGGAATCCATAGAGACATGGGACTAGATGATAGACACTTTCTTTGAGTGTTACTTCCCTCTATAGAAGATGAATAAATTGACACGAAAGATTTCCAACATCAAGCAACAGGCTGAAGAGTCATACTCAGAGGCTTGGGAGTATTTGCAAAATATGATGCGGAAGGTTCCTTTCCATGGTATAGATTTATATGGACAAGCAAAGACCTTCTATTATGGCCTACATCAGAGTGAGAGGACCACCCTGGACAGTGTAGGAGCTGGATTTTTCTTGAACAACAAGCCTTCTAGATGCCATGAGATCTTGAATAACATGGCTAAGAATCAGTCGTGGGGTGAAGAAAGAGAACGCCTAACAACCATTAAAAGTGTTGAAGAATCTAAAGTCATCTCAGCATTGAATGAGAAGCTTGACCTCATTGCCATGAAGTTGTTCTAGAAGGGTGTAACATCATATGGGGGTGAAGAAGAGAATTATATGTATATGCACCAATAGTACCAGCAGCACAGGGGCTCCAGCAAGATTGACAAAATTGAGAACATGTTAGGAAAATTGGTGGCCAAAATGTAGCACTTATGGGTCAGACACAGAGGAAGCTACAAAACCAAGTGCCCGAATCCGCGACATTAAATATCAAATTTCTCAGTTGGTAGAACAAATAGATTCCTTGAGGGAGTCCATTCAGCAAGGAGCACCTAGGAATGGAGTTGTAGCCCATCAACATCAACAAGAAAAATTCATTTCTATTGTCAAAGAGCGAGAACATCATACTAGGGAGGCACCCAAAAAACACACTCAGGAGTCTGATTGGGTGTATGTGCCTAAAGTCCCATTTCCTCGCAGTCTATTGCAGTTACCAGGAGGATGTAGAATGCCAGTGGATAGTGCACTTCAAGGTCCCATTCCTATTAAATCACCGACTACAATTCCTGAGAGGGTACCTATTCAACAAGAGTAGGTGAAGGTTTTACTACGTAGTGGAATAGTCACAGTCAATAAAGGGGCACCCACAAATCAGAAGGAATAGCCACCGGTAATCCCACCCATAGAGGATGTGTCGATTTATATTCCAGGCAGTGGTGATAAATAAAGCTTAGTGGGGAAATTTCATAAAGTGCCATATATTCCCCCACAGAAGCAAGCAGAGAAGTCAGATGTGCCATACCTGGACAGTCTGAAGCCAAGGAAAAAGGAAGCACAGTTCAAGAAGATCCTGGAAATCTTCTAGAAGCTCCACATAAATTTTCCATTGGTGGAGGCGATAGAGCAAATTCCTGCTTATGGGAGATTTTTTAAAGATATCGTCAACAAAAAGTGGCGGATGAAAGACACAGATATTGTACAAGTTGATGAGGTGATGAGTGCATTGTTTGAGGGGAAGCTGCCAAGGAAGAGGAAGGATCGTGGATGCTTCTATGTCCCATGTTCTATAGGTATAAAACATTTCAAGTAGGAACTATGTGATTCGGGAGTGAGTATTAATTTCATGCCTCTTACCACCTTCCAAAAGTTAGGATTGAAGGAACCAACTAGAATAGTCATGGCAATCGAGTTGGAAGATGGCTCTATTGTGAGGCAATATGGGATATGTGAGAACATGTTGGTTAAAGTTGAAAAGTTCATCTTTCCTGTTGACTTTGTAGTGATGGCCATGTACGACATACAAGGATCTGAGATGTTGTTAGGAAGGTTGTTCCAAGCTACGGCCGATGTGATAACTCTATTGGTAGAGGCTATTTGACACTCAGGATAGATGATGATAGAGTGGAGTTTAGACTTCTGGATGAATCTTCACCACCATCTTAGGATAACCCAAATTGAGGAGGATCATTCATGTCAAGCCTAGGACATTAAACAAGGGCACTTCTTGGGAGGCAACCCAATTTCATTTTAGTCATTTACATTTTGTTTGGACCTTTTGTTGTGTAATTTTTGCACTTATTTTGTTAGATTTTTATTTGATGTAAAGAAGGTACCTTGATGCTCTTGTTTGGTGTGCAGGTAGGGCCAAAGTCGGTACTACTGAGTCTAAACTCGATACTAATAACTCCTTATCAGTTAAAATTCTGCAAATTATGTAGAAAGTCGCTACTACCGACTTCCAAACTCGGTAATATCAAAATTTTTCCAAAAAATAACCAGAACCCTGAACCCAAGTCGCTACTACCGAGTCCGAACTCGGTACTACCGAAATTTTTCAGCAAAAAGGTGACAAAACTACAAGAAGAAGCTGTCAGAACCACCGATACACATGTTGGTGGGCACCAATTTTCAAAGCTCAAAGAAGGAGAGAGAATGCCATATTTTGATGCCAAAAAGACACAAATTAGTGGCTCCAAAAAGAGGAATATATTCTAGCACAACTTGATCCAAAGAGCCACCAATCATCCACCTCCACCACCCTTCTGAGCTAATGGTACCTCGTTCCACTTCCTAGGTTTGGATTTTGACTATGATGTCATAGTCAAGTTCAAGTTTAGAGGGGTGTTGGAACGACTTTATCTTCCCTTTTTACTTGTTTTTAGCTTTATTATTGTATTGTAGGATCCACAATCTATCTAGCATAACATGGAGTTTAAATTTTGTTTGTTCCGGGCAATTATCATGTGTGCTTTCAAGTTTTCAATGGAAGTTGAAAATCTTTTTGTTGGCTTAGTTGTGAGTACTTGAGTAATTGCACATAGAGGAAGTGTATGGGTTAGTTAGCTTAAGGACATTGAATATGAATGGACATCTTAATTATTCATGAAATGTGGATGAATATGGGGTTTAAGCTTGAATTGATCAAATAGTTAACGGGACCTTAAATTGAAATTTAAGAAAGAAACCCTAAGGTTACCATGTATATCGGTCAGTAGAGAGGGACATATCATAAATCCATGAAAGTCTTTGTCGCTTAGTTATGTGATTACACCCATCCTCCACTCCTCATTGACTCACCACCTTAAGATGAACAAGTACTCTGAATTATTTTCTCTTTTTTGCATTGCATAGCATAGTAGTTGGCATGATAGTTCATTTGCTTTTATTGCATTAGTTATAAAAAATGAAAAAAAATAGACCAAGTTGTGTACTTCAACAATTTATGTACACATCATTATAGTTGCATAAACAATTACATGTAGATTGCATGCATTTTTCATCGTTCGTTGTTATATCATGTGGGTATCATTTTCCTTTGAAATTTGAGTACAGGGATACACATCCATACCCTCAGAAAAAAAAAAGAATGATATGTAGTAAAGCCTAAGCATAGCGCTCCTTCATGCTAAAATAATGGGCCAAAAAATGAATAAATGAAAAAGAAAAAAAATAGTTTGTAATGTTTCATGTTACAAGGGAGAAAGTATGCCCTTAACTATTCTTATAGAGTTGGAGACATTCACATGATGCATTCTTTTCTTTAACTTTTTGTCTGTTGAATTGACGACATCTTTTGACCCGTGCATCATTCTACCAATAAAGTAGGCATTAGGACTCATGCATTTCTCATTCTTTTCACCATATAGGTTCATCATTCTTATTTTGTATAAATAATTTGGATGTTACTTGTGATTCTTCAATTGCCACCCAATGTATACCATTCATTGCTCTTATTGGTAGGCCACTTATATGATTATTCTCCTCAATCATTTTTATATGGAGAACTGCTTCCAATTAGTTGGTAGTTAGGAAAAGAACAATGTAGAATAGGGAATCACATAATGCACCAAGCAAATACCTGATTTATTATGATGTTCACTTATCTCTTGATAGTGTTCATTGATCTAAGGGTGGACATCTTTTATGGAATTTTTTGGTCGCTATGGAGCAGCTGATTGTTCAGTGATCAGTGAAGGCCGGTTTGGAACCGCCAAGTGGGGATAGTCGAGAAATGAAGTTCATGTTCTGTGTCCTTTTACTGACTTATCTCAAACATATTCGAGAGTGTGTTGCTCGAGGACAAATAACATTTAAGCTCAGGGGTGTCTGATGAACTGGATATTTGTCATTTTTCACAGGCTATTGTATATAACTTTTTGTGCACTTACTGTTCATTTTCATATTAATTTGTGCATAGTTTAATAATATTAGCCTATGTTACTCAATTGCATCAAATAAGCATAATTTTAATTTTTCAATGATTTATTATATTTTAAGACTTATGTACATTTTTGTGTGATTTCAGGTACCACAAGAGTCTCATAGACTCGGTACTACCGACTTCAAAAGTTAGTACTACCAAAATCACATCAGTTGAAGACTCCAGGAAGCTCACAGACTCGGTACTACCATCTTTGCATCAGAGACAGAGCAGATTTGACTTCCAAACTCGGTGCTACCGAGTTTAGAAGTCGGTACTACCGAGTCTGCCCTATCAAGCAGTACGAAAATCAAGTTTAATCTGACGGTTGAGGATTTATTTTGCCTTAAGTCACTTCTCTGACTTAAGGGGAGTTTTTTCAGACCTAATCTATCACATTCTATTCCATTGCAAGATAGTGACGGCATGAGAGAGGAGACCGAGGAGGAGAACCGCACGGTCGGGAGGTTCCAGACAAGTTCAGTTGGAAGAATTTATGGATTGTTGATCTATTCATCGGCGTGGAGCATCCTAATCACGTTTCTCCAGGGGGCTCATTAGTTTTATATGTTCTCCATGTTTTTCTTTCTTCCTAACATGTTTTTGTCAATGGAAACCATGAGGGGATAATCTCCATGTTCTTTAGGATCCCGGAGTAGCCTGATTGTACACTGTATATGGATCTTTTGCATTAGTATATTGTTTTCCCCTTATTCTTGGGCATGTTGCTATTAAAATATATTGCATTTTCTATGTTGTGCTCCATAGGTGATTAATTAGATCCTTAATAACTTTGGGAGGAGGATTAAGGATTGGAAATCCACAGTAACACACATTTTATATCGCCCTTTGGGAAAGGTGGCTTACGAACGTGAAGAGATTACCCAGAGATTATTTGTAAAGCGCCTAACTAATCAACCAATTACTACGGAAATGAGATTAGCATTAGCATAGGTAGTAAATTACACTACGGGAGCAGGTACTTCTTACTACAGGCTCTTTTTCTAGGAGTGGGAGGAAAATATATTAATCTTAGATTAAAATTACAGTGTCAATCGTGGTGAAACCATAGTCCTAGAGAATTTCTTCTCATTGTGATCACAACCCATTAAATTAGTTTTCTTTCTTGCAATTAGATTAATAACTCTTAAATCAAAGTTTTCTTCAGCTTAGCTGCTCAAAAAGCAGTTTGTAGTAGTTGTTTTAATTACGTTGTCCCATGTTTGATATCTGGGCCTCTTTGGCCTGTATTACTTTGATGCATATGTTTGAGTTTTACATGTATATTTTAGTCATATCAATTGCAAAATACAATAAACCCAAAAAGTACGAAATTTAGAAAAACTCAAAAATATTAAAGACAAGAGAGATCTCCAAGAGTTTGCCAACTACTTCATAGAGGTGGCACAAATATACAAAAATGAAGGCACCAAGTTTGAAGATGACACTGTTCCAGAATACATAAAAATAAAAATCAACCTTTTCATATCGAAGATGGGACATAGACAATCAACCTCATCTCAATCCCCAAGCTACAAAAGTCAAAATTGGGGCACATCTACCTCAAAGCATTAAAGGACAGTTGGTAGAGAGTTTGTGCCACTACATCAACATATTTTCTTGGAGATATGCTGATATGCATGGATTGGATGAAGCAATCACCATCCATGGACTACCCATCATCCTTGGCATGCACCAAAACAAAGAGAAGACCAGATGATTGTAGTAAAATGGAGACTCAAGATTAGGGAGGAAGTTTAAAAGCAATATAGTGTTGGTTTCCTAGAGTCTGCCTGTTACAACCTCGATTTTTGTTGTAATTACAATTGTTTCAAAAGAAATGTATTTGGTTGTAAATTGCATGATTTATGATAAATATATGGATTTCTTTTACAACTCTTCCTTGTGCATGGTTTTTTGTGGACCCTTTAGTAATAATAGGTTCAAAATAATAAAAGAGTAAGATAAGCTAAAAGGTAATAAGAATTGAATAAATAATAAAGAGAATTGGGATAAAGGTGAAAAATATAAGAAATAAATAGATAAGTGTGGGTTTGATCATAATGGATGGTTTTTCGAACCCCACATGGATCCTTGAGATACAATGAATAGAAATAAAGGAAAATAATAAAGTGTGAAATAAAAAATATGAGTAATATATATATATATATATATATATAAAAGCCATAACTTACACATAAATAAAAGGTTCGTTTACTTTTTATTTATGGACCCAAATTTGGCAGGATGATAGATTAAGTTGTTATGAAGTTTCCCTCAAAATTTGGGATTAAACAGAGCCATGGTTTGAGAGTTATGATTTTTCCAAATTATCCTAAAATGAAAGGATTTTCCTAAAATAGAAAGCAGACTTTTCTTTTGTTTGGGCACGAGTGACGCAGACCGTTGGATCTTGATCCAACGGAGGTCGCTCATCTTCTAGTTCTAGACAAACTAGGAATAGGCTTCCCGATACAACCAGCACTCCCTTGGTCGATACACCAAGGTCCAACTTGATATCAAGCCTCTACAAGGCTCAACAAAGCTCAACAGAGCCCAAAGCTACTCAAGCAAAGAGCCCAACCCATCCTCTCAACCCTAGAGGATGCAAGGAGAGAGAAAGACATCTCTCAAGGTGACAAACTTGCACACCAACCCTGAAACTTAGGTAATTTGCAAGTTGTGCCTCCACCTCTTAACAAAGCACAAACAAACCCTAATCACAACTTCAGGTGATTAGAAAGCATCTAAACACAAGGTTTAGGCAAAGCAAACAGGGTAAGCCCAAAACAAAGGTTAGGGTCCTTACAACAGTGAGTAGATAATCATCTCTTAACCTTGATTTAAAGCATATCAATTCAAATAATAGTATCACGTGTTTGATTCTTGATGTATGATATTTGTGATGCTTGAATAAACGTATGTGGTGAAAATCAACAGTTGAAATTCTTTATTAATCATATTAATAGTGATGTATTACCATGTTGAAAGTTGTTTTGTGAATTTTCGTGATTCGACAGGTGATGAATGTGTAATTTGAGGCACCGAAAAGACAGGGTGCCCTAGTTCATGTTTTTGGAGTTGGAGTATGGTTGTGAAATATATGAAAACTGTTTAGTGATTTATTATTTAAATGTGAGATAGTTAATTGTTAGAAATAGGATAATCATTAGCTATAATGATTATGCCTGTTATAATAACTAATCACCACTAGACATTAGATGCCATGGACACTGTAGAATCCTCACAGGAGGAGGCATGCACTGTGGGGAGGAAACGGTTTCCCGACTGGAGGTAGTCCATCCGGAGCGTACCAGTAGGCTGCGAGAGTTTAACCAGTAGGGCAAACTCCTTACAGTTGTATGGTACCCAATATCAACTGGGGATGTCAGTGATACATGTGCTATTTGTTGTAGTAATCAGTGGTCAGTAGGTCCACTGATGCACTTTAAGCCTGAGGGCTTTGACTTACCACCTGAGTACCCAGGTTGAGAGGTGGAGTCTGAGATATCTGGCCGCTCTCATTAGCTGCCGAGAGGCAGACATGCCGATGCTAGCTATAGACATGGTATTGAAATTAAAGACTTAGGAACCTAGGCATGCTTCTAAGTCTTGTACAGTGAGATCGTATCTTGCTGCAATACTTCCACATGTTGTCGTACACCTCATGTGGGTCCAAAGTCATAATAATCGGATTTGAAATAACGTAAATAGTTAGGTTATGCTTTTATTACATTCAATGTTTGTACTACTGCCATGTTGAGTGAATTATAGTTTTCAACTGCCATGTTGAATGAATTATAGTTCTAAACTGCCATGCTTATATGATTGCATTTAAGTTCTATTACTTGTAAACATCATAAATATCTTGGTTATTTGTTAATTCTCTACTCACTGAGCCAGTAGCTCACCAACCTACTGAACAATTTTTTAGGTAAAGGATTAGCTCTTCCTAAGGAGTCAGAAGCCAACTTTAATTAAGATTAGCTCAGAGGTCTTGAAAGAAGAGTAGTTAGAATAGTTATAGGGTCTCTTATCCTTCCCCTAGATCTTGGGATAGAAAGAGTGAGAAAAGAGAGAAGTTTTAAATGTAATGTACATGATGTATATTAAGTGTGAAACTCTTGCTTCTATGTAATAAGACAAGTTCTGTTGTATCTTGTTGTTATGTTTAATCAAGACTTATCGCTTAGTAAGTGTTATTATAATATATTAAAAAAAAATGGCAGATATTTCAGCTAATTTATGCCCTAATCTCATGATTAGTAGTAATCATGGGATGCGGGTGTGACACCAATTGTCTCACGTATCAAATGGTGAAGGCTGAACACCAGCGACCCAGAGGATTACTGCAATTGGTTGAGAAACCTGAATGGAAATGGGACCAGATCACCTTAGACTTTGTGGTGGGTCTTCCCATGACCAAGAAAGGTCATGATGTGATATGGGTTGTGGTGGACCGTTGGACCAATTCGGAACACTTCCTTGCCTTGAATATTACCACCAAAGTGTTAGACTTAGTCGATCTGTATATCTTGGAGATAGTCTTCCTGCAAGGTATTCTGATCTCGATTATTTTTTATCATGACCCCAAGTTCACCTCAAAGCAATGGAAGCAAGTGCATGAAGAACTTGGGACAAGGCTGAAATTTAATACCACCTACCACTCCCAGACTGATGGATAGTCAGAGAGAGCGATTCATACTTTAGAAGACATGTGAGAGCATGTGTGCTTGATCGAGGTGGATCATGGGAGAAGTACTTGCCATTATCGGGATGCCTCTATACGAATCATTATATGGGAGGTTGTGTCAGTCACCACTTCACTGGGATGAGGTTGGTGAGAGGACCTTGTTGAGGTCAATGGAACTTCATATTTATGCTGACAAAGTCACTTTGATTAAGCAGAGGCTGAAGAGAGCCCAAGATCAAAAAAACTCGTAGGAGGATGCAAAGCAGACTAATTTACATTTCATTATGGGTGAACATGTGTTTCTGAAGATTCGGCCCCTCTGAGCTATAGCCAAGAATAGAGGAAAATTGAGTCCCCGGTACGTGGGTCCATTTGAAGTTCTAGAACGGATTGGGGGAAGCAGCATACTGTGTAGCCCTACCCCCACAGTATAGCATGATGCATGATATGTTCCATGTGTTCAATCTGAAGTGATATGTGAAGGATCCAAGCCATGTGATGAGCATTGAACCTATTGAGCTCCAGGGGAGCCTGACATATCATGAGTCACCTATGAGAGTACTAGATACTAAGGTGAAAGAACTCAGAAACAAAAAGATAGAGATGGTAAAGGTTCTCTGGTAGCATCATGGAGAGGATGAAGCCACATGGGAGTTGAAGACGGACATGAAAAGGTCATATCCTGAATTGTTTGTGATTAGCTAAATTTTGAGAATAAAATTATTAAAAGTGGGGAACGATGTTATAACCCCAATTTTGGTTGTATCATTATGCAATTATTTAATAAAAGGGGTTTGCTTGACAATTTTTGTGCATTATTTTACAACTTAGATTTCTTTGCAAAATTGTCTTGAATTATTAATTTCATGATTTTCCAATTTTAATAAGTCAATGGAAGGATAAAAAACAAAAGAAAAATTCATAATAAGGGAAAAGGCAAGAAGAAAGTAAATAATTAATGTTTTATTTAAGAAAAATATGGAATTCTCTAGAAGGTGGCATAAGTGGCCACAATAGGATGGTTTTAGTACCACTTGCCTTCTAATATCTAGAAAAGTTGAAACTAAGAGAATGGAGAAGGAAGAAAGAGAAAATATGAGTTTTAATGCATTATATATGCCTTTTTGGTGCATGACTTGCATATGAAGAAAAGGAGTTATTCTTTTCGAGTTTTGATCCCAAATTGTGTCCAATGGTACATTAATTCATCAAGAACTTTCACTTAAAATATGGGATTAAAAAGCTTAATGGATTAGGAGATATAGATTTTACAAAAATCACTAAGGTTTGGAAATAATTTGGGAAAGTATTAAATGTCACATGTAAATTGGATTTCCAAAATATTAGAAGATGGCGTGCATGATGGAATCCATTGGATCCAAGATCCAACGAATCATTTGCATTGCCTAGTTTGAACAGGAGAAGGTTTGCGCAGGGTAAACGAGATCTTTGATCTCGATTTTCTCGCAACCTAGTGCATGAGTAAAAGAGGTGATTGATGGGTTCGATTTGGGAGAGGATTCTGAACCATCCTAACCTAGATCTCGAGGGGTGTGGAAGACTCTAGAGAAAACGCCTAATCTTTCCCAAGAACCCAATGATGGTGAGGGTTGAAAACCCTAAGTCTAGCCCCCACACCTATAGATATGATCATCCCTGACCTCACCCCTAGTCTCATGGACTCGAATGACTGGTTATCGTCCATATTCTCTCTCTCTCACGCACATGATTCCACTCTCTCCTATGAGTTTGTCGATGCAGCGCCATCGTGAGGTCTGTAGCAGAACCGAAGGTAGGAGGAAGAGTGGGAACCGTAGGATCTAAGTCAACCACTGACTCACGAGGAAACCAACGACCCAGGGCTCTCCCCACGTGTCTAAGTGGTTGAGTGGGCGTGAGAGACACGAGCCACCCAATCCTTGCCCGGTTAAAGGAAACCTAGGATCTGACGATTGATATTTTTCCAAAAAGAAGAGGTAAATCATATCTCTGGTCAAAAAATCAAAGAAATAGTTATATCTTGTAAAATTGATTAAAAATTGTTCTTTGGCCAAAAATTACAAGTAATATATGTATTTTGATTAGAAAAATGCAAGCTATATGATATATAATCTTGATCTGTTTTTGCTTCCAATTCGAAAGATGTTCAAATTTGATGACTTTAATACTTTAATGGATCCAAAATCCTAATTTGTGAATGTCGATGACTCTAATAGACTTAGTTAATGTTGTTAATAAAAGTTTGGTCTTTTATGAATCAAAGGAAAACCTTGGACTCGCATGGATATTAAAATCCAAGTTTTTTAGAGTTAGGGTTTCTTTATGCATAAAGGTGAACGAAATGATGAAAATTAGGGTTTTTCAACCCAATAAACATAAAAGTGTCAAGTATTCATCTTTTCACCCCTCTAACACTAATTTGATCTAAAAAGGATAAATTTGGGAATTTTGCATAAAAGATACCTTTTTGTAGCACAATTGTGTATATGGAACCTAAAGTAGGGTTTGTGAATTTAGGAGGTGGAAAGGAGCAATAATTGGACTAAAATGGTAATATGGACAAAGACATAAGAAAGTAGACATAAAAACCTAACTTGAGAATCAAGTCAGTCCTTTGATAGGATTTAGAGTCTAGTGACACATGGGTGTATGCATTGAATTTTAGGTTGAGTTGCTCTGATTGTGTAGTTAATTCTACTATTCCTATTTAGACTGCAAATTCTCCTGAGACAGGTATATGGTTACACCTAAGATTATTCGTAGTAGTTTCACATAGTTTATGGGAGGTTTTCCCCGCATGGTTGAAATTATATGCTTGCTTGTTTATTCCATTCCATGTAAACTTTAAAGTGACTATGATTGTCACATTATATACGAACAAAACTTGTCCAAATCTAGGCCACCTCTGGATCTATGGAAAGGTCATCCTCCTGGATAGGGGAAGGCATATTTTGGTACCAGCCTGAATAGGGGGTACATGAGAAGTCACCCGCATGGATAGGGGGAGACATGAGAAGTCACCCTCCTAGATAGGGGGAGACATGAGAATCACCCACATGGATAGGGGGAGACATGATGAAACCATCTTCCTAGATATGGTAAGACAGTGAATACTACAGTATGAGGTCCTGAGGGGTTATGACAGAGGGTGGAGAAACCTTGATTAAGTAGTCATGGTGAAAATGTTAAATTTGGTTTGTTAAACATTAATTATTGAATTATGTTGTTAGCATTATCTGTGAATTTTTTTTTCCCCCACATACCACTATGATTTGTCATACTGACCGACGTTTTGATTGTCAGTGTTTTTGGATAATCTTATTGGAAATTGGATATTTAAAGAAAGAAGACATTGAAAGCAAACAAATGAAGTAAGACCCAGAGGATATAAATAGTCGGTCTGTAACGTCCCTAGATTTTCACCTTCTCAAAACCCCATGGAGATGAGAAGACAAAATATGAAAATGTTAGACAATCATTTCAGAGAGCGATGTGGAAGCAATATGTGAATACATGAACATTCAACATAACAAACACCATAACACATCTTAACATTTAACATGTACATTATTACAACATGATTTACAATTGTATATTGAAAGGGAATTTTTACACAAGTCTAAACATGTATGCTAACTAGGATCTTAGACAATATGTACAACCTGTACAACTTGCTCACATCCTATTCTTTTATCCCATGCTAGCTGTGAACCTAGAAAATATGAGAAACAAAAACATCAACATAAAGTTGGTACATGGTAGTAAAAATGCTATACTATGATGGCATATTGAAAATAGATGAAAAGAGAATAAAGAGAGGAAAACATTAGTTAAAGGTGGAAAATTAGGTAACCCAAGTTATTAATCATATTTCAAATGAACATGCATTATTTTGGTGGACTTAGCACAAACATAAATTATTTGGGCCCTATCCTCACGTACCTTGTACCATTAGGGATCTCCTTACGTACCTTGTACCATTAGGGAGTTGCTAGTCAACATTAATACTTTCCCTCTCTAATAGGGAGATTAATGAACACCATCAGTAACTACATTTCATTATTCACTCCCTTAATGTTCTTTAGTGTGCAGGTGGAATTGGAAATACACATAGATATACATCCATCAATGTATTCAAATACATGCAAGCATATACTTATAATTACATCCAACAAAACTAGTCATATACTTATATCCACGTACCTGAGTTCAGATATTCCTCACATATCCATGATCATCTAGATAATGTGGTCAGCACCTGATTAATAGAAATTAATCATCATTAATATATGTACATCATATTCTTGGTAATTTTAGGTCTAAATTAGGGTTTTACACCAAACCTAGGTTCAACTGATCTTAAATATGTTTGTGATATTTTTATATTGATTTGTATGTCATAAGTCAGGTCTGGTACAAATTAGGGTTTAGGTCAAATTTAGGTTCAAACAACCTAGAACTTATGTTTAATATTTTTATAATGGTCGGGAGGTCATTCTCAGGGTCTGGTCTAGATTTCATATTTTTCTGATATTTGTTCTAATTTCTAGAATTAAAAAGGGGCTAGAAACACATGATTTGATTTTAATAGAAAACGATCTAATATTAGGTAAATAGTTCAAATCAGGGTATGCATGAGGTTTCTAAATGATTTTGGGGTTTGAAAGTAATTTCTTGAGATCTCATATTGCTCATATATAATTTGTTCCATTTAATATTATTTTAAAAGGAAGCATTGCATTTAAGTCAAAAACCTTGAAAAACTAATCATTAGAAGCCCGGTCTATAGGTTTTATAATGAAGAGGGTATTTTTCTAAATCTGTGGCTTTTTTAGGGAATTTATTGGGCACTGGAGCTATTTTCTATGATTTTTGTAAGATAAAGGGTATTAACATTGATTTTACTGAGAATTACCTCTTTGGGGTTAAGCAGGGCCGTTGGATCAGCCTTAGAAGGCTCCATATGTGTGCCACGTAACTCTAAGAATATCTAGTTCGCTCTGCTGGCCCAACTTGAACCAGTCCAGCTCTGTAAGGGTTCTGCTTGTTGGACTGGATTGTTCTTCTTTCTCTTCTCTTCAGACCATCGCGCACGAACTCTGTGATCATAAGCCGCCGCACGACTGGATCTCCGGAGAGCAAGGGTGACTCCTGTCCTCATCTTCAATTTGCCTCATCTTTGTTTCTAGTAGTGGCCCAGATCAGGGTATCAAATCGGCAATCTGGGCACTGTCCTCGAAGACAGGGGGTGCCTCAACTTCACTTCAAAACCTCATCGGCACCATGAATCCTCAGGTGAGTGTTGTGGTTGGGCGCCGCCATGAGTGTTGTAGACGACGAGGAATCACAATGGCATCAAGATCATACCTTACTCATAAAGTTTTGCATCACGAGCCCGAGGTACATGGGCCATTGGTCACCCATCAAGGTGGTGACGACGCCAGATCTGTAGCAAGGTCGGCTCCTCCGATTGTGAAGTACTCTATTTTCCTTGTAAAATAGAGCTTCGCTCACCATGTTTTCGTGGCTAGAACTTGGTGGCTCTCCAACCACTCTAGGATCGTGGAAGGAAAGTATCTAGGTTCCGAGACCTCCCCTTATTGCAATCACCTCTTATTTGATATGATATCTGTGATCCCTTCCATGCTGCCCAACCATGGCGGCTCCTTCTTCAACCTCTAGAATTTCCTCCCCACCCTTCCTCCTTGACCTGTCTCTGTGAGCGTTGGGTTCAGGGCTATAGGGAAACCTCTACTGTGCCAAGCTCCACCTCCTCCTGCCATAGACCTTCTTTTCTAAAAGCTAGGAGTTGTTGGAAGAGAGAGGGCACCCTTCTCCTCGCCAAGTCACAGAAAGGGGGAACCGTGTGGTTAGCTTGTTCAGGTTGTTGCGTAGATATTACCTCTGCCAACAAATTTCAATGATCTCCCCAATTAATCAGATCTAAGATGACACATTCTGTTCCTCCATCTTCGGAGGTGAGGGACAACCTCACAGACAGTCAACTTCACAGGCTTTGCGACACATACATAATAGAAAAGATTGTGTGGTAGGATAGTAAACACGTGACCTGAGTCAGACTATATTCTAGTATTTGAAATCATCAAGTATGCCCTCATTATTTTCTCAAACTTTGAACTTGCATATCTTTTGATAGCATCCCCTAGAAATCATGAAATTTTAGACATAGGCTCGCAATTGGAAACTCGAGTTCACTTTGACTGCTAAAAATATATCTTGACCTCATAAGAATCTAAGTCGGTCAATAGAAGCTAGTCATCATGGTTGAACTCATTTATGTGTCATCATCATCAATAATATCTCAAGTCATACCTTTTAGGTGGAAATAGTTCGTAATTGAATAACCAAATCCTCATTTTGATTTCAAAACATCCATGTTCTTAAAGTACTATATTGAGTATTAAAACCCTAAAATTCAGGGTTATCACATTCACCCCATCTTATATGGAATTTCGTCCTGAAAATTCAACTAATCCCAACCATTAGGTGATATCAAGGAGTTCATGATGTGTGTAGGCTGCCACTTCTAGGTGCCAAACCAATCGTAAATTTGGATTTGTCCTAAGTTGACATCTTAAGATATTCGAGTATCTAGGGTGTACCCACCCCACCTTTTATAGGTTGCAACATCATCATTTATCAACCTAGTCATTACATGAAATTCCTTTTAAGTTCACATTTACATACCTATCTCCCTAAGAAATAGGGTTTATTAATGCATACAAGTTGAGAAGGTATTATTGAAGTTTTCATATTTCACCCTATTAACCATATGGTGATGTCAAGGTTTCATGCCATGATTTTTTTTTATCAAAATTATCAGACTTAACATCTTAATGTCAAGTTTTATGATTAACATCATACTAGAGGATTTCATCGTTAGAGGGGATTAATCTTCATATTTACATAGTAGGGTTTTCATTCTATTATGTGAGAGTTATACTCAAACTTAGAAGAATTTATTAAGAAGGATTGAGGTTTAAGAACTATAATTTGTGATCATTCAATCATGATCCACAGATACCTTTATTTCAAGATCAAATTTATATCTTTCATGCATGATATGAAGGGAAAGAGAAGATTTTAGATCAAGGTTATCATGATTTCAAAATTGGATACTACTTGCATGATATAGGAAGGATATATAGAATAGGTCAAGCTTATACAAGTGACTTTTCATACATAATCATCATAATAGCTCAAGTGAGGTTCTAGCATCATATATTAAAAAAGATAAGAAGAAGAAGAAGGGACAACATGTGTGAGTATCTTATGCACAATGCATTTTACTCCAAGAACTTGCATTTCATATATCACCTCACTTGCAGCTAATGATGAGCATCATCGACTTAAGTCACTCAATCTAGGACCTAACTCAGTCAAAGGATTGACTTTCTCATCATGAATTTTCTACCCATCACATTTTTTACCCAACTCTCACATATAGGATTCACTCATGTAAAAGGACTTAACTCATCTACTCTCATATTTCATATATTATAGGATAGGTCCTATGACCCTCTCCTTGTGGGTCTCACTCTCTTTGGAGTTCACCACGTATCTTGTCCTAACACTAGAGGTCCTCCTTTGTAAAAGAGCTTAAGGCTCATGCATATTCAACCTTATCTTAACTTAGCTCATCTTAAATAAGAAAAGGGAATGTACTTTCATCATCAAGTCATAGCTTAGAATCTTCAAAGTTGGATTCATATCATATACAAGCAACTTATATCACTAAAGGTAGAACTTAGATAAGATCATCCATGCTTATGTCAACTATCATTCTATCTTCTATTCTATGTATCACATATCTTGATAAGGCTTTAGACATCTATTCTAGATATACTCTCTCTTCTAGACTGATGTCACCCCCTTTCACTTAGGTTGCATGAACACTAAATAATCTCCAGTGTGAGGGACACATTTTCATATTTACATATATATAATAAAATATTATATAGTTTTTCTCTAAGAAGATGGACGTCAGAGAAAACTGTTGAGGCTCGAGCCGATTAGAAAACAAAATCAAATCAGCAAAACTGAGGGTCCCACACACAGTAGATAGTCTAGTGTCATGTCACCTAGTGAAATGGTGAGAATAAGGTGTAGACTAGTGTAGCTACCCAATGCATATGAGCTCTATATGAATAGGGTTTCACACACTTGTCTAAACCTAGTTCTCGAACATCTAGGTTCTAACCTAGAGGCTAAGTCAAACCTTATTCCTATAGAACAACATACTAAGTTTCTAGGATTTAAGGTGAAAGGTGAGGCTTAGTTTATATGTTTCATGGTGAGCATTTGTTAGGTGTAGCTATTGTTCATGCTCTGATACCAACTGTAACGTCCCCGGATTTTCACCTTCTCAAAACCCCATGGAGATGAGAAAACAAAATCTGAAAATGTTAGATAATCGTTTCAGAGAGAGATGCGGAAGCAATATGTGCATACATGAACATTCAACATAACAAACACGATAACACATCTCAATATTCAACATGTACATTATTACAACATGATTTACAATTGTATATTGAAAGGGAATTTTTACACAAGTCTAAACATGTATGCTAATTAGGATCTTAGACAATAGGTACAACTTGTACAACTTGCTCACATCCTATTCTTTTATCACATGCTAGATGTGAACCTACAAAATATGAGAAACAAAAACATCAACATAAAGTTGGTACATGGTAGTAAAAATGCTATACTATGTTGGTATATTGAAAATAGTTGAAAAGAGAATAAAGAGAGGAAAACATTAGTTAAAGGTGGAAAATCAGGTAATCCCAAGTTATTAATCATATTTCAAATGAACATGCATTACTATGGTGGAATTAACACAAACATAAATTATTTGGGTCCTATCCCCCTCTACCTTGTACCATTAGGGATCTCCCTGTGTACCTTGTACCATTAGGGAGGTTCTAGTCAACATTAATACTTTCCCTCTCTAGTAGGGAGATTAATGAACACCATCAGTAACTACATTTCATTATTCATTCCCTTAATGTTCTTTAGTGTGCTGGCGGAATTGGAAATACACATAGATATACATCCATCAATATATTCAAACACATGCAAGCAGATACTTATAATTAACATCCAAAAAAACTAGTCATATACTTATATCCACATACCTGAGTTCAGATATTCCTCACATATCCATGATCATCTAAATAATATAGTCGGCACCTGATTAATAGAAATTAATCATCATTAATATATGTACATCATATTCTTGGTAATTTTAGGTCTAAATTAGGGTTTTACACCAAATCTAGGTTCAACTGATATTAAATATGTTTGTGATATTTTTATATTGATATGTATGTCATAAGTCAGGTCTGGTACAAATTAGGGTTTAGGTCAAATTTAGGTTCAAACAACCTGGAACTTATGTTTAATATTTTTATAATGGTCGAGAGGCCATTCTCAGGGTTTGGTCCAGATTTCATATTTTTCTAATATTTGTTTTAATTTCTAGAATTAAAAAGGGGCTAGAAACACATAATTTGATTTTAATAGCAAAAGATCTAATATTAGGTAAATAGTTCAAATCAGGGTATGCATGAGGTTTCTAAATGATTTTGGGGTTTGAAAGTAATTTCTTGAGATATCATATTGCTCATATATAATTTGTTCCATTTAATATTATTCTAAAAGGAAGCATTGCATCTAAGTCAAAAACCTTGGAAAACTAATCATTAGAAGCCTGATCTATAGGTTTTATAATGAAGAGGGTATTTTTCTAAACCTGGGGCTTTTTTAGGATTTTATTGGGCACTTGAGCTATTTTGTATGATTTTTGTAAGATAAAGGGTATTAACATGGATTTTACTGAGAATTACCTCTTTGGGGTTAAGCAGGGCCGTTGTATTAGCCTTAGAAGGCTCCAGATGCATGCCACATAACTCCAAGAATATCTAGTTCGCTCTGCTGGCCCTGCTTGAACCAGTCCGGCTATGTAAGGGTTCAACTTGTTGGACCGGACCGTTCTTTCTCTTCTCTTCAAACCATCACGCACGAACTCTGTGTTCGTAAACTTCCGCACGACTGGATCCCTGGAGAGAAAGGGTGGCTCCTGTCCTCATCTTCAATCTGCCTCATCTTTGTTTCCAGCAGTGGCCTGAATCAGGGTATCAAATCAGTGATCTGGGCACCATCCTCGAAGACAGGGGGTGCCTCATCTTCACTTCAAAACCTCATCGACACCATGAATCCTCAGGTGAGTGTTGTGGTTGTGTGCCACCACGAGTGTGGTAGACGGCAAGGAATCACAATGGCGTCAAGATCAAACCTTGCTCATAAAGTTGTGCATCACCGGCCTAAGGTAGAGGGGCCATTGTTCACCCATCAAGGTGGTGATCTGTAGCACAACCTGCTCCTCCGATTGTGAAGTACTCTGTTTTCTCTGTAAAACAGAGCTTCGCTCACCATGTTGTTGCGGCTGGAACTTGGTGGCTCTCTAACCACCCTAGGATCGTGGAAGGAAAGTATCTAGGTTTTGAGACCTCCCCTTATTGCAGTCACCACTTATTCGATCTGATATCTGTGATCCCCTCCATGCTACCCAACCATGGCGGCTCCATCTTCAACCTCCAAAATTTCCTCTCCACCATTCCTCCTCGACTTGTCTCTGTGAGCATTGGGTTTAGGGCTATAGGGAAACCTCTACAGTGCCAAGCTCCACCTCCTCCTACCATAGACCTCCTTTTCTAAAAACTAGGAGCTGCTGGAAGAGAGAGGGCACCGTTCTCCTCGCCATGTCACAGAAAGGGGGAAGCGCATGCTTGTTCAGGTTGTTGCGTAGATATTACCTCTGCCAACAAATTTCAATGATCTCCACAACTTAATCAAATCTAAGATGACACATTTTGTTCCTCCATCTTCATAGGTGAGGGACAACCTCATAGATAGTCAACTTCATAGGCTTCGCGACACATACAGAATAGAAAAGGTTGTGTGGTAGGATAGTAAACACGTGACCTAAGTCAGACTATATTCTAGTATTTGAAATCATCAAGTATGCCCTCATTATTTTCTCAAACTTTGAACTTGCATATCTTTTGATAGCATCCCCCACAAATCATGAAATTTTAGACATAGTCTCACAATTGGCAACTCGAGTTCACTTTGACTGCTAAAAGGATATTGTGACGACAAGCGCTATCAATTAAGATAACAAGTGTCATCAACAAAAATAAAACATGTGGAAATGATTGTTAGCAGCGGATTACTGAAAATCACTAAAAATTAAAACCATTTGCAAAGAGATCCATTCACAGGAAAACTCTTTCAACAAGAACCATAATATTACATTCACATTCTGGTTCACATAGTACATTCTCTGTACCATTTCTTCTTGAGGAATATATATATACATCATTTGCTTTATCAAAAGCTCAAGTAACAAAATCCTCAAGGCATCATGCCAAAATCTCAGATCGATTATAAAAACACTATCACAGATTCCTAGGACCTGAGAGTACAGAGACGACACATAGGACTTTATTTTCACATTACAAGACTTGACAACTAGTATCTCCACCTAAGGATTTACTGCTATCCCTGTTGCTTCTGGTGCTGTTCTTCCTTTTTTATGGGGTTTCTGTCTCTACCTCGTTCGCGTCCACCTAAAAATGTTGAATCCCACGGGGGTGAGACAATTATAAAATTTCCCCAGTGAGAGATATAACTCTCTGCTGAAAACATTATTATTGCAGTTTAATAGAAATAAACTGAACAGTGGAATCATATATTCAACAATAGGTAAATCAATATCTATGCAGATTAAAGCAACATTTCTATTCAAGAATTTAAGTTATAACTTGATAAAGCAGCATGTCTCTTATTCAATAAGGACTTGAAGAGCATATATAACATTTATGCATCTCGAACATGCTAAGTAGAATAACATCAACCAGTGATTCTCATATTTCAATCTTATGCAAATACGCTACACGGATGATTACATTTTACAAACATTCTTAAGACCTGAGTAGATGAGATATACCGCTCATACTCCAACCGACCCTGATTACGTAAAGCATCGGTACCACATAAGGTCAATGGGAGAGCCGGATTCCATGACCTCATCTGTCTCGGTCAGAACGAGACTACTTTAGTAGAGACATCATGTGTCAAACTGCAATTATCTTGTCAGGGTATATTGGCATCTTCGCTATAGAGTTATAGCCCATAGCATATACTCTCTTCAGGGTTATGGCCTGTAGCCAATGCCTGGTATTATATTGAGGAGTGATGGCCCGTAGCCATACTCTTATTGGGGTATGGTCGGAAACCAATCCCGTACATAGGACATAGTCCGTAGCCATTCCTATGGGGAATAAGGATATATTTGCTCAATTACCCCCACATATTCAAAAATATGCGTTCTGAGTAAAAAACGTTTCACCATTCAGCTAATTCTGACGTTGATGGATATGTGGCCAGGGAAACTACATTCTATGGTATCACTTGATTAATTAAGTACATTATCATATTCTTTTAGCAATCAACCAAGTTTTCAAACATAACTTATTAGGACAAGTGCTACAAAGAAACATGTACTGTTTTCATCAGTTACTTCTCAGTCTTTATAAGACATTGGGATCTCAGTCCCTCATTTCAATATTGGGAATTATCATCCCTTAACAATCTCAATACCATAATTATATGGATCTGGGTATTCAAACCCTTAGCTCATCACTGAGCACTATTACCACTTTTTCAGGTAATTATCTCCTTCAAGTCATTTGACCAAGGTAAACATGACACTTGATACACAAGCATCTCTTATGGCACTTGAGGCTCATTAACTCTCTTATTACTATTTATTAAGCAACAAGGTATATTATGGCACACAAGGCCCAATGAATAATTTCAATGAATAAAGCATCATAGCTCATACCTGGCTATGTTCATCATCTCAGGATACTTGCATGGTTAGCACACATGATAACAGATATATCAATCATATTTCAGTTTCATACTAATCAAGAGTAACACCACTATTCCCTTACCAGGGTTAGGGTTTCCCATTTCATGTTAATCAGGGTTACGCATTTCCTTTGCACAACTAGGACCAATGATTCATCATTTCATCCAAGATTAGGGTTTCATTCTATATAGTATAACCTAGAATTAGAGTTTCACACATCTTCATCCTATTTTAAAATTAGGGTTTACTATTCACATCACATCAGGAATTATCATATCCCAACATCCAAATTAGGGTTAGGCTTTACTATTCACACCTAATTAGGGTTTATCATACCAATACCCTAAATTAGGATTACTCATGTCATTATCTTAAATTCATATCACATTATCCTCCGAGATTAGGGTTCCATTCGGAATTGCCCTAAATTAGGGTTTGAGTTCATTAATCATCTCAATTAGGGTTTTATGATCTCTTTATCAAGGATCATGCCCTAATTATATATCACATCATTTTGAATGTTTTAGACTTAATTGCTACATGATATCATTCATGTATGAATCTTTCTCTCTCATCCTACTCAGGATGTCCACTACTCAATTCTTGATTAGATTGAGCCTAATCTTTATTCAAATACATGCATTTATGGTTAGCATGATGTATTGAATTATTACATCATTATGCATTAATGATTAATCCCACTAAGGGTATCAATTATCTAAGTACATCAGGTCTCCAAATGGTTTAGTCAATTGAACCTTCAATTATATGAGAAATCCAAAATAATTGACCAATTAAACTTTCAATTACATTAGGTGATCAATTGGATTAACCAATTAAATCTTCAAATGCATTAGCTATTCAAATAGATCAACCATATTGGACCTTCAATTATATGAGATATCCAAATGGATTAACCATGTTGATCTTCAAAAGATTTGATTACTTAGACCCTAAACGGTCTTAATTCTCATAATTCAATTGGTTGAAAACCATTTGGGCAAATTGCCCTTGAAACCGATTGGACAAGAAAGGTGTTGAAACCGATTGAACTTTGGGTCTCCAAACGGTTTGAGACCGTTTGGACTCAAACGGTCTTAAGACTGTTTGGTCCAAACCCTCTCAAGACTGAATGGACCAAAAAGTTCTTTCAACACTTAAACAATTCATTGTTTCAATAGATGAACCGATTAACAATTGAATCCTTAATTTCTTCATCACTTGAAATATTGAATCATCCTTCAATTGGACCATCAATTAGGGTTTTGAACCCAATTGATCTAGGATTTCTACTCAAGAAACCTTCAATTAGAGTTTTGAAATCGAGGAACCATCAATGATCAACATTATGGAACTGATTCAATTGAAATTAATCAATCATCATCAAAATTTTGATATGACCTGACCCGAAACGGTCTTGAGGTCGTTTGGATGATCTCCAAACGGTCTTGAGATCATTTTCCCCATCCTATCCTTGAAATTTGTGAAATTCCATTAGGGTTTTGATCATTGGATTGATCATCAAATCAGCTATTAATTGCATTTCAATTTGGTATCTCTGGACCTTCAATTACTCAACCATACTCAACCATAGACCTCCAAATGGTCTTGGTTGACCTCCAAACGGTATTGAGACCATTTGGGTGACCCCCAAATGGTCTTGAGACCGTTTGGGTTAATCAACCCAAAAATCTAAATCAACCAATTGGAATTTCAGCACTTAACTCAATTAGGGTTTGGTAATTGATGAACCTTCAACTAATGAACCCTTTGGAATTAATCAATTAAATTTAATGGGTCATCAACCATCATCATTAGCATCAAATCTACACATGGTCAACTGTGGTCAACTCTTCCAAATGGTTTGAAACCGTTTAGTTCCTAACGGTTTGATGAAACCGTTTAATTCCAAACGATTTTGTTGAAACCGAATGGACAACTTGTTAAAACCGATTGGAATAGGAATTCCTTTGTAAAAGTGTCCAAGATGATGTCATCATCATCTACCTTCGTCCCTGTAACTTATAGTACTTCTGATTTCATGAATTTACCAATTACAACAAACAATTAATCAAGAAGATGAAGGAATCAATGAAATTGCAAGATTGATAGTTGAATAACAATGTAGAGGGGTTCAAGTTATAAAACTCACCTCCAATTGAGCTTCAACGCTTCAATATCACGTCAAAAATGGTGGATGCAACTCCTTTCACAATTCCAAGGCTCGTCCTCAAGCTTTGAGTGAAAAGGAATGGTTAGAATTGAAGATGGGATCGAGATAAGAAGAAATCATGCATTTTTTTGTGATTTCCACCATGAATTCAAGGTGAAAGGAAGTCAAGAAGCTTACCAACAGGTTGGGGGTCTTCCTCCTGGTCCTTCAAAGCTCCCTTGGTCGTTTTGCAAGCAAAGAGAAGAAGTGGATTCGAAATTACCCTTTCATTCTATGGATAAAGGAGCATATATTTGAATTTTATTGAAAATTCATTTAAGAGAGAGAAAGTAGGAATTATCTCTTCCTTTTTCTTGCCACTTGCCCCCTTCTCTTCCATATAGAAGAGGCTATCCTCTTTGCCTCTTATTACCTTCAATTATCCATGATTTAAAGAAAAGCAAATTAAGCACCTTAACCCTTATAATATTAATATCCTAAAGTTAGTGGATATTTCTTTTTATTTTCTTAATGTGAGTGGGTTCTCCACTCACGTAGATATTTCCTTTGCCTTTGCAAGGCACAAGGACGTTCACACATGATAAAATCCAACCATCTCGTTTTTGGTTAAAGGCCCTTCAATTATTTTATTTATTCTTGCATTAAATTGAATTAAGGTTTCAATTATGCTTAAATCTTGATTATTTTAATATCAAGATTCTCTCTCCTTCAAAGTAGCTCAAATGAGATTCCCCTCTCATTTTATTGCCTCTAAAATATTCTAAGAATTATTAGGGACCTTTGGAAGAGGTAATTTACATATTGAACCCTAGGTTTTGGGTAAATTGCACATTACACCAAAACTAGGTTTTAATGCACAAACATTGTTTAATCAGCTCTTTCTTGGTACTCAAGCTTTCACTAGCCATTACTCTGCATCATCTTCTTTCTCATGATGCTTCAACATATGAGGAACATATTATCATATAACATTTGCAAATTAACCCCTCAACTTGGGTAAATTGCACTTTAGTCCACAATAATCAAAACATTGTTTTCAATATTGTTCAAAAAGGACTATAATTGAAATAAAAGTTCATATTGAGCCTTAATTACTTTTCAAAAGATAAGAGAAAGCATCTAATCAACTTTATTAAGCAAAACACCTAGGGTTAAAGCGTAACCTAGGTCAGGGATGTTATAGATATCTTGACCTCATAAGAATCTAAGTCAGTCGATAGAAGCTAGTCATCATGGTTGAACTCATTTATGTGTCATCATCATCAATAATATCTCAAGTCATACCTTTTAGGTGGAAATAGTCTGTAATTGAATAACCAAATCCTTAGTTTGATTTCAAAACATCCATGGTCTTAAAGTACTATATTGAGTATTAAAACCCTAAAATTCAGGGTTATCACACAGTCTATTTCTCGGTAAATTCTAGAACCCATGTTTTGTAAACTTTAGAAGATTTTTTTTATCCTGTATCAAGTTTAGTTAGAGGAATTTATTAATTGTTTTTATTATGTGCAAAACCATTTGATCCTATTTTTTTGGGATAACGACTCTAGTTTCTTGGCCTTCCTTAATTGGGGGTTGTCAGAGAATGGGAGTGTTACAACCTCACTCTATCATTAGTAGACATGAGCAGAGATCCCATTAGTATATGTCATCAGTAAAATGCTCAAGAAAACCATTAGAAGGCACACAATCAGATTTTCATCAATAGAGAACATCGACAATACCATTGGCACCCAACATAAGACTCTCGTTGGTTCTCAAGTGATGATATGTTACTACCTAGCCAACCAACTCTTTCATTGGTTGTCAAACTGTGAAAGCATAAAAGGTCACAAGACTGTTTATTTCCGTCGATACTCTATTGATGGAAAAAGTAGAACAACTCCATCGGTCCTCAACTAACAAAACACTCAAATCTACCAGTATCATTAGAAAGATAGAGGAAATTTATTGTCCCTCAACTGACAAAGAATCAAATGTACTTCTATCATCCTACACCAATGGAAAACCAGATCAACCCCATCGGTTCTTACTCTATTAAGGTGCATAAGGCTTGGTTAGATTATCCCAAAACATCCAACCATGTCCAAGAAAGAGAGAAATCAAACACTCAATGTGCAGAATACAAGGAAACCCTCAAACAAGGGTAATTTGCACAAAGATTCTACGATAAGACATTAACCACAGACACCAAAACATACATCATCAAGAATTGAAACATGTGATTCGGTATCAAAATAGGTTTAGAAATCTAAGCCATATCAGTGGTCTTATAGATAATATCTAACCTACCATTAAACAACATTTAGGTCCTAAAGATGAGTTTGAGTGACTTCACAATCAGGTGAAGTTTGTGTATAAGTTGTGCGTAGAGGAGTTCATATACTATGGTTTTGGGATAGTTGACAGTGTTTCGATGAAGGTTCTATTATATAACCAAATGTAATGTTGTAAATATTATAATACATTATTAAATGGTTTTCTTGAATGGTTGTAAACAACATTAATGGAATATCTCACATTTATGAATTTGTGTGAATGCAATGTAAATGTTGGTTGTAATCATATTTAAAATGCTATGTTTCCTATTGCCATTTGATTTGGTTAAATTACTTTGAGAAGATATTTAGGGTTAGTTTTATATCACCTGAGGGAAATCCCTATTAATCCTTCTTAGGTTAATTTTTGGGGGTCTCATCCATCACATGGTATTCATCATTCCGAACCATATTGTAATGAATGGAAATGTGCTAACTTTGTTTCTTCTTATGTTGACAATCATTCTCATTGAAGGTTCTTCATGAAATCCTGCATAAAATTTTCTATTCCCTCCTGATGGAAGCCTTGTTTCTATTCATTGTCCTTTTATGGTTCCCTGATATTACTCAACTAACCCATTTATATGTACAAAACAACTTCTGATAATTTCATCTATTTCTTTCTTCTATTGTGTGCTATTTAACTATGGACCTGCACAAGAGAATTTTGTGAAGAGAATTTTGTAATATTTAACTATGGACCTGCACAAGACTATCTATTTTTTAAGATAAAATTGAGAAGGCCAAGTTGACCTCTAGAGTCAGTAAAGAATAGTTTTAACTACATATTTTCATTTATGTATCCACACTACAACTGGGAGTTGGATCTTGTTTACTTGAGAAATTGCAATATTTAGATTCTCATATTCTGCTGCTACACTTATCGTATGTTAAACACGCTCATTTCATATTGGATTATTAATGTGTTTGTTTTAAAAAAAGGTTTTTACAATTGGTATGTTCTATTTATTCAATTAGGCAATCAATGATGCCTTTCTGGGTCGCTACTCATTGAAAAAGATAATAACAAAAGGGGGTGACCCCCCTACAGTCCCCTAGACCACAAACCCCAGGATGAGTGGCAATGGTGACCAATCATTGTTGGTTCTAAGGATTGAACCCAAGTTGCTTCATTGGCGGCATGTTAGTTGATCTGTTGGGCCAACTCCGCTCGGTTTGTTCCCATTTATTAGCTTTTGACTTGACAAATGAGTATTCTGCCCTTTTTTGAAAGCACAACTCAGAGCATGGTTAATAAGATGGGCTTCTTAAATAGTCACATGACTTATTGTATAGTCATCCAATCTTTCATTGAAATTGGTTTGATTTTATCATTATGCACATGTTTGTGACCTCAGTTAGTCAGTTGGTCTTCTATAATTTAGTCTGATCAATTGGGTCGACCAATAGTTAGTAAAACTACTCGGTTGGTTGATTTATTGTTAGTTAATCTGACCTTCCTTATCTTCCTTAAATCATCATACACCAAATTTCTTTAGTTTCATTTGGATGTGGTCCTAATCAAAACCAACATACTTAAACATGTTTCTATCTGTTGCAGTTACATTAGTGTCCATTGATTTATATCCACTGAACATATTATTTACATTTTTATGCTAATCATCAAGATGTATTAGTGTTTAGTAATTATGTATTTGTTTGACTAATGGATTTCTTATTTGATTCTCATTTAACACTTAATTTGAACCCAATTTTATAGAGTTGGGGTTTGCTACTTGTATGACTATCTAAATTTAGTGTTATGCTGCAAAGCTTTGTCAATAACAACTATGAGTAGGCAACCTTACAAAGGAAGATAAAATAAGCATATGAAGCTTTAATGAGATACTAATATGAAATTGGAGTTTCTTAAACCCTACAATGTCGACTATATGAAATGAGGTTGTAACATAGTCGACCCATTCAACTAGGGCAGTTATAGACAATTATCCAACCCTTTCTTTACCATGTAACAACTTGGTGTTTTGGTGGGCACCTCTTCTCTATATAGCTTAGTAATTACCTAAATCAAACTAGATACCTCACCTAAAACCCTCCATGGACACTATGATGTAAGTTTCAAAATGCCAATCACTGAAGTCTAGATTATTTATTAAATGCTTGTCATGTGCAATTTTGTGGATATGTGGTTGTGGATGCCATTGTGTCATTCGAAGGGCATAGGTAATAGGCCATCCTTTTTTATCTTGAGCACTTATATCATTATAGTCAAGTGCCCTTCTTTTACGTAATGTTGAGAACTCAATCACCACATAGTTCCTCTTAGAATCTATCATTCCACTAGTTGTCCACCACATCTCTCTCTCTCTCTCTCTCTCTCTCTCACACACACACACACACACACATAAAGGTACAAATGAGTCAACTAAGTGACAAAGGAGTCTGATGTGGATTGACGTGGAGTATTGTGGACTTGTTCCCTCTCGCTAGGGCAGCCTGAGTTATCAAACAAGACGAGCAAAGACAGCACGACAACTCTCACAACCTCTCCCTCTCTACATTGTAACAATGTGCCGATTTGTGGATAGCTTTTTCCCATGTACAATTGGGCGGTTACCTAAAACGAATTAGCTGTTTCACCTTATAAAGCTCTCTATAATACTCTCTGACCTTCGTTCCAAATTGCTATTCTCCTACATTCAGATTATAAGGTTAGTACACCGTGCACTTGCCAACTAGTTTAGCTGGTCAAGCTTGCTGCTTGTGAAGCGTGCGTGTTGGGGGATCGAATCTTAATGAATCTCGTTGTAGCACTACAGAAAAGGACGAAAGACCAACGACGTACGCTATTGGTTGTTCTTTCTCTCTTGATACTTTAAACAAGAATGAAACTCCCCACTATAAAAAAATAAAAGATTAGTTTTGGTTGCATACCCGCAAAAGAATGGTTGCGGATAGTGGTTGGTGACTGTGGGGTTTTCTTTGGACGAGTCCGCGTAAATACTTCTGGTCCAGTCGAGGCGGCAAGCCCATCACGCCACTGGCAGCCACTGCAAATAATATGTAAACCAAGGGTAACCTGTTACAGCCAACTTTTTGTTTTTTGTTACAGCCAACTCCTGGGGGTCCCAATTTCCCTATCGCCGCGTCGGCGAGGCACACCGCATTAGACAGGGCAGATGGATAGATATCTGTGGTGGAGAAATTAAAGCAGAGGACAACGCCGCACATTCTTTCAATCATAAGGACACACTTTTTCAGAATCCAGTAGCAGTCTCACTTTTTATTGGCTTTCAGGACACCAGTAATGAGTGGAGGAAACCCGCCGACGCATGCCACCGTACGTTGGGGTGTCCTTGCAGTGAGAAGTCTGTTTATGGATGGGAGTTCCCCCGAAAGAGCAGGATCATTCGTGCAATCGTCACTTTTTATTGGCTGTCGAATGTTGCTCACATGGGCCGCCCATTCTGACGGGTCTGTCTCGCCGCTTTGGTGACGCACTGCATGTGTGCAACTTGGGGCGAATTTGGTAGGATGTAGTTAGTGGAAAAGTATGAATTTAAAAGCATGGAGATGAGATGTATGTTTTTAAAGCTGCACAAATTTCATTTGGTTTGATGTATCTAGTACTTATTGAAATTGGTCTCCCTTGTTTGGTTAGTTGTGCTTGCGGACTAAATATTCACGTAGCGGATCCAGCAGCACGGACACATATTCACGGAGACTGGAGGCATGGATAGCGGTGGCAAGATGCTGTAAATAAATAAGTAATCAAATGACTTTGCACCGTGTACTGCGCTGTTGCAGGGCGCGGTATCTTTTCCAGGAATTGATAGCCAATTGTGAAGTTAAAAATCAACCAATTACACCGCACTGCATCGTACCAAATAAAAACTGATTACAAAAAGCATACATTTTAATTCAGGAAACCAAATCACACCCTACCAAACACACCTTTGGTAGCGCTTTGCTCGTTATGGGTGGAGATGGATAAGGCCAGGAGTGAAGAGGAGAAAGAGTCATGGAACGGTCCAACAGTCAAAAATAGAAAATGGAACACAGAAAACAGAGGAATAGTGTTTCGTATTTTTTGTATGAAATTTTATATTGAATGAAACGATTCTGAGATCACGACCGTGAAATCAAATACGTAGATATAACAGACCGACTGAGAATATAACTGAAGTTACCAGATATGATCTAATAACACTTCTACTAACTACAACAGTCAGTAAGAAGAAAAAAAAAGAGTCGAATGTGGGAGGCACCCCAATAATAAACCTCATCCTTCTAAAGAGGGTGTTTATCATGCTCTAGGCAAGTACGATGACTATTTCTATTCCTCGTCTTGTTGTTGTGCATTCAGATTTAACTCCACAGAGTAGCTGCCTCGTGCATTAGTTATCCGTCTCTAAAACTCAACAAGTGTGCAGCTTTGGCTTCTCTGATAATTGCTCCGATATCTGCATCATCTATGTGACAAACATACCGTTATATGTTTCTCTGATTAAAGCATTTACAAAGAATAAACTATGTGTTCTGCTTTCAAAAGTTTCGTACTTTATTTCCTTCCATATAGTCCAAATAATTGTTGTTGTTAAAGTATCAGCTTTAGTGATATAATTTGATTTTAGATTTGACTCAGAGGATCCAATTAATGTTATCCCTTTCAATATTATTTGTTAGGTGCATGATATGTATGAAATTGCCATATCTTCCTTGTAAAACTACATTTGAAGAAGATATATGCGGTGTAGTCTGCATCCTCCTTACAGAAAATACACATGGTAGGTCCTACAAAGTCTCATTTCCACCAGTCTTATCTAATGAGGATTTAGTTGTGACCTATGAGCTAGATAAAGAGGATATGTTTGGTGGAGAACTTGACTCTCTGTATCTTTTAAAATATAGAGTTAACATCATGGTCACTGAAGAAATCATATGTGGATTTAGGTGTGCATGTCTTAGCCCATTTCCATTCAACCTATTTCTGTGTATCATGCTCCAGTGTGTGATTGATATCCTCAATCTCATCACCATAAAAAGACTCAGTTAGAAATATGTTAATTGTGTTCCTTCTATATGAGTTTAGGAGGATGCTTATTATGTGGATATATAAAGTAGTTTTTTTGGGATATTCATATATATTTTCATATTTATGATTGTGCAATCTTTCTTCCTTGGGTCAAACTAGAAGGATATGTGATGTGCTCATTATGGGGGAGTGATTGAGATGTTGTTGTTAATGATGTGTAGAGTGTCGTTTATGTGTTTCCAGAGAGTAGAGAGTTTGTTTCTGCTGATGTTTTGCATGGGTTATAGCGTGGATAGTATTTATTGATGACATGATCACTCCTAATTGTATGCTTTTTGTTGCATAAGTTTGTCGTTATTTATGTATCAGACAGAGAGGATATAGTTTTGAGTTCATGTTACCCCATGTAGGAAAACACAACATCAGATAGATAGCGAAAACAAAAATTTTACTAACATATTTCCCATTAATCAGTGAATCGCATCAATAACTATGCAATGAAAAGGATGGTTTCACGAACATATACTTGGTCTTGGAGCAAGTCCAACGACAATCCTCGTCGATGTAGATGCACACTCTATCTTAGATGGTTTTTATGTAGATCCTGGTTGCACTAGGACTCGTCTAACTGCTCCTCCATGAACAGTAGACTTGAATGACTTCCTCTACAGTAACTCCTCTCGTCACATACTGCTGGTTGAAGTCGTCCTCCTTAGCGACAAGTGAAGTCCACATCACCTCTAGAGAAGTCCTCATGGACCAAGTAGAACTCTTGTCGTCCTGCTAGAACGGACCTGAAGAAGTTGTCCCTCCAGTTGGTGTACTAGTCACCAACATACTCTCCCACAACAATGATCCACAGTTGCTCTCTCCCCTAGCTATCACTCCCTAGTCGAGTAGGACTTACTTGGGCTATCTTGGTAACCACAATCAGAGAGGAAAATAATTGTCAGAGTAATTGATTCTCAATTGTCTGTTTTGTGCTCTTGGAAGCTCCCAATACCCCTATATTTATAGTAGAGGTTGGGGTCAGGGTTCCTAGTCTATTTAGGAGTGGAAGGGGCCGGAAGATCTTGAATTTTCGTAAAAATTCTAGAAATTTCATAGCTTGCGGCATATGAAACGGTCGTCTGGTACGCAAGACGGTTGTCTCATACTGCGAGATAGTCATTTTGCAGTTTCTCAATTTTGTACATGTTTCGACAATTCAATTCTAATTAATGCATAACATGGTGTCAGCACCAATTCTTGATATAATCGAATTGCACCCCCAAACTGACCATTTGGTATAGACGAGACGGTCATCTCGCACCATGCGAAATGGCCGTCTCACACAAGAGAGACAGACATCTCACAACCTAGGTCAGGCTAAATTCCAGCCAATGTATAATACAATCAGCCTGACAATCCAAACAGCTATCTCAACACTTGTACTAATCGTTTTGCAGTCCAGTCAGCTAATTTGTTGCGTGAATTGAATACCTAAACACTTTAGTGATCAATCCAGTCATCATTCAAAATTAAATTCGTCTTCTAATGAGTTGCTATGTGTGTGACCCTATAGGTCCCATATTACGTTGGCAGTGAATATCCACAACAACTTATGACATCACAAGCAATGAGCGATGCCTAGTCACACATCATTGCTACCCAAAAAAATGGAAAGTTGGAGAATAACTTCAACCTACAATCTGTGTATGGTGTTATAGTTTTTGTATAGTTCCTCTGACACTTATATCTAGATTTAACTCGAGGCATGGACCGATCATCGTCTTCAATATTCAATCTATGTTTCTTGCTATAGCAAACATTATGAGATATGTGTAAGCTCAATATCATATATTGACTCACACATACATGGACATGTAATTCTCAGTCTCACCAACTCAAGTGGCCTTAGATATCATACTCCCATAGGAGGGAAAAATCCCATATTTATCACTCACAGTCATTCCCCACCCATCATCGCCTTTATAACAACCCATGTTTTAGGATTGCATTTGATGATGTCAAATTATACCGAATGACATGTGGTGGGTGCAATGATTTCAGGCCAAAGAACCACTAACACCACTATCACTATTAGAGCTAACTATGACTACCATGGTAATGGTTTCCATGTGTTAGTCTCATGGTGGGTCTGTCTAATATATTATTCTCTAACATGTATCTGTGTGATTGGTTTTATATCACCATATCATGACTTATGAGATTATGTCATCAACCAACTCAAACTCTGATTTGATGTGTTATTTATGTCTATCTACCTTCCACAATAACAACCGATCAGGGACACAATGAGAATGTATATACTCTTAACATCTGTGTGATCTCATTCTTCCAAGTCACAAACATTAAGACATATGTCATTGAGTAATATAATTCTCTAGACATTTACTATATGAATTCATTATCTCAAAACTAAACAAACAGAATAAATTGGAAGCTTGCATTTAATAGTAATTAAATCATTTACGAGTTATTCCATTACAATCATCATATGATTGTCTCTCTAGGCATACATACCAACATACTCCCACTTGCACTTAGACCCAATCACCCATGAATGTTATCTCAGGTGATCTAACATGACCATCATACTTCTGTTCTAAAAGTGCTTTAGTTAAGAGATCAACAATGTTATTCTCAGTTGGTACTCTTTAAATCTTTACATCTCCTCACTGTATGATCTCTCGTATGAGATGACCGCCTTTATATATGCTTGAAATGCTGATGTGATCTGGGTTTCTTAGCATGTGCAATAGCTCCACTATTGTCACAACATAGCTCAATTGCATCGTTGATGCTCAGAACGACTCCAAGTTTAGAAATGAACTTCTTGATCCACACTACCTCTTTTTTTGCATTCGATGCAACAATATACTTGGCCTCCATTGTAGAATCATCAACTATCTCTTGTTTGGAACTCTTCCAAATTACAACTCTGTTGTTTACAAAAAACACAAATCCTGATTGCAATCTATAATCATCTTTTTCAGTCTAGAAGCTTGCATTGGTGTAACCTTTTACCACCAACTCTTCCTCTCTGTTGTATACGAAGAATTGATCCATAGTCTTTCTCAAGTACTTCAGGATGTTCTTGACAGCTGTCTAGTGAGCATCATATGGATCTAACTGATATCTACTCATCATGCTTAAAGTATACGAGACATCTGGATGGGTGCACAACATCACATACATGATGGATCCAATTGTCGATGCATATGGAATCATACTCATGCGCTCCCTTTCTTCACAAGAATGGGGACATTGAACTTTAGAGATGGTAACTCCATGTAGCATGGAAAGGTTATTCATGCTTAACCTCTTCAACACTTTGTCGATATATGTGCTCGTACTTAGTCCAAGAAGCCTTCTTGATCTATCTCTATAGATCTTTATCCCTAAGATGTAGGATTTTCTCCCAAATCTTTCATAGAGAATGTATTTCCCAACCATGTATTTATCTTTTTTAAAGTAGGGATATCATTCCCCATGAATAGTATGTCATCCACATATAATATGAGGAGTACTACCATGCTCCCACTAACCTTCTTGTAGACACAAGGTTCATCTTCATTTTTAACAAATCCAAACTCTTTGACTGTCTCATCAAAATAAAGATTCCATCTCTGAGATGATTGTTTCAATCCATAGATTGACCTTTATAGGTTATAAACTTTATTTGCTTCCTTTGGATTGATAAAACACTTAGGTTGTGTCATATACACATCCTCAAGAAGATTCCCGTTAAGGAATGCAGTTTTAATATCCATCTGCCAAATCTCATAGTCATGATAAGCTACAATAGCAAGCATGATCCTAATGGACTTAACTATGGCTACTAGAGAAAAGGTTTCGTCATAGTCAATACCTTGAATTTGTCTAAAACCCTTTGCAACCAATATGCCCTTATAGGTTTGTACTTAACCATCCATGTCTGTCTTCTTCTTGAAGATCCACTTGCACCCTATGGGTTTTACCCCTTCAGGTGGTTCCACCAAGTTCGATACCTTGTTGGCATACATGGATTCCATCTCAAATCTCATGGCCTCAAGCCATTTATCAGACTCTTGTCCCTCAATAGCTTCTAGATAGGTTGTTGTCTCATCATATATGACCAACTCACCACCTTCTTGAGTTACAAGATATCCAAATCTCTCATGTTCAAGGTGTGTCCTACTAGATCTATGAGGTTCTTGTGTTACTTGAGGAATTTGAGTTTTCACAATATTTTGTGATTCTCTTTGTTCCTCTTGTACATCTATTAGTTGAATGTTCTCTTATTGGTCTTGAACCTCTTTGAGTTCTAATTTACTTCCACTAATTCCTTTGGCAATGAATTTCTTTTCAAGGAATGCAGTCTCTCTAGAAACAAATACTTTGTTGTTAGTTGAGTTATACAAGTAATATACCTAGGTTTCTTTGGGATATCCAACAAAGTAATATTTAGCAGATCTAGAGACAAGTTTTTTAGGAAACATTTTCTTGACATAAGATTCAGACTCCCAAATCCTCATGAAAGACATTTTGGGATGCTTCCCAGTCCATATCCCATACGGTGTCTTTTGAATCGATTTTGATGGTACTCAGTTAACAGTAAACACGGTGGTTTCAAGAGTATACCCCATAAGGAATTTGGAAGATCAGAAAAGTCATTATAGATCACACCATGTCTAGAATGTGTGATTCCTTCTTTCTGATACACCATTATGTTGTGGTGTTCCAGGTGGAGTCCTTTTTGATACAATACCACAGGCTCATAGAAGGTCTTCATACTCTTGGTTGAAGTATTCTCCATCTCGATCAAAACAAAGTGCCTTAATACTTTTACCAAGTTGATTCTGTACTTCATTCATGAACTCTCTGAATTTTTCAAGAGCTTTTGACTTATGTTTCATCAGGTAAACATAGCCATACCTACTGGAATCATCAGTAAAGGTAATGAAGTACTGATAACCACCTCTACCAGTTGTTCTAAAAGGGCCATGTGTATCCGTATGTATGAGTCCTAATAGATCACTAGCCCTTTCACTATTTTTAGTGAAGGGAGTCTTGGTCATCTTACCCAACAAACAAGACTCACATGTCTCTATTGATTCATAATCAAAAGAGTCAAGATAACCTCTTTATGAATTCTAGATATGTGTTTCTCATTTATGTGCCCTAGACAACAATGCCAAAGGTATGTTTTCTTTGAGTCATTGAGTTTTTGTCTTTTGGTATTTATGTTATATAAGTTTGTCTCTAGATCTATCATGTATAGACCATAAGACATGGGAACACTGCCATAAAAGATCCCTTCTTTACTAATAGAACCTCTTCCATTCTTTATCAGAAATTAGAATCCATTCTTGTCCAAACAAGATACGAATATGATGTTCCTATTAATGGCAGGTATGTAACACAAATTCTCTAACTCTATTATAATCCCACTTGATAGAGATAATTCATAGGTTCCAACTGTGTTGTCCGCAACTCTTGCACCATTTGCAACTAGCAGTTCGACCTCACCTTCCTGTAAAGGTCTACTTCTTTTCAGACCCTTCACATTTGAGCAAATTTGTGATCCACATCCGGTATCTAGTACCCATGATGATGAAGTAGTAAAGTTAACCTCAACAATGTATATACCAAAAGTAGAGATCGCAATCCCTTTCTTCATCTTCCTAGTTTCCCTTGTCCTTCTCCTTATTTTGAGTGCAGAAGACTTAGACTTTAGCTTATCCACAAAATGCTTATAGGCTTTGCCTTTGTCCTTGGACTCAAACTCCGCTGATCATCATCACTGATTTGTCCATCTTCATTTGTGCTTCAACACTAATCAAAATGTCAAGTAATTCTGACAACGGTCTAGTCTTGTTACTCAAGTGATAGCACTTG